>JAHLJT010009355.1:60548501-61158031 GCA_031308135.1 Acheta domesticus
TACAAATAGATTTAAGAAAGATATTCTAAATTTGGAAATCAAAGATACTATTATGGATATTAAATTGATTAGTAACAGACTTAACAATAACAAGTCGAGGCTGGAGAGTATAATTGACCCAGGTGATTTCGTCTCTTTTATGTCGTCGCAAAACATTTACTATCAAAGGACCTTCAGTAACATCAAACGAAAACAGAGAGAGAAATTTGAATCTCTTGATAACAATGATTATTACAGTAGAAAGGGTAATAGCGAATGGTTCACCAACCTGACTGATATACATATCCCTGAAGATATTGCTGATTTGTTAAGCTTAGGGCCTAAATTTGCCATTCCTTACTCACATATCAACTTGCCTTTAGATCAACTAATAACTGATATAGACTACATAATCTCCGAAAATGTAGAAAAGAATCTACAAGACAGCACTAGAGCTAAATGCACCAACATTGTCACTAACTACATGCATAAATCTAGGTTTAAACAGGATAGGGTAACTGAGAATTGGAATAAATTGGTCTTTAAAACAAAAAATTTTTTCAAGGCAAACAGTAACCTATTGGTTCTAAAGACAGATAAAACAAATCGCACTATCATCATGGATATAGAGGAATATGATAGGAAGTTGGAGCTGTTGTTAAGTGATGCTCAAACATACCAGGCTGTCGACAAAGACCCTACACCGACAATAGCTAGAATGAATAACCAATTAATCAACATTCTGTTCAAAAACAATAGAATTGATCTGCACACAAAAAACAAACTCATTTGCCACAATGGGGTTAGCCCCAGAATTTATGGACTAGTGAAAGACCACAAAGAGGGTAATCCACTGAGACCTGTAGTAAGTTTCATCAACAGCCCCACATATCAAACTGCCAAGTTCGTGTGTAATCTCTTAAGCAACCTATCTAGCAACCAATACAACATTAAGGATTCCTTTCAGTTTTATCACAACATTAAAACTCATACCATACCTTCTGAACATATCATAATCTCTCTGGATGTTAAATCACTGTTCACTAACATTCCAATAAAATTAGCTACGGACATTATTGCTGATAAGTGGGAAAAACTACAGAGCATCACTCAGACCAAACTCACTAAAGTTGAATTTTTCCAACTTCTCAGTTTATGCTGTGATGAAGGATACCTTGTTCACAAAGCCAAATACTACAGAATGGTAGATGGTGTGGCCATGGGTTCCCCTCTGGCTCCAATTGTAGCTGACTTAGTTATGGAACATCTACTGGACAATGTTGTCAAATTATTGCCTTTTCAGCCTTCTTTTTTATATAAATATGTAGATGACTTAATTTTATCCATTCCCAGAGGCAGCGAACAACTGACTGTCGATACCTTCAATAGTTTCCATGATAAACTACAATTCACGATAGAGGTGGAAAAGGACTCCAAAATCCCCTTTTTAGATATGTTAATAATGAGGAGCACAGATGGGACTATTAAAATAGATTGGTACAGGAAACCGCATAAAACAGACCGGTATCTGAACTTTAGATCACATCATAGGCTGTCCTCCAAAATTAATGTAGCTATGGCACTCAAACACAGGGCCCTCAGATTGAGTGACCAATGTTTTCATGCAGCGAACATGCATAAAATAAAAAACATTTTGAAATTTAATGGTTTCCCTAGTAAATTGATAAATTCTCTTCTATACAATGCTGCCTTTGACAACAATTATAATGACAGAACTAATATAAGCAACAGTAATATTAATCACAGTAATCAAGACAAAACTGCTTATAAATCCTTAGTATATGTCAAAGAACTCTCTGAATCCCTGAACAACACACTGAAAAATGATAGTGTAAAAATTAGTTTTAACAATAAGAGAACGTTAGCTAATACTGTATTCAGCAACACCAAAGACAGAATTGATAAAGCTAATATGAGCAATGTAATTTATTCTGTCCCTTGTGGGGGTTGCGATAAAAGTTACATTGGACAAACTGGCCAGTATTTAAAGAAAAGATTATACCAACATCAATACGATATCAAAAAAGAAATTCCATTATGTGCTCTAGCACAACATGTCCATGAATCTAGACATGAATTCAATTTTGAAGGTACTAAGATCTTGGACAAAGAAAATAACTATAATAAAAGATTATTGAAAGAGATGCTCTTTATCACTAAACACAAGACAGTCAACAAAAAAACTGACATTGATAAACTCAGCAGAACTTATGTTAATCTAATCAGATAATTCCTGCTTGCACAGCTCATCTTCACTCATTTTCATGGTAAGCTATACATCATCAGATTACATCTTGGATGTGGGAGATTCCATGATCCATGGACCTGTCTGTTTCTGTATATCGGGTTAGCTCCTTACTGATTACACATATTCCAAATCTTCTTGTTTCCTTGATATTGCTTCCCATTCCATCATAACTAATGGGTTTGCAATTTCTGATGGGTCACTATCAACTTCACACAATACTTTCTAACAATACAATAAAATTCAAATATAACAAGCAAATAATTAAAGCATAAAACAATTTTGTGTTGCTCGACCAGTTTAAGTGATGGAATCTAGTATGGATGCCCCTTGCATATACAATATATGTATAATAAAATAAATATATATTTAAAAAAGAGAGAAAAAAAATATTAAATAAAAAAAATATATATATTAATATATATAAAAAAAGATAAAATTTAACCAAAATCATAATTTTTCTGTCAGTAATTGATAACAACTAGTGATGTACAATAGACATATTCCATCTGATCCATCCAATAGACATATTCATGCAGAAGGTTTTATTTTGTATATACTAGTTTGTTTTTTTTTTTTATATATATATATATGTGTGTATGTATGTGTGCGTATGTGTGTATGTATGTGTGTGTATGCATATATGTATGTATGTATGTACATATATATATATATACAATTAATTATTAGCTTATGAGTGTGTGACCTCACTTTGACTCTTGTTGTACCAGTTATTGTTCTTGATAGCCATTGGTTAGCTCCCAGGGTATTCACTAGTCCATTCAGGAACATGCAGGCATGCTGTCCTGTGTGGCTTGTTTCTCATCATGTGAACTTTCATATTCTCTATGTAACTTCCCACGCATAGTAAGGTATGTGTCCTATTTCTCTGTAATTATTTGTAATTTTCTTTGTATTTAATTTGTAATTTTCTTGGTAATATATATTCAATGTTTTTATAATTTTTTTTAAAATTATAATTGGAACTGTGAAATATTGTAATAACCGTGTTGTGAAAACTTGTCCAGCTCTGAAGATGGAGCTATAATAAACTCCGAAACGTCGGCAAACTAAAATACGTTATTTATTGGACCAAAACCCGTGAACCCGCAATGGAATTGAAACGTTTATGGAATTAGTACAAACGAGGTTGTTTACTGTGCGAACACGAGTAGATTATTGAAGATTATGGGGATTACTTCTATATCTTATTCAGATTGTTTCTTTGCCGATGTTCACGCTTCAGGCTTACAGCTACGTGCTTACTTAATTTTTCTTGTTTCATTTTATTTACTATAATACTACATATGAGAAACGAAAATGTTCTGAATTTTTTTTTCATTTTGATCTTGGGCACTACTTCGATTTGCTGGGGCAAACTAATGTTCCTTTCACAAACCTCAATATTTTCATGAAATATGTAATTGGGCGAGACAACATTAATTTCAGTGATATGAACGGAAAACGTGCAGATTATTGCAGATAATACGTATTAATAAAATACCTTATTCAAGTCGTTTCTTTGCCGTTATTCACACTGTACTCTCTTGAGAGTAAAGAGTTGAATGATACTAGCGAATTAAGTGAGTCCCTGAAATCAAAAATACGAGATGCAGCAAAACAAGCTGATATAAGTATTCTAGTTAACAAGCGACTGCCCCCCCCAAAAAAAATAAACGTGACAAACTCTGGTTTGACAGCACCTATTGTCAATTTGATAATTAAATTACAACGTAATACAGAAGTTTGTTGAATTAAATTTAAGACTTTTTTTACAAAGATTTGTTGCCTGTGAACTTTGTTAATATTAGTGTAATGTGAAATAAGTGAACCCTAACAAACGGGCCGCGGACTGCGCGCGATCTTTCCTTCCTCTTCCTCGTCCTTTCCTCACTCCTTACTTACACACACATTACACTTATTCTACCACACATGATGGAAGACCAGTCTGGAGCTTGGGCTGGGACGGTGCCACGTTGGTGAGAGATACCTGGTTGGGGAAAATCTCGCAAGCCGACTTGTAGTTCTTCGCCAGATCTCACCATTCAGCGGAGTAAGATCACCGCCGCCTCCCGCTATAAAAATATGGACTACTTACGGGATTAATGACATTTGCAGTTGATGCACTCGGAATCACCAATCAATCAATCAATCAATTTAACGCTAGTTTTGATAAAATATTGAATATACTAATTTAGAAGCGTTATAGTGGTTATTATATGATTTAGACATATTACATTTTCATTTCTACATGTTTTGACAGGCATGGAGACATTTAGTGAGCCTTCGATTCCAATTTGAAGAAGAAGAAGAAGAATTACATCGGCGTGTCATAAAAAAAGAAAGAATAGGTAATTTCAAAGATTTGCTTTTCAGTTTTCACACTTCACAGCTTTGTCTCCCTTTAAACGATATAGCTATACATCTCCATGCTGTAGAACTTGCAGTGTGTATTTCGTTTCACTACAGTACTCATTTTTCACTCAACACCGAGTGATAACTTCGGTGCATTGTAGTACATGTCGTTGGATCTGCAAAAAGTACAGCTCTTAAGTGATCGTCTAAAAATTCCAATAGTTGTGCTGTTAAATGTGCTAGACAAACTCGTTTGTTTGAGTTTTGACACGCCACAGATGTGCTCTTGCAGCCGGAACGCAATTTTCGTCCCAAACTGATTACGTACGTATTTCTCTAAATGCGGAGTGTCAGAAAGTCTCATGTTCATGTGTATTACTCTACCTGCACATCGTCTAAACGAACGACGCTCTGCAATGGCTAATTTCACTAAAAATTTCGTTTCATGTTTTGATAAGACAAAGAATCATCCTGGAAAATATTTTCCGCTTGAATAATTGACAAAAAATTTAAGGGGGAGGGGCTGCGGGGGATCGATTGATTCGTTATGTTGCCCGTTCTTCACCTGATATGGTCATTAGTCCCATTAGTATAGTAAATGTTTTATCGCGGGAGTAGCCAGTTTTCCTCTCCCACTGCTCAGTGAAATCTGACGTCGACTTACTCGACGCCTTTAGGGGGATATATCGTTTCTCTCTCCGGGTGTTTCCACCAAAGGGACACCACTGCAGTCGGCACACGATCTTAATTTCTCAATTGTTCTCCTGACATGTGTAGTAGCTTAGTGCATATCAATGTATGTATGTGTGTAAGGGGAGAGGACAGAGCAAGGAAGAGAAGGGAAAGATCGCGCACGGTCCTTGGCAAGTTTATTAGGGTACTACTCCGACATTCGCCAGGTATTGATCGGAGAAACCACTGAGAAATCCGACCGGTGCAGCTGGCGGCAAGACCTCGCCTCCACTCAGGGGTTGAATTCGACCTGACGAGTAATGAAGTCGAGTCTCAAACTCTTGAGCAGTGTTGTCAAGGTCGATGCCACGAGCGAGAGTCCGTGGCATGAGGGCCACGATGAAATCGCTCCTCCACGCAGTTCATTACCCCTCCACCAGAGACAACACCATCACTATTGTAAAACGGCGGGGTTACTAATAGTTTCTTTTCCCGCCGGTAGTTGCGTAGAGGAGCATGCTACGGTGCTACGAAGCGTGCCACTGCCACCAGTAGATGACCTTGACACCATTGCTCTAGAGCCTACCGGTCAGAGTCACTGCAGAGAAAGGCTGCCCCGGAGGGCGGAGGCGAAGGCGAAGTCCTCGCAGCCCGGGCAGCGCTTCGCGTCCTCCGGCCGGCGGGGCAGTGCCTCCCAGGCGGGGGGGGGGAGTCTATTTCGCGCGCGCTGGCAGCGACGGGGCGTGGCGGGGCGTGGCGAGGCGGGGCGCCGCGGGCCACCGCCTGCGCGGCACGCCCCCCGCGGCCGCCCGACGCGAATACCCTGTGAATGGGCGACGCTCGATTCAGCGCCCGAGCGCCGATTCTCAGCGCCTGGAACGCCCCCCGACGCCCTGTTAATGGCTGCGCCTAATTTTATTCGGCTGCACAAGCGACACATAGCGTGAAGGCCAGCGCACTCGCTTTAACATTCTGGGCATTCAAATTGGCATACGTATCGTATAAAACTGAAAATTATTTAAGTTTGCTGCAGCAAATTTAATTTGCAGTTACTTAACTTAAATAATTTGCAACAAACTTAAATAATATGTACAAACGTGCGATTTTTTCTTATTTGCCTACTTACGTTGATTTTTTAAACGATTTGAAACGAATACACAACTTCAATATTAAACACCAGTTCAATTTTTTCAGGAATTCATTTGGAATTTCATATCGAATTCTCATCAGTTTCATCACAGGAGTAGGCCTGTAGTCCGGAAATCATAATTATTATCAACATTCTACGTAGGTTCAAATATTCTTGGATTCTTGGATGTTGATAGTTCTAGTTCGTGGTTTATTTCCAATTTCCATTTTCGATTTTCTCTTGCTAGGACAACTTGGATTTCATAGAACGTGTAAAACTGTTATTCTATCTAAAGTGTAAATGATTTAAAAACATTATAGACTTCCTAATTGTTTTTATGAAACTAACCAATAGTCATCTCATAGTGAATGTTTCCAATTCAGTGCTGTTGCATCCCGCGTTGTCCGCCTTTGAGTTGGTAACGTGAAAGAAGTGCACAGCGACGGCCCTTTGCCCTGCAGCTGAGTGCATGACGTCATGAGCGCCGCCGCGCAATGCTTCACAGCGGCAAGATGGAGCGCACCCGGGAATCGCCCCCTCCCACGCGGGCGGAGCAGCATGAATGAGTGCGGCCTCTTCACGACATCGACCCGCGGCGCCGCCCCTCCGCCCCCGCCCAGCCCTCGCCCCGCCCCCGCCCCTCCCACCGACACAGCACTCGTCCCCGTCCAGCCCCCATACCTCCCCAGCCCCGCCCCCGGCACCGCCCCTACTTCCGCCATCTCCCCAACTCCCGCCATCGCCCCCGCCCCTCCCACCATCATCCCCGCCCCTCCCGCCATCGCCCCCGCCCCTCCCACCGACACAGCACTCGTCTCCGACATCACCCCCACCTCCGTTGCCGGCACCGCCCCAACCCCCGCCATCGCCCCTTCGCCCACGGTTCTGCCATCGTCAACGCTATCGCCATCGCCCCCCCCGTAACCGTCTCGCCGTCATTGCTCCCGCATCCGCCCCAGCCCTGTCCCCGCCCCCACCATGGCGCCCGCCAACACCTCCGATCCCACCACTGTCACCCCACCACGTTGTCCAAGCTTCTGCCATCGTCAACGCTACCGTCCCCGCTCCTGCCACTGCCGTCTCTGATCAACACCAGACGAATGCCGGAGCAGTACCCTAATGCCGGAAGACCCGTCGAGAGCTTAGAGCTTGTCCCGCTGGGGCGGTGCCCCGGTGATGGGAGATACGTGGTTGAGGAAAAATCCCTAGCCGACAATCCCTCCCTTCGCCGGATCTCGCCATCCAGCGGGGGAAGATCACCGCCTCCTCCCGAGCAAACACATTTACTACACTTACGGAACCAATGACGTTACCAGTTGACGCGTCCGGAATCACTAACAATTAATCAATGAAGCCACTGCCGTCGCCACTGCCCCTGTCGTCACTGCGTCGCCACACTTCGCATCCTCCTTCTTTCCCACTGCCCTCGTTTCGGAAAGTGCTTCGCGCTCGCCTCTGCACACCCACTCCCTTACCCATTTATATTACTGTTTAATGTTTTTATATGTTGTTGCATGTCGTTGGATTAGCCCAGGCATCATCAAAATCCAATCTCGACTTCCTAAGTTGCACTTGTTTCTCGATCAGCATTTTCGTAGGCTGAACCATATTTACGGTATTAAGAGTGATTCTGATTTTGTGTGCTGATGTTTGTTTATTCAATTTAATCTTGGTAGCGCGATTATCTTATGGTTCATGTCATTTGAAATTCAAGTGTACCTACCTATTGAAGGTTTGCTGTGGAAGTAATTCCTCAAATAATGTGTCTTTTAATGCTTTTCATAAAAGTATTCCACAATAAGAAAATCTCAAAGTAGTACATCTGCTATGTTCAAAGGGTTCAATTCCATTTGATATTTTGCTAGGATTAATATCGAATGTCTTTTAATTCCTAGGAGAAGGATACTCAATATTTGGGTCTACTTTTTTTCGGACTAATCATGTCACCAACGTTTGTACGCTACCAAGTACTAATGCCCTTGTCGTCTGTACGTTGTTCACGCCTCATTGGAACTCAACTCGCCAACCCCGTCGTGGAAAAGGTTTTCTGTAATATTAGCACACCTCGCATTTGCCTTTCGAAATACCTCCGATAGTCGCCCACTGCGACTCTTGTGACAAAACCGCCACAGTCGCTTTTCGACTGCGCCTCTCGAACATTTTCGCTATTCTTTTCCTTCCTGCCGCCGCCGCCACCGTATTTTGCCTTGAATTCGTAGCGGGAGCCCTTGCTGGAGTATTAGCGCCACAACGCCACCTGCTTCGTTATTCCTTTTTTAACACCTCGGCAATTTCGCCTCTGTCCGCAGCACATTGTCACTGCCGCTGTGTTCTCCTCCGTCTCTCTCCCGCCCTCGCTCGCACATCGACGCTTTCCTTCGCACGGGCCGCTGCAGTGTCGCAGCGTCCTTCTTCGCACCGCCCCCGCGGCCTCTCTCGCTCTCTCTCTGTCTGTGAGGCTGCGGGGGGGCAGGGTCGATGTCGGTGAGCGACGTCTGGCGGCGGGGGCGGGGCGGGGGCGGGGGCTCGGGGGCGTGGCCGCCGCTGATTGGGAGGCGGTGCCGGCGGCGGCGCTGGCGGCGGAGGCTGCGGTCCCGTCGGCCGTGGCCGCGCTCCGCTCGGCGCCGCGCCGCGCCGCCTCCGCCGCGCCAATCAACGGCGACAAGGCAGCGCCCTACGCCCCCGCCGCCGCGCCGCGCCACGCCGCGCCGCGCCGCGCCGGCCGGCTCTTCTGCGCGGGGCGCGCCGCCGCCAAGCGAGAGCCTGCCAGGCCTTTGCACATCTGAAAACATTTTACTCACAAAGCAGCGAATTTGGCTTGCGTTTGATTGGACATGTGCGAGAACTCCAAGGCATGACAAAATTCTTCTATTGATGAATCGATATGAATAATACATATTATTGTGAAAACAAAACGATATTTTACACGCATAACTACAATGTTGTATTGACATTTGACGTGCATTTCTTCTGTTTCGAAATAATTTTACTACATGTAGATACCTTTTACTTTCACACCCTTATTTCGTAAGAAGAGAAAGTAGTGTTTTTCGTACTCCGGAAAACGGAGAGTTTTCGACCGAAAATCTCTTATTGCCGGATTCTGGTAACGAAAAAGTGGATAAATCTTGATCCTATACATTGTAAAATTACTGTTATAGTAAATTCTGATTACACGTTGTGTAGTTGGAATTCATGTTTTGCGGATTCTTGTTATCGAAAAACGGTAAAACGTCTGTCTGCCCGTCTGTCCGTTCGTATGTGAGAATTCAACGCTAGCTCACTCCAAGACTGAACTTGAAACGGATATATTGATACGGACGGACTTTATATAAACCCTCAACATTTTCAAACTTTTCTCTAAAATGACTCCAATTTTTTGATTAAACATTCTCCTCAGATAGCGTAAAGAACATTTAATAGAATGGTGCTTACCTAATTTTCATTGAAATTCCTCATTATTAAAAATAAAAGATTCTTCAAAATTTACAAATAAATTATTTTTCTATTTATGTATATTTTAGGTAAATGTATTACTGTTAAGTTTCTAATGTTAAATTAATATTATTTCCTATTAAGTAATTTATTTAACTGTTATTATTAGTAGCAGTTATAGTAGTATTGTTCTTTATTATTAATATTCTTCTTTTATTGCTGTTTATGTAGTGCAGTGCAGTGTTGTGTTAAACAGTGGAAGGAAAGGAATGCGAAAGAAATGCAATACAGTTACGTGTTGTGTAGTGCAGTGCAGTGAAGTGAAGTGAAGTGGAGTGGAGTAAAGCTTGCGCGGTGAAATTATGAACTATTATTATTAATTATTGTTTTTAATTGTAATTTATTGTTAGTCATGCTAAATGCATGTTAAGTTAAGATATTCTGCCACCAATTTATTTGCTTGTTACTTAACTGCAGAATAATTAATAATAAAATCTAAATCTATTTGTAAATCGTAAATCTTCAATTTTTTTCCGGCGTTTTCCTGTACTTGCAGTATTGAAGATGAAAATCATTTCTTCAATGAAATCTGTTTTTTAAAGAAATGTCGTGAACTAAAGTTCGTGTATAATTTTTCAAAAATTATAGTAGTTTTTGTGTAAGTTTGCTTGAAAGACGGGCACTTTTTATTTTATTAAACGATTTTTTCCCAAACTTTTTTCTTTAAATTTTTTCCTCGTATGTATAGGATGGTAAAAAGAGTTAATGCTTGTCTTATTTCCGGCGAACTCTGTATTTTCGAAAAGTGAAACATTACAACAGTTAAAAATGACAAGGTTGAAGAAAGAGATTTTTGCCTCAAACAAGTTCCTTTCAAAATATACGTTCATTAAAGAAACTCATGAACATTTATTTGAAAAAACGAGTAGATTTTGCGTAATTTGCGCTTGAAATTTATGCCATTAAAAAAAACTTTTCTCATAAACAGCTTTTTTCTTAATTTTTTCCTAAGAGAAAAACCATTAACGCTTAAAAATGGCGCAGATCTTACTGAACACTTCAATTTTTCAAAACCTGGAAATTTAAAAAAATGAGAGAAAGTAATTGTTGTAGCACCACTAGTTTGACTTACAAACACTGACAGAGATGACAGATTATTTTTCAACGTTATAAATATCTAATCAGAAAAGTAGTATACATTTGTTTTGTATTGTATAACGAAACTAATAAACGTTGAAGTTTGCTAGATATAATCTTCCTTGGATTCATTTACACGATATTAAGAAAAATGTTTTAAGGGCATAGTGGCATAATGGGTTCGTACCCAGGCATTTCTTTTGAAACAAATATTTGCTTTTAACTTAGGCTGACAAGCTTCTAGAATAAACGTTTGAGAATAGGTATCATTATCATAATTTTCTATTGACGTTGAGTACACTAAAACCACACCTTTACCTTAAAAATGTATTTATTAGATTAATCTTCCTAAAGTAAAATGTAGTTTGCGGGGTGGCGGTACTCTATGCAGACTTGATTTGCCAAATATTGAATTATCACATACTTTTTTATTACTTTGAAGGATCGCTTTTTAATTTACATTCTCTTTTCTTTTTTTCAGCCGGTAAGTCCATCCTTCTTGATTTGTCTGCGCTTGAAGATAATAATCCAGCTCTACAACAATATTCGGCGATGGCGGTCAACACGAAGCATGATTTGTGTAGATGTGGTGAGTACTCTGCGAATATTCTTGTCGGTTTTCGAACTTTGAAAATTGTATGATTTTTCTAAAGCGACCTGAAATAAATAATTTTAAAAGTATATGTCATTTCCCAACAGCTTTATGTCATAAAACAATTAATAAAGATGAATTTCTTTAAGTTCGTTAGTAGGAGTAACGTAAAGGATTAATCTAGATTAAATTTCATTCGTCATAATTTTAGAAATTACACTTTCATTATGAATGTGAACCGTAATCATATTCTCTGCCGGAAATGTTCACGTGTGATATTCAATATTTCATTCCCTAAAATCATTTTACTTTGAGCGAACTTAATATTTTTTTAAATTTCTTATACAAGTATGCTTGTGTGAAAATTGATGAACTACTCCCTCGTGGAATAATTGTGACGAAATAGAAAATATTGTGAATGGCTAAATTGGGATAGGACACAGAGATACGATGCAACTGCGGTTCGGTAACTATTAATACAATGATAATTATGATCCACTTGTGAGAATACTGAAGTACACTACACGAGATACATTGAAATGTTAGACACTGGTTAAAGTTTTAAGGTTCTCAAATTAAAAACGCTCTGAATGAAATATCGGGTGAACTTAGGCGTTTACGTGACTCCTCGACATCCAGAGTCAAATGCATTGCTAAAAACCCCGTGTAGTAGCGATGCAGAGAATTTTGCATGAAACAGCTCCGGCGTGGGCCTTGTCGCATTGAAGGAGAAACCCGGCACCAAAAACTCTAACTTCACCATTTCCCAAGCTAACTGCATTTCACGGACGGGACGAATGTTTCCTAAGGTCCGATTAAATTAAGAAGGTGATTGACAGTTCTGTGTGACGTCAGGACGCCTCTCCCGTTTCCATGGCAGCTACCAACCAGAGAGACAAAACGTGACGTGTCAGGTCGCTCAGTTGCCAGTGCCGAACACGGGGAACATTTGAGCATCGCACAGTGACTTCCCTGCCGCCGCGCCGCCCGCGTTTCTGTGCTGCGCGCACAATGTGTACTGTGTTGTGATGAGTTGCGTTGAGGTTAGGCTTTTGTCGTATTTTTTACACTTTTACACGTATTTTTTGAAGTGTTTGTTTTCGTGTCCCGGTAACACGTGCTCAGTGGTTTGCGACCTGGCAACGTCGCTCCCCTCCACTCACAAATGTCAATCACCTTCTTAATTTAATCGGACCTTAGAAATCAATTCACATGTGTGTGGGGGGGAGGGGGTCAAACTTTCTGTGTCAGGCCTTGAATGGAATTTTACTGCCCTTCCCTGCTTTTCTTACACAGTACTCACATTCATAGCTCAAATCATTACGTACCATTCCTTACAGTTTATGAATCTTTTCTCGGTGGCTTGGCCATAACGTTTCTCTTCACTCTGCATTCCAAGCGGAAGTGAAATTTCTACTGCGTGGAATTGATTGATTGATTTTTGTGTTTCCGGGCACGTCAACCACTATGGTCATAACCTCTTAAGTGTAGTGCATGGTATATCTCAGGGTTGGCGGTATTCCTCTCCCGATACAATGTGGGATCCGGCGCCAACCTACACGTTGGTCTTTGGGGTTTCCCCTCTTAAGGTACCTTCCACAAGCCCAGCATGGCCCCGCCCCGGCCGGGAAAAGCTCTAAGCCCCTGATTACCTCCCGACATGTGTCAGTGTAGCGTATGTACATGTGTGTGTATGTGTACGTGTGTGTGTGTGTGTGTGTGTGCGTATGTGTGTGTGTGTGTGTGTATGGAGAGAGGAAAGGCAGGAAAAGGATGAAAGGGGAAAGATGACTCGTTTGTAGGAGTACTGCGCCAGTGTTCGCCCGGTATTGATTGAGAGAAATCAGAACACTATCGATTCGAACATGCAGCAAGAAGAACTGTCTTCGTATCTACTGAATCGGCCCGATCGGGTCCTCGACTTAAAGTGCGGCTGCGGTGGCTCGCAAGGAGCGGAGCGGGCGCAACGCTGCGCATGAAGCGTACAACAATCCAGCGGCCGGGAGCCGCGTGGCCGGGTGTCCCGGTCTCCAGGTCACCGGGCTGCGGCCCCGTTTCCAGCTGCACGCCATCCGCCCGCCTCACACACGCAGCGCCCGCCGCCCGCCGCCCGCCGCCCGCCCCGCACGGAAGGCGATGCGCGGGGGGCCCACTACGGGGACCATTGGCTCTCCGCGCCGCGCGCCGCCCGCTCCGAATCGGGCTCTGTCCGTCCCCCGCTCTACGCCTATCAAGAAACAACGTACACATTTCTTTAATAGACAACGAACGTTTTCAATACATTTGATATCTGAAATACTTCGCAAATACACGAAAAAATCTGCAATAAAGTTATTTACTGAAAAAAAGAAAAATGAAGCAGAATAGTCACTCACATGTCATTTGGGGGGTGGTTCTTACGCGAAGTGTAACAAAGCAACAGTTCAGCTGATTGATAAGTTGGTGAAAATGTGCGGTTTAATAGTGTGAACTGCCGAAATTAATTAGTCGTTTTGTGACTATTCCATTATTATAAATGATTGACATAAATTACTCAAGAACCAATTTCCCATGAAACATTTCTCTTCTCATTAAAATATCTTTAGTCTTAGTTAATGCGTTCACTTTATATCATATTTTTGCTTTGAGGGAAAGTAATCAAACACAAAATATATGGTACAAATGTCAACCTGCCCATGAAAATAGCAATAATGAGTATAGTTGACTTTTTATTTTTAAAATGTTATCTTCCTCCTTCACTAATCAAGATCTTGTACTATGCAAGTAATCTGTTGCATAATTAATTTAGATAGAAATACATAATCATAATGAAACTACGTTTAATTTTTTAGGTTCTATCTGAGATTTGAATAGCTTCTCTAGTTTTCGTGTCGTATATAAAAGAGTATGTTATAATAGGACTTTGATGGTGAAAATAACGCCCAATTGATTAGGAGAAAAGTCATTCGTGATTGAAACATGGTCTTTCTTTCTATTAAGAAAGAGACCTTGTATTAGGAACCTCATTACTGCAGAATGGCACTTCACGATGTCTTATATAGATACCTTCTCAAAATCTCCTCCTGCTCCATATTCATTCCCGTTGCGCCGCGAACAGGCAGGGATCGTGGAAGTCTCCACATCTTTCAACGCGACGTCCATCTTCTCCGGCGCCGGGGGAGCTTCCGTCGTGGCAGCAACCACGTTTGCTTTCACACAACGGCGAAATTGAATTACGTCTGCCTTGTAGTGAAATCCTGAATCATTTAGATCAAGCATAAATAAAGTTAATACGCAGTGATGGCATGTTATCATATTGATATGTAGGTTATGCTCCACAGGTTTTTCTTTACATATAAATTAGAATCGATGTGTATATTAACCATATTTTAATTACCGAGCTGACGATCTGTAAAATTACTATTTATCTAATACTGTGTAATTTGGGGGCCTGGGGCACGGCGCGAGCGGCGGGACGGCGGTAGTGCGCGGCCGCTCCGTAATTTGGCGGTGCGTTAACATCCATCAAGATGTTTGATAGCGTCCGTCAGAGGCCGGGCAGAGCGGCCCGGTCGGTCCGGGCGGGTGCAACGCGCCCGCAGGCTGCTAGGCGCCCCCCGTCCCCCGCCCCGCACCGCCACGCCACGCCCTCCCCCTCCGGCGGCCAGCCCCGCTCAGCCTTCCCCTCTTCCCTCTTCTCTCTTCCGCCACACCCTATTCTCGTGCCTCTCCATCACTCCCAATTCCTCTTCCCGCCCTCCAGCGCCGTCCGATCGTCGGAAGAAGGTTGCGTGCAGGGGAAAGTGCGACGGCGCAGCGGCGCAGGAGCTCCTGAAACCACTGCTGACGGCGCGGTGGCCCAGCGCCGGCCACACGACCCCCCCCTCCTTGGCTTCATTGTCAAAGCGGTTTCACGAAAGATGTGCAATGCGAGCTCATTTATTACTAATTTTTCGAGTTTTTCTAAGTTAAATTTTGCTTTATTTTGTTATTTCCATCATTGCAGTATCGCTGTACACACTATTCGACGTGTTCTAAAGAAAAATAAATATGTTAAATTACGAATATTCATAGATACAATATGAAAATGTCGTTAGTATAATTATGTATAAATTTATAGATAATGAAAAAATGTTTTGAGCTCAGAGTATTCTCCGAAATGTAGGAATGTACAAGCATGCTCCAGTATGTAGGGATAAGGACGTTAGTAAACAGTTCATACTTCGAAATGTCGAGATTCGCCATAAGAAGGCAAATACAGTAGATCATTGAGAAATTCTATAAGATTTTCTAAACATTTAGAACATTTATGAATTGGCAACAGTATTTTAGTCAATACCGAGACGAAGAGATCCTGTAAAAATTAAGCTCAAATCGACGTTTCTGTCGGTTTCTTCAGACCTAACATTTCCTTGATACAATAGTGCAGCAATTTCCTATAAAACTTTTATTACATCGGAGAACATACTTCTTCCTACCGAAAGAAGATTAGGCATATAACAAACGCAGACAGGTTTGTAAAGGTAATTAATTAAATTAAATTTTCATCATTGACACGACATTGCACATTAATTGCTAGAATGTTCGGATGAACTGTTTAATTAAGAAAAAAAGTAAATCATAAAGTATATGTTCTCGTAGTTCTTTTTACAAATGCCTGTTTTACATAGAAATATCTCGTACATCTAAAATGATCCAAGACTTTGTGAAATAATCATGATATCTGATAGTATCCTTGATGGCGACGATTACAAGTAGATGACACCCAATCCATTTCGTCATTCACGTAGATACTCATATACAGAATGCCTCAGAAAAATGTTAAATATTTCCCAATAAACTCCTAGAGGATGTAGGGGACTCCAAGGTGATTACTGTTTGTCAATGAATATGTGCTGGGAAATCTCCTGTAACACTTTCGCATGAGGTATTTGCCCTTGATAGTAGGCATCTCCTTAAGCACTGGTGTTTGACTGCTGCACATTCTGACTCAAAGAGATTTCGTGGACCAGACTAGCTAGCCATCTCCCGTTTTGTGAAATCTCAGTGCGTCGATATTTCTTAAATTAGAGTGAATAGAGTAAGAAGGACATTTTCATCAAAATACTTTAAAAATTCAGAATTGACTCTAATTGGAGAGCACTTATTGAATATTAAATTCCATTAGATATAACACTAAACTTTCAATTTTAAATACAAGCATGACACATACTGTACGACGACGTGGCAATGTTGACCTAAAAATTCGAATTACAACCTGAATGTCATTTTGAGAGTAGTTTAAAATCGTTTTTCTATTTTTCCAAATTCTGATCAGAAAAACTTTACATGAATTTAAAGTATCAGGCATTTGTGGCTATGCCAAACACAGTCGTTACAAAATCTACCCCTTAAATTTCTAAGTTATAGGCCCCAGATAGTCTTCCCAACGAATCTCTCTGACGACTGAACTATACACTACTAAGGCAGTGTTTCCGCACTGAGGTTCAGAACATGACAGGTTGAGCTATGCGGCTGAGTTAGTTCACAGACAGCATTGCCGTTGTCTCTGCAACTCTGGTTCTAGGGTTCGATTCCCGAAGGTAGCGGGTTTCTAGCTAGATAGTTTCAATTCAACCACTGTCTGGATGAAAATTCTAGTGTTTGACTGGTCTGATAGGCAGTTTTCCGTTGTTACTCCGAGCAATTCCAGGCAAATGCCGGAGCAATACAATAATAAAAGGGCTGTGCGTGATCTTTCCTTCATCCTTCTTGTCTCCTTGTTCCCTTCACTTACACGCACTACACTATCACTATTTCCTTCCAAACCTACATGAACTACACTATCATGGATGTCGGGCGTCTCGAGCGTGTCCCGTCTGTGGCGATGCTCCACAGAGGGAAGTACCTTGAGAGGGAAATCCCCCGCAAGCTTCGTAGAGGTCGGAGCCGGATCTCACCATCCAGCTGAGGAGGAATACCAGCACGCCCCCGGGATGTAACATGCTCTGCACTAACGGGATTAATGACCATGGCAGTTGAGGTGCTCGAAAAATGAAGCAATAAGGTAAGCGATGCATAGCGTACGTCAAAATCCACCGCGCTACGTAAAGGCGGGGCGAGGCGCGGCGGGCTGGGCGGCGCGGGGCGGGGAGAGACGAGGCGGGGAGCCGGTTCGCCAGATCGCCGCGGGTAGCGCCCTACGCCACGCCGCGGAGCCCACACCAGGAAAGCCAGTTGTTGTCCGGACTCCTCTGATGCTGGGCCTCAAAATCTCGACCAGATTATTATTATTGTTATTATTATTATTATTATTATTATTATTATTGTTTTTATTATTATAGCTTACGAAATCTCAAAGGCAAAGGTCACCTGTAAGAACAGGGATAAGTAATGGATTTTACATTAAATGAAATGGAGAAAAAATCCAAATCTATGACATAAAGTTACAGAAAACATAAAATAGCAAAATATTAAACGAAAGCTCTGAATATTTTTAAAATTCCCAGATTACTCTAACTTATAAAAGGACACAGAAAACAATATAATGTTAAAATTCACAGTTAAAACAATTTACGTTTTCCCCAAGGACTTTGTTTTCTGCTGTCCTCGCCGAATTTTAGTAGACAAAAATATTGTCATAAAGTCTTGATGATTCTGATGATTTTGGAGGATTCTGAAGGATGGTAAATCTTGTCGACAAATATTTTCAACTTTTCATTTGTTAAATGTTAAATGATTATGTGTGTGTTTTCTTGCCTTTGCTCTTTTAGTAATAAAGGTTTAATTGAACATCTGAAGAAGCGAATATACATATTCCCATAACAATATGTAGTGAATGTTTATCAAAACGGTCACTGTTCAAAGTTAGATTGTAAAGCTTTTCTGGTATTCATTGTTTTGATTGTCATTGCATCAAGAAGGTTCTTTTATTTATATAGTTTTTATATTCTTTATTTGCTAATTCTAATCGGTATCATTTGAGATCAATGAATTACTGAAATCATTAAACAGTAAATAAATTAACCAATGAAGAAATAAAGATGATGGGCAAGAAGATGGCGATGTTTTTGATGTTGATGGTTCAACAAGAGGCTTGGAGTAATATAGAGGAACATATTTGTCCACTAGAAATACCACATTCTAAGCATACTGCGAGTGGCAGTTTTCTTGAGGGCACACGAAATGATAAAGAGTGAAATGAGAATCGTCTTCACATAATCAAAAGTCTGCATATATTTTAAGAATATTGTTTCGAAAGTTTTATTTTCGATTTCCTTGATTTGGGTTCCTTCATTTGATAATTTCAAAGATGGGAAACATAAATAAAACACAAATATGATTTTGTGGGACATGCTAATACTTTTCAGCAGGGAACATATTTTTTCTTGGTAGAGACTATCCCATAATCATCCACCCTGAGTTCAAGTATTCACAAGGTCAGAGGGTACTAGTTTCGAAGTAATAGATGCGAGTAGATAAATGTTACTTATTGATAATTACTCGTACTTACCCAAACATTTGTCTACGTCGAATAAGTTCATGCTGTTCCTGCAGTCACTTCTTCTCACTCGTATTGTATGTAACCTTACCACACAAAACCAAGCAAATAACCATATATTACAACCAAATAACTATATATTTCAATTATGGAGTGGAATGCTTCAAGTATGTGAAGTCAATTATGCCGTTCGCAGAGTTGCAGGCGTATAAAAAGTTATTTCTTTCGATACGGCTTTTATATGATAAATTGCTTAATTACGTCGTAATTGATTTCAAACGTACAGCAACAATCTAGCTGTATTCTTTTGAGAATTCAGCATATTAAGGTGATTTACATCGTTCGAAATATATTTACGAAGTATACTCCATACCAATATTTTGATAATAGCGAAGGAGAGATAATATGCAAATTATTTATTTTGTTCTTTTAAGATGATTACAGTATATTACGTAGAAAATGTCTTCTACGACAAATTCGAACAGATAAAAGAAAGAGATCGTCTATGCATTGGTAGACCCTGAGGGGCGAGGGGCGGGGCTGGGTGGGGCGGGCGGCGCGCCCTCTGGTGCCGTGTGCCTTGATGGACGTCTTCATTTGCGCGCCCTGGGCCCCTGGATATCCAAATTCATGCAAACGACGCCCGCCGTCCCGCTTATCTTGCATATCTACGACGCACTAATTTGTCCGACAGATCACCGTGTAATTTAATAAGACGCACGTCCGATTCGGCGTGAAATATTTCGTCCGCCCCGCCGCCGGCAGGGTGACGTGTGGCCATGTGCCATGCGGGCGTTAGTCAGCCCTTCAATGTTCCTACCGATAAGGCTGCGCACACGAGGCAAAATCCGCCCTCTCTAAATTCAACGGTGCACAGTGTCAGAAAATTCAGTTTATCCTTGTGTAATCATTTGAGGGTCAGTACATTATTCTTGTGTTGTCTTTGAGATTAAAATGTATAATTCATATTACTAACAGGGATTTTTCTTTATTTATGAGCATTTTTACAATATTTACTGGTAGAATTAATACCGACTGTAAAATAGAAAAATATTTTATACCGGAAAAAGTAGCGAGTCACATCAGACAAACAAATGTGGAACATGAATCTCTCTGCAAAACTTTAAATAATCAAGTGGGAGTGGAGTGGCCCAGTGGGGGGAGGCTGACGAGCGGCGATAGGGGGCAGGCACTTCGCCCGTAAATTGGCGTGTCAGAAGAGAGGGCAGATTTCGCTATGAAGAATGACGTTCACGAACATGTGATATGATTGTATACTGAAAGTGTTGTTGACTAAATGGGATAATGGTACGGCGACTCTGATAATGTCAAATGAGAGTACATGTTCGTGAACTTTGAAGTACATTACATACCCAAATTTTTCATCAAAGCTGAGAAAATTCATTCAAAAATGTTTTCACAGTACAACAATTTGTCTGAGGAATTATCGTTATTTTTTAAAAATTTAGAAAGTTGAAAAAATCAATTTGTGAACAGAGTGTGTTTTAGAGTGAGTGATCGCTAGGATTTCCCACGAGAATCGAAACAACTAGTTTGTATCGGAAGTTAAATATAATTTTGATCGAATATATTATTCGTATTTTATTATTTTCCGAATAATTTGTTTTAAAATAAAGAGGAATCTTTACACATATCAATAAAAATAAATATTTATTTTTATAATATATAAATAGTTGCTAATTGCCAAAAACTAATAAAAAGTAAGTTGTGATCCGCTTGATAATCCATAAACCTTGCGAAAGTAATTATTCCCGATGTACTATAAAAAGCAGTAGTGCATTTATAATTTTAATTTTATCGAATTCTCATCACGTATTCGTTTCTAACAGCGAATGGCTCACTCCTGCCATGCATCGAAAAACTTAGAGTTTAGGTGACTGTTTTGGATGCCGCTCCCGGGTTTGATCCCGGTCCTCGAGTCAGCGACCCCACCCTCCCACCCGCCCGCCCGCCTGCCCGCCCACGCCGCCCCTGCGACCGCGAGGGTATTATTAGCGCTGATGTAGATAGCCGGAAAGTGGTACGTCCCCTCAGCGATCCATCACGCCGCATCGCCGCGCCCGCGCGCGCCCCGACCTCGTACTTTAGGGCCATCTTCACACATATACACGAAAATTGGTCGAGGTAAATTGCTGCATCATTTCATAATTTGCACACGCATTCGTTGATGTGTGTACAATTCCTGTCGTGAGGGATATTTAAGGGTCTGTGAGTATTGTTTGTTCATAATTATTATAATGAGAGGCAGCGGAGGCGGTGGCGTAGGAGGTCCCGTCGCTGAGTAATGTGTGTACGCAGCGCACAGTGTCGCCAGGGCCTAATAGATTTATGGCGGCGGTGGAGGAGGCGGCGACGGCGGCGGACGAGGAGAGGTCTGAGACGGCGGCGGCGGCGGAGGCGGCGCGAGCCCCGGAGGAGGCGCGGCCTGGGCCGGCCGTGACGACACGACAGCCCAGTGATTAGCCTGACGTCGCCTGTGATTATCTCGTGATAAATTCCACTGCCCGCCCCAGCGCCCGCTCGCCCGCCGCCCGCCGCCCCCTCCCGCCATCCACTGCCCGCCGCCCGCCGCCCGCCGCCCGCCGCCCGCCGCCCGCCGCCCGCCGCCCGGCACGCCCGCGGGCGCCGTTCTGCCGGCAGCCGCCGCGCCGCCCGCGCCTCCACCCCTCCTTCCCCTCCACCCCCGCCCCGCCCCGCCCCGCCCCGCCCCACCCCACCCCGCCGCCGCCGCACTCGCGTCATTCGATTGGCGCCTCGACTGCCCATTGTTAACCGCACGGAGCGCCGACCGCAACGCCGCTTTCCTTTGCCTTAATATACGATGTGACAAGAAACGCTGTTTGGAAAATGTACGAGGCATTAGGTGATGAATGGGTCAGGGTTGTTTTGTCGTAAAACTGTATTGGATATTGAAATTACGTTCTTGTACCCGGCCGCGTGAACGGCGAGGCATATTGTTGAGTCACAGAATGCGAGATTTTTACTAATGTTTTTTTGTCGATTTGCTTGTGCATCGCGCTTACGCCTCTGTGGGTTTCTGTTTTGTGATTGAGAACTGAAATGATATACTCGAAAATTTTACTATTAAATGCCTTTCATAGGAAATAGTTAGTGCTCATATGCGTGTCACAAAAATTTTATTTTACACTTCCTGTTGCCCTGCCAAAACGCGAAAAAGTATTTTGATTCAATACCGACAACTACTCCAGTGGATGATTGCCTCAGTGGTTTTGGCAATTTTTTGTTATAAAATTCTAGTTTTTCTATATATGTCTCAAACTAAAATGCGTGAATAATGTACTATTTCCTGGCGTGCGCGTGTACACACATAATCAGCACAATGAAGAAAATTGCATTGGAATGAGAGGCCGTGTTAGTCTCTACCCGTATATTCCTACAGCACATTCATACGCAAGAAATTATTCATTAATATTATTATACATTATGCTAGATAAGCATTTTTTGAGTCACTTTGATTTTTTGCGACTCGTGTTTAGTAAATATTGTAACGACGCGATTGCGCGATAGCAGGGAGGGCGCTGCATGACCTCGGTTGGTGGATTGGTACAATCACAATATTCGTTAAATATTAGTCGCAAATATATCAAAATTACTCAAAAAATGTTTATCTAAAATATGACTATATATATATATATATATATATATATATATATATATATATATAATCATTGGATTGGTCTTTTTACGCTCGTCATGATAGACTAAAAGTGTATAGTTCTATTAAAAAAAAATTACGTCAATATCTCGAAAAATGCAAGTGATAAAATGGAAACGAATACACACATCAATTAGCCCCATTTCCTCATGCACTTCGTGAAAACTGCATTTCGTAAACTTCAACCTTTCAGAAATTACAGGAGGTGGTAAAGTTACGTAATTCACTCTGTATATTCAAATACATAGTACCGACAACTAATTCTTCAAGATAAGGTAGAAAATCTTCATCTGCTAAAAATTACTTTCATGAAAAAATAACTTGCATTTCATAAATAATGCATATTTAAGGTGATCAGGCAATGCTCAGATCTGATTACAAAATATTAACATAATAACTTTTAAGTTTAAATAAAATAAATTAATTTAACAAAATTTAATTAATAAAATAAGTATATGTATCATTCAGTTTAAAAGGTTGAGCCCCGATGCAGTTGCATTTACAGGTATGTGAATAGAATATATGCACGGCAAGGTTATGTAAACAGAGACACCGAGCAATAAAATATGTTTTGGGTACCTTTTTTATCTCAATATTATGACTTTTTTGATAGAACTTTAAGGCATAGTGAAAGAGAAAGTAACACGATTATCAGAATTGATCAGAATGACACATAGAATGGCTTCAAATGTGTCAAATATTTTTTTACGCAATTCATTTACAATACGATTCGTAATGTACCTTAGTGATATCCTTTTATTATCCTCCATCTGCGCTAGCATCCCGGGAGAACACGCAATATACCTGTGGGATGCTGGTGTTAACATTTTCAAGTAATTGAAAGACGTGCCCAGAGAGCTGACAGTTCTTGTATTTGTTTATGTGATTTATGTGAATAAACTGTTTTAACAAAGTGTTAATCAAGTTGTGACTTATTCTTTAATGTGAATGAAAAACAGACAATTTATACAAATATAATGAAGAATTTTTTTGAATTTTCAAAGCATACATTTCTTAGAAAATGGTCACTGTTTCAACAAAAGTTAAAAGTGTAACCTCTGCACAAGCTGAAATTCGCCTGCCGCGCTGCACAATGTACGGTAACTCTCGTCTTGGTACTGCAATTTTTTGAGATTTTGCTTTGTGAACAATCTCAGTTTGATGAATGTAAAAGTCATTCGAAATATGAAGAGAAAACACTTAACTTTATTTCCCCAAACAAAAATCTTCTACAGTACCTTCTACTTAAATTATCTACAGTACCCCTGAAAAAAAAAAAATAGAAACAGTGCTTGAGTTGTTCAGATTTCAGTAACGAAAAGATCGACAATATTGCCAGTGACATCAAAATGTCTTTTGTTATTGACCAAGAAGATCATATGTGGGGGAAAAAGAAACGGCACAAATATAAGCAACCGGTGACAGGGTCGTGATGAAAGAAATAATACTCTCTCAGAACAAACATTCTCTTCGTGCCTTAATTACGTTCTTCCTGCTTTTACCCACTGCCCTACTACAAAAGCCCAAAACCAGACTCCGGGCTGTTTCCTTCTGAGCCAACATCACGTGCAGCTGGACGCCACCAACGTCTCCCCCTCCTCTTCACGGTCTGGAACTCTTTCCCACCCTCCTCCCCCTTCTGGTCTCGTCCCGCTCTCCACGCGTTGAGCGCCTGGCGCCACGTTCAGGAATTAAAACGCATCGATTAATTGATCAGCGGGGACCGGGCCAGCCCGCGGCTCTCTAATACAATCTGTCGAAGCCTGTAAATCATGCCGGAGCGGCCGCCCGGCGGGAGGGGCGACGGGCAGGTGTCCGCCGTATGAAAGCGCGGCGTAATTACACGTCCGTAATTTTCCCCGCCCCACCCCCGCCCCTTCCCCGCCGCCCGCCCGCACGCTCGCCTCTAGTTTATGTCCGCGCGGGCCTATTCTACATGACATAACGTTCTTGCGCGGAAAAAGCGGATAAATGAGTTTGTTTATTTATAGGATCATTGAGCCGTACGTAACTTACACCATAGCAATTGGGGGCCGGTGCTTTATAGTAACGGCGGCGGTCGGGGCGGGGGCGAGAGGGCGCCGACCGCCCGGCACGGGGCGTTCGCTCGCCCGCCCGCACGCACGCTGCCCGCTGTGACGTCATAAATTCGATCGCTAGCCTGTGATTTTCATTCGTATCGCGTTCTTTAGCGGCGCGTCCAGGGTTCGTAATGGATTTCCATTGTGGCGGAGTGTTTATTGTGTACGCCGCGTGAAATGAAACAGCCAATGATAGTTCCTGTTAAGGCACACGGTTTCCACATGGCAGAGTGGCGAGAGGTGTGTACCAATCTTAATGGCTTCCTTCTCGGAATTACGAGAGCGGCAAATCTGCATTCTCGGGGCCTGCGGGGAGTTTGTATAGCGCGGGGGAGGGGGCCGTGGATGGGGTGGGGGGGCCATGATCGGGGACGAGAGCGAGTGCGTCTTCGATTTGTTTCCGCCGAAGAGCTGCAGGGCGCGCGGGCGGGCGAAGCGCGACAGGCGATGGGTGGACGCGTGATTCGGCGCTCGTTTTTCTCGCGCGGCGAGCGACGTGGTGGGACGTGGCGCGAGGCGGGGCGCGAGGCGGGGCGCGGGGGCGGGGCGCGGGGCGCGGGGCGCGAGGCGCGGGGCGTGGGGCGCGGGGCGCGGGGGCGGGGCGTGGGGCGCGGGGTGCGGGGGCGGGGCGCGGGGGCGGGGCGCGGGGCGCGGGGGGCGGGGCGTGGGGCGCGGGGTGCGGGGCGCGGGGGCGGGGCGCGGGGGCGGGGGCGGGGGCGGGGCGCGGGGCGCGGGGCGCGGGGCGCGGGGCGCGGGGCGCGGGGCGCGGGGCGCGGGGCGCGGGGCGCGGGGCGCGGGGCGCGGGGCGCGGGGCGCGGGGCGCGTGGGCGACCTCCCGGGTGGGCCTGCCAGGACGCGCAGCCACCCGCCCGCTCCTCGCCCCCTGTGATTTCTTGTAGGACGAGTATGCGAGAGCGCTTAATATACGATGGGCGGGTTCAATGGGCGGGAAACCATTTTGTGTAATATCGTTGAGTGCGGTTTTGCGGGATTGCAGTGAAATGTAGTACATGATCCACAAATAATTTCCGAGCCAATGTTCTCTATACATTGAGATAGTCCTATTACGCCTGTGAATGTCATACTTCAAAATTCCGCATGTATGTCATGCGGTGAAATATCATTTTTATTTTTCAATAGTATACTGTCAGAAGAGTTCTATAATGAATTGTGGATGCGTTGATTTGTAACATACATGCAACGTTGTCGCGTGCGTTGTCTCCGAACATTTTGTTGCACAATAAAGCAATATGCAGATTATCCTACTTTCCAATAAAACTTTCAAGTAATTCCTGTCATGTATAAAATATAAACGAATTCCGTAAATAAGTTATGTTGCAAGGAGTTACAACAAACCAAAGTAATCGATGAAAACGTTCAACGTTCAGTAATTTCACTAGGTTGATAAAAAAGTTACAAGAATCTTCCCTATTTGTCAATTTCGTGAAGTTACGCTTCAAGGAAACAAATGCTTCTCTTAAAGCATGTAATTTAGATCGTAACCTTGCAATATTCTTTTCTTATGAAACTGACTGGGAATATCACTTAACTTGCTCATATACATAATGCCATGGCATGAGTATTAAATCTTTTTTCTATAGCCCATAACTGTTGCAAATTTCTAATATTCTTTTTATTTTTTACGTTATTATGAGATGTTTAAAATCCTGGCAATAAAGTGAAACCTAATACTTAGTACAGTATAGTCATAATATTATCATTAAAATCGAAATTTATATAAATGTGATAATTTTGCTTTCGAAACTTAATAAGATTCAACCTTACGGTTGAATGAATTGGATAATGTGAAAGAATGTCCATTGGAGCACATACACAAACCTACAATATTTACAGTCGACTGATTCAATCTCTCAGCTACGAAGCAATCTCAGCCTCCAATAGCAAAGGAATCTAGAGTATTCGGCGAAGAGAGAAATGGGAGGCCGCATCATGGAGGCGCCAAATTTACTTCGAACAAGGCGCAATTAGCACGGACCTCTTCCAAAAATACGGAGACATCGGCAACGGGCACTCGCGCGGCGCCGTTGCTGTCACCTGGCAGCGACGCTCACGTTGCACAGTAGGACGAAACGCTCAAATGGACGAACAAAAACGTCATGCTCCAAATATTTTCGAAAAAAAGAGAAGAAACCATAAGGAAATGATTGATTGGTGCAATAAAGCCGTTAATTTTACGTGATGGATAGTAACATATTAGTTTGTGGCCAATAGAAAAACACATAATGATCGTATAATATAGTAAAGTATTGATATTCTTCATGAACATGCATTAATAGGTTTTACCAAAAAATGAGCAACCTTTTGTAATCTGTTTCGTTAAAAAATAAAATATTGCTACAACTAAATCTTAGAAATAATGATCTTCAAACAAATGCAAAAATTTATTTGATTCATCTTACACTTTTTTTTTTGCTACATGTGATACTCAGAAATCACTCGACTCGCTTTCATATCATTTTGGCTGAGATGGGGACAAAGAGAAGCGCTAGGGTAGCAGTCTCTCGTGTTATATTGTTGCTGATGTAAGTACCGACTTGTAAACATCCAATAAGTCTCATTTCTCCAACCAAAAGTTCAAACGCATTTGCCGGCCTCGGTGGTGCAGTGGCTTGAAGCAAGGACCGCGTCCGGGGAGACGAAGGTTTCCGCGCGGGTATGAATCCTGTGTGACATTGTTTCCATTGTGACGTACTGAAGAAAATGACACAGACACTGCGTTTCAGATAACAATATTTACATTTATTTACAAAGAACCTAACAATTAAAGAAATTTACAAATACTGAATAAACCCCGGCAACCTTTTTCTTCCCCTTAGCCGCGAAAACCCCGTGACCGTCCCTAGGCCGTGCAGCCCAGGGCCACAACTCGAAAGCAGGTAACAACGCCTGATGCGATGCTATCGATCGTTAAGTCCCCGGTAACCAACGTATCTACATGGCCTGGCGCCCAACCGGTCTCCGCTCCGGAAACCACGTTCTGGAGTGCACTGGAGATCCTACCCAGCTTTCCGGATAACACAAGCTCGACGAATCTCCCTGAATCTCGGCGCCAAACGACGGCTGTGATCACCCAGGAAACGAGACGGTCTAAATGCTTATTCTTCCTTTCTGTCCTATGTCAGAAATGGGACTAGCAATTACCATCATTGCTCTCGTATTTCCAACCTTTACTTTTCTCTGAATTGCCGCCTTGCCTACACAGCTGCAACTCCACGTTTAATTTTTGTGATAACTGCACGCCAATAGATATGATCATTAATTCCGTATGTGTAGTGCATGTTATATTCGGAAGATATTTGTATTCCTCACCGTTGCAAATTGATTCGGCTCCAACCTACACGTCTACTTGCGGGAGATTTCCCTCCAGGTATCTCTCCCATCGGGGCTGTGGTATGGTCGGAACAAGCTCTAAACTTTCGCTGGCCTCCAGACATGTGTTGTAGTGCAGTGCATGTAAGTCTAACTGTGTGTGTGAGTATGAGGGAAGAGAATAGGACAAGGAAGAGAGAGGAAAGAACACGTACGGTGCATGGCCCGATTATTAGGATACTCCTCTAGCGTTTGCCTAATATTGATAGGAATCTTGTGATACTACAATAACACATAATTTCTCGCATTATTCCTAAAATCGCAATTTTCGAAAATTAAAAGAATTTTATCCCCTGAAACAACTTAAAGAAAAATGTTGGAGTGTTTTTTGAGAAAATAGTTTTCAAAAAATTGTACATGGCTTTTTGGAAGAGCGGATTTTCTAGAACAGAATATGTTGATGACAAACATTTCTATCTTCAATATTTTAGTTTTGGAATAATAACTCTTTGCAATTTTCAAAAATACAGTGTGTTCACCGAAAAATGGAACAAGCACAATTTTTTTACTTTTATAAACACAAGGGAAAAAAATCAAGAACAAACAAGTCGTTTTTGTGTAAAAAAAAGATATTTGTGAAATCTTGGCAATATTTAAATATTTCAAAGCTACTATTTTTTTCTATTTTCCAAGAATCATAAATGACGTTATTTCAAGGTCTGTCTTTAAAGAACTAATTTCATAATGGGAAAATCTATCTTCTAAAATGAAGTTCTAGAAATGCGGCGAAAAAAAAAATCCACAGAGCAGTTTAAGCACTAGAATCGACCAAAGACAGACGGACGTTTTGCCGTCAATAATTTTTTCGGTATCAAGGATCCATAAAACATGGATTCTGAATACATAACGTTTTAGAGGAATTAATTTACTATATATATGACAAGATTTATTGACTTTTACGCTAAGCAAGAAGAGGTCTTTTGTCGAAAAGTTGCCGTTTTCCGCTACATGATTACAATATTTTCTCTTCTTAGGAAGCAAGGGCAAGAAAGTAAAATCGAGGAAAACTAGCGATCGAAGCAGCCGGCCACTAGAATCTTCCTCCACACGACGTCTGGATTGGACGTAGCTTTCTGACAAGTGTCGAAAATGCGCAACTATCGGGTCCCGGCGAGAGTGACTGCAGGGCCATCTGCTTGTCCGCAGAGTATCTCAGCCGGTGCAGGAGGTCGCGCTGTGGCCCACTGCGTGGCCACGCCCCGCAGCCGCGCCCCGCCACGCCCCGCCACGCCCAGCCCCTCCCCGTCCCGTCCCGTCACGCCTCGCTTCTCCCCGCCCCGCCACGCCCCGTCGTCCGCCGTCCGGGTCGATGGACGGCGACTTGATCTACGCGGCGGGCGACGTCGCTGGCGCCGCGCTGAGCCGCATCTCCCCGCGTCGCGTTGCGTCGCGTCGCGTCGCGGGGCGGTGGCGCCGTGTTGCGTGAGAACAGAGGGGTGGGCGGACGGGCGGCGCGCAACGGCTCCCGATTAATTGCAGAGTGCGCGGTCCACCCTCTCCCCTCCCCCGCCCGCGCCGCTCGGGTGCCATCTTCCCTCTTTGCGTGCGGTTCGCACCTCTCGCGGCCTTGTCGGCGGCCTTGGCTTTCGGCTCTGCGCGTGGACTTGTGACAGATATCGATTGTGCAGCTTTGCTTTTCATTTGCAAGACGCATTTCAACGTAAGTTACTTTAATTTGGTGATGAAAGGCAAGGTCATTGCTGTTTTCAACTCATAAGGTGTAGACCAATATTTTTCAAAGATTGACTCGCAATTCAGCGAGAACGGATATTACTTTTTTGTTTGTCTGTTGCAAACTTTCAGAATCATTCAATCAGAAATCATTTAATTCTTTCCTCTTCGACTACTTGGTCTTCACGTGTTTCCCAGCTCTACTTAAGGTTTGTCGCGTTACGCCTTAGTTTTGTGCTGTGGTTGCCTAGTGCAGCTACCAATGAATATTAAACATATGCTCGGTATTCACATTCTTTTATATGTGTCTTCCATTTGCAGATATAATACGAACTTGAAAAAATTATTTTACTTTTTATTGTAGTACATATATAAAATTAATGCACCTCTTTCATTCAGTTTCTATTTTGACAACCTGTACTTGCTGCTTTCTAGTTCAATTTATGTCGTGAAATGTAAGAATAAAGACGTTTTTCACTTCAATATTTACGAGCATGTTCTTTTGTGAATATTAAAAAATAATAGAATTATTTCATCAATACGTAAAATCACCGATATATTATAATCCAAATTTGTCTCTTTCCGTCACACCCCCAACTCTTTATCCTCCTCTCTCACCCTTTTCGGCCTCTATTCTTTCACACCCTCGTGCTTCTTCCTCTGGTGCGCAGGACATCATCTGCTGCCCTTCCTCCCCTGCAATCACAGCCGCGCCGCGCGCCAGCAGCGCCACCGGAGCTGTTTCATGCCGCTCCGCCCCTCCCTCGCCCCTTCCCCGCCCCCTCTCTTCATTGCCGGGATCGTCGCCAACCCATCAGCCCCGTCCGCGGCGGCGCTGTCGCCTCCCGCGGCCGCCGCACCCTTCTTTAATTCAAATCAAGGCGAATCATTCCGAACCAGCGAGCGCGCGGGGCCTGGGGTGCGCGGCGACACACTCTATAGAGGATTCAATTAGCCCGCTCGTGTGGCGCTGGCGGAGCGGCCGGCGAGACGTGAATTATTCATAGCCTCCCCCGCTGTTGCTACTGTTGCCGGCGCCAACGCCGTCGCCCCCTGCGGAGCCTCCACATCCATCGCGGAAGGCACCGCCCCCCCGGGCACTCCCTCCGGCTCTCGTCCTGGCCTCTCGCCTAGGCCAGGACGGCGCAAATGCAAGAATTGGGGTCACTCCGCCCAGCGGCCCGCGCGCCACTCGCCTTTAGGCTAGAGCCGATCGCGCCTGAGCGTCTCCCCTTCACTCCCGGCCGGTTGACTCAATGGTTGACTGATTGGTGTTTCCAGGATTGTCAACGGACAACACGGGCATTAGTCACATCAGTGTAATATATGTTATATCGTGGAAGGTGGCGGTGTTCCTCTCCTGATAGAACCTGAAATCTGGCGTAAATCTACACGTCGCGTTGGCTTGTGGGAAGGTCCCCTGCAAATATCTCCACCAACATGGCAACACCCTAGACGGGACAATCTGTAAGATCCCAACCGGTATCCCGAGATGTGTGGTTGTGTAGTGCCTGCGTGTCTGTGTGAGTGTAAGGGGGTGAGGATAGGACAAGGAAGGGGAAAGGAAGATCGCGCGCGGTCCGTGGCCCTTTTGTTAGGGTCCTGCTTTGCATACGCCTAATATTAATAGCAGAAAACATGGAAATCTGATCAGTGCAGCCGGTCGTTCGAATTTTCCGCTGAATTGGATCTAGCGATGTAGCTAGACTCGAAAATCCGCCACCATGGTAACTCGATTCTTAGAACCACCCGAGCAGATCGCTGCAGGAACAGCAATTGTTGTTTTGTGCCGAACTGACATCAAAGAGCGGACTACTCGCGGTGGGCCAGGGTTACAGCAGCTCTGATTTAGGCGGATCCTAGGAAGGTGGCCACTGTACTGATTTTTCTCCTCTGGATGCTGGGATTGATATCTAGTATGCTCTTTGGGTAATATGCGATGAAGAATACAGATTTGATACACAATTTCTGCAATCTCAATTCCATACTGTCGATTCTCCAGATTTTGCATTCACGTATGTCGTAAACACTATATTTCCATGCACTACTACCTCTCATTTACTTCCATTTCGGTCACTACTGATCATTTAATAGAATGGTGGCATCACGTGTACTTTGAGATCAAGAAATGTCTTGGTCACTCGAGGGTGAAAATGTCGTGATCAAATCTTACCACGACAGTGTTTCTAGCTCTTCACTTAACCACCCTTTTATTAATATTATCATTTATTCACCGCATTCTCCAATCCTGTTTTGGATACAGATGGTTGCGAATTAATCATCATCAAAGTAGTAAGTAAATCATTCAAATCTACTCTTGCCAACCCATAACTTTCAACATCATATTCACCCTCTCAGATTTCTCTCAGATCCCCACCCTCATTTTTTCTGTGAACTGCCGGCGACGCCGCTGCCGTAACAATGTCACCTCCCCCTCTGGCTGTGACGTCGCCCGTACCTTCTTCGTCCCTCACTTTCCTCGCTGCCAGCCTCCCCGCCGTGATGCGTTCGTCTGGCAACCGCCGTCACCACCGTCCCCCCCCCCCCTTGCAGCGGACGGCGTGTGCGGCGCGGGACGGGGTCGTCATCGCCAGGGAGCAAATGTTAGTTTAATGCTGGCGCTGACAATGGGGGGCTGGTGGCGGCCGGGCTGAGTCACGGGAGGGTTGCAGCGCCAGCGGAAGCGCGAAACGACCCGGCGCCGGAGGAGGGTCAAGGAGGTGATTGGAATCCAGATGTTGAAATCATTTCAGACGACCCGGCCGCGAGGGAGACCTGCTAGCTCTGTTACTTCGCGCATCTGGACTGCTCTTGAGTATGTCATGGAAAATTAGTTGTTGATTAATACTGTTTCCGCTCTCCCCGATATATAAATTATTTATATTCACATCATTCTGTTCTCCATAAAATCTCTTTAACAACATTTTTGCTATTACTGTGTGTTCATGTTCTTACTTTAATACTTATTATTACTCAATGCATTATTGATTACTGTTCACCATAAGTGCTCCGAACGTTATATTACGAATTTTATTGTTAAGAAATGAATTTTCAGGATAACCTTCCTCCAAACAAACGATAAAATTGAACTCGAAAACGGAAAATAATTATTCACAAAGAAATGAATGTAGATCAGTCCTGATAAATAATTTGTTATATAATTATAATTATTGAGGTGTATATTATAATTATTAAAGTGTATATGACAATTATTGAGGTTATATTATAATTACTGAGGTGTAGTTTAAATAATTATAATTATTGAAGTGCATAATTTTCGAAATGTGTCATTTAAATGTCTAGTCATTTACATGGCAATTCACAAAAAAGTTTTAAAAGAGAATAAAATATATTCTCACAGAGTAGCAAGCAAGAAGTGCGTATATTTGTTTTCTTTTGAAAATTGAACATAAAATTCATTCGAATATTTATCACTACATCGAAGCGTGCTCGAAGGACCGTTGACCTTCCAGACGAAAAGGCAGAGATCCTCTGAATATTTGGCAGCAGAGGGGGAACGTGTATAGCGAATCGTGTTTCAAACGAAGTTATGCATGCAAATGACGCTAGGAGGTGTAAGGTGTATTTTAAGGTGGCGGATTTCCCCAAACCTGAACTGACACCTGATCTCACGCGCCTGCAGGAGCGACGAGCACATTCAAAAAAGCGGAAAATACGGCGCGATACTGTCGCTGAATAAATATTGAACAAAACATTAAACACTGTATACTATTGATTGATTCGAGATTCCGGGCTCGTCAACTACAGAGGTCATTAGTCCCGTAAGTGTAGGGCGTGTTTTTTCCTCCCGAGATGGCGGTGATTTTTCCCCCGCTGGATGGCGAGATCCGGCGCCGACCTACCGTCGACTAGCGGAGTATTCCCCTAACCAGGTATCTCCCACCAGCGGGACACCGCCCCAGCCGGGACAAACTTTAAGCTCCCGACTGGTCTCCCGGCATGTGTGGTAGTGTATTGCATGTCAGTGTAAGTGTGTGTGTGTAAGGGAGTGAGAATAGGGCAAGGAAGGCGATGGAAAGATCGCGCGCGGTCCGTGGCCCGTTTGTTAGGGTACTGCTCCGGCATTCACCTGATGTTGCACGGAGAAACCACGGAAAACTACCGATCAGAGCAGCCGGCCGCTATATTTCTCCTCCAGATAGCGACTGAATTCAACCTAGCAGACAAGCTAGTGTCGAAAATCCTTCTGCCGTCGGGACTCAAACCTAGAACCTCCCGGTCAGAGGGACTGTAGTGACATCAGTTGATGCAGTGAGCCATCTCTCCCCGTCCACTGCATACAAGGATCAGTTCCTTTCACTCTTTATTGCACAAAAGTAGGTTGTCCAAATATATGTACATATGGCTCAATGTACCCAATTATCAAAAATGCACAAACGATGAGAATGTTAGGTATATAAGACCTTCAAAACACTCGCCTAGGTATCTTCTCTAAGTCCGTGAGTTCTTGCCTGAATGCTGCAGAAGACTACTTTTTGTGTGATGTGAAACTGGGGCGAGTAGATAACCACTAAATCAGTGTTGTCAAGGTCGATGCCACGAGTGGAAGTTTGTTGCACGAGTGCCAGGGCGAAATCGCCCCTTCACGCAGTTCGTCATTCCGCCACCAGAGACAACGCCATCCCTATTGTAAAACGGCGGGGCTACTACTAGTTTTCTTTCACGACGCTAGTTGCGCAGAGTAGCTCGTGGCATGCTATGGAGCCACGATGCGTGCCACTGTCACCTGTAGAAGACCTTGACACCACTGCACTAAATTCTTGAATTTGAAGAGTGCCAACTGAATTGTCCAGCTTATGGAGACGTATGCATTTATGCTCTCTTCTCTCATGGACGGATGATGACTGGTGGTTTTCCATTGCCCTCCGCTGCATGAATGAAGACCGGGTGATCATGAAGAATCAATGATGATGAATAGATGGATGATATCGGGTGAGGTGATGATAGTATTAGATCCAGGGGAGTATGAGCCAACCACGCCACAGACACAGGGTAAGAATACCCTTCTCTTACGCAGGGCTCGAACCCCAGCCATCAGCTCAGCGTTATCCAAGGGCCTGCCCCGTCGAGGTACGTTCTCACACTACGTCGACAACAGAATATCGATATTTCAAAACCATCAAAATTAAAACATAGATGGGAATAATACATTGCCCGACAAAACATCAATGGTTTTAAAGCTGGTTTAGTAACCTTCAATACTTTCGTTCACGCGGGGGAGAATTTAATTTGGTGGGGGTCATGTTCATTAATTTATAATTACGATTTAACTGACAAAACAAACTCAAAACAATAAGGACATTTGACAAAAGTGAGCCTTAAAGCCTGAGCGTCGAGGGTCATCTCAATGAGTCAGAGCTTGCCCGGGACCCGGGAAGGAGGAGGAAAGCCACTGCCACGGTGAGATGATGATAGTATTATAGTATGTAGTACGGTGAGATGAGATAATGATAGAATATAGTATTAAGTAAGATGATAGTATTTAGAAATATGTATAGGTATATTCATTCCCAGTCTAAAACTGAAGCTTACATGAGGGTAGTTCTCACAGTTCTCGCATATAACCACTGCGATCTTTGGGTCTCATTTGGGCAAGGTCGTGATTGGTCGTGATCCATTCGATAGCTTTGTGCCCAGCTGATTTCTAATTTCAAGACAGTGATTTGTCGCTTCACGGTGGAATTGGTAAAATCTAAAGGAACAGTTATGTAAGTGGTTATGGAATGTTTTGTAAAACTGTGTCATAGCCACAGTTTAAGATGTCATCTTAGGATGTATATCTTACACCGTGACCCAAACAGATCGTGCGCACAGTACGGACAAGCGAGGAACTAGCCTCAAACTGGCTTCAGAAAATTTGCGCCAAAGGCGACTAGTTGACACACCTATATATCTTACACCGTGCCCACTGCACATGCATTTACCGCCTCGCCGCGTGCGAAATACGAGCGTAGATGTGGGAAATACCGGGGTAAGGCAGACAACTTTCAGGCTCAGTTAGTCTGCTCACTTAAGGTACTACAAACAGCGTTAGCTTCCTTTGAGCACATGAACTGACAGTGACATCAGCTATTATTTCATGATTTAACTTCTACAAAATTGTGATTATGGAACGTTTTAATTCACAAATCAAACATCGAAAACTTAAAACCATCGATCATGAAACATCGATGTTAAAAAACATTGGCTGAGATATATCGATGTTTAAATCATCGATGTTTTCAAAGTTTTGACATGGAAGTCGCATCCCTAGGTCTCACCGTCTACGGGCCTTAACAGTCGCATACCAAGGCGTCGACTACCAGGAACAAAGACGAGATCAAAAGGAACGTTTGTCCATCCGTTTGGAGCTGCAGAGCAGTCACACTAAAGCAGTGTTGTCAAGGTCGATGCCACGAGCGGGAGCCGAGTGCGACGAAATCGCCTCTCCACGCAGTTCATAACCCCGCCGCAAGAGACAACGCCATCCCAATTGTAAAACGGCGGGGTACTCGTAATAGTTCCCTTTCCCAACGGTAGTGGCGCAGAGAAGCTACGGTGCCACGACGCGTGCCACAGCCACCAGTAGAAGACCTTGACAACACTGCACTAGAAGCAGGCCTAGAGGTGGATGTCGGCCACTAAGCCCTGGCTGCGGCTGTTGCGTGCTGCGAGCGCGCGGCGCCGCTGCCTCATTGTGTGAGCTCTATCTGCGCCACTTAGGGCGCGCGTCGGCCGTGAAGCCTGCGTGTTCCGCGCGCGCCTTCACTTTCGCCTCCACGCCCCGCGACTGTCGCCCCTCGCCGCTCCCACTCCGTCACTCCTGCGTCCACCAATTACTCGCCCAGGCAAACGCCAATGGTTCAGGGCTGAGACTGATAACTGAACACAAAATAATCATTCCCAATCGCACTGTAACGTTTAAAAAAAAAATTTTTTTTTGCCTACATACGTATAAATGGAGTAATACCACACCAGGGTGCGATGCAGAGGTGCAGAGGTGGCCGGTGGGTTTGGGGGTTTGGCAGCGAGAGTTGTGGGAGGGAGGACTGCGTCGAGGGACTGTATATGTGGTATAGAGAAAGTTATGTAATGCTATGGCAAAGAAAACAAACAAAAACCCGAATTTTCGACAGAAAAACTCTTCCCTGATACTAAAAGAGCTGATAAATCTTGTTTTACTTCCTTTAACACGTTGTGTAGTCGGATTTCACGATTTGTTTGACTTTGATACCGAAATTTTGGTTTACGGAAATCGTCCGTCTATCAGTCAGTCTGTTCGTCCGTCTGTGAAAAACACTAGCGCCTGAATTATTCGTAGTATTTTTGTCAAAATGATTATTCTCCGGTCGAGTTGCCATTTTGAATATCATTCTTTATATTTTGGGTGTATTTTATAGGAAGCTCCTGAGACATTTTCAAAATTTTCTCAAAAAAGCTTTAATGGTTTTCTAAATTTCTTGTAAGAATATACATATAAAGGTAGTTACATGCATAACATGCAATACATGCATAGGCCCAATTTTCACTATTAACTTTGAATTTTTGTAAATTAAAAAGGTTTGAATTTGTTTCGACGTCTTCCTGCAATTACAATATTGAAGATAGGGATTTTTCTTCCAATGTAATTTGTTCTCATCAATTAGATCTTTAATTACAATATAATCTCATGTTCATTTTTGCGTTATTTTGGTTTACTGTGAGCAACATTAAAAAATAATCCTCAGACTTGCACATTTCCAGAAACGCTTGAATATTATTTTCTCGAATACGGCACCAAAGTTTTGCTTAAACTTTTTACGTGGATAGTGCCAAATGCTCTGCATAACATGGTGTTTTAGGTGCCAATAGCTGATAGCTAAGAAGAGGAGGGGCGAAACTCGAAAAGATAGCACAGACTAAAGGGATAAAGAAATTAATTGGTATCACAAAGTCTGTAGCACTACTATTTTAATTTTCACCTCACTGAAAAAATATACATTAACAAACGCGATATAGTTGTGATTGATTGATGTTTCCGGGCGCGTCAACTGCTAAGATCATTAGTTCCGTAAGTGCAGCGCAGCACATTCGAGAGATGGCGGTGACCTTTCTCCTCTGATGACGTGAAACAGCAAACAATGGTGCAGGTCTCATTTTCGTTGAAATTCCTGATTTTTCGAAAAATTGCAAATGTTCAACATTTTTTCGGGGTGTTCCTACAAGTACAGTATTAAAGAAAGAAGTTATTTTTTAACAAAGCCTTTTGTTCAAAGATATCTTTAAAAATGTTATGTGCATTTTTTCAAAAATATGAGTATTTTTGCGAAATTTTGCGTGAAATGTAAGCAATTAAAAAAATTAAACAATTATTTTCGCAAAGACTGCTCCAATGTTTTAGAAAAAATTTCCCGTAGAAATTTCTCCCATACAACAACAGTGGTGCAGGTCTAATTTTCGATAAACTCTCTCAATTTTCCTAAATTTCAAACGTTGGAAATAATGGAGAAGGCATGTGCTGTTGAGCAGTAGTTTAATAAAAAGCACAATTTCCACTAAAAAATGAAATCTTTATTTTTGTAAATCACACTTGTTGATAACTTTCACTGTCATGAAATATAAGTGCTCCCACTCGTTTTCTTATCGATAGCTCCGATGGCCATGTAACACTGAGTGAAGTGTCGTGAAACATCGTAAGAATTCGGCACTGGAAAAGTTTAGAAATCCGGGCTGCCGCCCCTGCGTAACCCGCAACCTGGCGAGGTCGCGCCCGACGACCTTCCGCTGACGCGGCTGTGGCCGGCGGCCGGTCGCGCGTCGCGTCGCGTCGCGTCGCGTCGCCAGGCAGCCCGGGCGCGTCCTGCTCCTCCCACGCAGGTGCGCGGCGACGCGCTCTGGGCGCCAATCGCCCCCCGCGCCTTCCTGGAAACGCCTTCCCCTCCGCCCCGCCCGCTCTCCTCCCTCGCCTCCTTCACCCTCACCACCTTCGTTGCCACGTAACCTCAGCTTTATGCTTCACCTTCACCACCTTCAGCGGCTCCATTGCCTCCATAACTTCTGCTTTGTGCTTCACCTTCCCCGCCTTCGTCTACTCCAGCTCCGTTGCCTCCATTCCCTCCGTCGCTCCATTCCCTTTTGCCTTCCCTGCCTCAATCGCCTCCGTCCTCTATGTAAGGTTCTCCGCCTCCATCTCATTCGCCTCCGCCACCTACGACTCCCCCGTCTCCGTCATCTCCCCTCTTTTGCCTCCATTCAGTCCCTTTCCTCCATCACCTCTGTCTTCACCACCGCCTGTCTCCATCGCCACCTCAGACGCCAACGTTTCCCTCCATATCGTTCGTCTCCGCCTCCGCTTCCGCCACCTACGAGAGCTCCGTCTCCGCCGCCGCACCAGTCACCTCCGCCCCTCTCTCCCCGTTAGCCACCGCCACCACCGTTCCCTCCATCACCTCTGTCTCTGCCGCTACCTCTCTCTCCGACGCCGCCTCCTTCGCTTCCGTTTCCTCCATAACCTTCGTCTCCACCTCCACACCTCCGCCATCCTCCTCCTCCTCCGCCTTCGCTTCGTCAGCCTCCGTCTGCGCCGCCCACAACGTCACCTCACTTCCCGGCCTTCCTGACATCTCCCCGTGGGCCCAACGCAGACCCTGCAACAAACAGAAAAAGAAAATTTGGAGGATACTTCTAAAAGAAACGAAAAAGAACACTTTAGATGTGACGAAGTCACTCTTAGAAATATCATCACTTTAAATAAAACTATAATGTATAATTTTGAAAACCAATATTTTAGGACAAAAATTATATAAAAATACGCTTTGAATTTTAAGATATGAAAGAAGCAAATAAATTAATTGCAAATAATTCACCTTGATATCATGTATTATTTTAGTTGCATAGTTTTAAATACGACAAAATATTTCAGTAAATCTTCAATATTTTGAAGCATTTATAATAATTGTTAACATACTTACAGCGTGTAATTATAATAGAAGCTGTCTTTGAATATTTAGTTTTCAAAGGGTCATTCGCCAGTTGAATGTAGTATAGCATTTTGAAGGATTCCGAAATTTTGTCTTTCTGTGAGGGTGCCCATTATACTTGCACATCGGCTGCTACTGTTGTGGCTCAGAGCCACCAAATAGCCAATTGAACCGTCCCTCACGCTTTCACGGCCTCGTGACAAACGTGCAAATACATGTTTTCAGTTTTGTTCCTTGAATGTGAAATGGGAGACGAGATATCCAACTTGACTGGCTATAGTTCATTAAAGTCTTCAATGCACGTCCACAATAGCTACTGCCACTGGTGTTGAGTGAATGGAATATGTACTAATAAGCCACTACTTACGTGGAAGGAACGTGTCGAGGGACAGGCTTGTTCCATTACTGTTGCACAAGAATTGGATACCAAGTCAGGATACTTAAAGATAATACAATTTTGAAAGGCAGAAAACTGTATACTTCTATAAAATGATTGTGATCTTTTAAAGCTATTAATTATAATCGACAATATAAAGTAATATTGTAATCGAGAAGTCGCTAAAGACATTAATATTCTAAAGCGACATAAAATAAATCAATAAAATGACAAGAAAATGAAATTTGTTACAAGTTCTTGAACCAATACCATTTTGATACGTTCAAGTTCAATGTAGTTGTTTGAAACCTGTTTTTATTAGAGATATTCAAATTTTTGTCTTCAGTTTTTTACTTGCTCGCCACGGAGTAGAGAAAAAATTATGAAATGCTGCGCGAAAAAATGGCGAATTTTCGGCAGAAAAATTTATTACAGGGCCCTGGTAACGAAAAGTGGATAAATCCAGTTGCTAAATTTAGAAAAAAATCCTCTATCACGTGGTGCAGCCAGAATCCTTGTTTTATGGGTCCTTGAAACGGAAAAATCGAAAGCCGGCAAAACGCCTGTCCGAACAACGTCTGTGAACAACGCTAGCAGCTAAACCGTTTAGCCTATTTTCTCCGAAATTGATATTCCTCAAACGATCAGTTGGATCTCGCGGACCCTTGAATTTGAAACTGATATTTTGATTTTGGGGAGTATATTACGTGAAGATCCTGGGACATTTTCAAAATTTTCAAAAAAATGGTTCCATCGTTTTTTATTACATTTTGTTGTTGGATAGTGTTAAGAGAATGGTGCAGATCTCATGTTCGTTGAAAAGCCTGAATTTTCGAACATTGCTAAAGTTTAATTTTTTTCGGAGTCTTCTTACAAATAAAATATTAAAGATAGAAATTTTTTCTCTGAATGAAATCTGTTTCTTAAAAATAGATTTTGAAATAGTCATGTACAATTTTTCGGAAACTTGAGTACTTTTCGCGTAATTTGCGTGAAAATATGGGCGAGAAAGTACATGTTGTTTTACCACCACCGGTTTTTCATTAAGGTGCAGAGTTCATGACAAACTGCACCAATACTGACTTCAGTCACAAATGCTGGTCTGGTTCGAGCCGCCGAGGTGAGCACATCGTAGCCGACTTAGCTCTAATTAAACTTTGACTTTGCCTCCGCGCGATAAGCGACCTAAGTGCGGTAACTTTTGAGTAAATTATTGTGCCGTCCTTCAGACTGCAGTCACCAGCTTAGTTTATTAACAACTAAAAGTAAAGTGCACAAAAACCACAGTGAGTGAATGTCAACAAATAATTGCCTCACTACTGTGTGATTCCTAAAGGGAGCTACAGACGCATTAAACAACACAGAAACGTAATCAGTGAACCGCATTAATGGAAGATGTAAAACATTAAATATGTAAGGCATTAAACGTCTTTAATTTTCTTCATCAAACAATCTCAATTTATTAGCATTCTTACAACTCACAAATTATTCGTACACCAGTAACATAATACCAGATATTTTAGATGTCATTATAACAAAACATTGATTTACCAATTGAACAGAGAGTAACAGCAGATATAGATTCAGATCATTATCCGGAAATTGTAATAATCCAAGTACTTCACTTCTGATTACATAACATTACATCAAATATTGAATCAAACAGCAAAATTATCTGGAATGAATTATAAAAACAGACGAATATAAGTCTTGTCTCCTTGAAGAATTAAATAACGAAATACCAAATTTTTACACAAACAATCCAAAACTCGATTGAAGAATCGAAAATCCGATTCAAATCTGTAGCTCTACTAAACAGAAAACATATACGCATAAAAATAATGAATCTGATTAAAACAAATCTGAGAATATTTTAGCAAAAAACAAGAAGACCCGATATAAAAGTTAAAGAAAAGAAAATGTACACAATAATAAATGTAAACATAAGACTTGTTTCATATAAATTGAAAAAATATCATACTTTAACGAGAAAATTCACTCGAATAGAATACCGTTATGGTCAACCATTAAAAGTTTATGTATAGAATAATCGTACTCCCAGTATTAAACGATGGCACCGTCAAAGCATTTACAGATCCAGAAAAAGCAGAGGCATTGTATAGCCAACCATTTTCAACGTACCTTTACTACTAATCCAACAATAGAAAATGATTTGGACAAATTCCGAGTTTATAAATTAAATTTACATCAAAAAACTATTCCAGTCGAAACCAAATTTATATCTGCTTCTGAAACATCTAGAATTATAAACCAATTAAAAGTAAGAAAATCGGAGAGTCCTGACTGCATTACCAATAAGATCCTTAAATTATTAAATAAAAGGGCAATTGCTGCACTTACAGAATTGTTTAACGCAACCTTAAGACTGGGGTACTTCTCAAATGAGTGGAAAACAACAATAATTCTACTATTTTGTAAACCTAGGAAAGATTCTCATATACCATCAAATTACAAATCGATTAGCTTACTCCCTTTCATAGCAAAATATTCGAAAAAATAATTTTAAACCGACTAATCAAATATTTAACAGATTTTAAGGCAATACCTGAAAAGATTTTTTCGGATCGCCTCTTCTATGTCAAAGTTAATGCCAACATGTTAAAGTTCAATATTAAATAATTCAGGCGTGCCTCAAGATTCTTGTCTGTCACCACTTCTGTTCAATATTTATTAATCATATACCAAAACTTAATAATACAGAACTAGCACTCTTTGCAGACCATACGGCTGTATTCTATTCTAAGATATCATTTGCGCATACGTTGAATTATAAAATGAGTTACAAAATATTTACAGAGAATTGGAAAATGCGTATTAATGAAAACGAAATACAAGCAAAATATTCCAACTAGAAATATTCATTTTCCACCCACATTTCAGATTCAAAATGCCTGTATTAATTGGTTACCAAGGAATGCACTAGTAAACTACCTAGGAATAACTTTTGATAGTAAGTTAACGTAGAAGTTTGATAAGTGAAACTTATAAAAATAATTACCGATAAACATTATACTGAAATGTCGAAACTACAGCCCCTACTGGGTTTAAAACCTTCTTTAAGTATTGAATACGGAACACTACTGTACAAGCCAGTCTCAACACCATCACTAATCTACGCCTGCCCTACATTGTCCAATGTACAATACCTGTACTACAATAACAGTACGTAGATCAATCATAGAAAGAAACTGCAAATAATCCAATACAAATGCTTAAGAAGAATAACCAAAGCCTCACGGTACATCACCAATATCCAGTTTCATATAGTATTAAAACTAAAACAGATCATTGATTTAGTTGCAAGAATTTCTCAATCATTCTTTGAATACTTTAAAAATACCCTGTTGGCCGATCTATTTTCATTAGGAAAACTTATCAAAATCCCCCCAAAATGGGATCACGCTATCCAAAAAATTATTTAAAGCCTTCGTAAGTAAACATCCCAAAACGTTCCGTAAATTTGTTTAAAAAACTAGGAAGAAGAAAAAGAAACAACATTTTTTTCCATTCTTAATAGGTTCTTTAAAAAAGTGCAAATAGTCTAGAAAATAATAGTTTTATCTCTTCTTTAATATATTTTGTTGTGTATTTTAATAAAAGAACGCGTGCAACGTTCAAGAGATGAATAAGCAGAAAATCTTCCAGGTTGGGTAATTTTCTCAAAGTGTAAGGCAGCGTCTCAAAGCCCGTTCTTTCCAAGTAGGAATAAAGAAGATTCCGCAGCCAGCAGAGCCTACTTCGCATTCATTACCCCACGTGCGGAGAGCCGATTGATATCAGTTCTCGGAAGTCGGTGCAGTGAGTGCGCACCGGGACGCTCTTCTTACTATTCCCGCGCGTTAATGGATTCCTCCTAACTAAATGGCCGGTTCCCGCCCCGCCCTCCCCTCCCCGTCCCCCCACCATCCCCGCGCCGCGCGCTGAAAAGAGTTCGTCCCCGCGCACGCGCCCAAGCCGCACTCAGTGGGCCCGACCCTCTCACAAACGACACCGCTCATCACACTTTCTTAGATTTCCGGCCCACTATTTCAAAATGTATGAAGATACTTCTAGTGCTGCATAAGCACGCCTCGTGCTATTTCGAAAGTCTAAGATACATTTTGATATTGCAATTCGAAACCCCCTCATTTTTCAGACTTCTCTTGAAAAGCTCTCGCTAGCAAAAAGAAAAGAGATTCCAAGAGATGAGATTTGCAATTTTCGAAATTTCAGGAACTGAAATGGCAACTAAAATAAGTACATACAGTAATATATGCTCTGCTCGTAATCGGCTCAGATAGCTCAGTGACATTTTTTCGCCTCGCTCCTTAGGCACATACACACACATACATACACAAACACACTTATACTTACATGCACTACACTATCGCACATATCGGGAGACCAGTTGCAAGCTTAGAGCTGCGGTGGTATTCCGCTAGGGGAGATACCTATACAGGTAAACCCCGCAATCCGACGTGCAGTGCGTCGCCGAAGCGGAGGAGGAATGTCGCTCCTCCTAGCTGTAACATACACTACTTGCACGGGACTAATTACCACAGCAGCCCATGCACCCAGCAGTAAAGTCAGAAATGCCACAGTCGCCACCAATTCTCGTGTAACTAAAATTAGGGTAACATTCCGAAGACTCAAACCCCTATATTATTTTGGACGGACCATTTAAATGTTCGGAAAAAAAATTGAAGGAACCATCTACAATGGATCAAACGTTTTTTGTGTAACCAATATTCTTAAGAACATGTATAGACACATCCAGTTTTAAGTAAGATTTTTTCGATGTTACTCTTTGTACTGTGGCGTCTTGGCCTGTGCCAAGAGAAAGAAAATAATCCACAGATGTGAACGTTTGCAAATACTTATTTATTCAATGAACTCCGACACCTGAATAATTATGTACATATTTACAAATGGGCGGACTGACCGTCCCGTTCCAGAAGGAAAACTTCGGCCACCACGACCGCTAACTTACTCTCACGGCGCATGAGCGCCGGCCCCTTACTCGTCCTACTCGAGCTACACCCGCCGCGCACCCACACACGCACGACTCGCCGCGACCGGACCTGTGAGAAATTGGAGAACGAGACGCTTGCTCTCGTTGCTTATATACCCGCTGGGCTCGTCTGACGGAACTACGTCACATAGCCGCATCCGCCAGCCGAATTCTAACCCCAGCTTCCTTTCGGGGTTCTCAACTCTGGCGCCATGACAACGCGCGTTACAACCGCCACCCTAGGAATGTCTCACCCCCGACTTGCCTGCTGGATTTCCCCGTCTTCCAAAAATATCCCTTTTGCCGTTTCCTCTCGTCCCTGTGTGCAATTCAGTTCTCTGAATGCACGTACTGAATTTAATATTGGGCGTCTCATATGACGCCACATTACTTATTTCGAGGGTATTTTCTAGGGAAATACGTGCTTGAATGTGCCCGACATAATTTTAATATTTGAAATAACTGGTTTATAAAATGTTTAATTTAATTTTAAATGTGCCCCTAAAATTGAGTTTCATGAATTGTGATATTGGTGTTTGAAATGTACGTTTTACAAAAGCATTCCAAGTCCTACATCTAAATTAAGTTTGAAGTTCTGTCATTGTTTCTTAACTGTTTAACGTCATAACACGTGTCTTACTATTTTTAACTAAAAAAGTCATATCTACTGGCAACTCTGGTAGCATGTAGGTACGAAATAAAAAACATTCCAGAAATTACATCTGTGTTGGAGGTAGGCCACTGAATCAATCTCAAAGTTCCCAAGCATTATTGCTTGCCCTTTTGATAGTTTGGGCTGAGTGTGCTCTGGTCAAGGAAGGCATCTGTCGGGCACTCGCGCCGTCCGCCCCGGCGCCCGCGCCTGCTGCGACGCTATACTGCGATTTTTCCATAGCTGCCTTTGTGCCGTCTTCACGATGGAATATATCACGGCATTTCGTGGCTTTCTCGGTCGTGCCGCTAGATGTCGCGTGATCAAACAGTGCTTGATACGGTCGCGATCATGCGACATCTAGCATCATGACCGAGAAAGATGCGAAATGCCGTAATATATTCCATCGTGATGACGAGCCTTGAGAGGCAGCTTTATAAAAATCGCACCGTACGTGCTCATTATGCCCCACAAGCGTTGCTCCGCGCCCATCGCTAGCATCTGCAGTCGGCAGCGCGTAGGCCAAGGGCCTGTAGGAGATTGGGCCGGGGATTGGCACCTTGAAACTTCGCTCCGACAGCGATGGCTCAATGGCACCATTGATGTTGTATTTGCAGCATCGCTGATCGACAGGTCCTAGTGTTCGAGTCCCGCCGATGGCGTATTTGTGACACTTGCTAGTAGCCAGGTCGAATTCAGCCGCTGTCTGGAGAAGATCTCCAGCGGCCGGCTTGTCTGATCGATAATATTCCGTCCTTTGTCCGATCAATCCCAGGCAAATGCCGGAACACTGACCTAATGAACTGGCCACGGATCTTTTATTCTTCTTCCTTGCCCTAAACTCTCCATTTACTGACACTTACACTTGACATGCACTACATTACCACACATGCCGGGAAAGCAGTCGGGAGCTTAGGGCTTGTTCCGGTTGGGGACGGAATCCCGGAGGGGGCCGAAGTGGAGGGGAAGCTCCCAAGAGCCGACGTGAATGTCGGTGCCGTACCTCACTTCCAAGGGGGGAGGAACACCACCACCTCCCGGGCGGCTATAACAGGCACTATGCTTTCAATACTAATGTCTATAACAGTTGACACGCTCGGAAACAAAACAGTCAGTCAACCGGGCCACGACACGAACAGAATTTTAGCAATGAACGTTTCAGAATTCGGACTTTATTCTATCAAGTGAGGATGAGAAAATATACATTTACCATATGAAGTTCTTATTTATAAATTTTAGGACCCTACTATAATTTTCCATTTCCAAATCACGAATGGCGAGGCGGAGAGAACGAATAATCTGGGTGTGCCAATAATCCTGCTTGTATCACCATCACAAAAGACCGATGGTGGAAGAACAAAACGGCTCCATGAACAAATGACATGATACTGTGAAGAATGCATGTGCGGTCAAATTAACTCATTAATATTTTTCATTTCAATAATTAAATTTGTTCAAAGAATTGGTCGGCCCGTCCGGGATTCGAACCCGAGTCTTCTGGTTTACGCCCAGCTGCTCTGACCACTAAGCTACCGAGTCAACCAACCCTTTGAGCAGTTTTCACGAGCGCACTATCGCTCCTTGTATATATACATAATTGTCAACAAGGTGATGGGAATGGTGACAGTTATATTTTCCATTTCGTGTACATAGTTTTGCCTGTACTACTACACGCACAAGTTGTCTTGAAATTCCACAGAGTGAGCTGCGGGGTGGAGGGCGGAAGGTTCTGGCTGCGTCACAGCTTAAAAGGGCGTGCCAACTGTTGGTATGAACTCGTCGCGCCAAATCGTAGACCGAGAAATACTTGTACTACGGTTATTTTGACAGTGGGAGGTGGATGTTCGCAGCATTGTGAATTGGTACGTGCCGTTCTGAGTATCGCAAGAGCCGTCCTATTCAGCGCTGAGCAAGGCCAAGGAAACTCATGTTTCAAGAAAAATCGCGCGAGCAATTCACATTTCATTACTGTTTTAAAAAATATTGAAATTATATTTAATGTTCTTGAATAGTTTCATGCTAAACGACGCATTACTCAGATGCAAGCTCTAATTTATTACCAAAATAGAAAATTTTGTGTTCGATTTAATGAGATCCGGGCTTTTTATTTCGGAGTACATTTCTCGTATATTAAAAATAGTATATGAGAGAATAGTTTTCGTGTAGTATTGTGAGTTTTACAGTTTGCTGCAACTTGGCTTTTAGAGCGTACGTCAGTATTGCGGAAGATGTCGCGTAGTATAAGTAGACACGGGGAACAGATGCCTATTGGAAGGGCAAGTTGAATTGAACGTAATGTGAATGGGGATACGACGTAAAAGAAGACAACGGTTCTCCATTCAATTTTGTGCAAATTGTGGGTTTCTCAAAGCGTTCGCTCCTGATTCTTGGCATTGTTTCCACACTACGTTAAATTTACATTCTGAATGAGGAAAAGTCTAAGGTTGAATAAAATACAATTAAGATAATGTGCATTAAATATAACAGATTGCCCTAAAAAGAAAGTACTCTGAACGGTTGTGTTTATTAGAAATATTTCTTTTGTTTTATACGTGATACTTGAATTTAAATAATATTTCAATAGTCCAACTCTAGAATCATAACTTTTGGTTACAGAGGAAAGCGAATAATACGGAGTATAATAAAAAATAATAAAAAATACTGAGAATAAAGAGTACCGTTGTTGTAATATTAGACTAACTTCAGTATTCACCCTTTTCCATTAAAAGTATGAATCATTAATAGGATATAGTACTATTTTTTAACACAAAATTTGGAAAAAATCAAGCTGCAACTTCATAATTTTCGATATAACTTTAGATTGCGTTTTTATTTACGTGCCTGTGCACCGAATTTTCTTTCATTGTAATGTCCGTTTGATGTGCATTTGTACCAGACGAGAAACTGACATTTTTTAAGACACAACAAGAAGTGATCTTGTAATACTCTGGAGGAAATAAGTATTGATTCTGTAGATAATAATCCCTCTGTACGCAATTTCAAGTGCTGAGTTTTCGCCAGTATTGGAATGAAGCAACCCTTTGCGCTCGGCTCCAAGAGCTCTATTCTTACGAGGCGTCGAGTAGCGTGGCAGGTCGGGGGGGGGGGGGGTCGCGGGGGCACGTTGCTCCTGAAATAGCGCGGGCGGCGCGGCGCGCGACGCTGTCACAGCCCTGTAAATATCCGGCAATGGGGCGCGAAATGTACTGCGCATTCCTGACCCCGCGCCCCCTCATGTGCTCCCCCTCCCCGCACCACGGCCGCCGCCCTGGCTCATTCTGCCACCAGCCGCAAAGGTCTCGTTCTCTGTCCATCTAGCGTCTTCGGCTCGGCTATGCTGCCTCATTGTGGTCGCTATATTCCGCCGTTCTAGTTACAGAAATCCTTAATTCATTATTCTAGGTAAACCTTATTCTCAAATAATAAGTCGCTGCTTCATTCTCAGTGTGTCTTTTCTTTTGTGTTTCTGTAGAAAGCAATATACCATATCTGTTTTTATCTATCAATTTACAAAATATTCTCGCAATTAAATTAGTTCAAGTATACCAAGATCTTGCATCTTATAAAATTATACTGAGAAAATCTTGTAGTGCTCGGAGGTTTTATTAAGCAACTGCACATAATTAAATTTTTGCAAATCTTCCCTGCGATCCATACGAATCCTTTTCACTTTATCAATTTTTCTTCAGAACAGGCCATTTACGTACGAAACAGAACCTATTTCCTTTTCTTTAACTTCTGTTTTAAAACATCTCCATCTTAGATCCTAATTTCTTCACCAGAGAAATTTCTTTTTCATTTTATTTTTCACGCCTTTTTGAAACTCGCAAAACTTCCAGTTCGTTCAGATCGATCGGAGAATATCAATTTTGGAGAAAATCGGCTGAGCAGTTCATTGGCTAGCGTTGACCAAAGACGGTTAGACGGATAGACGGATAGACGGACGGATGGATAGACAGACGTTTTGTCTTCAATCGATCCTTCGGTTTCAAGGACCCACAAAACATGGATTCTGGCTACACCATGCGTTACAGACAGTAATTTAGTATATAGCAACATAATTTATCCATTTTTTCGTTACCCGGGCCCGGCAATAAGAATTTTTCTGCCGAAATTCACCGTTTTCTGGCGCACGATTACAATACTTTCTCGCCTTACCAAGTAAATGCTAGAAAGTCAAAAACGCATCCCCCGCCAGGCTCCTTCGCTGCAGCGCCTGTTGCGGCGCGCCGCTGCTCTCTTGTCCGCCGCCCCCGCCTCCTCCCCCTCGTCGCACGCGCAGGAATCCGAACGCTTCCCGGAAATAATTTCTGAAAATAATTTTCTTCTCAGGATTCGTCCGATTATTAGGTCTTTTTACTTTCCCGTATACGTATGTATTTACGTAGTATAGGGTAAGTTAATGTAATGCTGCGAAAAATCGATTTCGAGATTTCAACGGAAATACACGATTTGGGGTCCCCTGATACCGAAAAATGATTCTTTTCAAAACGTCCGTCCATCCATCTGTCTGTGAACAACCTTAGCGCCGAAACCATAAGTACGATTTCTTCCAAAATGAATATTCCTCAGCCGAGCTGATTCCACTCGAGGCACACGATTTTGAAAAACTTTCTTCATAATTTGGAGGTACATTACATGCAGCAGGATTTATACACTCGTCGTTACCAGGGCTCGACAATAAGAATTGTTCTTAACTTCTCGGCTGCCCGGGTGGCGCCGCGTCGTTGGCAGAGAGGCCGACGTTTCGCCTACCATGTCGCAGGCTTCCTCAGGGCAGTGACATGACATTGTATGTGTCCAGTATTATATGTTGTTCTGCCTGGGCGCTCGTGTACAAGAATTGTTCTGCCGAAAATTCACGGTCTTCCGGCGCAGGATTACAATACTTTCTCGCTTTACGAAGTAAGTGCTAGAAAGTCGAAACCGCGCCTCCCGCCAGGCTCCTTCGCTGCAGCGCCTGTTGCGGCGCGCCGCTGCTCTCTTGTCCGCCGCCCCCGCCCCCGTGCGCACGCGCAGGAATCCGGCCGCTTCCGGACGGCGTGGAGCGGCGCGGAGCGCGGATCGTTATCTGGGCGGAGAATGTGCGTTATGGCTCACAGGCCACGCCCACCCGATGGCGTTCCGCGCCCGCACACCCCGTCTATATTAATTGGAGCTGATCTACGAGATAATTCGTATGATCGCCTTTCCGGATTTTACCGCTCGAATTAGCCGTTGAATTTCTGGTTTCTGGGTTATGAACCCTTCCGTTCAAGTAATGCAACTTCGGTGTATACTGCCTTTACGTGGCTTCGCGTAAAAGGAAACGCAGGCGCGGACATTGGGCCCAGGAGGCAAGAGTTCTTCAAAGCTGGGTGATATCAATAGCAAAGAGAAATCGCCTGCCGGAGCATAGAATTTTGCTATTGATTTTTTTTTCATTGACATCACTTTTGATAATAAATGTTTACTTGATGGCGTAGGAGATGTGAGTGGTCTTGACTTCACCTGGAAGCAAAGTATAAGTTTATAAAGACTGTATATATAAAATAGTGTTTGCATATTCGCAATTTACACGTCTGACAAAGTCAGCACACATGGCTGGCACAATTTATCCAGAATAATTTCACAGGTACGAATTTATCAAGTCTAGTAATAATAGACTGCAAGATCCATTACAACTGCAAGATTTTACCGCACTTTCAATGATATCTTAGTATATGTGAACACAACATGAACACGTACTTGATGAAAATCCATTTGTTGTACCAGGTATCATTTATCTTTTTAACCTTGTGAGTGCAATATAATTAGTTCAGAAATATTTTGTAACTAGTGAGCACCACCACCAGCAAAATGTTGTCGAAAATGTGAGAAATGACGTTCTGGAACAGCTTTCTGTCTTCCTCGTCACATGACAGCTAAGTTGTAAGCAGTATTGCAACGAGTAATAAGAATAGTATAATCGTAACTTCACTTTTAGAAATTGCGGATTAACATAACAAATTTTCCATTTCTCAATGAATCGAAAGTTTTTATTTTTTTTTTTGGAATTTTTCTAGTTCCTGGGTATCTAAGAAAACCATTGACACGTACCTCATAGCCAGATGTGCGTAGTTTTCTGTCATACAGTCATATAATATAGACTTCCCAAATGTCTTGAGACTGTGTATGAAGATGGAACATAGATAAGTTCATAAGAATTGCAGAGGAAATAAATACAAGGATTTTAAAATCTTATTCATTCACGTCACCTGAAAATTGTGGCCCAACGGAGAAACATATTTCCACGAGGAAGACAATCGAGGCGAAATTTTCATGTGCCACCCAAATCAGCATAAGTGGCACGTGCCAAGTGAAGCCGAGCAAAGGCAACCGCGGAGGCGCCCCCCAAACAAACGGCAACGTTTAAATTAAGGGCGGCCCAGCACGTCAGCCCCCATTCTGAGAAAGGCACAAGGCGCACCCAGCAAAAAACGAACGCCGCGCCGCTGACATTGCTGCGGAAAAGGTGTGCACAACGCGTTTGAGACAGGAGGCCCGAAATTTGGCGGCCCGTCGGTGGCGCATTTTCCACAGCAGCGAGCGGCTGGTCCTATCGCTGTTCTGACTGCCGTTGGGGGAACCGACGGCCGACAGATCTGTTGGTCGTGACTCTCACCCGGACCCGAGTTTCTCGGCTGTACTCACGTCGTTAGTGCCAAGGTGGGTGAAGTGAGGAGGCCTTCCAGCCGAATTTTAGGCAAGAATGGGCGCGGGAATTGTGCCCGAATCCACGTACAGACGTCCGACAGGGTACTTGAAACTCCCGTCAGATTGCTCTAGATTCCGGCGATACTTCGATAGCGTCAAGATGGATGTAGTGAGGAACCAGATGGGGGACCCCGAGCCACCTGAACTTTGTTTGTGCGGCCCCCAGTTGGGCACTTGGCTTCGTCGTGGCTGGGCTCGATACTCAAGGGTCATTGAGTTCAGATTGGCGCACTGTGAGCGGCTCCGGTGGTAGCCCGGCCAGCTAGTAGCTCTGAGCTGGCAGAGTGGCCCAATTCAGGTTTAATCGAGAACGCGGACGAGTGGGTTGGTGCGTTTAGGCGTATCCGGATGCCAGCCCAGAAATATAGTTGTACGCCAGAGGGGAGTGAGGATTAAGAGCCAAAGAAGTTAGGTGCCCACCCTAGAGAGTAAATTCCTCCTGGTCAGACAAGAATGAGTGGGGTAGTAACCCAATACAGAGAGTTTACTGTTCTGATCGGTAGTTTTCTGTAGTTTCGCCAATCAGTACCTGGCAAATGGCGGAGCAATACGCTGACCAATAGGCCAGTGCCACGTGTGAACTTCCCGTCCTTTTACGTCTCTCATCGCTCGTGAGCTTACTCACACTTACAGGTACTATACTACCACGTATGTTGACAGCTTAGGGCCCCTTCACATGGCGTCATGCAACAGAGCTTCCGAGTTTGCTTCTACTAGCAAACATTGGTTAAAAATGGAGGTATTCACCTGAGTGGCGCCCGGAGGCGGACTCCCGCCACCAGCAGCGCATAAGCACATTCGCACCACCGGTCGCAGCACGCAGATGTAAATGGCAGCATTCACACGAGACGCGCCACAGATGCGATACTGAATCCATCTTTGGCTGCTGCCTTTATCGGCAGCTGCTTTAGGCTGCTGCCTTTGGCTGCTGCCTTAGATCTTTGTTGACGCCGTCAACAAAGATCTAAGCCCCACAACGGTGTGACTCGAAACCTTCCTCCCTCGCGGTCGGTGGCGGTCGGCGGTGGCTGGGTGGGAAGGGCTCTGCCGCTGCTCGTTGGTGCCACCGAGTGGCTCCGCATGAATGCACTTTTAGAGCTCATCTCGGAGGGAACGGTGATTCCTCTACGGGGAAACTCCGGTAGCCTACGTGTAGTTCGGCGCCGGATCTCCAGGGGGAGAATCTCCGCCACCTCCCTGGATATTACATACACTACACTTACAGGACATCTGGCTATAGAAGGTAACGCCCTCGGAAACACAAAATATTTAATCATTAAATCTTACCGAGACAAGAGCAGAATAACAGAAAGGAATTGTTTCAGTTCGCGGATTTTTTTCGATGTAGATGAGAAAAAAATTATTTTATAATCTGAAGTTCTTATTTATAAGTGGTTAGAATACTACTATTTTCTTTCCCACTTACAGATCATGAACGACGAGGCAGAGAGAACAAAAATATTGAAGTTAATACGTTCAACAAATCACTTGAATATATGTGTATGTATTTAAACATGTTATTAACAGTAAACCCTCGTGAACACGAATTTCAAGGGACCGAAATAAACGATGCCCCTTTTCAGAAACATGTGTGATATGGGATTATTATGTATTTTGTTTCTAAGAGTTATTATTATTATTCAACTAAGATCCCATTAAGGGCAAGGGCCTCCTGCCATTCTGCAGGGAATTCTGACTGAAGTGATAGGTGATGATGAGGGGTGCAGGTGATAGGACGATGACGATAATGATGATGAGAGGTGAGGTGAGAGGTGATCGTGGGAGCAATCCCAGCATTTGCCTATATAACCAAGGGAAACCACAAAAGCCCTGGTCAGGAAGACCAGTCCAGGGATCGAACCTGAACCTCCTGAGTGCGAAGTCAGCGCGCTATGCACTCAGCCACTTCTCCGGATTCTAAGAGTTGCGGGACCCAAATTTTGGACGTATTACATGGGATTCGTGTGAAGGGAGTGCGCGCTAACAAGAGTGTACTGTATGTCTTTCTGAAGCACGTGGTCGCTTCGCCCCACTGTGCAGACGGCGCTTCGGGGCGCAGGTGAATGACGCTACTGGCGCGGAGCATCAGAGGAGGAGCCGCCGCCGCCGCCTGCACCGCCGCCTGCACCGCCGCCTCCGCCTGCGCGCGCAGATATATCACCTCCCGGCCGCCCGTGGGAACCGCGGTTGCGCCGCCTGCCCGCCACCGCCGCGCCGCCCCGCCCTTCGCCCAGGCCGCGCGCTCCCCCGCCCACTCCGCCCTCTCGCCTACTCCGCCCTCCCCGTTCGCCGCCGCCGCCGCTGACTGCGGTATTCGCTGGAAATTTCCTTAACCCGCCCTCTTGTCTAGATATCCTTAGTCCTTCTCGTTGGCTACCTTTTCACTTTGTTACCATTTCCAAATGAAAGTGCTTTTGTATCAAAGTTCAGCGAAGCATATTCCCCTAAACAAAAAACTTGTAATTTAATTACACCCCTTTGTTATTCATCAACACCAATAATATGTAATAATTGTAGACCCTAATAATAATAACAATAATAATAATAATAATAATAAAATAATAATAATCCATTTCAAATTATTTGAATGTAAGATAGTATTGGCAATTTTAACATCAGTGTTAGCTTCGCAAGCGAGTGACGTGACTACACCTGATAATCTGTTAGTGAAAATGTAATTAGCGAAAACGTATACTAGATAATGAATTGATCTGCGTAATTTCCATTATTTGTAGTATCCGGGTTTGATTTCTGGCGGAACGTCGTTCCGGTACCTGCGGAATAAAATAAGGAACAAAAGAAAAAGAAAGCACAGAGGACGAACCCGTGGCGACTATGATTTTTCTTCGACCAAATTTCGTTAACTCAAAACAATTAACTACATCATTTTTACAAATGTATTAAATAATTAGTAAGAAACGAAAATATATCATTAAAACGTCTAAATTCTTTATTTCCTATTATTACAGTATATTATATTTACATAGAGCCATTGACAGTAGTATTACTAATTTTTATTAAGTGTGATTTATAATTAGTAAATTATATCATTAAATTATATATAAACTATTAAATTAATAATTAATTTGATGCGCTATATGGGACCTACAATTTTATAAATCAAGCACTGTATACTAGTAATTCTTCTGACGTAGTCGCTAATATCGATTGAAGTTGTGAAGTAAAACATTTCTAGATTGGTGTTACTGACGAGTCAGTCAGACGAGTGTTGATGTGCCGTCCATTACATTACAATAGAGAAGTCGGATTCATCATGATAGAAATGCTTCAATTACTGCAAAATAATCTCACTTTAATGCTGTATTTATTATTCATTTCTTGTTTTCTTTAGGTACTGAATATGATCTAATGATAACATTAATACTTTTGGAAACATACAGATTTTATGTAGTTAGCTATTCGCTTACTTGCTGCTCCACGTACTCTATTTTTACTCCCAGGACCCTTACCCACATTTCTAAACAAAGGCATCAATCAAATACTTGCTCAATTGTCTACCTTCTCACTCTTTTTTATTCTCATTTAAATAATCTATTATTTGCATTTAATTTCACTTTTATGATGATGACGATACCACATTTATTTTCGTGTGCCAGTACATGAACTTTCTTCAACAATTCGGTGTTTAAATTTCTTTTCTTCTTCTATTTATGTATTGGTATAATTAGTAATTGTTTTTCAACAACAAAAATATTACTCACAAAAGTGTTAATAGTATGTGGCTAGATGGAAAAAGAAGCAGTAAAAAAGATATATTCTTCTCCTGTGAGAACATGGTGTTTGAAACTTGTTTCATTATGTGTGTATAGTATATGTATTGTTGATTATTGACCTACTATATACCAATTTATAACCTTTATAGCATGTGTAAAACATTTTGCTATTATTTAACTTTCATTACCTTTTACTTTCGTTTTCATCTTCGAATACGTTTTTTTTGCACTAGCTCATTTGTAAAATTACTTCAATACATTAATAGCATATTTTGCAGGTTACTATATTATATAATCAAAACTAGTTTTATTTTCTATTTTAAAATTGTTTTTATTTTGTTTCATATTTTAAGACTTCGTCTTCCCCATTGTTTCTTAGCCCCTGAATCATTTCTACAAACGAACACATTTCTGACATTTCCAGATATTATTTTCATCCACACAGGTACCAATTTGTAAACGCCTGGTGTCAGTCATTCCTTTTCGTTATTTGTGTTGGTCCAGTTCCCTCAGCCATACGTCAATCTCCCAGCCCTTAACCTCTCCGCACACCTCGCCTTCGATCTTCTCGCGAAACCCGGCAACGGTACCCCTGCGGCGCGCTCAACCTTCTTTGATTTCCCACAGAAATTACACGGCTCTTCGTTTAATCACCGCCTGTCAGGCACTTAGATCCGCGGAATGCGACCGCCGAGGAAACAGACGTGAATTAAGATTCCCATTCATCAAAATCCTTTCGCGGGTCCGGCGTAATAACACGGGGCGACGGGTGCTGTGGTAGCATCTGTCGCCTCAATAACAGTAATACCGCGGGGCGAGGGCGGTGGCGGGGGCGGGGCGGGGGCGCTGGGCGACGGCCGCCGCGGGCGGGGGCGTGGCCGGGCGGGAGCGGGGCGCCCGCGCCGCGCCGCGCCGCTCCGCCGTGACTTACGCGCCTCGGTAAACACCCGGCCTGCGCCGCGCCGCGCCGCCCCGTAATTTCCAGGGCTGGCGCGCGCGGGGGAGCGCGGCCACGGCGATTTATGAAGATCCGCTAACGAACAACTTAGCGCCGTTTTGTTGGGGGGGGGAGGGACCTGGAAGTAGGCCACTCGGCGGATTCCGGGCAATGGTAAACAGTGGCGTTGAGATTTGTCTGTGAGATTGTTGTGTCCTTTGGATTTCTGTACTGGATTTTTCCTCCAACTTGATCAGGCTTTTCGTGCAGTTTTCCTGACTCACTGAGCTAATTCTGAGCTGGTCCCTTGTTTTGCTTCTGGACATAAATATAACTTCACTATACGCACGATTTGTTGAGCACTCCGTTTGCTAAGAGGCCGTCCATAAATCACGTAACGTAAATTTGGATTATTTTCAATACCCCTTCTCCCCCTTGTAACTCACCCGTAACGCGCACTTGAACCCCCGTTAATAATTACGTAACGCTTGCGGCAACACCCCCCTTATATATGCAAGAAGTGCAAATAAATTATGGTACAGTAAAACAATGAATTTATTTTATTTGTGCTGTATATTAAAATTAATGATAATTAAAGTAGAAATTAGTTGTGAGTGAAGAACGTAACGTAAATTTGGATTGTTTTCAATACCCCCTCTCCCCCTTGTAACTCACCCGTAACGCCGTTACACACCCGTAACACAGTAATTTGGGCCAAAAATGGTTGATCAGAAACTATGCACTCTCTGTCGTGGATGATGCAAGAGCGAGAGTCTAGAGCGCCAATTTAAATGGATTCTAGAATATTCTTCATATCAGTTTTGAATATTTTCTTCGCAAACTTACATATTAAAAAAACATTGAAAAAATATTTATATTTATTTTAACAATTTACAATCAATAACTTTAGTTTATTTACGTTTTTAAAACAAATTAATTAGTTGATATTTTAATCTTTTAGTATAGGACTTAAAAAAGGAATTTTTTCAGCAAATGTTGAAAAATGTAAAAAAATTATCAATGTTACGAAACACTTAACTAATACCCCCCTATTCCTATGTAACGCAGCGTAACGCTGTATCAGACCCCCTCCCCTCTCTTTAGCGCTACGTAATTTATGGTCGCTCCCTAATTGTGGTAGGAGTAGAGCCGGGGGGAGTGTGTTGCTATTTTATTAGCATTATATTAATTTCAAATCTGTAGTGCGTTTACCAGTGCAAATAAGTATTTCTCCAATAACATCCTTCACGCTGCTTTAAATGCCTCATGGTACATTTCAAATGCACAATTTCACTAAGATCTGAAATTCCCTCCAGTCACCCAGTACATCGCTTGCCTCTCCGGAAGATTCAACAACCTCCCCTTCCAACCGACATTCTTACTAGGAAAAACCGCTAGACCTCATCTAAATCGTATCCCGTCCAGATTCCCCAAAATTTCCCAAAAAGCCCTTCACCCGTAACTCCTGTTCTATCTCCACAGAGCCCCTTTATCCCAATCATGTCACAAATTACCGCCTAAAACTCCTAAGCGCTCCGTCCTGATTTCCCATTGAGGAGCTCAGTGGGGACCTCTGATTTTTTACTTTCTCCTTCTTAAAAATAAACTTCTTAAGAAGAGAAAGTTATGTAAACGTACGCCGGAAAACGGAAAATTTTCGACAAAATTTCTTATTGCCGGGCCCTAGCAACAAAAAAGTGGATAAATCCAGTTGGTAAATTTAGAAAAAATCCTCTAATACGTGGTAAAGCCATAACCTATATTTTCTTGGTTCTTGATACCGAAAAATCGACTGTCGGCAAAACGTTTGTCTGCCCGTCCGTCGGTCTATAGCCAAGGCAAGTGCCTAAACTGTTAAGCCGATTTTCTTCAAAATTGAGATTCCCGTAGTCGTTCTGGCTCATGTCGTGGCTCGTAGAATTTGAAATCGATATTTTAATTTTGGAGGGTACTTTACATGAAGTCCCTCGGACATTTTCAAAATTAAAAAAAGGCTCCAAATGTTTTGATTAATTTTTTGTTGAATAATGCAAAAGACGTTTAAGGAAATAGTGCGGGTCTCATTTTCGTTAAAATCCCCGATTTCCCGAAAATTGTAAAAACTAGCGTACCCGTGCGAGAACTCTCGCATGTTAAACCCCATCCTTTCCTATCCCTTTGTCTATACTTTCTATTAAGAAGGACCGTTGTTAATGAAACGTGTTTATTTGTTTAAAATGTATAAATGTAACTTCTAATGAACTTACAGACTATCAAGCAAAAATAATAACACAATTTATGTTGAAAACAAATTTTCAATAAAGCATTATAGAGTTCTTGGAAAAATTCATACTTCTTTAAAACATTTGAAGAAATTATTGAATCTTTCTCGAGAGTTTGATTTTCGCTTCCTTTGATTGTCACAAAAATATTAGAAAAGGTTTTTACTCTTGAGAAGACCAAGTAAAGTAGTTCGAAAATACCGGATCGGTCAAGTACAACCCTACTCTTTGCAATATTATTTAACTTTCCTTGATTAGTTATGTGGAACAGAGGCTGTTTTGGAGAGGCAGAGCGCCAGCTTTCTGGGGTGCAAAAATTGGAAAATTATTTCTATAGTAAAAAGTATTGGATTATTGTCTGCGTTCTAATGTACCTCAAGAAAAGCAATTTCGAGCCAAAAAATAAAGTAATATATTTAATTTTAAGTTCTTAATACCATTTGTTACCATTAGAAACAATTTAGTAGGCTTAGAGTTCACTGAGGTACACGTAAATGTTGCTCAAACGATATTTGCATATTGAATATCTTAACGAACCGACACCTTGAGTTTAATATCAAACGGTGTATTATTTACAATTTGAGTTTGCAGCTCGACTTTGATGTACATGCTTGCAGATACCGCCAACCTTCAAATCATGCGTTTGGATTGCGATCGTTGGCAGTGTCGAGTGATTTACACTTGGGTTTTTCTTACTTGGCGTGTGGGGCTTGTCTTCACGACGGAATATCACACGGCATTTCGTGTCTTTCTCCATCGTGCCGTTTGAAGTCGCATGAGAGCCAGCACTGCTCGATACAGTCGCGATGAGGCGACTCCTAGCGGCACGATTGAGAACTACGCGAAATACCATGAGATGTTCCATCGTGAAGACAATCCCCCACACGCCAAGAAATAAAAACCCAGGTATACGCTATTCTTTCAATAATTTTAAAGTTATTCACGTAGTATTGTAGGCTAGCCCGTTTCGATTTTTGTTTTTCATTTATATCAAGATTTTTTTTGTTGTTATGCCATAGCACAAGTTTTCCCCTACTACCTCCGCGTACCAATGCGAGAACTCTCTCATGTTAAAATCCCACACTCATCCCTTCTATTTCCATTCTAAGAGGAAAATTTGCTAACGAAACGTGTTTATTTGTTTAAAAATGTATAAAGGTAACTTGCAATGTACTAACACAATATCAAATAATAATAAAAACAATACAATTGACGTTTAAAAGAAATTTTTAACTATGATTTATTCAGTATTACGGAGAGTTTTCTTGAAACAATTCACAACACTTCCTTAAACGCAACATTTGAAGTAATTATTCAATATTTTTTGACAGTTAGCTTTTAGCTTTTCGTGATAAGTCACAAACAATATTAGCTTTTGAATTTCAGAAAGCTACGTGTCTGAACCAGCTGACTTGAAAAATTTAATGAATGATAACGAAAATACTGGTAAAGGTAAAACACAAACACAGTCTTCACTCTTCACTGCACACACACATCCCTCCACAGATAGTTACATAGCACCATTACAGACCACGGCAAAACATTAATTGAATGGTTTCACTACACACATAAGACACATCTTCATAGGTATCAATCAATTATAATAATACTTCTGGTTGTTGCGGGAGAGCAATTATAATACTTCTAGTTTTTGCTGGAGAGCAAATCTTGAATGAATGATAACGCAAATAAACCTCGTCAGACTGCACAAACCATGGTGCACACAGAAAGCGTAAATATAAGATTGAGGAATCTAAGCCTTCTAAGCATGTCGTCACAAAAATAGCTATCCCAAGGGCTGAAATATTGAGGTGGCCTTGATAGCATTGGAGCTTGGAACCGAAAATTTAATTGAATATCGAGAAATGTCTTTTTTATAGATTATGATGCGACAAACGTTTCTTTGAGGCCTTCGGCCTCAAATTTTAGTTTTAAGACCCCTAGAACGCTTTGTTTAGGAGTTATTTGACGAAAACTTTGACAAGTGTTGCGGGTTGCATTTAACTCGAATATATAGATGTGTTTGTTTAAAACAAATCCTTCATATTTTTAAAGTCAATTCGTCATGTCTCCATGAAATTCTCTTTCTTTAGAGACCTCATTTATAAAGATTGGTTGTGTGTGAGAGCCGCAACGAAAAGGTATACTACGGAAATAGTACAGGAGACGATTTTTAAAACTACAAAATTGAAGATAGAGATTTTTGTCTCAAAGTCTGTTGTACAAAATTATCTCTTTAAGTAATGTCATGAACAATGTTTTGAAAAAATGAGTTATTTTTGCGTAATTTGCAGTTGAAATTTACGAAAATTTTGTTACTCAAAAATCGCTCCAAATTTTTTCTTTAAAATTTCTCCACTTATGTAATAAGGGTCGGTAAAAATATGGTGCTGGTCTCATTTTCGAGTATTGCTCGTTTTTTTTCGAAAATTGCAAACAAATTTAAAGCTTCAAAATTGAAGATAGAGATTTTTGCCTCAAAGTGTGTTAGCTATTGAAATTAGCTCTTGAAAAAAGGTTATGTACAATATTTTGTAAAAGTTAGTAGTTTTCTCGTACTTTCTGTTTGAAAAATAAATGAAACATATACGTGGGCGTCCCATCGTACATAACGATAAGATATTGCGAGAAAGTATGTGCAGTTTAGCACCACTAGTTTTTTCTTTGTATTATTGTAGACATCTGTACCGTATATTATCCAAGTGGCTTTCTATGCTCTATCAAAAATGTATTTAATGAAATAAAAGAAGAGTAATAATTTTAAATAGGGTATTGTTTTTGTAAATGAAGTAATGTCAGACAACATTGATCTGAACATTACACAGTTTGAAACATTTACTGATGGTGGCAGTATGAAGTAACATTATAAGCTGCATAATAGCACATGGTAATTTCTCATTGTAGAATACAATAAAAGTATTAAATGAAATAAGGAAAATGAACTAATTATCAGCATTTCATTTTCTTTGCCATGACTCCCTCGAGAATATTCTTTGAAGACTGTTGCTTCCTTTCTAAAACACCGAACACTCCACAATCTTCAATTAGACGCCAGCGATGACTGGAACAGAAAAATCATAGCGTTTGCGCGAGCTGCTTTCGAGTGGCCACGTCGATAAATATCATTTGGTGCGCTCCCGTCGCCACCAGTGACGCCGCGGTGTCCAAGCCTCCTGTAAACAGCTCGTTACGCGCTGGCCGGGAAGAAACCCAACGCCATTAGGCGCCTAAGTGAGGCGCGCGCTGCTCGGTGCCCGCTATGAAGAGAGGTGATTATCCCCGAGCTCTAATGGATGAACACAGAAAGGCTCGGCCGCAAAAACAATCCATTGCCCCGTAAAACATCCCCGGCCGCGCCGCGCCGCGCTGCGCCGTTCGCGAGCGGGAATATTCCGAGGCGCACGGGCGATGCCTCGATGTTTTTCGTGTTATTAGAGAGCGCGATACGCCACGAGCCGGGTCTGTCCAGGCCTCGAAAGCCGCTTAAAAGCGTGGTGGGTTTGTGGGTGGATGTAATTTTTCTTGTTTGCACAACCCGGCGGTGCGAGGGTGTACGGGCCCATACATCAGCTCCTTCAGGCCATAAACGAACATTTGTTTCGAAATGCGGCTGGATGATGGTGGTTAGCGACCGCTAAAGCTTTTGTTTCCGTGTTCCGAGTGGCGGCGAGGGCGCCGTCTGGGCGGGGAAGGTGTCGCTGGGCCAATTTCACACGAGATTGAACGCTAATGTATAATCGTCGAGTACTCCTCTTACTGTGCGAAGTGTTGCGTTCTAAATTGTGGTAATAGTTGCCTTGTGATTGCAGAGTAGAAAAAACAGCGAAAAGTTCTTGACATTGCTCGTACCGTTCGGGCTCTGATTTTAGCAGAGCCGCAAGTGCGCTGAAGAGGGGTGTTCTTTGTTTTTACGCACGTGGTAGGTAAAACTACTTTTTGCCGAAGCAGAAACTTTTTGTAGTAGCAGAAAAATTACGCTGCTCATTCCCTTCAGGGAGCAATACTCTGTGTACGGAATAAACTAAACTCCATCTGCTTGGGTATACATCCCAAATTGCCTCCAAGGTTTCTTTGTGAATACTTCAGTAGTCTATTTATTAAACTGGTATTATTTATAACTTCTTCTTTTATACGTTTTTACCATTTCCACTTAGACTCTGTTATCACTACCGGAATATTTTTCACTTTTTTGTTTTCTTTAAATAAGAGAGAGACTTCAAACCGTTTTAAGGTTTCATGGGGTCAATGAATTCACTCATACGTCCTCTTAAATAATATAGGTGTATCATGATTTTTCTTTTGGGAATATCTGGAGCAATAACTTAATATTTCGAAATGTAAGAGACAATGACGGTGACAGTTTTCCTAACCAGGTTACTGTCGCACTTGCAAAAACGTTTCTGAACTAGTCTATCACATGTGTAATAATTACATGTGGAACTACACAGAGGAAAAAGACAACTATCAATATTTGATCGATTCAAACGTTGCACATCCATTTGACATGGAGTACGGTGATTGGAAAAAAGAAAAATCGTACTTTATTGTAAATGTTTTTAAAGTTTTTTTTTTTCGATCAAAAATAATTTTAAATATTAGTAATTTGGAATTACGAAAATTAAGTTCATTAACATTTCTAGATATTTCTGATATAGTGCTTGCCGTGTTTTGCTGATGAGAAGTTGAGAGGTGTCCTTACATCAATATACCATCAGACATTGCCGCGGTCTATTTTAAGGCTTCTTAAAATGGTTTATAATCCAGAAGACACTTGAGAACACTAAAACATAAGAACATATAGAAATATAAAAAGGAATTTATTAAATCACGAACATGAACCTGTTCTTCTAGACCAGAGAGTATCAAGCTGACGAATACGAACTGTTAGTAGCACTCGGGGAAATTTTCTGTAGATCAGTGTCATTCTCAAGATGGCGAACCTGGTGTTTCTCCACTGCGCTTGGAGAAATGACCCACGAACTCAGTTGATTTCTTTATCCTGGACAACTGTCATTGACAGTCTGAGCTGACTGAGAGACTTTGAGGTTATATGTTTCATACATTTTGTGGCTAGATCAGATAATTGGCGATAACAGTAGTTTGATTTATTTATTGATCACATGATTCGTGATATTGATACCGAGTTCAAGAAGAAATAAAAATCATATCAATTTTAATCGGAATGGGAAACTGATTACTTCTTTACGCAGGTAAAGAATTAATATGAGCTATGCAAGGGTATCAGATGGGAAGAAAGGATTGTATATTTATAGGAAATTAAAATTTTTAAGATTTGAAACAAATACAATTTTTGTCCTGGTGTCTTTCCATAGCTCACAGTAGGATTTAAAAACGGGACGGTTGCTGAGAAGCTACTTAAGTTTGTCGATCACTGATTTAGACGGCTTGTCTCCCGAGTCCTTCATTCGTGGGGACCGCGTGATTCGTGTGTATCACCGCCGCTGCGCCTCTCCCCAGCCTTGTGCGCCCCGCCACGCCCCGCCACGCCCCGCCACGCCCCGCCACGCTCCGCTCCGTCCCGCCCCGCTCCGCCACGCCAGCTCCGCTTCGCTCCAAGCTGAGCTTCCGCGCCAATTTATCATTGTCCGCTCGTTACCTTATCGTGTTATTAAGCCTTCTCGTCCGTGGATGCGGCCAGAGCACGCCACGCAAGAGGTATGAAGCAATCATTCATGCGGATAATTCATTATCTCGTGTTTCGAGTTTTGTTCAAACTTCATGTTCCTTTATAATTCACACCCTTTAAAGGCGTCAAAACGAAGTGATGGCGATCCGTCGCTTTTTTTTTCTGCCTTTCGAGCTTTGTCTTTCCGAGGAAAAATCATTCTTAACGCGTCGCCTCAACCGCTCTTCTAAATGAATATTTAACCCGAGATTTCTGAAGATAATGGAAGAGGCAACTCGCCAGTAATTAATAACGCGGGAAGAGGCGTCCGTGAGAACGCGTGACCTTTGGCCCGGGCGCGCGATAAGGCACCCGTGCGCTCGCGCACGCGCCGCACGCTTCGCCACTCGTACACTTGGCGACAGGGACGCCGCAGCGCTGCCCATGTTTTCTAAACTTCAACTCTCTTTCAAATCTTACATTTTTTAATAATATGCTATAAATATACAATCCTTTCTTCCCATCTGATACCCTTGCATAGCTCATATTAATTCTTTACCTGCGTAAAGAAATAATCAGTTTCCCATTCCGATTAAAATTGATATGATTTTTATTTCTTCTTGAACTCGGTATGAATATCACGAATCATGTGATCAATGAATAAATCAAACTACTCTTATCGCCAATTATCTGATCTAGCCACAAAATGTATAAAGCATATAACCTCAAAGTGTCTCAGACTGTCAATGACAGTTGTCCAGGATAAAGAAATCAACTGAGTTGGTGAGTTCTCCAAGAGCAGTGGAGAAACACGAGTTTATATAAAACATCGATGTTATACACCGATGGTGCCAAGGTCTTCTACTGGTGGCAGTGGCACGCGTCGTGGCTTCGTAGCATGCCACGAGCTACTCTGCGAAACTAGCGTCGGGAATGGAAACTATTAGTAACCCCGCCGTTTTACTGTAGGGATGGCGTTGTCTCTGGTGGCGAGGTGATGAACTACGAGAAGGGGCGATTTCGTTGTGGCACTCGTGTCACGGGCTCCCGCTCGTGGCGTCGACTTTGACAACACTTTTTTAAACCGTATTGAAACCGATATTGTTTGAACATCGATGTTTTGTGCTGGATGGTTTTTGACGTTTTGATGTTTTGTCCATGGATGAAATGTTCCCATACTCACAATTTTGTAAAAGTTGAAATTGAAATAATAGCCTGATTGTACCTCTATGTGTTCGAGCGAAACGAACGCGGTTTGTATTGCCTTGATCGACCTATCGACTATTCCTTGCCCGAAATGATCTTGATATTCTCGTATTTCATTCGTCTTTCCTCGTATTTAGTACATGAAGAGGCGTTGTAAATCTTTGTTTTCGGTTAAATTTTAATTATAAATGAAGATACACTGCCACTATCAAATTAATTTTTTTGCGCGCGTATTTAATGTTTAAGGTTACTAAACTAGCTTTAAAAGTCGATGTTTAAAGACATCGATGATTTTTGGGCGATGTTCTTTTAACATAGATGTTTTAATTTTGCTCGTCAATGTTTGGCAACATCATTGTTGTCGATATCACATCACTACTTGACGAAGTCACAGTCAATATGACTGTAATCGTAACGCACAAATCAAATGCAAACTGTGCAGCCACCATGTCTGAAGTGTCTGCGGTTTCGTTAGATACCCAGGAATTCGGGAACATCCGAAAACAATGAAACTGATTCCATTTTGGCTGAAATTTTAAAGTTTTTATTCTACCTAATCTCTTACTTCGCGTATCGACTAAATTCGCGTACACAGTGCGCCACTGCTTACGACTCAGATGACGTCATGCGCCCGCAAGGCTCCGAGGAAGAGGCTGTATGCCGTTAAATATTTGATATACAGGTGTTATAGAACAGATATACAGGTGTTATATTGGTATGTAAAGAAATCTTATACGTCGGCATCGCATCTTACGTTCCAGCGGCGGAAGAACAGATATGACCTCTCGAGATATTACATACACTACACGTACGGTGCAAATGACCATAGCAGTTGATACGCTCGGGAACAAAGTAATCAGTAAATCATTGTGAGTATTGTGTTGTTGATTGCTTCCGGGAGTGTCGAAGAGGTTTGTGTCGCAGCCGAGCGCCTGGTGGGGTGGCTGCAGCGCCTCCCCAGGGAGCGAGCTGCTGCCGGCGAGATCGATACTCGCGCGAAGAAGGGTTGCGGCGCGGCGCGGCGCGGCGTCGGGCGGCTGGCGGGCGGCGGCCCCGCGTGGGTGCCGTTGTCACCACATTGTTAGCGGCTGATTGATCGGCTCATCAGGCGTGGGGAGTCGCCCCAGCGCTCTCCAGCCGCTGGCCGCTCCTCCGCCTGCCCCGGAACAAATTGCCCCCCGGGTTCAAGTCATTTGGGCATTACACCCGGACTGTGTCTATTCCTCCCCGCCGCCGCGCCGCGGGGGGCGGGCCGCCTGTTATCGGGTCACCCGGGCTTAACCTCTCGCGACCCGACCCGCCGGCCCGGCCCGGGTCGGGAGGGAGTGCTCTCGACGGAGACTCCGCTGATCAGCCTGGGGGAGACGCGCTCCTTTGCGCCCTGCGGCGAGCTGCCGCTGTTGCTGCGCGAGATGAAGCTGCGCCGGGTCAAAGCGCCACCGGCAGCTTCCGTCGCAGTGGAAGGCTCGACTGGGGCCGCCCCGGCGGCGCACGCTGGACTAGAACCAACATTTCGGCGGAAGATATCTGAAATGAGAATATCAATAATGGACAATGACAATAACTGACTGGAACAGTCTACCTGCTGCAGCACTAGCGACTTTTCCCCCTAGTGTGCATTCCTTCCGGAATCGTCAAGGGAACTGCGTGTGATGCAAAATATTTATGTGTGGTTTATTTCTCACTTACTTAATTGTAGTTTTCCTTTAATATGTATTTTCAAGTTATCTTTGTATGTGTTTATATAATCTGTATGAATCGTGCCACCGAGCGGAAGCTCATTAGCAGGACATAATAAATAAATGAAACCTCAAGTACATTTAAATTCGAGATTATCATAGGTAATACCACGAGTGCTTTATAAATTGTCGATAAATCCCGACTCGCGAAGTAAGGAGGGGATTTTTCTGAGAATTTCCAAAGCACGAATGGAATTTAGTGAGACTATTCCATTAATGAAATTATGTCAAACAGAGTTCCAAAATGCGTCAAATATTGAAAATAACTGAAAGCTCTGTTAAAATAAAAGAGGTTATTTTATAGTACATACTCCGTTTATTGGACATCGACAAATCGATCGGTGCATACAGCCTCCTAACGTAGATGAGTCACAGTTTATGATAGGCCAGTAAGAAGACGTGATACGAAAAATCGGACAGAAAAAGCGCTAACCTTTTTGAGATACTTCGCCCTGATTGGAGCACTTTGTATGTATTGTTAAACACTATTGATTTTAATTTCACGAGTGTAATAATCGTAGGAAAACCACAAGTGTATTGGAAATTTTCGATAAAGTCCCGACGAGGGACTGTGTATCAGAAAATTTCCAATGCGCCATTGATATTTAATAAGAATATTCTGCCCCTATGAAATTGACCCCAGAAAAGTTTCATAATATTCCAAATATTAATTATATTATGTTCGCACTCCAAGTGCACACGATAGCGCTTCTTATGATTGACGTAACTCACCTTATCAGTAGCCAGCAACGAATAGATGGTAAGATACAACAGTAAGACAAAGAGAAATTTTGGGAAAATACACCGTCTTGATTGGTACATTGCAGATGCACAGTTCATTGTTATTGGTGTTAATTTCATGAGTGGAAAAGTCAACTTAATACGCTTCTACGTACTTCTAATCACAACGTAGTTCTAATCACAAATTCGTTTCGTGATTTCGCCATATTTGTACCATTTCTCAAGTGTTGAAGTTATAATATACGGAATTTTCAGTTGAAGTTCAGACACAGGAAAAGTGTGTAAATCTTCAGGTAAATATAAAGATTTATTATATTAATTTCATTAAAAAGTAATTGCTTGCAAACAGTAGTTTTAATGATAACTGTGTTCTTTAGGCTCTCACTTCACATTTACATATTTTAACAAAATGGACTAGCTGTCGTTCAAAATTATGTATAATGACGTTGCGTTCCTACACATTTCGCGGACCGATGCGCGACTGCTCAGAAATTACAGATAGTTGAATATATGTAATAGGATTTGTTGACTGCCATCTCCCGTTCTTGTGAAAACAAATTGAATTGATTTACGGGAAAATTCTACAGATTTTTAAATTAATATGTCCTTGTGTATTGATTAATTCAACTTATTTGGTCTCCTTCATGACACATTGAATTTTTTCATGTACTTTTCCCAAAATACATCCGCCATTTTAGAATTTTAAAATGTAACTCTTTGTTTTTTGTAACCTGAAAAATATACGTATAAGCATTTTTTGGAAATAGATTAATTTTAGAATATTTACGGCCTAACTGATGTTTCACGACCACAATGAATCCATCCGAGTCGAAGCAGGAATGCTCCTCAAGGTATCTCTCAAATATCCGCAATTCAATTCCATTCAATTCATTTCAATTCCATTCCATTCCATTCAATTCAAGACCGTGAGAGTTCGTGGAGCATTTCGTCAACCACACCATGTCTCATTCAATTCATTCATAATGTACCGACTTCGGTACGTTGGCGGGTCCAGGTGGAGGGGGATGGGACCAGGCCATTACCTTTACCTTCCTTTATTTGGCAAAATTGATTTAAATGTTTATTTATGTTCGTATTATGTAATTATTTAAACAATAATATACAATATAATAACAAATATCTTTATTATTTAACAAAAATCTACGATGCCCCCCCCCCCCAAATGATCAGCTGGATCCGCCCTTGTTTGGTATGAACTAGAGCCATTCAACATCAGCAGAATGCAATTAAATTTCATGCAGTTTCCTCGTTAAATGTATTTAATAGATGTTGCTAAATTATTCTGGTCATTGCCAGTGCTTGGTGTAGAAAAACTAAATGTTTGTTCTGATTCATTCCTTTGCTTTCTGTATTAATTGTGTAACACAATTCACACACAATTACTGTAAATTTGATACTTGGAAAAAATATTCTGACAGTGGTTCAAAAAAAAAACAAAACAAACAAAAGATAAAAGTTTCTTGTATCACACATTGTCTTTAAAAATCAACACAGGTATTCTTAGTTTCAGTTATATCCAGCCGAACAGTGATGATTGATTAATGTTTCCGGGCACGTCAACGGTTGTAGTAATTATTCCTGTTGATGCACTGATTCTATTTCCGGAGGCAGCGATTTTTCCCACACCGAATAGTGATTCAGAGCTAAACTTCACGTCGGCTCGAATTTCCCACTCCAGATACTTTCGCCAGCGGGGCACCTTCGTCCAGCTGGGTCAAGCTCTAATCTCCTCAGCGGTCTCCCGACTTGTGTGGTAGTGTAGTGCACGTGTACGTGCCTGTCTTAGGGCATAGAATAACACAAGGAAGAGGTAGGAAAGATCACGATCAATCCATGTCCTATTTGTTAGAGGTCCGCTTCATAATTCACCTGATATCAATCCGTGAAACATGGGAACAGTACTGAACAGAATACCCAGTTTCTAGAATTCATCTCCAAACATGGGCTAAATTCGGCACAGCTGTGTTGCTAGTGTCGAAAATCCGCCGCCGTTGGGACTCAAACCCTAGGACCTCCCCAACAAAGAGCTTTCAGAATATTTGTCATTTTAAATTGCAGATCTAATTCTTAGAGACAGCGGCAAGAAAATCAATATTAATTCGAACTTCCTCAAATCGTAATAATGTTAGTCGAGTTCAGGGTACTTTGTTCTCCATTAAATGGGGTACTACTATGTAGCACCACTATTTACTACTTATTTGTGCAACAAACACAATCGAGGACCACCAGATTTTGTTGCTTCACACTTCGTTTCTACATCGCTACCACCACCGTAGCACTGCCCCCGCCACCCTCACCGCACCGCACTCTCCATCGCCGAACTCACCGCCACCGACTCTGCCATCACCACCGCCACCGCCACCGCCACCAACTCCGATGCCACCTCCACCGCCAAAGTCACAGCCACCGACTCTGTCACCACCATCGCCTCCTCCACCGCCACCCCATCGCACCACAATCGCCACCGTCACCGTCACCGCCCCAGGCACCGCCAATGCCCCCGCCCCCGCACCGCGCCCGCCCCGCCCCACCCCCGCAATCCTCCTCGCCCCCGACCCCGCCACCACCATAGACTCTGCCACCGCTGCTCCCATCGCCACTGCCACCGCCAATGCCTCCACCCCTGACCCCGCCGCGCGCCCCCCGCCCCTGAAATCCCCCTCGACCCCGCCCCCATAGACTCTGCCACCGCTGCCCCCATCGCCACCGCCACCGCTGCCGCCACACCTACCGCTGCTTTTGCCGTTCCCATCGTGCCCACTCCCACCGCCTCTTCGCTCGCCCCTCTGCAGCGCGCGCCTTACTCATCTGCCTTTGTTCCCAGACAAAGGCGCACCGCGGCGTGCGGCCACTGGTGTTGGGGTGCGAATGATGTGGTGATTTATTTGAAGTATTCAATGCGTAGAGAAGAAGCTCGGCATTCCAAGGATACAGCGCGAGGAATGATAATTCAAGGTCTGGTATAGACCTCTTAATCCCGGTGATGGACAAATTGGTATTCAGATATCTTAAGTGTAATAGACAGGTCGAGTATTTGTAAAAAATAAGAGAATGCTTCAATGGTAGGCATCTGGATCACGGAGGAGGAAGGCTGTTCATAGGGAATAAAAGGTTTTGAAGACTCTACGCCCCCTAATTTGAAAATACTTCTGTAATACATCGAGTCCCTCACTAATATCGCTACATACCAAAAACAAGTCTTACGTGTTGCAGAACAAATTATTTTGAACACAATAAATGAAAATGTAATCTATTAACCTTATTCTACATTCCACTGAGTGATAAGTTGTTGATAAATTTATACTCATTCATCATGTAACAACTCGCTTTTTGTGAGACGGAAACTTGTTATGTCATACAGTATTCTAAATAGATATGATTATGTACATTGCATGTTTTGCACGTATGTAATATACTGTCATTGAGGATTCACGCACATGTTGCTCTCTTTTGCAGGTAAGACGCTACTGATTAATATACATCGTCAACTAGTGAGTTTAATGAGTATGGGAACTCATGGGTAAGTTTGCATTATTATATTACTAGAATACTCATAGTTTGGGGAGAAACATTTCCATTTATTTTCCAATGAAGTAAAGAAGTTTCTTTGTTCTCAAATTTTTTTGTCTAGACACTTCAAATCAACATTTTTGTTTTACATGATTTCTGAAGTGGACACACTTCGGTAATAATGATGATTTCGAACTCTCAAATATTTCCAAGTTCGAGAATTAAAGTTTACTATAATATGCAGTGCGTTTCTGGAATATCGTGCAATAGTGAAGAAATCGGAAAAAAAATGCATTTTACTGTACACCTCGAGATTCGTGTTTACTATGGGGATCGAGGATAATTTACATTATGAAGTCTTAATTGCATCGTAGCAGGGCCCGGAAATTATGATTTTAGAATTTGTAGATATGCGACAGCAATTGTAAAAAGATGAAGGATTTTTACAATTGCTGGACCATGTTACTGTCACAAATCGCTATTTGAGCAATAACTAGCATGACCTGTGCCGGGGCTTCTATCATATCAGTGAAAATTAAATCTGTGAAGGTTTGAGTACATTAGCATAAAATTACTCCAAAACCAATTTTAGCATACAATGTTTACTTTATCAAAACTTCTATCCACATTAAAAGTTTATTAAAAAATATTGAATTCCTGAAAAGAATTTGATGTATTTTGCTATGGTATCTTGTTTAAAACTAAGGGGAAGTTTGTATTTCTTCATGTAACAATTTCACCAACCAAGAATTTTGATGTTAACTAACTTTGTTTTACCAACTAAGGATCTTATTCATAAATAAACTTAATTGAAAGTGACCAAAAAGAAAATTGAAGAGGATAAACGATAGACTAAGAAAGACATGTCTTGCTGAATTGCCTTAACCCCTTGACGCGACGTACTCAGCAACGACGCGCAGACAAGTTTCCTAATTTCCTTTTGATAATACAATATACTATCGTACCCGTGCGAGAACTCGCGCATGCTATCCCCCACCCTCTTCCTTATTTTCCCATTTCCATATTACGCTTGTAATACATGTTTTTCTTCGAGACCTTCTTATCCTCCGTCACTTGTTCTATTTCTCACCTTGTAATTGATAACAACAAAATATACCCTAGTCAATACAAACTATTCTTATTTAACTTTATTATCGAGCAAAGAGCACCCGTGTAATTCAATCGCATAGAAAATCAAGCAGTTAGTAATTTTACACACAGTTGCAGATTTTACAGGCTCTGAACAGATGGGGTAAAATCGAGAAGCGTCGAACCAGCAAAAATGTAGTTGAATGGTCAAGATGATCTCATCCCGTATATTGCAGTGTCAAGAACGTTTCTTTAAGGAATTTTGCCTCAAGATTTTAGTTTTAAGGCTCTAAAACTCTTCGTTTAGGAGTTAGTTAACGATAGATTCAGAAATCCTGAGGTGCGTTGCGGGTTCCATTTTACAAGAATATTTAGATGCGTTTTTTAAACAAATCTTTCATATTTTTAAACTCAAAATGCAATTCGTCACGTCTTAGTGAAAATCTCTTTCTTTAGATACCTCATTTATGAAGATTGGTTGCGTGTGAGAGCCGCAAAGGGAAGGTATTCTACTGAAATATTATAGGAGACAATGCTTTTCTGAAGAATGTGTAACTTGTTCCGCGTTGACATGGGGTGGGGGGGCAGGAGGCTGGTGTGATATGGTAGGGAGCGAGTGGCAGAGAGCATGAGGCCAGTGAATGAATTTATTTTTACACTTTGTAAATATACAAAAGTTGGATTTGCTAAATGCAGTCAATGCAAGCTGAATACATTACAATACAAGTAGTGTACAATAATAGGCTACATCCAAAACACTTCCCACTATCTCTGTACCATGCTGATCCTTTCATCTTTGTCCTCTAATATCCATCTCCCCTTATCCTGAACATTTCAGTTTTCCCACATTCTTCCTTCTTCAAAAATCCAATATCTCTCTAATATATGTTCCCTGTCTTTCTCTTCCATCTCACAGATCCTACTTTTTTTCTCCTCACTATTTAGTCAATATCTCCTCGCTCGAGTTTCATTTCCTAACCTATATCTTGCTGTCGTTCATCTGTCACTTTCCTTATATTTCCCTTTTAAATATATTGGAATATAATCAAACTGAATAACTTCATACCATTTGTTACAAGTTTATATCTTTTCGTAATCTTCCTGCAATAATTGATCTTTATCCCATTGAATCAATTCTTTTCTTAAGTCAATCCCTTCTCTTCTTAACCTTGTCACCTGCTCCTATGAATAACCTTTATTATTTCAAAACGTTCCCTTTTCCAATCAGATTTCTCAATACATTTGTTTTTGTTTATTTCTCACCAAACTTGCCTTAATAATTCATTTCTCCTCCCTCTCCGAATCCTTTCTTCAAACTTAAACTTACACCGCAAGGAGAGTGGGAAAGGTGACGGAGCGGGGGCCAGGCGGGTTGCGGAATGAGATTCGGAGCCGCGAGCGTTGGCGAATGGAAGAGGGGGGATGGTAGCTCTTCCCCCGCCCCTCCAAGCCAATATCTTTTGTACGTTCACTCAATGTATTCAAAATAAATACTATATATTGATCACATCATATTCAAAGAGTATTCGTATTATGGATATGTATTTTTCATCTCAAGCTAAGAGTTAAAAAGGCACTTCCGCCCGTGGGACAGCGTTCCCTTCAGGACAAACGGTAAGTTCCAGTCTGGTCTCCCGACATATGTGGCAGTGTAGTGCTCGTAAGTGTTTTAAGGGAGAGATGGTGTCAACGATGAGCAAGGACAGATCGCGCGCGGTCGTGGCCAGTTTTTTTGCCCCAGCATTTGCCTAATTTTGATCGGAGAAATCACGGAAAACTCCCTAAATGACCGCCAGAATTCTCTTCCAGACAGCGACTGAATTTGATGTAGCCATGTGGAAAATCCGCCATGTGGGGATTTGAACCCTAGAACCTCCGGAGCAGGCACATAGCAGCGTGTTATCTCAGCCGGTGCTATTTCACGTTGTACTGCTTTAGTGAGGATTTTCTGAGGACAAGGAGAGGCAAGAACAGTAAAAGAAATCCAGACCGGTGGGTCGCAGAAGCTCAGACAAGTGGGATAGTTCATTCACTGATGGACTAATTCAGTTTTGTCAAGCTTGATGCCACGAACGGGAGTCCGTGGCACGAGTGCCACGACAAAATCGCCCCTCCACGCAGTTCACTACCTTGCCACCAGAGACAACGCCATCTCTATTGTAAAACAGTGGGGTTACTACTCATAATAGTTTCCTCTCCCGATGTTAGTGGTGCAGAGAAGCTCATGGCAAGGCGCGGCGCCGCGAGGCGTGCCACTGCTACCAGTAGGAGACCTTGACACCACTGGACTAATTGATATTTCCGGTTGCTGTGGGCATTGGTCCCGTTATTTCAGCGAGGACTTTTAATCCCGAGAGGTAGTGGTGTTCCTCCTGATTCTGATCAGCACTCCCCGTCGGGTCTCGAACTCTAGGACCTCCCTGCCAGAGGCCCTGCTGCAGCATCAGTTGATGCCCTGAGCCACCTCAGCCGGTATGAGGACAGACAGAAGCAAGAGAAGCGCGGGGGACGGTGCGAGCGCGGCGGGGGCGAGGGGGGAGGTGTGACGCGAGCGGCGAGTGCGCGCTCGCGTGCGGGCCGCTTTGTTCACGCTCTGTGGCCGCCCTCCCCCCTCTGCGCAGATATAGCGCCGCTGCGGCCAGAGCTATCGACGGCCACTTCTCGGAAGCTTATCAGCGAGTCAACGCCCGCCGCCCGCACGCTGGACACCAAAAGTATCTGGAAACAGCACGTAGACACTAACAATAATACAAACTAAAAACGAACTCCAGCAGTTAAAAACACTAATAGGAACAGGTACCTTCAATACTACATGGCTCTATTATTTTATAAAATAATACTGTTTATAGAATAGTAGTTATTTATAAAATAATACTATTATTTATTAAATAATACCTATTATTTATAAAGTAATACCTATATTTTATATAACAATAAGTGCGATTTCATACCAGATACCAGTTCATAGAGATAGTGATAGACAAGTAGATTATTTACGATTCGAGAATCCGAGATAATAGAAAGATTTAAAACGAATTTTCAATCAGACGTACCCTCATTTCACAGTTTTATTATGCTTAATGAAATATATTACCTAATAGATTAATGATATATTTTACTACTCATACATTTTTTCGAGATACGAGTGGTATAACTTTATGAACTTAAACATAGGATAATAGAGCCGGAGAATTTCAAATTTTGTAAAACTACATATGGAAATGAATGTTTTACATATTATCTACAAAATTGTATAATATTCTGAGGTATCAGGAGTTGATGGGGAATGGAAAAGATAAACAAAAACTGTAAACTGGGATAAACAAACATAAACGAACTGTTGACGAGAAGATAAACAGCCAGTTGGATAGTCTGACATGACGGTGCCATATTCATAAGTACTTTTCTCGAAAGGGAAAGTGACTTCAAAAAGTGAAAACGCGCTTCCGAGAATCGTCCTAAGAAACGGAACTTCGGCGATTTCTTTCACGCTAGGCTTTCATGTTACTCGACCGTCTCCTTTTTCCAGTTTCTCACGAATTTTGGGATTTTCTAAACTCATGTTCTATTTATATACTTTAAATTCCGATTAGATACAAATGTTTAGATACGCTTGTCCTGCATATCCGGATGTGGTCAACGCTAGCGCCTAAACCAGGGGTTTTAAAACATTTTTTGTCCACGGCTCCCTTGACCTAAACGAAACTGCCCGCGGCTCCCCTGGCGACAATAAGTTTCAAACATGAGGGTTAATGTAGGCCGACAAAAGATTCAACATAACTTGCCAGGTTCAATTAATCTACAATTAATTAGTAAAATAAATCACATACGTTACACATAACATATAATATGATAGTACAAAATTATTTTGTAACGTAAATGACACAAAGATTAAAGTAAATCAAATCTAAAGATCATTCTCATAAATCACTGCGACGCCTCTGGGAGCCGCGATGCACAGTTTCAAAACCCATGACCTAAACCGTTCAGACGATTTTCTCCAAAATTTATATTCCCCGTAGGTTTAAATGAACTCCATACACACTCAATTTCAAAGAAATATTTGATTTTGGGGGGTGCTTTATATGTAGCTCCAACCATCATTTTCAATTTTTTTAAATGGCGCCAATTTTTTAAATTAATCTTTGTCCTTGGATTGCATAAACAATTCTTTGGAAAATGGAGCAGTTTTTCAATTTTTTTGAAAATTTCAAAACTTGAAATTCTTTTCCGCGTCTTCCTACAATTAAAATATTGAAGATAGAGATTTTTACTTTCTCGCTACGAAGTAGAGAGACAGTTATGTAATGCTGCGCGAAAACGGCAAATTTTCGGCAGAAAATCCCTTATTACATGGTTACGAAAAAGTGGATAAATCCAGTTGCTAAATTTAGAAACAAAAAATCCTCTAACGCTTGGTGTAACCAGAATCCATGTTCTGTGGGTCATTAATACCGAAAATCTAATTACGGCAAATGTGCGTCCGTCCGTCTGTCCGTCTGTCGGTTATCCGTCAATGAACAACCCTAGCGGTTAAACCGTTCAGTTAATTTTCTCCCAAACTGATAATCCCCAATCGATCTGGCTGATATCGGGATCACTTGATTTTGAAATCGATACTTTAATTCTGGGAAGTCATTTACATGAAGCTCCTGGGACATTTTTCAAATTTTCGAAAAAATGGCAGCATCGTTTTTCATTAAATGTTGTTGTTGGATAGTGTGAAGGACGTGTAAGTGAATGGGCCAGGTATTTTCGTTGAAAACTCAAATTTTTCGAACATTACAAAATTCTAATTTTTTTCGGCGTCTTCTTACAATTTCTAACATCATCTACAATTATGAAGATTGGACCACTTTGCCTTAATGCAATTCGTTCCTTAAAGCTATATTTTGAAATAAGGACGTATACAATTTTGCGAAAATTTGTGCACTTTGTGCGTAATTTTGCGTGAAAGTACGGGCGAAAATGAAAGTGCTGTTTTAGCACCACTAGTTTCCACAATAAATCTATTCTTTAAAAACAGATTTTGAAATAAGGTAAAATACAATTTTTTTAAATAAGAGTGGTTGACGTGTATTTGGCTTGAAATATAAACAATTTTTAATGTTTTAAACATTTTTTCTCAAAATCGTCTCATATTTTTTTCTTTAAATTTTCTCCTTGTATGCATCAAAGAACGGTAAAAATTGTGCTAGTCTCATTTCTGGCGAACTCTGTTTGCCTTAAACAAAATCTGTTTTAAAAACAGCTCTTCAAAAACGGGCGTGCACAATTTTTCGTAATGTTTGCTTAAAATGTATGCAAAAAAACAGTTTTCAAAAACGCCCCAAATTGTTTTCTTCAATTTTTTTCTACAGATAGTAAAAGAGAGGCTTAAAAGAAAGGCAGAGGTCTAATTTTCGTTGAATTCTGAATATTTAAAAATTACAAATTTAAAATAATGCGATAAATTAAGTGCTATTGTGGCACCATTAGTTTACTTTCTTGTCCTTATGAAGAAAATGTATTTTAATAGTGCGCCTGGAATAGGCAATTTTTTTACAGAAAAACAGTTATTGCACGGCTCCAAAAAAATTGATCATCGAAAACCCTTTAGAAGATTCATTTATTTACTAGCATTATATTGCGAAGCCGCTAGAAATAATGCGATGTTTTGTTTATGTGCTGCTTTGGCACTACTAGTTTATTAACAAGGATTCACCACACGTGGATTCTGATGTTACGTGTTAGGAGAAGTAATTTATTACACAGCGGGACAAGATTTATCCACTTTTTCGTTACCAGGGCCCGGCAATAAGAATATTTTTGTTGAAAAATCGCCATTTTACAATACTTTCTCTATATTGCGTAAGCAGTAGGCGCGAATATAACAAATTCTAGCTGACTAGTAGGCAGTTCTTTTAATAGACAAGAATAGTTTTTTGTTATGTCTAATCTAAATATAAGAAGTTATATCGCGCTTTTAAGTAAACAGAATACGAAATCAACATACTTTTTATTCAAAATGTTAAATTTTACTGTCAATTGACATTTTGAAATCTGACTGATGCATTATTTCATTTTAATGGGCAATATTTTGCTTTAGAGTAGGTAATGGGAGTTAATTCAGCTACATTTGAAGAATTAAGAGTCAACTGACTTCTGCAATAGATTCTCATGAACTAGGTGACCAGTGGCATACCGCCAACTCGGAGTAATTTGTACAACCTTTACTTCTAAATCTCCCGAATCAAACTGAAAACAGATTCCACCCAATTCGAAAAAGACGAACTTGGGCGCTGTCGCCTCAGTCCTTTCTCTTACTCGTTATCTTAAGTATTCGTACCAATGACGGATAATATTCGAGTAATACGCAGGCATTCGATTGAACACATACATTTATTCAATCCAGTTAGGAGCTCAAGAAAAAAGTGAAGAGTCCTTGTACATAGTTACTCCTGAGAATGAACACATTGTTTTCATAACACAAAAATCATACCACAATGTATGCAACACATTCAATAAACACTTTCGCCGTCAGGCCGGGCCGTGGGAAATAACAATGGGCTTGACGGGACCCGGAGCCAAGGGATGGCAGTGTTTCGTTTAACTAATATTAAATTCAATTACGTTTCTTAAGACAGGCAACACATCATTCAAAAACATCAAAGGTTCTAGTAGCAACCTGGTCAGTAACATTCGTTTCAAAGGGTAAGACATACCTAAACACACTAAACAGTAAGTGTTAATCCGCCGGAGAGCCAACACCATTCAAATGAGCCAGTGCTGAAGCGTTTCCTCCCCGCCACGTGGGTGACAGTGACAGCGGCCGGCGCGGGCGCGGGCGCGGGGCTGGGGTTGGCGCCCCGGGACGCCGCGGCGAGGAGGACGCTTATTGATGCGGCGTCAAGCGCAGCCGCGATGCGCATTTGTCACTCGCCTGCAGGCGCGCGGCGCTGACGCACAACCGCCGCCGCGCCACCACCACTCCCACCCCAACCCCCACTCCCACCCCAGCCACAACGCCCCCAGGTGCCGTCGCAGGGCGGGGCGCCCGAAGAGCAGGCGTCAATTTCTTAACTTTTTTTAAATTACCATTGCATGTTAAATTGTTTCAAATGTCTATTTAATTATCGAATGTATTAACATCGCTATCTGAGATAGTTCAGAGAAATAACTCATGCTATACTGCGATTTTCGTAACTGTGCCCCTGACAGGACCCCTGACATGTTGGCGGTTTCATCCAATCGGGAGCTTGAAAGTCACCATAGTGACGTCACTGTAGAGAAATATAAGCTCCCGATTAGATGGCAGCGGAACAGCTGATTCCTGTTAGGAGCAGATTTACAAACATCGCAGTATACTTGTCTCTCTGACACGAAGATCCTAGGGGTCGTGTTTACTCGATGGCGGATTTGTGACGTACGTTAGATAGCCATGTCGATTGATCGATTAGTGCTTTCGAGCGCGTGAACGGCTAAGGTTACTTGCCCTGTAAGTGTAGTGCATGTTTTCATCGCCGGAGGTAGCTGTGATCTTCCTCCGCAGGATGGCGAGGTTTGGCGTCGATCTTCGTCGGCGTGTGGCGGCTTCGTCGGTGATTTTCCCCAAACAGGTATCACGATCCAGCCTCCGACTAGTCTCCCAACAAGTGTGGTAGTGTAGTGCATGTGAGTGTAAGTAAGAGGTGATGATAGGACAAGGAAGAGGAAGGAAAGATTGCGCGCGATACGTGACTTGATTGGTATTCATTTTTGTTTTGTAATTAAAAATTTAATATGTTTTGGACTGAAATCATGCTATCTGTAATTTAAAGTGAGTGAATCTTGAACCATTACCTAAGCAAGAGTTAGAAAAATGACTGAATAGTCGGAAATAAAATTCTGAAAGGCATAAAGAATAGTGAGAAGCAGTAGAATTTTGAAGGGAATGAAACTGTTCTTGTCGCTCGGCGATCAAACAGGCATGTCACACTGAGTTCAGAGCGATTGTGTAGTAAATGTTGAACCTCACATTATCGTCTCAATCAGTCTCACTCTGTTGTTACCTTTTTTCTCTTTTAGAATGCAAGTGACGTTGAAATTTACACCAAAATCATTTACATTAGTAGTAGACGCTTAATTTCATCTCGTTCTTCTTGTGATGTTTTGTTATCTTACACTTTTTCTTGCTTCCACCTACATTAATGTGTCAGCATTAATGCACCTGCACAAATTACATGCTACCATCTATATTCATCTGCGTGAGATATCAGCATCTACAGATGCACTTATACAATTGGTGAATGTCGAAATAAATTGTAATTAAAGAAAAGAGCATTAACGACGTCTTCCACTCTTCGCCCTAGCAACAATATCAGTAGACTATCACACGAATCCTACACGACCTCTGCCTTCAACCAAACAATGCTTTTAACCTTGAAAATTAAATATCTGGCACCATTAGAAGAATTTGGTGCTGTGTGCCATTAGAAGAATTTGCCATTAGCGCAGTAGTGTTCAGAACATTCGAAAGCGATGTCTCGTGCTGTAGACTGAACAAAACGCGAAGCCCTAGACACATCACCCACACCCCAAATTCTAAGAAACATCTTTGTCCAAGAAGGACTTCGAACTCTTGACCTCACAGAAGCCGGTTGCGGGTCAAAATAAGTTTCCGCGGTGGCTATCGGCCCACCTGTGCTGTGGAATCGTTTAAAAATTAGTTTTTGAACGATGTTCGAATACCATTCATACAGAAACAGCACCTCAAAGAGTGACCGAGACCTCCCCTTTAGCAGGAGCGTATACAGCCGATGAATTTGGAGGGGCCCATCATAGATTTTTATTAAATAATAGACCCATGTTATTTTATGATCTTGGCTGTCCGGGTGACGCCGCGTCGAAGACTGTGTTGCCGACGTTTCGACCATCTTGAATTGCATTCCAGCTCTGAGGAAGACCACGATAAGATGGTCGAAACGTCGGCAACACAGCCTTCGACGCTCGGACAGCCAAGATCATCCACATCACTCCGGCCGCGGAAGCCTACGACTCTATGTTATTTTATGTTTAGTATGTGTATACAAGGAAGGTGTAGTATGTACAAGGGGATGCATGGCCCAAATGCCCTCATGCCCCCCTCCTGAATCCGCCACTGTCCTCTGGGAGTCTGCTTGGGTTATCACGCCGGGTGCCCAGACGCTGCTCCGGAGCGCAGACGAGAGCGACGCGACGCGACGCGGTGCCACGCGGCGTGCCGCAGGGACCGGGTGTCGGGGGCGTGGCTGGGCAGCGGCGGCGGCGGCGCGGCGCGGGGCGGGGAGGCGCACGGGGGCGGAACAAAGGCCGCGACGGCGGCGGCGGCGGCGCGCGCGCGGTCACGACAGCGCCGCCATGAATATGCATCGGCGGCGACGGCGGCGGCGGCGAAGCTTGTGCCGGCGACGGGCCGCGAGTGCTCGCGTCTGTCTGTCGGGGCTCAGCCTACGCCGGAACTCTCGTTTCTCGCGGCGATACACACAGCATGGGTTCGTTTTATTCCTCTTCTTGTTGGGCTGGAGGAGGAGGGAGGGCAGGTCGTCGAGGGAGTATGGTAAACCAAAGGTTTTTGTTCTAAAATATGACGAAATGAGAGACGTGGTTTTGGCATGTATACGGATGTAATGCGCGAGTGTGCCCCGAAATACTGATGTGCTTCCCAAAGTCGTTCTTGCATTTAACGTCGCACGGCGACCATTGTGAAGTACCTTTCACGGTTTTCACTTAAATTCTACTCATGAACCTGTGTGTCCTCGTAGTCATCTGTGACCTCTCTGAATACAAGTAGTCATCTGTGACCTCTGTGAACACAAGTCCGATAAATTAAACCTGTCACTTTTCTATCACGTTTGTGTGTATGTCGTACTGAGTTAGGTATGTCCGTCATGTACATCGTAGGTAGTAATTGGCTATGGAGCTGTTTACATTTTTTAATGGAATACAATTTTTGAGTTTTCTATTCGCGCTCGATTCGAATTTCCCTTACGATAAAAAAGTAATCTTTAATTATTAACCGAATTTATTAGAAAAACAAAGTTCCATTAGACTGAGGATGGGCACTAATTCAATGAAGCTTTTATTGCGTATGAGCTCAGATAAATAAAATATATACGCCAAAATACCTTATGGACAAGGTTCCAATGTCTACTATTCAAAACTCCTGTTTTGTCCCAATAATATGTTTTCCATACGTTTAAACCATATTTACTTCTTGAAATACTAGGTGTAAACGAAATTGTTGGCATCCCTTTGACTTTATTAGACATTTTTGTAACCTAACAGGAATATCATTGTGTGTAGTGCATATTTTTAGTTTCAGTTTGCTCTTTTACGAAAATACATCTGCAGCGTTTCTTATTTATTTCAGAAGACGGTTTAAAGAATGTTGTGTTTTAATCATGTCAAAATGTGGACTCTGCTCGCTAATCTAGCAGCAATTGCAGTGAAATACTCGTGTAAACTGTCTGGATTAGCTAACCAGAGTACGCACAAAACCACGATTTCTCACAAGAAATCAAACGAATTAGCTTTTAAGGCTTGGCAATACAGTGTACGATCTCGCATCTTTAAATTGCTCAAACCTTACAACCTCTGCCGCAAAGGCTCGATCGTGAAAAACGACGCCGTACGACGTATGCACATTTCTTCTTCGTCGGGTTTGCTTATAAACCCGCATTTACTGCTCACGTTAATTGGCCTCCCCATTCGTAGGGGATCGCGTAATTATTCATAATTGAGATGTATCGCAGCGTAACCACAAACGCCGAGCGTTGTCGCGCGGGGCACGTAGGACAGGCGCGGTCAAGCGGCGAGGTGCGTATCGGCCGATTGCCGCCGCCGTCACTTCCCAAATTTTTCTTCCGCCCGGACCCAAGGCCTTGTAATCCGGAGCGAGAGGTGGAATTAATACATCCCAGTGCCGGAACGGGGCGGGCGCGCGCGCGGCCAGGCGCCGTGATAAGGTTGCAATCAACTTGTCCGGAGGAAATATTGAGTTGTTGGAGTGCGGTGAGGCGATTGCGCGCTGGCAGCGTGGTAGGGGGTGGGGAGTGGGGGAAGCCGATGGTGGAAGTGGAGAGAGCATCGCGGTGGCAGTGGAGGAAGGGAGGAGGGGGGTGAAGGCTGTGGTGGGAGCGTGCTTTTAGCGGTGGAAGTACAAGTTTTTTTTGTTTTTTTTTTACATCTGCTTTATTTGCAATTTGATCTAGTAGATCATTCGACAAATACAATTGTACATACAATTACTGTCCTGCAAAGAAACCAGCCAATTCTGGTTCTTTTTAAATATTATTTTAAACATTTGTCCAATTTGATCAAAAAAATACATCACATAACACTTATTACAAAATTTATTATTTATATATGTGGTATGTTTACGGCCAGATGGTTAACATGGTTATCGAGTCTCTGTTGGTATTTGACAGATTTAGACGTTATTTCCTCTTTAAAAGTGGTAATATGTAGATCTTAATGTATAGTGGCGTTTGACACAAACCAGGGGACATTGCTTAATAATCTAAGACATTTGGATTGAAATCTTTGGATTATTTCTACATTTGAATGTGAGGCTGCTCCCCATAGTTCAATTCCATATGTCCATATGAGTTTCAGTATTGTTTTGTAGAGTAAAACTTTGTTTTCTAGGCTCAAAGATGATTTTCTCCCTATTAACCATGAGGAAGCTCAAGTAATGGCAAAGGTTTTGTTGATTATTTTGGGTTTCCGGGCGCTATTTGAACTGATATTGTCGTTAATACCAGTTATGTAGTGTATGTTATATTGCGGGATTTGGCGGCGTTCCTTCCTCGCCAGAAGTAAGATCCGACTCCGACCTATATGTCAGCTTGACGCCGTTTCCTCCAGATATTTTCCATCACCGGGGCACTAACCGGGGCATGATCGAAGCTCCCGACTGCTCTCTCGACGTGTGTGGTAATGTCTGTCTGTAAGAGGAGAGGAGGGGTAAAGGAGGAAGAAAATATCGCGCGCGGTCCGTATCCCTTTTGTTAGGTTACTGAACGGCATTCGACTTGTGCTGATCTGAGAAACCTAAGAGAGAGAGATGGCTCAGTGCATCAATTGATGTTACTGCAGTCCCTCTGACTGGGAGGTCCTAGGTTCGAGTCCCGACGGCGGCAGGATTTTTCGACACTAACTTGTCAGCTAGGTCAAATTCAGTCGCTGTCTGAAGGAGAATTCTAGCGGCTGCATGCTCTGATCGGTAGTTTTCCATGTTTTTTCCGATCAACACCAGGCGAATGCCGGAGCAGTACCCTAACAAACGGGCCACGAACCGCGCGCAGTCTTCCCTTACTCTTCCTTGTCCTATCCTCACTTCTTACACACACACCTACACTAACATACATGCCGGGAGACCAGTCGGGAGTTTAGAGGAAAACCCCGCTAGTCGACGGTAGGTCGGCGCCGGATCTCGCCATCCAGCAGGGAAAAAATCACCGCCACTTCCCGAGGAAAAAGCACTTACGGGACCAATGACCGCTGTAGTTGACGCATTTAGAATTACGAATCAATCAATCGGAGAACTACCAATCAGAGCAGCTAGAATTTTCCTCCAGGCAGTGAAGTCGAGTGTTGAAAATTTCTCACAGTCGGAACAGGCTCCATCGGAGTCACTACAGTGCACCAGTTGTTTCGACTGCATTCATTGGAAGGGGGTGCCGTGGTCCCAAGCGGCATGTGGCTGAGGAGACAGAAGGCTGAGCTACAAGACGGGGCATAGTGCAAAGGCAGATGAACGAGTTACCAACTCCCTCCAGCGTGACCGTCACTTGGAGAAGTGGAAATAGAAATAGAAATAAAAGACGATAATGAAGATTCTGAATGCTTCAATGACTGGAAATGTTTGAAAATCACATTTATTTTTGTGAACACTGTAGAAGCTACTACGGACGAATTTGTGATTGAGCGTGTTTTTCCTTACACGCGAGTGACTGAGAGATTTTCCAAATAGATACCATGAGTTAGTTTAAAATTACATTAATACGGAAAACATATAGTCTATAAAGAAAACCTATCTTAATGCTTTTTGAAATGTATTTTCTCTAAATATGTAAATTAAGAAAGTAATATTCCCGAACCTTTTTCTTTATTAAGACAAATTAAATAATTAAATTATAATACGGGTTTTGATTTGAAGTAATTATGTAAGAAGATCTCATTTTTCGCCAACTCATTTTTATACTCATCAACATTTCATTCAGAAGTTTTTATGCATTTATATGCAATTATTGCCGTAAGTTTCTCTGAAAAACGGATCCCTGCGCCTGCCGGAGACAAACCTGTCCCGACCGATGACTCCTAATGCAAGGTCGGTCCCTGCCTAAGCGGCCTACACGGTAATGCGGAGGAGCTCTGCATGACGAAAGGCAATCATGCGCGTTAATGGAGAGGGTGATGATTTCTCCAGACCGGTTTCACCCCGCCACTTCCCTCCGTCGCCGCCGGAGCCAGCTTATCCCGCGCCCGCCCCGCCCCGCCTCGCCCCTGCCCCGCCCCGCTCCGCCCCGCTCCGCCCCTCCCCGCCCCGCCCCGCCGCCGCGGCGCGCTGCCCCAATCAGCCCTTATCCGGGCGATCGCCCTTCCCGCTTCGTGATTATGATTTTCAGAGCGTAAGAATTCCACTATTTGTGCGCCTACGTAGCATTTTCCAATTTACGCAGAACTCTTTCGAATTTGTTCCTTATTAACCTGGCTTCTATTACACAAAGGTGACCCCCAATCGGCCGCCCCGAAATGCCCGGGCGATATCGATCTTTTTATTCAAATTCCTGGTAGCTAAAAGGCTGGATTTCGTGCGTAGTTGACGCTGATTGGTTTGTTGTTCGCCGAGTAGTTAGGTCTGTTAATGGCCGTGCGCTGCTGTGATTGGCAAATGAATGTAGAAGGGTTTATCCAAAGATTGGCTTTCCTAGTAATAAAGTTCGGAAGCATTTCTTCGAACTCTGCTGAATACTTTGGACCTTTTGGAAGTGGGCAGGCGCAAATCAGCCATTCTGAACACTGAATTCGCAGCCCTTCTCCCGACGCAAACGCAACGGATTTGGTTCTATTGGTCGCGCTTCCAAGACTTCTACAAAGCACAAGCTTACTTTTCATTCTGAACCGGGCACGCCAGCGGCCATTTGTAATTTTAAGAACAATGGAAAGAGATAGGAATCTAAGAATGTAGCAGAACAGGCAATCGACCCCGAAGTAGCAGTCACTAGCGTACAGTTGCAACGACCGAACAACTGGCTCCTGAAAAGCAGACAGTCCGGCCTTATCAGGGTTGCCAAAGAATGTCTGCAGTTTACAATGCGCCATTATAGAAAATTATTCTTTTAACTTGGCGAGATATGCAAAAGGAATTGCTAATTTTGAACTATTCATGTTTTTCTTTATCCTGTCATTTTGAATACTATCTGTCAGGTCGAGAAATCGTGAAGGGTGTATATTAAATTTGCTTTAATCTGAAAGAATCTTATATATTCTATATCTTCATTATTTGAATACAGCGAAAAATATATTTCATAGAAACCCACGTCGCAAAATTCTGAGCAAACACTAACAGAATTTCTAGTGACACACAGTCACTAAAATATATCAGCGTATTTTCCTTCAATTTCAAGCAAGATATTGTATTAAATTAACTTCATATTATTGAGAGATGATTGAGTATGTTGACGCGGAAAGGAATCGACAAAACTTTATTATTAATGGTGATATCTCCTATTGCTCACAAAATATTTATTTGTTCAAAGCGAATTCCTCCAAATATGCTATTATTTTTCCATGCGTACGTATTTGTCATTTAAAGGACACTCATTTTCAAAAGTTCACGAACAAACCATGCTATTTTAATATTCGTTGACTTCAGGAGGTACAAGTCTAATTTGTGATGAAGTAATATTTATAAATTTTTATAAATATGAGTATTGTGATATACCAAAAGACCCCACGGTATGAAAATAATGGTGTCACGGTATGAAAATAATGGTGTCAACCCTACCATTACAAAGAGATCATACGTATACGAAACGTTATGGAGACAAAGAATAGTCATTGCTAAGGCAACGTGTCAATAAATATAGAGATTCGATGATACACGTAAAAACAAGAAAATGTGATGTTTTCGTCACGACCCGGTTGTCATAAGATGCTACAAATATGAAGTAGGCTTTGGACGTCTTGATTTTGTTGAAAAGAACATTTTCTCAGACTTATAAAACGCAGTGGAGAGTGGACATCAGATGATAAGCGGTATGTGTGAATTTTAGTTTTCATTGAAATTTGGGTTACTGGATAAAAGATATTGAGGGGAATACTTGAAGGTTAATTCTTATACATCGACATATTGTGTAATTAAAGTTCAGAAGCATTATCAATCGTAAATTATAATTGTGATTTTTGTATTTCGTGTGTTAAAGTCAATTTAGTTCATTCAATTTAAAAAGTCTTCGTATTTTCCGAAGAGTTTATGTTAGGATAGCTTCGTAGCTGGATAGAGAAATATTAATAAGTTGATTAAGATAGTCGCAGCAGATATAGCAGAGGTTTCATCCGAAACCATAGCGAGGGCCAATCGCGTCACGATAATATTTTAAATAACTTAAGAGATAAAATAATCAGAGACATCGGGGGGTATTCAGAATTTATTGGGACAATTAGCAAAAAACACTTATAGAAGACATCAGCTGGACAGCACCGAACGTGGGAAGCATTTCAGAAGAAGATCTTCCGGGAAGAAATCGTAAGCTAATGGTCATTATTCGAAAAAGACCATACGAAGATTATTCGAAAAAGATCGGTATATTTATGAATTCAGAGAGAAAGTTCAATCATTCAATTCAAGAGATATCGAATACTTTGTAAAATAATAGTAATAAATGTTAAAATTTGTTTTTTTAAAGAGAAATGGGTGATAAATCATTGTAGTTGCCATTAGTTCAATTGTAAGTTTTTTCTTTCAGTAATAGTAATTCTGTATAGAATTACTCGTGCGCATGCAATAGGTAAGACGATTAATGTTATATGTCAGAGCCCACGACTAAATGTGATAATTTGATAGTTTTGAAAAGATTAAGAATATAAAAATAATAATGTTAAAATCGAAGTACATTACAATGGATTGCGCAACCTGGGGCACAAAATGAAAAGATTAATGATAAAATAGAAGTACGTTACAAATGGTGCCCAACCTGGAGCTGAATATAAAAATATTAATGAATAATAATAATGAAGAAATAGAAAAACGTTACAGTATGCTATGTAAAGAGTGAAAGTATGTGTTACATTTTCATGATTAAGTGAAGAGGAATTAAAAATTACCTGGAGGGGTTTGTAATTTTTGTTTCACTTCTGTGTTCCAATATTTTGTCTTGAACTATTGCAATCGAAGGTTCCTGGAAAAGTGTCTGAACTCTAGTAGATCATGTCCTATGTGCTTGAACTGTAACGTTAGTACAATCTGCAACTTGTTGCACATAATTTAAAAAGTCGGATCAAAGTTATCTAGTTTTAGATGTTAGTAGTTATAGGTAGTAGTTGTATCTAGAAATATGTTTAACATAATGTGTAAATGTGTTTAACAAAGTGGGTGAGTGTGAAAATGGAAATTTCACATGAACACTTCCGTGAAATGATTTCTTATGATTTCAAATATGGTTTGTCTCAGAAACAATGCATCGATCAACTTTATTCGGCTTTTGGGAATGAAACTCCAAGCAAGAGCAGTGTTTTCAATTGGTTTGCAGAATTTCAGCGTTAACGCTTCACTCTCAATGACGAAGTTCTGCAACATCTGTTGTTGCACCTAATATTGATGCTGTGCAAGAACTGATTAATGAAGATCGACGTAATGAGATTCGTGCATGATGCATTCTCGGGCATTGACATGAATGCAATGCACACGATTTTGCATGAACATTTGAACGTACGGAAGTTATGTAGCCGTTGGATTCCACACAATTTGACAGAAGCACAAAAACAGCGTCGTGTCAACTGGTGCGAGGAAATGCCACCCTGCCGCCCTCTAACATGCCTTCCCTGTTCCCACACCTCACCAACCTAATTCCGTCACGCCTCTCCTCTCCTCGCCATATCAAATTGTGCCCGGAGCTGGCACATCCCATCTCACTCCGTTAACCCTCCTCCGTCTGAACCAATCCCGACTCATCTCACCCCCTTTCCCTCACCCCGACTCGACCCAACCCGTCTCAACCCACCCTCTCTACCTAACCAGTCTTCATCCACCTCGCCTCGACCCACCCGAACACTCCCATCCCGTCTTTCCCTTCACATCTCTTCCACGCCGTCTTTCCCACCCCGCCACTCTCCCTCCGTCTCGTCTACTGTCACTCCAATCCCACCATTCCCACTCCGCCTCTTACCCCCGGTCTGTGCCACTCCGCCTCCCCAGCTCCGTCTCTTCCACTCCCGTCTCGTCCCACCCCGGGTCGTTTCTCCGGGCTCCATTCCTTTCTGGTCCTTTCCACCCAGCCCCACCCCGACGCCGTGTGACTGTCTCTGCCCGTTCCCCTCTCCCATTCCGCCTCAGCCCACCACACCCTCCTTCCCCCGCCCGCCCCGCCCGCTCCGCCCGAATCAATTACCTGGGGCATCGCGTTGCGCGTTTGTCTCCGCGCGAGCCACTCCCCTCCCCCCCTCGCGCCTTTTTGCTCGCGCCAGCCATTGGGCCCACGCCCGCTCGCCGGCTCGCTGCGCCCCGCGCTTATCTGATGTTTGCACGGGCGCGCGGGTGATGCATCGTCTTTTAATGCGCTCGAACGCCCCCGCGGCCTCTCCGGCCCTCTCCGGACCCCGGTCGTCACGTGGCCCACAGTCCGACCACTGTCCAATGGCGGAACTAGGGAGGAATTTGTGTCTCAGGTCCACAACAAGAAAGATCAAGTAGAGCCGTATGATAACGTTCCGGGTTCGTACATCTATTATTTCACAGAGTAAAAACATTATAATCGTAAACACCAAGTGATAAACTCAAATTATATTATTTTATACACATCAGCAAGAACGATACGCTTATCAGAATTGGAAGCAACGAACTAGTGTGAATTGAGCTCTTATCTGTTACTGTCTGAGAGAATTTGATTCATATTGATAGAAGTTAAATTTCGTCAGTAGATTGTTAAGTTAAGAAGTACTCAATTTTTTTTTAGGATGACTAATTTATATTAAAATTTCTTACACTCTGGCACAAAACAAGTAAAATATTAGATCCATATTTTCAATATTTCATTTTTGACGTTTTCACCATTTCATTGTTCCATACTGGACAAGTAGAAGTTGAGCCTTATTATTACTGAATCTCCTTTCCAAGGGCTCTTTGCTTCTTTAGACGTAGGCAGGCTTTCTTCTTCTGAGATTTAGCAAGTCAATAAGTCACAGATTCTGCGAAAAAATGGAGTTGTGAGTGGTGAAATCGTGACGTACATGATTTCGATACGCTCGGAAGGTATGAGTACAATGTTTTGAAATATCTAACAAGAATAAGAGTTCCAAAATATTCCGTAAGATCCGTCTGGGCGGATGAAGTGTGGCAGCTGGAAAAATGACGAATGTGTCGTGTCGCGTCGCTATGCAGGTGGCGGCGGTGATCGGGGGGGAGGCGGTAGTGAGTGTGGAGGTAATGGGCAATGGCAGGGGCGATGGCGAGGGCGATGTCGGGGACGATGGCAGGGGCGGGGGCCGGGGCGGAGGAGAGGGCGGGAGCGATGGCGGGGAGATGGCGAGGTGATGGCGAGGGCAATGGCGGGGAGTTGGCGAGGTGATGGCGGGGTCGGGGCGAGGGCGAGGGCAGGGGCGATGGCGGGGCGATGGCGGGGTCGATGGAGGGTGAGATTGCGGGGCGGGGTGGGGCGGGGGATGGGGCGGGGACGAGGGCGGGGGCGAGGTAGGGGCGAAGGCGGAGGCACTGCCACTGAGGAGGAAAGGAGGGCGCTTAGGCCGCGTTTCTGGGTTCGTCCCCGGGCGCGGCCCCGCCTGCTATTCTCTCCGGCTCAGCCGCCGCGGCAGTCGCCTCGGGAACGCCCGCCAATTTTCAATTTCACCCGTCTTTTATCATCCAGATACTTATGCTTCATGCCCGTAGTTGTGAAATGCTCTTCTCGAAGATTCAATTTCTACCTACATATTCAAATTTGAAATGAAAGGTCATAACATTTTATGACATCATTGCTTCTATTGTAATTTCTATCCAGAATTCGGAATACAACTGTAAGAAATGAGTCAGAACGTAATATAATAAGAACATAAGCGTAGTTTGTAAGGTAAAATCCTAACGTTCATTGACTAAAATACCAAGAAATGCCAAAAAGAATTTTGTGAACGCACACGAGTATTTAGTCTTATATTAGTCTGCTGTATTTCATGACCATCTGTAGTGGAATCCATTGCGTAGTTCATGGGTATTGTTCCAATAAATGAAATTTGTCAGGTAGCCGACGTTTCGGAGTTTTATTTCTCCATCCTCAGGGCTGAATACATTTACAAAACGGTCAGATGTATAAACGCTAATTACTAATGTCACACAAATTACACAATTCACAATGTATAAACGCTAATTATATGCAAGTGTGCTGGAAGCACACATTACCAATCACAAATTGTTTGGAATATGTATATAAATATAATTCCATAATTAAACATTATTGAAAATTAAATTAAAATGTTTACGAAACATACCTTGCTTAACTTACCATATTTTTTTGAAATAACATTTTTAGCATACCAACATTTTTGAATCATACCATAATTTTTCCAATACTCAGAGCCACAAGAGCCACACGAGAGCCACAGAGCCACATGGCGCATTCATAGGCACTACATACTAGTGAATGAATTGGTGTTCAATCCTGGGAGCCAAACACCATATACTACCAAGACACCATATACTTATATTAGTGTGAATAGAATACCATTGATTGCATTTTAATGAATTCGGGAGGAATTTCAATTTCATTATTATCTGTTGTGCTAAAAATTTTAATTAGTTTTGAAGTGTACAAAACATGCCACACAAATGATTACTCAGAAGAAACGGAAAGGAAATGTTGTGAATCGTGAGCAGGATAGTTCCTTCTACGAAATAAAACGTCTGAAATGTAGGAACACATTTTTCTGAAGTTTATCAATACTGCAATGGGATTTCCTATCTTCCCTGTTTATTCCCCAAAATTGGGTTGCCAATGCAACGGATTCTTTACTTACTCACTTACTTTTAATACCAAAAACATTATTATAAATCCCGGCGTTGCATAAATTTATTGGGTCGTGGGCTGTGGATGCCTCCATACGGACCTAGCTGAAAACAACATTTAATACAACAGTATGCACAGGGAAACAAAATACTGAAATAAGAACACTGGGTTTTCTTTTCAAAACATGAAAACAAGAACTTTAATTCGGTTATTCTTTCTAGCTGCGGCAACAATGTAACTAGTGACATCAGCTAAAGCTTGGCATAATTGATATGTTTCCATTTTTTTTAATAAATCACAATTAGTTGTAATACCAAAACATAATTAACCTCAATCAGCTGATCGTAAATCAAATACCAAAGAGGAATTCCTTTTATGCCAAATGAATTTAATATTATTCTAAAAATTTCCGCACGTACGTATTTATTCTTACAACAATGCAAAAATGAAAATTTATTAACTTTATACAATACTGACTGAATGGTTCTTATTTTGTATTAACTTTACTTTGAATTCGCAAATTCTCTAGTTTCCATTAATGTTTATATCGTTTCTGGGTGTCGCGAAATCAGATTTGGTTCAATTAGTAGCGTCGCGAGTGTTCGCAGATGCGCCACTTTCCTGTTTGTTGTGAAGAGCAGCGCCGTTGCCAGTTCGGTTGATTTGCACGCGTCCACTCGCGTGCACCGCCGTCTTGCACGTCGATGTCTTGCACGGGCCGGTCTTCCTCAAAATAAACTCCTCCAGAATTTTTTTAATAAAATTGTTAAAACATTTCCGTCGAAAAATCACAGAGAAAATATACTTCTTCTTTCTTCTTTGAAAGAAAACAGTACCGCCTCACAAATGTTCACGTTTATCAACTGCTCAACCCAGCACCAAGAAAATGTCTAAGTCCGAATAATTAAAAATTTATCGATCTGACGGACATGGATTCGATGTTGCCTCGACAACTCAACAAACCGAACTGTCTTCCAAAATCGCGTCGATTTAACATGATACCTCTGTTTTTAAAAAATGCCGGCGAACTTCCTTTCGCTTTTTTTTCATTGTCGTCACCGTAAAATTTTGTAAAATGTCTAATATTTGATGTTTTGAACTGGTTTCGGGTTCATTCGTTCCAGTTTGTGCCCAATGTCAGGATTATTTTGTCGAAACTGCCGTTTTCAAGATATTTCGGGCCGAAAATCACGAATTTCCCTCTCGACATTCTACAACACTTCGTCGCTTGTTTTATCATATCATCCTCTTTTAATATTTATTTATTTCCACCTTTCCAGTGTTCTATAAATTATTAAACCTAGTTATAAATTTTGCTGAGCTCATCTTACGATGACTCCCATCGTCTCTCGTTGTTTATTTAGCGTTTTTTTTCGAAATCTTAATAATTCATGGTGTGATGCTTTGGAATGTTCGAGTAGCTTTTTCCCGAACTCGTTTTCTTGCAATATTAAGAGAACCCGTCAACCGATCACGTTCAAATAAACTTTATAATGTTCATTTAATTTTCCTTCATCTACCAAAATGGTCACCGTTTCTGTCCAATTTTACAGAACCCCGAAAATTCCAAAATTGTCAAATCCATTTTCTACAACGCGATGCTCTTTTGTCGTGTTTATATCGATTTCTGCCGCACTTTGTTTACATAACAGACTATAGATGGTGAATTATTTATTCCATGTCACTTGTTTCTGGGAAATGTCTCGAATACTAGAATTATTACAATACCTATAATTTATGTGCCGTGATTTATTTTCTTAGAAACTATATTCTTCGAGTATTTGTGGACGAGTAATAATAAAAACCAGTTAAAACCGTGTGCACATCCCTTACATTGTAAATTATTGTTTTATATGTGAATGTGGAATCCAACATCGAACGACAGGCCTTGATTTTCGTGTTACATCATATGGTCCGAGAACTATGCGAGAGCAAATTAATGTAGTATTGCTAAGTTAAGTATGTATAAAAAGCTTACTTTTCTATCCATGCGATCCACGCATCAAACAAATCAATTTCATTTAATTTAGATTTCGATATTCTTCGCGTGTATGAGTACCTATGGTACGAAGTGCAGATACCCAGAAGAGCTATACCTACAAAGGTTTTGGATGGACCAAAAACGTATAGTTTTGCAGATTATAATTTATGAAACATAACCTGAGTTTCCAAAGGGCCCCAAAAATAGGAGTTTAAAGGGGTTAAACGGGTGCGTCACATTTTTCAAGTTATGCAAGATTGTAAGTACGTTGCAAGTTGCATTTGTGCCTGATACATTTTTCGTAGTATAATCGACATAATTATACTTTTTCTTAAATCTGTTTGATTCATTCCTGTGGGATAATTTTCGAAAATGCAGATGCACATATATGAGGTTTTGTTTCGGTGGTGTCTAATAAACGCAAAAAAATAGCCCACTTTATTTATCGTGTAGGAAGATACAGAATATTTCGCAATTTGTAACACCAATTGTGCTGATAAACTGAATTATGTCAGTCTAATATTTTGGAAAATAAGAAAGTATTTTTCAATGGAGCACTGCACTAATTGCATAATGTAATACAGTGTTGTAAGTCTGATGTTATTTTCATATCTATAATGAATAATGAAAGAATTAATATGTGTACCTCGTAAAACGTCGTCCGTAGAACCGCGACGTTACGCCAAGGTCTGAACTGGGCTACAGTGACAACGGAAAGAGGCAAGAATTGTTATACTAGTATTTTAAAATGGTGCATTAGATGAGTGTTCCTGTTTTAAGTCACTACACCAGTGCTTTCTAGTGGAACAAAATTATGACTTGAGCCAAAATCGGAGAATACTTTAACTTTTGAATTTGTTAATGAACACTGTTTTGATTGTTATCTAAAATTCACACGTACAAGCGGGAGGTAATTATTCAAAATCGTTATACAAACACGAAGGGAATAACCACGGTTAAGCTGATCAGATATTTCAACATGCGAGCAGTTTTAGCATAATAAAGTACAGAATGCATCTTGGTGCTTGTGACGTATTTATTCCTGCCCCAGACCATATTGATGCCGATCGTTATTCACGGGATCACCCTGTAAATCTCATCGCAGGACGCAAATCGAGCGCGGGGCTTTTCCGCCGCGCGGAGAACTCGTTTAGCAGACGGCGCGGACGGGCGGCGCGGCCGCGGGCGACAGAGCATCGCGCCCGATAAATCTGCTCGCCCGCGGCGTCGCCCCGCGCCCGCCCGCCTCCGCCCGCCCGCCCGCCCGCCCGCCTCCACTCGCCCGCCCGCCTCTGCCCGCCCGCCTGTGCCTGCCCGCCCGCCCGCCTCCGCCCGCCTGCCGCCGCCCGCCCGCCTCCGCCCGCCCGCCTCCGCCCGCCCGCCTCTGCCCGCCCGCCCGCCTCTGCCTGCCCGCCCGCCCGCCCGCCCGCCCGCCTGCCCGCCCACCTCTACCCGCTCGCCACTGCCCGCTCGCCCCTGCCCGCTCGCTCGCCTGCCTCCGCCCGCCCACCTCTGCCCGCTCGCCACTGCCCGCTCGCTTCTGCCCGCCCACCTCCTCAACAACCCTCTCGCTCATCTACCCGCCAGCTCGTCCGCACAATCACCCACCCGGCTATCCGCGCACCCGCCAACCCACTCGCCCGCTCATTCACCCGCCCGCACGCCCGTGGGTCCACCCACCCATCCACCTATCAACCTATTCTCCAACCAACCCACTCACTCGGCCGTCCGCCATCGCCATCGCCATCGCCATCGCCATCGCCATCGCCATCGCCATCGCCATCGCCATCGCCATCGCCATCGCCATCGCCATCGCCATTGCCATTGCCATTACCATCGCCATCGTCACCGCCACGGCCCGCCCGCCTCCGCCCACGGGCGGCATCCAGAGCATTAGCTCACGCGCGAAATATCTCCTCAGATGGTGGCGGAGATAGCGCGAGTGGCACCGAGACGAATACCGCTCTCAGGCGACGGCCGCCCCGCCAAGCCCCGCCACGCCCCACCCCGCCCCGTCCCGCGCAGCTCAACTCTCCACCGCCCCGCGCGTTTTGTTTGAAATGATGCTCGCTTACTAAATGTTCGGTTATAAATTACGCTCTGCATCACGTACAACTTGTCACTATCAAGGCCCCGGGAACGCCGGCCGGCACCGCGGCGGCGGCGGCGGGTCTGCGGCCCACCCTCCCGGCGCCGCCGCCCCCGCCCCCGCCCCCCCTCCCGCGCCGCAGCCGCAGCCGCCGCCACCGCCTAGACCCCGATGATGCGATGGTCCGATAGACGAAATGCATCAAAGCGGGCCCGGCCACGGCGCGGCGCGGCGCGGTGCGGCGCGGGCGAGAGGGCTGCGAGGGGCCGCGCGGCGGAGAGGCGCTCCGGCTGCTTCAGCTTATCACGTCCGGGGCCCCGCGCCAGAAATTTACTGGCCCTAATTATAGGGTTGCCGATATTTAATTACAGATGCGAGCGCCCCGCGGCCCCGCGGAGCTCCGGCCCCTCCCGCCCCCTGCCCCTCGGCCCCTCGGCCGCGCGTCACTCCACAAGACGTATATACTCTCCTCTGGCGGCCCAGCGCTCGGCCCGCGCTCGCCGGCGATGGTACTGTGCGCGGCGGCGGCGGCGGCGAGGAGCGGCGGGGGCGGGTGGGGCGATGGGGGCGCACGGCGGCGGCGAGGCAAGAGGCGGTGGAAACGGCGGAGGGCGGACCGCCCGGTGGTCGCGCAGCCCATTGTTCCGCCCCCGCCGCCGACTCCCGAGCGCGCGCGAGACGCGCTTCTTCTATTTGTACTCGTAATTGCGCCGGATTTATATCATTACGCCGCATTACAACGGCGCTGAATGAAATTTTATTATTTACGATGTACTTTCACGGGTTTTCAGAACAGGAATTTCCGCGTGGCGGGGTGCGTCGCGCGGTGCTGACGCCGCCGTGGAGCTGGTTGGCTGGTAGGGGGGGGAGGAATGGGCGGTGGGCGGTGGGTGGCGGACGATGGTGTTGGTGGGTGGACTACAGGGGAATGGGAGGTGAGTGCGTTGAGCGGAGAGGGCGGATGGTGGTTGGTGAGGGGTGGACCATATTCGAGTGGGTCATGGCCGGGTGGTGAGGGCGTTGGATGGGGAGGTGGGTGGGTGGTGGAATGGGCGGTCTGGGCGGCAGTGCGTGGGCGAGCGGCTGCTTTTTCATCAGCCGTGTGCCTTTCGCACCTCCTCTGCCATCAAGATCGCAACGAGAGCGTACTGGCCCGCCTCTGGGGCGTGGAGCGTGACGCCGCGCCGCCACCGAGCGTGGCGCACGGAGCGTGCCGAGCGTCGCTCCCCCGCGCCCGGGCAGCCGGGCTTCGCCTTTGCTTCTCGGAATTCCTTTCTGTGTCACTGCCTCTTGAGATTGTGGCCTCGTCACGTACGCTCATCCAGTACTGGCTGGGCGAGGAGTTGCCATGCATTCCTGCTCGGGCATTCGGGGAGAATAAAAGCAAAGGGTCTAGTTTTGCTTCTACAGCTGTACCGCTGCTCGAACATATGGTATAATTTATATCTTCTTACATTGCTGTATACGCGGTACAAGATTGTACCTTCAGGATTTTGATGATATTGACCTAATTTGAAAATAAGCTTTTACTGGTGCCATTTGTAAACATTGTTTTATATACTTTTTTACAATACAAATTAAATTTTACTTGTAGGTAAAAAGTTAGCTATAATATTATTTTTAATTATTGGAGCTCAGAGGCCTTTCAACTACAAAGTACTGTAAAGATCATTGAGGCCCATTACTCATTGTCTGATGAGTAGATGCTGCCATAATGGTGAAAACTGTGATGGAACCAGCGCCAAGTGAACCTGGAGAATTCCGAGAAAACCTGCAAGTGCTCGCTCTGACAAACAAACGAATAGGTTATGGTTGTAACTCGCGCTCCAGCGGTTCAAGGCATAAGGACCAGGCAGTAGGCGACAGCCTGAATGCCACGACTTCGCTCCAACTTACTTATCCCATTAACGTCTAGTACCCAATCTGAAAATCGCAGATTTCTGGTCAAAATAATTTTTTTTTTCTTTATCGTCGAGAGTCTTGTAAAATATTAACTAAAGTTTCTATGTTTCTAACTATTGCGAACTATTTATGGTTTACATAAGTAAATAAAAGCAACTGTTATAGAATGTTACGAGGTTTTCGACAACTTAGAAAACAAATTTAATTTGATCATAAATATTCATCCTCAAAATGGACGCTGGGCGGTAATGGGTTAATACATAATCAAATTCCGTTCTTTAAGTCACTTACTTGCAGGTACTCTGAGTTGTGAGCGATAATCCATCAAGATTTTATAATACGAGGGCTGTTCAAAAAATACGCGAACTGAGGTCATAAAACAAAATGTATTTTATTTATAAGTTACATGTCTGGGTCCCCTTCAAAGTATTCTTCTCTCCAACGCACACACTTATCCCAATGGTGTTTCCACTTGTTGAAACAATTCTGCCACGCTTCTTTTGTAATGTCCTGGAGCTCCTTAGGCGCATTTGCCATAATCTCGGGAATCATCTCAAATCTTCTTTCTTTCAAGGATCTTTGGAGTTGGAAACAAGAAAAAGTCACGAGAAGCAATGTCAGGTGTGTGGGAGGGGTGTGTGTGGAAAGAACAGTGACCGAGTCTTTGGCCAAAAACTCACTAGTTCTGAGGGATGAATGAGCTGCTGCTCCTGACATTTCTGATATGCGACCGGATGGCGTCCCTTAGACGTTTGAGAACTTCAGCGTAGTAATTCTGTTTCACTTGGGAGATGGCGAACAACACCCTTGGCATAAAAGAACTGTCGGCAACACCTTGGCCTTGGATCGAACTTCGCGAGATTTTTGGGGTTTGGGGGACGTATCGCGCATCCACTGGGACGTTTGGACCTTTGTTTCAATTTCATTACCATAAACCTATGATTCACCACCTGCTATAATCCTTTACAAGAAGCTTTTATCTTCTTCTGAACGATCAAGCAGTTCCTGACAAAACTGGATACGATGGGTTTTTTGTTCCTCCGTCATCAGGCGTGGCAAAAATTTCGCAGCATCGCGGTGCATCTTCAATTTTTCAGTCAAAATTTCGTGACAAGATGCAACTGATATCCCACACTCTTCAGCATCCTCCATGACACTCAAACGTCAATTTACCTGCACCAGGGTATTGATTTTGTCGACGTGTGTGTCATCAGTTGACGCGGAAGGACATCCAGAACGCTCATCATCTTCAAAGGATTGTCGACGACCATCTTTGAAACGTTCATACCCCTTGAAACATGCCGTACGCTTCATAGCAACACCACCGCAGCCATGTTAAGCATAGCAAAAGTTTTAGTCACAGGTTTTCGAAGTTTTACACAAAATTACACAGCAACTCGTTGCTCTTTCAGATCATTCATTCTGAAATCCTCCAAACGACAAAATCGTACTTCACTAAAAACCGCGTAGCTAATAAGCAAATGAAGACATCAACAATCGGGACATAGCGTCATAATCAGCAGATCTATGCAAACCTAACGTCATCAAACGTATTCCCCTGCAATCAACTGGAGCAGCGCCATTCAAACAGTCCGCAAAGACTGTGAACAGACTGTGGACAAACTTTTGAACAGACTGTGTTTACTTCAATTCTCGATTAAACATGATTAAAATTCTAACTATATACTTACTATTACTATTCATCCTAGATTCTAATATATTTGAATGGGAGTATGTGTAAATTCATATAATGAAATTTCAGGTGCAAATACCATGCAGCATTGCAAGACGCCATTTATTTTCCCAGAACACATCCTTTGTTGGGACCACAACACTTAGCCACAGGACCTTCCTCATTCCCCCTCGTCTCCCTCAAAATCCGTCCCCGCCTGTCCGACCGTCCCCTTCCGGCCACGCTTGGCAACGGAAGGCATATGCCGGGGTAATGGGCTTCGATGAAACCAGGCCACGGCTGTTGTTGCCAATGCTCGCTTCGGGTGATTGGCTCTTCCTACGAAGGAGAAACCTTTATTTCCGAGAAAGTTTCCTGCACAAGGAACAGAGAACTTTGCTTCCTATTAATTCACCGTTAGGCTCATCTATGATATTGAAGGATGTTGTTCCTTTTCCGATTAAAACTGCTTATAATGCCGCCTTCTGTATATTTTATAAAAACTGGGGCAGAGTGATTTGGATGTAATCGATATATCACTATTTCCTGGTCGCGCTGAGCGCAGAGAGCGAATGAGGGAAGTGGGCGATTTGAAGGCGCTTCCGCAGCTCTTTTTAATGTAAACAACCTTAGACTTTCACAATATGTCCCTAGGGCGAATGGATGCCTGGAAATGTGCTGGCGCCGCAAAAGGTGTTTGTAAACAGTCTTGGGCATTTATGCAGTGAATACGGGCAGTTAGTATTTTTTAACAGTATGTGTGCGGCATATACCAATCATACAATTTATTGATTGTTTATAATTGGTGAATAAGTATTGATACATTCTGTTATGGAATTTCATGTGCAAATAACTATAAAACAGTTACAATGAAACTTGAGACATGAAACAAAGGAAGCATTTATTATTCTGTTGAGGGTAATTCATTTTAGCAATTTTAAAGGACCGATTATTATCCAATTTAGTCATTTCAAAACGAAAAAAAAATAAAAAATAATAATTTTGAACATGAATCTAGATTATGTATGAATCACTTTTTCGAAGTATATAGTTTCTGTTTAATTTATTGAATTGGCCCTTAAATATTAAACGAGATAAAAAATATTTGCAATTTCGCACCCTGATCCAAAAACTGTGTCCACCATTAATCACAATTTCTAATGATACTAACGCATTACTTCAAAATTCTATATTGGTTACATTACATCCTTTACAAAATATTAATTCCCAACTGTCAAGCGCATAGAAAAATATGAAAGATGCATTACATTTTAATTACTTCAGTAATTAAATAATTTGTTCTGCATACATTTAGATGGTAATTACGTCAGAGTTGCTTGGAACGGGCACAGTTCCACGAAGCGAAGGGTGCTCAGCAGGGTGACGACAACTTCATCCAGACTTATGATGTCACCGGAAGAGACAATTTGAGCACATACCGGAAATTTTGGTTCTTGGAATCTCCGCCTGCATTTTCTTGATTTATGTCATTAGACTTTGGGTCCGTCGTTGACGCGTTATGAGTCGCACATAAATAATAATTAGCGATGGAAAGATAGAGGACGATAAGACATTCTTTTTCCGGGGAGAAAAAAATAAGTATTTAAAGTTAAGTGGTTCAATCTATTCTGAAATACATTTTTTCTTCGTGAGTGATTCCCACAAATAGAAGCTGTTCACTTGTTATGTGTGTATGTGTGTGTGTGTGTGTGTGTTGTAATAGTCTACGTGTATTCTAGAGTTCAGCCTCAAACGTTGTGTTATAATGTTTGAATATTAATACTGCAATACGTTTTTTTAAACAATTTGCCATCGTACAGTATGAATGAATACGAAAAAAATTAATTTGTTTCTGAGGAATGTGAAATAAAAGATGTTCACTTTTGAAATCGACGTGACGTCTTGATTTAAACTTAAATGGCTACCATACGCACAGACAGTCATTATTTAGTTTAATGTCTCCCCCTTCAGCCTGTCTTATTCATTTTACAATTAACATTTTATTATTCGTTCCTTCTCCTTGCCGTCTGTATACATTTGCCAAATCTTTGCCATCTGTAAACGAAAAACATTTGCGATGTTTACTCCATAAATGGGGGTTCAATTGCTTTCATTCAATGTATTCTTTTGATGGTATTCAGTGTATATTTTTCACATAACATTACTGACCTGGATGAGAACTTCCCATTCTCACGCATTTTTCACTGCCAGACTCATTAACGTCACGGAAATCTGACGGAGCAGCTTGCCATTGTGTTTGTTTGGACGGCTAACAGATGTCGCTGCGGACGAAAAAGACGCGCCCTCTAGCGAGGGGAAAGGAGCATGTTTTAGGGCATCAGCGTGTTTTCGCAAGATGGTCGTGATGGAACAGTTACGTTTCGAAATGGAAATACAACTTTACCAATTCAAATTAATATTTTTATAAAGCTGAAAATTTGAGGAAGATCAGAAAACAAGTATTTGAAAGGATATGTCAATTAAGCATTTCTTCTTGACGCTCTTTCAACGAACAATCATTTCAAACAATTCTTGGCCGTCCTATCGTTGGTGTTACGGGATAGGGTGAGCCATTATAAACAATACATTGTAATGATGAGTGCTAAGCTCCCTAATATTAATTTCTTTTAATTGACGTGATTGGTTGAAGTTTAAAGCGTCCCCTAGAGGTCAATATTTACATCAATATATTGCATAAGATACAGTATAGTAATATTGCTGGGCCAACCTACATTTTTGCTCAATAAATTCGTTCGCCGCTGACACTTATTCAGAAAATGTGAGGAATAACAAGAAAACAGCAAGTTGTGTGGCCAGCAAAATTGCGTAATTTTTAGTTTCAAAACAAGAAAAAAGGAAGCGCGGATGGATGAAGGAACTGTTCAAGAAAAGAAATACATACATTACTGAAAATTTATTAACTGAACTAAGAATTAGTTAATCGAGTGATTTTCAAAACTTTCTGCGACTCAAGATAAATTATTTGACGCATTGTTGGTATTTTAAGAATGGTTATACCTGAAATCTCTTGTTTGTTTGTACTCGTAGTCAGTTTAGTTGATGTTAACTCTAATATTATGAAGCTTCAACTGACTCAGTATTGCGTAATATTAGCCACAGACGACTCATTTTCCAGATTGCACACAAAAAACAACTCATTTTGATTGGCTCAATACATTGAGCAATCTTTCAATATGATATACAGACGGTCAATATTATTGTACAATATCTAATATTGAGCAATTTGTTGACGTAAGTGTTGACCGTCTAGTGGCCGCTGGTCAGCAATGGTCATAGACGCCCAACTATTTGCTCTGCAGTAAACTGCCTAGTGACTGACACAGCTTGATAGTTCTCTTCTAAATTTTGCTCTCAGCGCTACAAAATTCCAGAATTCACAAGAAGAAAGCCGCTTGTGAAGAATTTACGGTTTGCTGGGCAGTATAATTGCGGGGAAAGACGAAGCGTGCTATTAAATATAGATTAGCGCAAGAAATGAGAAGAAAAGGTGGAATTTCTCTGAGAAATCTCGACCTCGGAATTTGGGGGGTCGCATTCCCCCAAGGGGGAACGGCTACTGCAGTTATTTTGTGGCGCACATAAGAGACATTTTGCCAGGAGTCGTGGTGACACGCATGCTGACGTTAGCAATTTTCTTCGCATTCTTCATTTTTTTCTGGAATATCCGCAGATGAACTACCAAATGATACGATATGTAGTACTGTATGACTAAGATTCTAGCCATCTAACTCGACTTCAAGTATTTTCATTCCAAAATAGATGCGGTACAATGATGTTTTAGAATGTTTGTGTTAAGAATTTCTTGCGCATGGTTATTTCGCAGTTTGAGAATATACTGGCGAACAACAATTAATTTATCACGAAATAAAATTTTCTACATGGAGAGTTTTTTCTTTGAATTGAATTAAGACAATAATATGTGAATGTAATTTACACTACCTGTATAATAAATTCAAACAGTGAAAACAATTAAACGTCTCTGGTGTTCGTCTTTGGTAATTGTTTCCATTCCTTGCTCTGTCGCCGAAAACCTTAAACGAGAGATTGCTCATGGGCAGTTGTAGATAGAAACCTGCACCTGCCCGATTTCTTTTTGGTGAGTATGTGGGGAGTGCGAAAGGACGGACTTGCAAGATTCGTTGCCGCACTGCGACGTCAGGCGCTTCCGTGCCAGCCGGCGCGGAATTATCACTAGAGACCGGATTTTTATGTAATTACATATTTTTTGTTTCTACTTACAGTTCTCAAAATTTTAATCTTGGCGAATCATAGCCCTCCTAGCACAATATCCAATTTTTTCGTTACATATTTTTACATATTTACTACTATATTACACATTTTACGAAAACACTGTTTTCACAATATATTTTCTTATTTTATCAATTTTCTTCTATTTAGTTCCATATTTTTTACGAAAAGATGTGTTTTTTTTAAATATCAGCATTTTCCCTTCATTATTGGGGAAATCTAGGTGTCCAGAGCATCATTGACATCGCGTGTTGTGATAAGTAATATTAAATTCGGAAAATTCGCGATCATTGAAGTGTAACACTTCGATGAAGATGCTACAGTGTATGTTTGCTGGTCGTAGATCTCACCAGTTTTTGCGATGGCTTCTATTCTGATTAGTCCAGCTGCTAAACTACGGTCCTGGATTAGTATAGATGAGGCTTTTACTACTGACGAGAAAGTTGTATGATGTGAGGTTAGCAGTTTTTTATAAATCTAATTTCGTATTACGTAAATATATTTTATTATTAGTGTATTTTAATATTACATATTATATCCGAATTTACATATTTATTACATATTCTTACTATTTTCATTACGTATTTATGTACATATTTTGACGTTTTATACTACATATTTTTCAGGTCTCTAATTATCACGTCTTCCCGCGACTGCTCCTCACTGTCTCGTGGGCGCTGCCCGAGGGGAGGCGGTCTGAACGCCACGCCCCGGCCCTTCCACACCCCCTCCACATTGCATCACCCTACGCCAGCCACTCCCCGCCACGTGACACGACGCCCCGCCACGTTCCGCCTCGCCCCGCCTCTCGCAGGCCAACCTCGCTTCGTTCATGACCCCCTTGGTGCCTTACCATATCTCACTTGGTACTACTCTTTCTCCCTATCCTGTCCTGTTGCGCCTTCCACATTCAATCTCCTTTTCTCTGTCCAGCCTTGTCCTGACCATTCCGTGTCAGGAGTCCAGGATTATCTTTACGGTCACACTTTCCACGAGTGCCCTGTCCTTCTGTTCCCATTTCCCTCCCGCCTCGCCACAACAGTATCTCCTTCGCTCCTTCACTTTCTGCCCCTCTCTCGTTTATGTTTGGTCTCTCTCGACCCTCGTCCTTTACTTACATCAATCTACTCGTAACAGTGCGCCTGGCATCCTTCACAGTATCCGCCATTATTAATTTATATTTTCATGCTCTCTTTAACCCACTGAACGTGCCACTGCCCAGAGCACGTGCCAACACCCTATCCCTGTAAAGTCCTTCTTGCCCGTTCAAGCCCGCATGTCATAATTCTTCCACCAGCTCAGTTTCTACGATTGCTCTCACTTCTCTATTCATTCCATGCTTCAATTTCTGTATCTTAATTGCACCAACTTTTTCATTTCTTATTTTACTTTACTTATTTTTATTTACTTAATATTTGTTACACTTTTTACTGTAGACAAGACGTACTAGAACGAACTGGATGTAACGACGTACCGAAAGGTCGTGGATGGAGAATGAACGTTCGGGGCTATTTTGGTTGAGAAATGAGGAAATTTAATTCGGAGGGCCTAGGGTAGTTGCAGATACTTTCATGTGTGTTCCATGACTCCCTAGCCTAAAAGCAAACATAAATGCTCTAGCTATTTTCGACTTTTATTCAAATTACGAGACTCATAATGCATTTTTCTACGAATTTTAAGAAAAAACTCAGAGATAACTCAAACAACAATATACGGAAAAACAAATATAAACCTTCACCAAATTACTTAAAATGTCTTACACATGTGTGAGTGTATTGATTACAATGTAATTTTCTCTAAGTCAACAAATAACACAACATACTATGTTCTAATTCTGCTGTACAAGAACAAGAAGAAGTTATGAAATTAGAAAATGGTTTTCACAAAAATTATAATTTCACATGAAACCCTTTATTATTTATTAAAGCTTATAGTCTGTGGTACTTCTGTTCACATATTTTATGTTGTACTTGGGCAAGTTAATTCAATCTAGTACAATAGTGAACCATAATGTATTGTTTTCCTCAAGTGACTGACGTTTCTTTGGTAAAAAGGATTTTTTTCAGCTTAAACTTCATGAAACACCGAAGGTTTTATACGGCGTTCATGTCATGTGTCCCTGCCTGTAGCAAAACGCCAATTCCTTCCCGAGATATGACTTGTAGTGCTCTAGGAGTGTGTTTATTATATTACAAACGAGGAATTAACATGTTTGCAACGAGTCTAATAACGTGAGCAGATCTGTACGTGTAATCACTTCGAATTGCTCCTTTGCCGAGAGGCGCGGCTCCCATCCGAGCAGTGACAGCTCGCCGGTCTTCTCGCCCCTCCCCCTCCGCTCCCCACCTTCCTCCTTCCCCTCCCCCGCGGCCCAGCAACCCGCCATCGCAGCCGCCGCCTCCGCGCTCCGTCTCAATCTCGCTCCATCGCCGACGCGCAGGATCGATCGACGCGAGTCGCTGCATTGACGCGTTCGTTTGTTGATTATGATCATTATTAGCGGTAAGTAGCGCCCGCGATAGAGTCGGCTGACTTACGAGCTGGACAGGTTGATCAGAAACGATGTGCCAACGCACACAAGATGCAGCTCTTGGGCTGATTTTTTTGCTCGGTAATGCTACGTATTTGAGACGTGTTTATTCTTTCTCCCCTGTAATTTAACTTTTGTGTTGTGTCTTTAAAGGTAATCACATATCATTCAATACATTAATGGATTTGAAAATAAATAAACTAATGATAATAAACTTCCCAAATATTGAAATTTATAGCTTTGTATTGAGAACAAAATATAGATATAAGTAGTACCTACCATGTAAAATTATAAAAGGTAGGTATTTTAATGGGATTTTATAACAGTTTTTAGAAATAACTATATTGTTTTATTTCTAATGATTTTTGTTATTTATTTCATGTTTATTTATCTATTTGTCGATCCATTTATTTATGTATACATACATACACCTTTCCTTATGTTGGTGAACTTCACTTCTCTGAAACCCCTCTGGTGGGAACTCAAGTGTAACGGTTGCCATACGTCTATTGAAAAACTGCAAAACCACATTTTGATTATTTTTACCTCGCACACCTACATACAATTTAATGTATACAGTGTTAAAAAACAAACTTGCTTCTTTACTCGAACTCTGGGGAAGTGCCTCGCCTTCACTGCGAAAATCCATATCCACACAGTACTAGCTTACATAATTTTTCACACACTACATACTCGTACAAATCTGTTCAATGTCAGTCATTTCGAGTTACACAATTTACACCCATGTGCGCACCCTGTGCATCCTGCCACAAATATTGTGGTTGCTCCAATAACAATTATCTGAAACACATATCTAAGAAGTTGATTGAATCCATGCCCAATAGACTTGAGTTACTAATGAAGACCACATGGAATCGTGTTAAGTATTAATTTTAATATAAATGATGAATTAGTAATTAATCGTGTATTTTAGTTGATATCTTTTTTGGCAAACAAATATACTCTGGTATTTATATAAAATGGCTCTGTGCGCATTAATATGCACAAGGGTGTACTTTTAGATCAATTTTTAATTAACGGTCGTTGCCTTTAAATTCTGTATGCCGTACCCTAAGAAACAACTGTACCTCTCCGCCCTTGCGCTTCTTGTCTTGCGCGAGGCATGGCAGGCGCGGCCCGGGCTTTTTTCAATTTTTTCCCCTCTCAAGTTTATTCAAGTTTAAGGGACTTACATACTTAATCTCCAGCCGATTTGGCTTATGGACAAATGAGGAGGGCTTATATTTTAAAAATACTAATACTTAGACTAAAATTGCCAACAAGTGCCTCTTTGGGCTCATTGAGTTTTTGATAAATAATTGATAGCTATATAGTTTTTAAAGTTCTTAGATTGTTCATGTGTTTGTTTGTTTGTTTGTTTATTTGTCAAAAAACAGTAAAAACTGTATATGACGTATGGGGAAAGAGATTTATCTGCGCACATTTTCTTGAGGACCAGAATTAAAAAATAACTTCTTGTCATATAAACGTGTTCTTCTTGCGTGGCCGGGCGGCCGCGGAGGCGCGCAGCAATGGCGAGCGAGGGCCCCCGCGCGGAGTGGCGCGGCGCGGCGCAGCACTCGTCGAGAGCAAAAGGAGACGTAAGGAGGCCATGCACGCCGGGATTGAAACCGAGAGTGGAGCGTGCGAATTAGGCACAGGGGGCCTCGCAAATCTCGTCGCGCCGCGCCGCGCCGCGCCACGCTGGGCCTCGCGAGTGCCTGCAGCCAGGTGGCCCAAACGTTTCCCCTCCAGAACTCGCACGTGCAAACTGCTACTCACCTCCTCTGTTTCTTGGAAGAATACGACACACGAAATTTTCTCACGGCTACTTATTGAACAGGACTGATGCTGATAACTGCAATGTAAGCAAGATTCCTCTTTCAGTAGAACATTTGTTTGCATGCCCTAAATATGAAAGTTCAAGAAACAAGTACAAATTAAGTTCTCTTAAAGATCTCAAAAACAAAGAACAGTGCATTAAATCCATTTGCTTTGTAAAGGAAATTGAAGTGTATAACAATATTTAACCATATATGTATAATTCTGAGTTACTGTGTTAATTTGTACTGACCGTGTAATTACAAAAGTAGTCGCTAATAACTCTATGTAGTTTATGCGACTTTAAATAAATGAAATCAAATCAAAATCAAATCTGTTTCTTGATTGGAAAATATTATTTTGGAACACGGCAGAATACCTTGGTCTAGCGTACAGCAAAGAACTTGTGGCCATTTGAATCAGCTAGGTACTACAATGCAAACAAAAGTCTGAGGCCACATGAATCGACATAGCTAAAACCATGCATATTGAGAATGATCTAATGAATATTTTCTGGTAAGTTTCTATGAATTCGTTCCAAAAAGTAATGTATGTAACTATACGGAAGTGTTTTGGCGTACTCATTTGAATATGTTGGACTCGGTTCCATTCGTCGACTCGTTCGTTAACACTTCATTGTATACCAAAGACTCCCATTTCCATACTAATTGCGTAATTAGAAATTGAAGTTCCGAGCTTCTTGTTCATTTCTAGAACAAATTAGGTTTTCCTTTTTTCTTATTTATTTACAAATTGTCGAAACGTTTGGCTGCAGATTTCAAAGTTCATATCTCAATTCCATTCTGCTTATTCTGCGGATTGAGCATAACATGTGTGCAATGCGATTATGTGCAATAATGCAAAATATTCGTAAGAAATTGAGCTAATGCTGAGATGACTCCTTGTTTTGACTGAGAACATAAATGTAGCTTCACTATGCGCACGTGTTGAGCTCTCTTTTGTTGCGGGACGAAAGTCAGGGGGGTTAGCTTTTAGGAAAACTATAAACTCAAATCTGTTGTTCGGTTGCCAATACAAATGCATTTCCTATTACTCGAGAGGGGGAAATTCTAGTTTTCAAACGTTGCTAAAGCTTTCTTGGTCATTCAGCTGCGTATAGTAAAATGATGGGGTTTGCATTCTGAAACTCAAGAACACGAGAGCAAATAATACTGTTCTCACTGTCACTGTAGTTTTTTTGCTTCTTTTAACGTTAAATAAACAAATACTAGGAAGAAACCATACAAGTATAATGTACTTCCTATAATTCACATTTACATACGTGTGAAATTGAACAGTGATGTAAAACTGCATGTGCAATCACAGTCTTTTCATAACCTTTTTTATAAGCCATACATTTAAAAAAAATCATACTTTTGAGATTGAGAACGAGACATTCAACATAACATTGTTTTAAAATAATGTTAAAAGTAGTTTTAGAAGACAGGCTTTAATTTACAGACTTGAGTTTTGATGTCATAGCTTGCCGTACATTAAGCCTAAATTCACGTGCAGTTTTAAATTCATTTATTCACTCAATCAAGCATGTTTATGAACTGTATTTTCTTTTATTATGGATTTATGAATGGTTATAAAATGCAAGAATTAGTTTGGTTTATTCCTGTAAAGAACGAAGCCTCGACTTAAGAATATTGATACTTTGCGAAACCAAATTATGTTGCAAGGTTGATAAAAACGTCCAGTTCCGTTTATCATAATACAATTGCCTCTATTTTGTGTTAAATATTAATATTTTTGAACATTTCGAATATTCACAATTTGAAATAAATTGTGTGCGAAAAAGGGTACTTGAATTAGAAATGATGTCTCTCTTTTTTTGTGAGTTGATAAGTTAGCCTCGTGATTAAGAAATTCGTAAGCGACACGTTTGAAAGTCTAGGATATATTTTTGTTGAAAATCGGCAATTATAACCGCATAATATGTGTAAACCTCTTTCCACGTTCTAGGCACCAAACCGCCTGTGGTTTTTCTAGGCAGTCGTCATTACCATCGTTCAGAGCCAGCATTACCCCTGGCTACGCAATGACTCTGACCGGGAGGTCCTAGGGTCACAGTTTCGTTAATTGCGGATTTTAGCCTGGAGAAGAATTCTAGAGGCCGATTCTCTGTAATTTTCCGTGGGTTTAAATAAACAAATACTAGGAAGAAACCAACCAATTCCTGGCAAATGCGGGAACAAAACCTTATCAATGGAACCCCTAACCTCGCGCGATCATTTCTACCTTCTCCTTTTCCTGTTCTCTCTCCTTACACACACACACACACACACACACACACACACACACACACACACACACACTACACTGCCACACGCGTCGGTAGAGCTCGTCTCAGCTGGAGTGGAGCCCCCTGGGAGATATTTATTGGTGAATTAAAGACTACAACAATTATAATGATACCACACCTTCGCCTTGACTTCAAAATGTCGCAATAAAAACGCATGATTTTTTCTCCAATAATTGAGAAACTTAAAATAAAGTGTATCTTTAACCTCTTCTCATTCACTATTTCATACAATCACACCGAGGATTATTTTAAAATAAAAGCAAATGTGTATTCAGCACTACTAGAACATCTTGAACGCGCCCGTCGCCTCGTCGTATTGCTGCTCGAACCGAAGCGGAACCTCAGCAGCATTCCGACGCGCGAGCAACACCGGCCGGCACGGAGAGAGAATTTCTCGCTATCTGGTGAGTATGACGGCACCATTGATCTCAGGTGGAACACCGCCACCTCCCGAGATGATATATTCAGTCTTCTAAGACAGTGGTGTCAAGGTCTTCTACTGGTGGCAGTGGCACGCGTCGTGGCACCATTAACATGCCCCGAGCTTCTCTGCGCAACTAGCGTCGGGAGAGGAAACTGTTAGTAACCCCGCCGTTTTACAATAGGGTTGGCGTTGTCTCTGGTGGCGGGGTAATGAACTGCGTGGAGGGGCGATTTTGTCGTGGCACTCGTGTCACGGACTCCCGCTCGTGGCATCGACCTTGACGACACTGTTCTAAGAGAACTAACGACATAGCAGTTGACGGGCCGGGAACTATCGGAGCAAGACCCGATGAATGGCAGGCAGCTGACGGCGCGGCTGCGGCCGCGAGCGCCGCCGGTCGTGGCCCGCGTGGGGTGCCGCTCGCCGCTCGGAAGCGCCGCCGTCGCCGCGCGCGGGTCGTGCCGGGCGCCGGGACTTGTGGAGCACTTGGTAGCAAATTGCGCGAGAACAATGGGCCACTTGGCGCTCCCCCCGCCCCGCCGCCTTCCGACCACCGACCACCGACCGCTGGACCACTCGTCCGCGCCGGCCGGTGTTGCTCGCGCGTCGGAATGCTGCTGAGGTTCCGCTTCGGTTCGAGCAGCAACACGAGAAGGCGGCGGGCGTGTTCAAGATGCTCTAGTAGTGCTGTACGCACATTTATTTTTATTTTAAAATAATCTCGGTGTGATTGTATTAAATAGTGAATGAGAGGAGGTTACCTGGTGAAATAAAGATAAACCTTATTTTAAGTTTCTCAATTGGAGAAAAAAATCATGAATTGTTATTACGACGTTTTGAAGTCAACACGAAGATGTGGTGTCACCATGATTGTTGTAGTCTTTAATTCACCAAAAGATTTCTTCCCAAACATTTTTCTGTACTAGATTGTGCATCCGCTGCATTGCTCCAAGCGCATTGAAAAAAGTTTTTTTCTCACACAAGAGTAAAAAGGCATTGTGCTATAAAAGTATGACTGTCACTTCTTTCGGGAAATAGTAAGTACGTATGGGGACAACAATAGCTACGCAGATACACAGAAACAATAAATAAGTAATGAAACACGAATGAAATGAAACCAAATGTTTTAAATATTTGACAACAAATCTCCCAACACTCCCAGATGTTTTCTCCATCCAATATGTTGGCTTTGGCGGAAAAGATACCTGCGTAAATACGAGAATGTTTATTCTTAATGCAAAGGATGAGAATTTCCAAACAAATTGGGGTAACACTTTATGTGTACAAGACGCACTCTTATGCTCACATACTTTGTAAATGACCGTTTATGCCCCCAAATGATGTTTTGCCTCTGACGAGCCCGACCAGTGTTCAGCGATAGAAATGGTGTACTGCTCATGGCCCACTTGCAACACTTGGCCCAGCGACTGCGATGATTGTGGTGAAGGCGACGGCAGACGCAAAAAATTAATGGATTTGGTTAGCAATTTCGTGAATTTTCTTTTTGTTGTTTGTTTTTTTTAAATTTCATTCGGTTATGAGTGATGGAAGTATCGATGACGATGTTCGATATTCTTGGTGGGTATGTGAATAAGGATAATTATTTTAATATTTTCTTAGATAAAGACGTAATTAAATCATTCACGATAAAGTTGGTATTAAATAAAATATAAACGGTTTTGTTCTCTATATCAAACTATGGAGAAATACACTTTGCAAGAATGTAGATATTAGCGATAGATGCTGAAATTGCAGCGTTAACTCGTTATGAATAACCACATCTTTTATTTTTATTCCTCAAAGACCATATCAAGAAAACACAGAGTGTGGTATTTATTAAAAGTTTATCAAAAGAGATGCTGAACAACGTAGTCGTGTAAATAATTACATTTTTTCTATTTTTCTTGAAAATGTGCTATTGTGTAATACGTATACTGTGGTTATACTGAAAAAAAAAGTGCGATATTAATTAATATCAACACTACTGTGGAAGGAACACAATTTGACTATGTAATAAGGTGCATCCTCCACGTAAAAATTGTAAAAAAGAAGCTGGAGTTTTTCGAAATAATGGAGAGACAGGCAAGAAAAATGAAAAGTATTTTGTTAGAGCATGGGGAGACCCCAAAAATACGCAAGTAACATTCTTTTGTCGAAAATACCAATTTAATTTCGTTCATCCACAGGCGAGGTGATGGCAACATGTTCCAACTGGAATACGAAGAGTCGCGGTTCCCATCTCGCTGTGGAAAATCCGTCCCTAGAGATCACGTCAATGTCGCGAATGTCTAAGTCCCAACGTAATGTCTTTGTCGTTAATTTCAACTGCAGCACCTCATTGAGGTACACAGGGCAGATGGCTTCGACGGGAAAAAGCCTTAAAAATCGGCGTCCCTTTACAGATGTCCACGACTCGATCATTTACGAGTTCCGAGCAATCTGTACTCTGCGTGAAGCGTGAACTCATGAAGCCTCCGCGACCGGGTCACGAGGCAGGCGGCGCGATGAACGGGTCCGGAAGCGCGGGGAGTGGGGGTGGGGCGGAGGGCGCGACCGGGATGGCGCGGGGGCGGGGGGCGGGGGCCGGCCTGCGCGCGTTCCAAGCCGCGGGCGATTGGCTGCCAGGAGGGCGATGCGGCGGGCGATAAGAGCGATACATGGCAGAGCGGTCGAAGGCAGCCTTCTCCCCGCCCACGCACGCTGCCCGCCCTCCGCGCGCCCGTTTCTTACATGCATCACTTCTTACAATCGATTCGGTCTTTTCAGTTTAACTCGATTCGTTATAAATATGAGTAGTTTTTCTTAGGATTCTAAATATATCAAATTCGTGAGCTTTCAGTTATATAAATTATTATTTCTTTCATTCGAAAAACACTATTTTTACACTCCTCCTTAAATATCTTGTACCACACTTTTCCTTTCATCTCTCTTATTATCAAGTATATTTCGCCTTTCGTTGAAGCGGAGCCCATGAACTGCTACACAGTGTCGCTAAACTTGCGATAGTACTGTGACTGTGCACCGACAACAGCGATAATTATGTTATAAGAATTGTAGAACATGGTAGATTAGGATTTTTAATCTTTGAATCTCCTCTTTCTATTTTCAATAAAACTAGACTTGTGCATACGAAGGTGATACGTAATAACCAAGTTTGTCCTTACAATAAGACAAACACAATTAAGATATTTTAAGGCATATAACATTTGGGTTACGAGTGTCTTTGCTAGCTGAATTGATTTGTTGGGCGGGTACTTGTTTATCCTACGATGCACGCAGAAGAATATTTGTGGACCTTTGAAACCGTGGAGCGGTCTCTCGGTTGGCTTCTTATCTAAAGAAAGTTAATTTCTTTTTGTCAATTAATTGCTGGAAATCGCAAAAGGGCCCTAAAATACTATATTTCATCTGCATGAAGTAGCTGAAACCGGAAAAATTGAAAAATTTAGTTATTAATTTTGATTTTGGTTCAATTATCTCATGACAAAAAATAAACGTTTTAAAAGTGTGTGTATTATTTATAAATAAATTTTTGAATAAGAATAATGCAGTTCTTAAACAGTTTTATGTGCTGCTTGTCCAACAGCTGTTATTACACTGCTTAATGGTCTCATTCTCAAAGCTGCCAAATTGTCTGGTACCTATTCGCGCAAGAAACACATCTGATTCCTCTTTACCTGATACTTGTTTACAGTGAAGTTTGAATTCTTTTTTCTTTCTTGGGTTTTAAAACTAGCTTGATTTCCATTTATTTTCTTCTTTACAACTTCTTCTGTTTAACTATTTACTTTCTGCGTGATAAACAGTTAATTTTTTTGAGAATGTGGGCCCCTTCACCTGCAAACAGAAAAATAATAGTTAGCAAAAGTAGGATCAAAGTTGGATGGAAAAGTTTAAATTTGACAATTTTTAAACTTTAAAAAGTGATGAAGAATGAGGCATTTAAATTGCACGGCCGCTGCGAATAACATAAATCGGTTTGGAATACGTCTCAGAAGAAGCGAAAGAAACCAGTCAGTCCCGATTTTCATGCTTCTTTTTTGAGCAACTACTTCGTAGTTGTAGGGAACGCATGCGCGCAATGCGGCTTCTGGAGCACACGCGTTGCGCAGGCGCGCTTTCGCTCAAACTGCGAAATAGATCCTCAAAAGGACGCATGTAAATTGGGTCTTCTTTGTCATCAGTAGTAAATTAAGGAGCTGTAAAGAAACTGATAAAATGTAGATATCAAAGGATTTGACTTCTGTGGTTATCACATAGAACGTCTGTAGCATGTACAAGAAAAAATACCTTGTTTGACTCAGATGCTTATTAACTCCACTCATACAATTATTCTCGTGGTTTTGGCAATGAAATGAAGAATTTGATAATTTGAGTCGTACGAGAATTGTAACCAACATTCGCAATAAGGCGAAATGAGAGAGGATGGGAACACGCGTTTAATGGATGGCGAGCGCGTTCGAGCGTGTTAACTTCACGACATTCAGCAACACCTTCCAGGGCTCTACTTGTAACTTCTTTGGTTTTAAGAAACATTAGTTTGGCCGCCAAGACGGTTTATTGTTTTACTTATCACGACACCTTTCAGGACAGACAGTCGAAATCCTTTCACAAGTACTCATGGTAGTCTGTGACAATGCAGATTAATCAGTTTAACCGTAAACTACTCCTGGTGCATTATAACTGAACATTTGTCGATTTGTTACTTGTTTCTATCTACCCCTTTAGTCTATAGATTATTTTTAGATCTATTCATATAGAATAGGTGGGTTTAAATGGAAACACGTTAAAATATTACTTTATTTTGTTCAATTTAATCTAAAGAATCTCAAAATTTTTCAGAGTAAATTATCAAAGATAAGGGAGGTAGGCATGTAGTTATCACTAAGTCGTCAGTAATATTATGAATACTGCTTTAGATGCTTTCAGCTTAGCAATGGAATCTTCAAATGCCTCGACTCCACTTATTATATGAACTCATTTATTGCGTGCGTGACAAGCAAAAATAAATGCCTACTGGAAATTCTTGGATTACCAATATTTTTATCTATTAAAAAAATTCTGATCAATGCATTGGATTGAATGGTTCTCAACATTATCGTAGCACATGTTATCGTGAAGTTTTGAATTTTATAGACTAACAAAGAAAACATACATAGAGCTGCAAAATTATAAAAAGCAACCAGGAGGAGGAAGAAGAAGGGAGGTGTTTGATTTCTAAATTCATTGATTGGTTGGTGATTCCGAGCGCGTCAACTGACCCTCGCCATTAGACCCGTAAGTGTAGTGCTAGCTTTTATCGCTGAAGGTGGAGGTGATCTTCTCCCGATGGATGGCATGATCGAATTACGTCAACTTCGGCACCTACGCTCAAAAACTACATCAAAATGTCAAATTTGCGAGGATTTTCCTCAACAAATTATCTCCAACCAGCGGGGCACCGCCCCAGCCAGGACAAGCTCTAAGCTCAAGACTGGTCTCCCAACATGTGTAGAAATGTAGTGCATTTAATTGTACATTTGTGTAAGTAAGGGGGGAAGATAGGATAACTAACAAGAAGTAAAGCTCTCGCACGGTCCGTGCCTGTTTGTACTGCTTCGGCATTTACCTGGTGTTGATTGAAGAAACCACGGAAAACTACTGATCAGAACAGCTGGCCACTAGAATTCTCCTCCAGATAGCTAAATTCGACAATGCTGAGAAGCTAGTGTCAAAAATTCTGCCATAGTCGGGATTCGAACCTAGGATCTCCCATTCAAAGGCAATGCAATGACATCAGTTGATGCCTTGAACCATCTTAACCTGTTTGATTTCTAAGCTGACAGACAGAGAGTTAGCTAACGGGCATGGTAAAACCCTAAAAGTAGCCATACAATAGGGAGCGCAGCTTGACATCCTCTCTTCCCCCAATATTAATCGTCGCCGCCATATTTCCTCCACCAGTTCTAGTGAGGGAGCTACATTACTGTATTATTATTTGTAATAATAGCAATTATTGAAAATTCATGGAGAAAGTTTAATCTTCATCATCATTATAAATATACTTCGCACTTTCCCAGATAAAAATATAAAGTAAATATTTGGAGCCGTTTTTGAAACAATATTGTTTTTTAAATTGCTTTATTTCACTCACAAATACACACTCAATACATACAAAAATCTAATTTTCAAGAAAGATTTAATTAAGAAAAATTCTCTGTCTCCTATATTAAATTTGTTCTCTATCTTCTATTGTAAATTTTTGTAAATTTAAAGAGTTCAAAGAAAATCGGACCAGCACAAATTTTATAAGCGTACTTTTCTCTACAGTACAAAGGAAAGAAAACATTTGGAGACATTTTGTTACAAAATATTAAATATTTTTCTGTCAAAAAATAGCCGTTCTTTTCCACAGCACTACAATACTACGTAAACAGTAGTGTGCGGAAAAGTAACGATGTGTCGGCGCCAGATTGACAATCGGCGCGAGCGAGGCTTGAGAGCCGGGCTTGCTCGTCTAAGAGCACCTTATACGACGACGTCACAGGGTTGTCTGTAATGGCCGATGCACCAATGAAGATAATTCAGTTTGCTGTTGCTGTTTCATGGGAGAAAAGATGCCGACCAAAATAATTCAATTCTGCTCCTCTTTACTCACAATTTGTGCCTAACATTGCTCTGGGCGTATTGTTCAAAAACGTTGTATTTCAATTATGTATTAAGCTTATTCCATTTTGAAAAGATAGTGTATGGAATTGGTGTTTTTTTTATTCTTTCCCAAGTGTATCATTTGTAAAATGAATGTAGTAAATTGTATTTTGCACATTACTGATTAATAGTCTGAATTTTTATACGCTAATATAAAGGCATACATAAATATTTTTTCATTACAAAAATGAGTATATTTATTTTAAAATACTTACAAGAATTAAAATATACAAAATCAGATCAACAATATTTGCACTACAAATATTTCTACTTGAATTTTACGACTACATTATTTTTAGTGTATTCCACATAAATATGATGCCTACATGCTATTAAATACATTTTGAAGCTCCCCTTCATTCTACAAATAAATACAACTGTTTCATCAATATTATACTATACGACTATTTCTCTTAGTAAAATTACAATTTTTTGAAAATGAAAAAGTCCGGGATTCCCCTATAATATATCATGCTTTCCTTATTTGTTTTATTTCTTCAGTTTGTTTGCCATGAATTGCAATTTAACTTTCACTTCAATATAGAATAAACTTTAAATAATAATTCACTTGAATAAAATATAGAATGAATTTATTCGAAAATGGAAAAGTATCTCGCTTGTGTAAATTTCTCACATACGAAAGTACTCCTTTTTAAAAGGTATACTATCTTATACATAAACTTGCCGAAACTACACTATTGGCTGATAACTGTTATTTCAACTGGCAACTGTTTACTCACGCGAATGTAGATCGAACTTGGGAGTAGAATTTTGATCACGTCGTCCACTGCCGCACGATTAAGAGGCGGCTTCCAAAGATCTCGAACCTTAATCAACCTGAAAAGAAATGAGAATTTTAAGCCTAGAAGATACCCTAATAATGAGTGGGCAAAAAGGATGTGTAATTATAATAACTCGAAATCCGACAAGCCATTTGTGCGTGTCGTTGAGATGAATTAACGATCCATGCAGTATCGATCTTTTTCTGAGCCGAAGCGGGTGATCAATTCAAACGTATGAAGCTATATTGAGATAAATTAGACGAAGCAGTTTGTGGTTCCGGACAGCTGAGTTTAATTCGTTCGTATCTTTTTATGGCGCTCATTATAATTAGTTATTAATGAGTTATATCCTCGCTCTTTTCCAGCTACATTATGCTGCAAACGGGAATGGGGTGCGGGTGTCTAGGTGAGCGTGTAAGGGTTGTTTATTATGAGCAGCGAATAATATATCCAACATATCTCGCCATTGCATCACGTTCCGTTTGCCTCAATATTTTGTTGAGACATGTAATGCTTTAATTAAACGAAGGTGCTTTCTGAAATATTAAACAAGAGACTTTTACTAAATGAACTTAAGGCTCGACCATTGCACGTAACGAGGGAGTGAAACATTGCTGCAGAGGGAAAGCTGCGTTTCGGGGAATTAGTCCTCACGAAGACATAATATACTACGGGGCCTCGGTTTCTGATTACGCTAAATGAAATAACCCTGTTAACGAGCTGTTGGCTATGGGGACTGTGGCGACGCAGCGAGCAAGGCGTGTCCACGGCGTGCCCCTCACACCTCGTTTGTTTTGTTTATAGCATTACTCTTTCTCGGGAAATTTAGAGGAATGACGTAACTATGAAGGTTTTATTAGCTGGCAGAGTACAGAAAGAACGATTATTCATCCAGAGCAAAAAGTCAAAAAATTTTCAAAGTGATACGTTTGCAATATTTTTTGTGATACGCTCGCTTTTTGTGGTAGCAGTTGTATGTAGTGACTAGGTTATTGGCAATGTTTTTAATTGAATGTAAAGAATACTATGCTACTTTAATACTATATGTTATTATTATTATTATTATTATTATTATTATTATTATTATTACTATTACTATTAATTCAATTTTGACGGTTTTAATCCGATTTTAATCTCAGTTCAGATTATGTCGAACATACCGAACTATAGCGTCAAAGAAGGAACCATAATTTCCTACTTTACGAACAGAAAATTGTTCGCAATAACACACTGTTGCATTTTGGTAATTAGTTTTCATATGATGTAAAATGTAATAAGCCTCTGTTTATTTTAGTTTTTCACTTGTGTTAATGCAATGCTAAAATTATTCTACGTATATTTGGTTTAAAAAAGAAATTGTTTGTATTTTACAAATCCTTCAGGAACTTAAAATACTAAAAAAAATTTTGCATTATATTCCTCTCTCACTGTTGATTATTATGAATAGTTATATTTCAACATTGTTGCGCAATGCTGATAACAATACAGTAAAAACCAGCATGTTCAGCACAGTCCTTTTCTTAAAGTACCTTATAGGTATAATTTTAATTGATTTTAATGCCTGGGTGTATGTGAAACGAAAATCTATTGATTAATATTTTCTTTCCAGATATTGAAATTAATGTTATCGATTACTTATTTCCACACACAGAATATAATATTCAATTTCGTGGATTATAAAAAATTGTTTACTTGAGCGTATTCAAAAAAACTTTAAAGCAGGCTCATGTGTCCAGAATACTTGTAAAAGAAGCAGACCCTCTCTGGGATGTAGAAAAATAAAAGACAGAAAAACATAAAATATTTTAAACAGTAAACGAGTGCATCATAAACATTTTTTAAATTTATTATATTGCTTTTTTTGGGGACACAATAATCTCTTTCCCAAAAATAATTTCTAGTTTCCCAATTTCTAATCAGATCCCATCTTATAATGCTGATGACGTCACCGAGGATGTTCCCGCCCCTTCGCCTTCCCCTCCTGAATAGCAGAGCCTCTTCTCCAGGGTCCTCCGGTCAGGGGACGTTCCATTAACGGCGAAATAACCTTAAGTGTCGAGAACCTGCGCGATTATTACTGGAAACGACCGAAGAATGTCCACCACTGTAATTTTCGAAATGGAATTGTGTTTTAATTAAAACTTTATAGGCGGAGCCATAATAAGATAATCCGGCGGACGCTGCGCCGGGCGTCGCTCGCGCGCCTCCACGGGATGCGCGAAAGCGACACGGGCGCCGATGGGCGCTTTTGTTCGCGACAGAGCAACAGATGGCCGCCCGGACCGCCCACGCGCCCCGCCTCCCACTCCCCACGCCGCCTCCCGCTCCACATCTCCCAAACCCCAGTGACCAACTGTGTTAGCTCAGAGACAACATTATCGTTGCCTCGGAAGCGACTCTGGCAGGGGTGGTCCTAGGGTTCGACTCCAGACGGTAGCGAATTTTCGACACCCACTGTATGGCTGGGTCGAATTCTGCTGCTCACTAGAAGAGAACTCTAGCGGGCGAATGCTGGAGCAGTATCCTAAGAAACGAGCCACAGACTGCGCGCGATCTTTCCTGCCTCTTCCTTATCCTCATTCCTTACAGATTCATACTTACATTTACGTACATGCACTACACTACCCCTCATGTGACACCAATCGAGCTTAGGGCTTGTTCCAGCTAGGGCAGTGCCCCCATTTGTGGGAGATGCCTGGAGGGGACATCTCTCGCAAGCCGACTAGTGGGTCGTCACCGGATCGCATCACCCAGCGGCGAAGGAACATCCCGAACTCCGGGATAATACATTCACTGCACTAACAGGACTACTGACCGTAGCAATTGACGCACCCGGAAACTAATCCAACCCCATCGCCCACCTTGCCACCCTTCCACCTTTATGCTCCGCCTCCCACTTGCTCGCCGTCCGCCGGTCAATTGCGCTATAAACCGAGGGCATCCCTGCTGGGTGTGGAGGCATCGGCAGAGTGAGAGACATCGGGGTGGAGGCGGGGGCGGGGCGGGGCGGGGCGGGGCGGGGCGGGGTCTGGCATGTTCGCTTCCGCCCCCCCCCTCGCCGGCGTCACAGCCGCGCTTCGCCCGTCGAGTTCGATGTATTGCCGGTTATTGTGCTGTGTCAAAGGCGTGACATGATGTAAATACCTCTCGTACAACAGAACGTTGAAGAGGGACGCAGGAAATTCACCGTTCATTGGCCGTGTCATTGTCCGACGGTTGCAATGCGTCATTTTTTGCATATATCAAATCTAATGAAGCATTATTAAACTTTCAACAAAGCATGGTAATTTGTAATACAAGTTTCTTGCAATCAATACATTGCGCTAACAAAATCTGTTCGTTCCTTCTTTCACAGACGTAGAGTCAGGATTAGAAATGAATACTTGTTTCTTGTCAATTAATTATATTATGGCAAGAGAAAGAATCAGAAACTATTCTGAATGTAATGTCCTAGTGTAGTCATTTTGTATTTAACTTGTCGCCAACAAGTCTCTCCTTTTCAACGGAACGGAACCCTTCAGTAATTCCGTAATGAAGTTACCCAACAAAATCAACACAATTTCTTGCCCGCCTTTCGACTGCTGAACAGCGGTCGTCATCGCAGGCAGACGCCACACAATCGCTCTGGCGCGGCCAGTGCCATTCAAGGAGGCGTCGATCAACTAATGGAGTGCAGAGGAGCAACTGTGCAGCTTAGCGGAGCGGCGGGAGGCGTGTAAGCAAATACGCGCGCCCCAATGCCACGGGGGTAGCTGTTGAATTTGTAGGCATTGGAGACATGAGACTTAAGCCGCACTGGTTTCCGTCTGCCGGGGATCTCACCTGTGAACAGAAATGCTGTTTTCAATAAAATCCCTGATTCCCTAACACGTAAGTCATCAGAGAAATCTTAGATTATCATTTTCAGAGCTCTTCCTTCCTTTTCCTCGCATTTTGAATGGCCGAAATGAATGGCAATGCATGGTATTTTCGTCTCTACGTATTATTTCGTTAGTGACCAAATTTACGAAATTTCCTAAGATATTTAGACCAGGTTCCAGAATTTTGTACATCAAACACGTTACAAACATTGCATCTGAACACAATTGTGCATATAGGACTTTAGAGAATGTAGTCTTATGTAATTAAAACGATCGGTCGATTATAACCTTCGTCTTCATTGACGAAAAACCCTTAAAAAGTGTCAAAGTTACTTGCTCGTCACCATGTTACTCCTTTTCAACAAAACAGAACCCTTTTGTATTTCGATAATGAAGGTACCCAACAAAATCAACACAATGTCTTACCTACCTCCTCTCTGCCGTTGCGATGGTCATCGCGGGCAGACGCGACACAAGCTCTCCGGGTGCCATTGAAGGAGGCGTCGATCAACTGACAAGGGGCAGATAAGTGGCGCGCGGGGCACGGCGCGGGGGCGGGCGAGGCGTGTATGCGAACGCGCGCGCGGGAATGACTCGCCCGGCGCGGGCGGGGCGGGCGGCGCGGCGGCCGAGGAGAGTGATTACGCGCCGCGTCCTCGGCTGCCGCCCCCGCGCTGTTCGCTTGGGCTCGTGATCTTCCATTCGTGCGCCGCACACTGGCCGGAAGACGGCATTTGCCTGGAAACAAAAATTGAATTTGATTAGTGATTCCGGGCGCGTCAACTGCTATGGTGTAGTACATGTTTCCATTATGAGAGTTTCGGCGAAAATGTTTCCATAGTTTTTGAGAAAATTTGGTTCGAACATTTCAGAAAATTTTCCAATTCTGTTCCTTTATATTCAACGATCATGGACCACTTACGAACATTTCAAAAAACATCATTAGAGATACTTTGAAGCTTATGTGTTATAAAATGCACTGGACAATGAAATACATCGATAATGTAAATTTTAAAGACGTGAGAGACAAGTCAAAAAATTACATTTTTGTAATTTTTGGAAAAAATCAACGTTTATGTCATCTGATAAGAGTATATTTAGCACCATTCCAGCCAAAAGTTTAAAGAAAAAAATTGCAGCCGTTTTTGAGAAAAGTTTGTTTTTGTAATTTTTTAAAATTGCAAATATTGCATGCAATATTGCGCAAAAACTACTAGTTAAAAAATTTACATGACCTTAATGAAATATCTCACTTTGGAGAACAAATTTTATTTGAAGGCAAAATCTCTATTTAAAATTTTGTAGTTGTAGGAAGACGCCGAAAAAAATTCAAACTTTTCGAAATTCGGAATTTTCGAAAATTGAGAGTTATCCGTGAAAATCGGGTCTATGCCACCTTCATAAGTGTATCCTCACAAGAAATTGGAAGAAAAAATTGGGAGAGGTTTTTCAGAAAATTTTGAAAATGTCCAGGGGGCTTCATGTAAAGTACCCCAAAAATTAATGAATGTTTTTCAAAATCACGGGACAGATAGACAGGGATTTCTTCGATTTTGAAAAACTCATACGCATGGTTTAGGCGCTAGTGTTGTTCACATACACCGGACAGACAGACAGAAAGGCGCACGGACGGACGGACGGACGGACGGACGTTTTGCTTTCAATTGCTTTTGCGGTATCAAGGATCCACAAAACAGGGATTCTGGCTACAACACATGTTAGGGGATTTTTTTATTAATTTAGCAACTGGATTAATCCACTTTTTCGTTTATCTCGGCCCGGCAACTAAGTTTTTTCTGCCGAAAATTCGCCGTTTTCTCGCACAGCATTACATAACATTACATACTTTCTCTATAGTACGTATATAGTACGTATGCGGGAAAGTAAAAATGTAATTAATAAATGGACACTTTCTCAACGTTTGTTTAGTTTTGTAGGTTTATTCGTTTATTTTTTTAGGTTTCGTATATTTACAACAGCAGTTTTAAATTCTACATTTTGCAGAACAATTTAGTGAACGGGAGTGTCGGAGCAATAAGCTTTTATTCAGTTGGTGTTTTGTGTGAAGTCTGCACTTGCATTTTGGAAACGATGGTGGGCAACGGCAAAGAATTTGGCGGACCACTTATGGTTCGAGGGAAGGGCGTTAAAGATCCTTCTTCACATGATGGAGCAGCTAATTATTAGCCTTTAGTAGCTGAATTTTCGCTTACATTTCCGTCGTTTATGGCAAAAATCAATGTCGAAACGATAAATGAAAGAAACAAAATCAGTCAGACGTAGTGTTACGAGTGCTTCCTCTCATATTAAAAATGGAGGTGCTAAACAGCACATACTTTCTCATATTATTTCTAAATTTGCTATTTAAAAAAATTCAGAGTTCAACGAAAATGGGAACTGCATCATATTTAAGCGTCCATTAAGCTATCCGAGAACGAAGTTTTATCAAACAAATTGGAGCCATTTTTGAGAAAATGTTTCAAATGTGCTTCAGGCTTTATGTAAAGTATCCCGAAAAATCAAAATATCCGTTTAAAACTTACAGGGTTTTGAGTTCGTTCAGTTGAATTGGGGAATAAATATTTTCCGAGTATCGTCGGTTTAGGCACTAGCTTTGACCACACACAGACGTTTTGCCGTCAATCAATTTTCCAGTGACAAGGAAAAAAACAACCACATCGAGTCTGACTACACAACACGTTTTAGGAAGTGATTTACTATACGTACTAACAAGATTTAACTACTTTTTACTTGCCAACGCCCGGCGATGGGAGTTTTCCAGTTGAAAATTCGCCGTCTTTCGGTGCGCGTTTCGAAATCTCTTCTTTCGAAGTAAGGGCGAGGATGTAAAATTAATTGCTATATGCAATCATATCTGACGATTCAAACAAGCGTTCGTAGATAATGGAACCATTTGCAAACGATTATGAAAAAACGATTTGGCAAACGATTATTTTTTTTGTTCTCATTTATATATGATTCATTTTTACACAAACTACTCAGTTGGATGATTTTCTTATCAGTCACAAAGAAGATGATTTGATTTCATTTGGGACCACTGTCGTGTCGCGGGGGCGCGGGGGCGTTTATATCTTCGCGCCGCGTCAATAGAGAGCGTCCTACGCTGCTCGCTCTATTGCGTGGCGCGGTGCTCTTCGCGTATTGCGCAGGAAACGGGCTCTAGATTGCGTCGCGACCTCTTTTGTTCGCGGTGACGCCCTGCTCCCCAGCAGGAGACAGACGTTTTCGATGTGTAATGTTGTTATGCCGCGCGCGCGCGCCCAAGTGCCAGCCCGGCGAAGTGCTTTTGTTCGGGCAAAGCCGATGGGTACAAACAGCGCCTCGATTGTCTTTCTTTCAGGAGGGTTCGAAATGCGAGTCTTTGTTGCTGACGTCATCGGTGCTGGCGAATCGTGCGTTCCGGGCGGATGTATGAAGAAACACTTTGGACGTCTGCGGGCGCGATATTTTCGGGGAAAGTCATTGGCGCTACGTTGGGACAATCAAAGGATGTTAGAAAATTTTGAACGCCTTGTTTTTCAAGCAATGCCGACTTTTCGTAATTGAAATCAAGAACTAATTTTGGACGATGTAATCAGGTCGTCGGGTGAAAATATATTTTAATTTTCTCTTCAGGTCATTCATTGAAATTCAGCATCAATATCTTATATTCCTCTCTGTTTAGAAGTAATACCAATGCGCGGTAATACAGAATAAAAATGCAATACGGTTCTTAAAACGTTTTGTGAATATTAGCTTGGAGGAGGAGGTCTTCTGAAAATATGCTAACCTACAATATGAAAAGTAAACTAGCCGTAGAAAAATAGAAACAAAATTATACAATTGACGCAATTATTTGATTACAACTAAACCAATGCGAGCTTTCAAGAGGAAAAGATTCTTCTTTGCCTTTACAAGCAAAGAACTCTGCTGCATGAGCCATTTGAAACAACTCTGAGATCGTTTCACTAAAATTATAGATTAATCTATGTGCGTATACTACATTTGAGGCAGGCATCTCACTCTCGAAAAAAGATCGTAACTAAGAATTCTCTATTACAGCTCTTTCTAATACTTAGTTTGTCATTATTGAATGGCTGTAAATAACAAATTGACAGAGGAATGTTTTATGACTTCATTAGACCCGAAATTATGTTTTTTTCAATGAAATGGAGAGATCAGGATTAGTAAATAGAGTAAATAATCGTTTTGTATACAAAACGATTGAACAATTTCTTTACAAAACATAAATACAGTGATCAAAGAAGTGATGGTCAAATCTCTTCAACAAACTACACATTCAAGATCTGCGTCTTAAATGCGCAGACTTAATATGCTGCATCTTAACGTACCTTGAGTCGTTTCGTTGCCTTGAGTCGTTTCTTAACCATGTCAAAGTAAAGTTAGATTCATAAATTGAGCCACCGAAAGGATTATCATCACGTTATCACGTCACTCCTCAGTGCTGCCACAAACCTGTCGGAGAAGCGTGAATGGCGCGGGGCGGCGTGGGAACGGGCCCAGTGCGTCCCGAGCGCCGCGCCGGGCGGATTCTGTCTCCGGCGGAGCGGTGGCGGGCGGCGAGGGGCTCGCGCCGCGGGCCACGGCCAGGAGCCGGATCACGGGCGCGCGGGTTCATTTTGTGACAATTATTATGGCATTACCCCGTTCCCCGAAATCGGGGCGGCGGGCACCGCCCCGAGCGCCGTCTAATGTGATCCGTGCATGCGGCCCTTGCGGCTGATTCCCCGAACGCGCCGCGCCCCGCCCCCTCGCGGGGCTCACCCCTCACCACTTGGTCCGCCCGCCCAGGCCTATCACCCGCTCGTCACCCCTCACCGTTCCCTCCACCCTCCCTGCTCTTCGTGTCTCGCTGCACTCCCTTCTCCCCACTTGCCCCCCCCCCGCCCACCACAGCTCACTCAGGCCTCTCCCCTGCTAGCCACCCATCACTCTCCCCTTCACCCTCTCCCCCCCCACCCACCACGTGTCTCACTGTGCTGCCCCCTCACCACTTGGTCCATCCGCCCAACTCCGCCCCCCCCGCTCCCCCCGCCACGCTCGTCATCCGCCTGCCGGCCCTCCTCCTCCTTCGCGGACCACAAAAATAGATGAAGAGGAGGAGGGGGAGGGGGCGACGCGGTGGCGAGCCGATAATGAGCGGTAAATGGTGTCCGCGGGGAGGGCTGGCCGGCGCAGGGGCCGGTGGAGCCGCGCCGCCATTTGCGCTCGCGAGCGTTTTTAGGATTCGCCGCCGCCGCCCGCCCGCCGACGTGCGTGCCGATGGGTGTGGCGGAGAACGAAAATGGCGGAATTCTGGAAGCTGGCGTCGAGGCATCCATGTTTGTGTACTGGGACTCAACACTTTCGATTTACAAGAGAGAAATTTTCAAAAAAATTATCATAAACATTACCTGTTTGTATATTATAGATGTACATCAACTTATTGTTACCTGTGATCAAATTTTATCGACCAAGTGTTCCTTGATTCGTGAATCGTGTCTTTGTTACGAGTTTTCTTGGAATCGTTCTTGCACCAAGGGTCAGTGTTAACTGTGGTCAAAATCCATATTGTAACAGAAAAAAATATATAAAGTAGTTTCTAAGAGTAGAAACTTTTCTTTTCTAAACAAGGAAAAAAATTTTTGTAAACAAGATAATAAATTTTGGGTACAAGGAAAAATATTTTGTCAAAAACATTGAAAGTGAATTTATTGATCTTTGAACGAATACTTTAAAGGACGATATAATACGAGCATACTGTTAACACATAGAGTATAATACATGTACTTATATTCTGGAGATATTTCTAGTAGTTGTAAAAAACACTGTGCATCAGACAACCATAAGATGGCAAATACTCGTAATTAGGGTTCATTGATTAATGATTCCAGACGCGCCAACTGCTAAAATTTAGTCCCTTAAGTGCAGAACATGTTTTTATCGCGAGGTGTGGCAGGGATCTTTCTCGACGGAATGGTGGGATCCGACACCGACCTACCCATCGACTTGCGGGGTTTTCTGGAGGTGGGGCACCGCTCCAGTCGGGACAAGCCCTACGGTCTCCAGCCAGGTCTCCCGGTATGTGTAGAAGTAAGTGTGTGTAAGGGGCGAAGGTAGGACAAGGAAGAGAAAGGAAAGACCGCGCACGATCCGTGGCCCGATTTTTAGAATACTGCTATGGCATTCGCCTGGTGTTGATGGGAGAAACCACGAAAAAACCAATCAGAGCAGCAGGTTCCTAGAATTCTTCTCCAGACAGCGGCTAAACTCGTCCCAGCTATAAAGGTAGTGTCGACAATCCTGCCACCGTAGGAACTCAAGCCCTTTGACCTCGCGGTTACAGGCACTGCAGAGACATCTATTGTAGACCTGAGCCACACGCCTAGGCTAGGCCACCAAGACACCAAGCCTAGGCTTGTCGTAATTCGGAAAAAGAAGTAATTTTGAAAAAAAAATTATTTGCATTCAGTTGTACAGCCTCTTTTGCAATGGGTTTGAATATATATGACACAGCGTTACAGATTTTTGACACAGTTACATAGTTGCGATAAGCATACAAAAAGAAGTAATAGAAAAAATATAATTGCACAAAGGGATTGTTATCTTTCACAAATTAGTTAAAAATTCCATCAGGAGTAGGTCGGAATACCAATCAGTAGTCTGGATTACGATGTAACCTTTCCAATAAAAAGTCGCCATCGTTGCAGAATGCGGTTGGTCTTCGCTACTCCGTTCCTACCCAGAATACGTTAATGAAAGGGCCCGTTGTTTATCTAGAGATAAGTGTGTATTTCTTTAATTATAGCTCCAAAATTACATAGGTTGTTATCTGTCATACTTAGCTAACGTTTCAAGCCGGCCGCGTCAGAGAACCTAGTTAATTTTTAATTGCACAAAGCGTCAGGGAGGCTTTACCTCCACGTCAACATGGAGGAGACTTGCATCTGTCTCTAATTTAGTGGCGGTAGGCTCCCACTCGCTGCTGCAGGGGCTGCCGTTTCTATCGCCTTCGCCGCCACTCAGTCCGTTTTTGCTGCAGGAAACAATTCTTTAGCGCAGCACCTGCGCTGTGATGTGTTCGGATAGCGCAAGCAGCCGCTCCAACAGATCTAATGTTCCCCCACTTCCATACGCGTCAGCGTGGCTTTCTGTACTCATGAAGTTTCCGGCTGTTTTTCATTATCCGTATGCAATACTCGACTTTTGTATTCTCCTCAAGTGGTTTGGAATGAGTGTAACTCTACGGTAATTTTCTTTTCGCGAACTGAATGCGTATTGAAAAATTATTCGATGTCGACCCACTTCTTGAAAAGGTAGAGCATTTTCGTTGTATCTCAAGATAGAAACAGTTTATAGCAATAGCATCTGCTCTAACTTATTCACACGAACTCTTTCAGAACGAGATGGTTATTATTTTCGGTGCTATTCAAACAGGAAATGAATTTCTCTTTGATGATATTGTGTGTTTTTCTAAACGAAGTTCTTACTTCTGAGTGAGTACCGATCGTAGAAACCGGCAACGTTATTTTCAGCCGTTTCATTCAACACTATATACACGATGTTCAATATAATTTACTTGAACTAATAGATTATTTGAGTAAGATTAATAGTGAAATGTCTCATAAAAGTTCAATCATTTTCATTTCATTTAAAAATGCCGTAGTGAAATAATACGAGATAAAAACAAGAACGTGATTAACCTTCAAAAACTCACACTTGCCTTTCACGGTCTTTGCCAATTCACAATATTCCGTATAATAACACAAATAATTCAATTAATTTGTATCCACATAAGATTTTTGGACCGTTAAAATTGTTGGAAAGCGAGTCCTATTCAAATAATAGAAGAGAAACACGTTACGGAAAAAATACAAATATGGTAGCGAACACCAAAAATTAATGACTTCCAAGGATACGTGCCATACTAAGCTGACTATAGTCAGATCATACTTCGGCCCGGCTGCTATTGTCTCATCTTTCACGATGATCGCAGTTTACAGAAACAGCTCAAACGCAGTCGGATGTTGATCCCTAGTCAGTAGGGAGTACAATGTGCTCGCTACGGACATCGTAAATCCACACTGACAGTGTGATCAGCTTATTTTGGACGTGCTATCTTATCTTGCAATATCCCTTATAAGTTTCTTTAGATATATATCTGTATTTGTAGAGTGCAAATATATAATTTTTAATATTTTTTTACTACTGCTTCAATTTTTATTGAATAATAGAGGGCAAACATTCTTATTTGCATGATTTAGTCTTAAACCCTATCTTAAACTTTTTCTCCACAACACCTTCGTAAGCTTTAATTTAGTCCAGCTGCGCCATTTTTCCAGCAGTCCAGCTGTATCGATTTATCAACGGAAAAAAAGTTACTTCTGTCTGTTCTTCATGCTCGTTTTAAAATTATCATGCCTGAATATTGTAGTGACTTTTATTTATTTTCATTTGGGCATTTCGCTCAGAAACGTTTGATAACATTTTACCTCCGTCCTTTTTTGTCAATTATTTTCACAATTTAAGTTATTCAATACAGTGAGTTATATTTATCAACCTTTCATTTTTGTTAAATTTACCCCAACAATTATTACTGTTAGGCGAATAAAGCCAATCTCCTTTATCAGAATAAACGTGTACGGTGGGTCATGTTCTCAACACATGATGATAGGATGGCCCAGTTGCATGGTTTTTAAAGTAGTTGTTTTTAATTTTAGCATCAGTAAAACCTTGAATTAATTTCTCAATGTCTATCTTGATCTGGGTTATTGTGACTGAAAAAATATATTGAAGAAAATGGCGCCTGGAAAAATCATCAAACGTTTTGGGCCCATAATACCCCCATGTTCCATACCACGCATCCAATGTTATAGGCAATGTTTTACTGCAAACGTAGGATTTAATAATTTTATTACTTAGCCTATTTACTATTATTAATGTTAACTTCTGATAAGTCTTATATAAGATATCGGTAACAAAACCGCAAGAAGACCTGACGAAATAGACGATAAACGGCCGAATTAGTCATGGAAACTTCAAATGAGTGGCCGATTCTGTTTCACCCTTATTCTCATTTGAGTTGGCAATGGTTGAGCTTTCGTTCGTATTAGCGAGGTCGCCCGCTGCCTTATGTTTTCCACATCCAGTCTCCTCTCTTTCTGTTTAGGTTTCGAACGCGGCGCTTACTAGCACTGTGGAAAACGATGATAGTCAATTAATTCCCAGAATGTTTTGAATCCTGTGGCAACATCAATTGTTTTACGAAAAGGTCCATCACAAACAGGGATATCTGTTCAAAGGGTGCAGTTGCGAACGATGTAAAAAGTACATAATTCTCGAAACTGCATAAGCGCAAGTTACGTGTTCTTTGTACAAATAGAAGGTGAGCGGTAAAAAACACACCACCGTCTTCCTGATTTAAGAACAAATTTCAAAGTTTTTCATGGTTTTCTTTTTTTTTTTGTTTCTTTGCCTTTCTCTGATTTTTTCTAACGTCCAAAAGTTCGTGCTCAAAATGTGAATTGAGAATATTTCCATGTATTGCTAAGAAACAATTTTACATTCCCGTATACGTACGTAGAGGAGAAATTTACGTAGTATAGGGAAAGTTACGTAATGCTGCGGAAAATCTATTTCGATATTTCAACGGAAATACATGTTTCGGAGTCCCTTGATACCGAAAAAGTCGTTCTTTTCAAAACGTCACTCCGTTCGTCTGTCCGTCCGTTCGGTGTCTGTGAACAACCCTAGCACCTAAATCATTCGTACGATTTCTTCCAAAATGGATATTCCCCGGTCGATCTGGTTCCACCACGGCGCCGCGACTTTCAAAAAACTTTCTTCAGAATTTGACGGTACTTTACATGAAGCCCCCCCGCCCCGACATTTTCAAAATTTGATCAAAAACGGCTCCAAATTTTTTTCTTTAAATTTCTTTTAAGGATAAAGTAAAACTACACTTATTAAGGTGGAGTAGGTCCGATCACGGTAAACTCTCAATTTTCGAAAATCGCAAGAGTTTGGAATTTTTTCGGCGTCTTCATGCAATTACTAAATTGCAGTTAGAGATTTTTCCTCAATTAAATTTTGTTCTCAAAAGTGAGTTCTCTCATTACGTTAATGTGCATATTTTTGAAAATGTTAGTACTTGTCGCGCAATATTGCGTGCAATATGTGATATTAAAAAAATTACAAAATCAAGATTTTCTCAAAACGGCTCCCAATGTTTTCTTTAATCTTCTGGTAGGGATAGTACTAAATGTACTCTATGAGGTGACGTAAACGCCATATTGCTCTATTCTTTTGTTTTTTCAAAAATTACGAAAATGTATTTTTTGAATTGTATCTCACGTCGTTAATATTTACATTAGCGGCGATTTGCTCCCATTAATATATTATTGAGTACATTTTCTTTAAATAATGTCAAGTAAAGTTTCTCGAGAACTCAACCATTTTCTGTGAAAACTAGCTCAAATTTCAGAATTTTCAGAAACTCTCAAACGCCATTTTTTCATAAATGGCTCCTCCAACTTTTCTTCAAACTTTTCGAAAGGATAGTGCTAATTACTCTATTTAATATGACGTCAAGTTCAATTTGGGGTATTTTTTGTTTTTGCAAAAATTACACAAACGTGATTATTTTTATAGATCTCTCACACCTTTTATATGCACATTACTAGCAATTTGTAAACACTATTGTATTTTTGAGTTAACTTGCCTAAAATTACTTCAAATGAAGTTTTTCGACAACTCAAAAATTTTCTGTAAAGAAGAGTTCCAAATTTAGCATTTTTGTAGCCAATAAAAGCCATTTTCTTAAAAACGGCTCCAAATTTTTGAAATAAAATTGCCATTTAGGACGAGGTTTCAGTGTTCTTTAATATTCTAAAATTAATATTTCCGTTCTTCCATGAGAAAACCGAAAAAGTAAGAAAATATCAAATAAATGAACTTTGGGTGGCGATAGATGGCAGCTGTCAAGAATATGTGGCAATTCCGAATAGCAAGCTCAGAACCAAGGAAATATAAAACTAACACGGAATAGTCTGTGCCATTCTGTAGCACCACTAGTTTGTTCAAATACAAACGTCGGAAAACGAAAATTTGAATTGACGGAATTTGGGGTGCTTATTATGACAGCCCTGTGCTGTGCACGGCCTGTCGTGCTGAAACTTGCCGTGTGTTCTCGCATTTCCCATTACTTTCGCACTCATCAAGAAACGTCCATGCAATACGGCTGTACGTAATCACTTGTTTATACCAATCACTCATTGTTCAAGGATTCCTAAAGAGACGGCCAAGTCGAAAAGTGTGGCAAAAAGCCCAAGGCATCCATCATGAGCAGATGCAGAAAAAGTTTTACAGTGTCCTCACCATTGGCGTGCAGATAGAGGACCGCCGGGGGGGGTGGTCATGGCCTTCTTGGAAAGCTTAAACGGGACCCTTAGCATTGGTGGCAAACATTAATATCGTAAAAATGTCCATTTCCTTTCCTTTTTTAACCTGATAATTCAGGGGATTGTTTTACGCCATTTGGGGATTCGGGTCTCAAAGCAATGTGGCTAGCCATTTCTAATGATTCCAAAATAAAATCAATTTTATGTGTTAAGTGTATCATTTAAGGTGCTCGCTTTGAAGTAAGTTTTATTTATTTACTAGTAAATTCTGTATATATAAAAAATTAATTGAGTTGCCCCCCGCCCCTTGCGCGCGCCTAAGGGTGCCGCCCCTAGCGCGTCCTCGGTTCGTCCTCCCGTCGGCGCAGGAAGACGCGGCTGAGCGTCGCTGAAAGACGCGCCGCCCGAACTCTTTGAGCGCCGGAAAACGCGGCTCCGTTTCGTCCGCCGCCGCCACAATGCCCAAGGGGTTGGCCGCCGGCGCTCCGACAAAGTATTATTGTCTCTTGCGCGGCGCAGAACTAGTTTAGGGGATCGGGGGCGCGCGGTAAAAAAAGGAGGGAAGTTGAAAGAAAAATTTCTTTTCTGGAGGCTGGCGCTGGGGGCAGTGCGGCGCGCGGGGCGGGAAACCCGATCTTGGGAACGGTCGGCGATGCGCGCTCCCGGCGGGACACCTGGGGTGGGCGGGGCCGGGCGCCGCTGGGCGGCGATGGGCGGTGCGGGGCGGCAGTGGGCGGTGCGGGGCGGCGGTGGGCGGTGCAGGGCGACGCTGGGCGGCGCTGGGCGGCGCTGGGCGGCGCTGGGCGGCACTGGGCATCGAAGGGCGGCGCGGGACGGGGCGGGGTGGCGCGGGACGGGGCGGGGTTGTGCGGGACGGGGCGTGGCGGCGCGGGGAGGCGCGGGGCGGCGCTGGACGAGGGTGAGCGGGGTGGCGCTGGGCGGCGCTGGGCGGCGCTGGGCGGAGCGCGGCGGCGCGGGGCGGCGCGGGCGGCGTGGGGCGGCGCTGGTCGGCGCTGGTCGGCGCTGGTCGGCGCTGCGCGGCACTGGGCGTCGGGGGGCGGCGTGGGGCGGCGCGGGGCGGTGCGGGGCGGCGCGGGGCGGCGCGGGGTGGCGTGGGGCGGGGCGGAGCTGAGCGGGGTTGAGCGGGGCGGGGCGGGGCGGGGCGAGACGAGACGATGGCTTGCTCAGACGGCGACTTTCGGCGGCACGCGCTCCTCATGACATGTATTTCGTCAACTTCTCCAAGCTTTTCTCTTCTGAAGTACTAGGTTGGGAAAGGATTAAATAGGTTCCTGAATTCTGTATGAAAATGACAGTTTTTAACGTAAGTGTATTGAGTGGAGAGGCTGTCATGAGCCATGGATGTTATCTTCGACTTTAATTCTTCACGCACTTCAACTTGGCACTCAAGATATTAAGCAAGCTCTCCACGCACTTGCCGCTGATTAAGAAGAAAATTAGGAAGAAGAATAGGTCCCTTCAAGTAGCCAATATTCTCAAATGTCGTATCGTTCCTTTACATGTTTACAGCCTGTTACTTAAACTTCTCTATACTTCTCTATACTCTTACAACTTGTTGCTTATACTTCTTAATTGCCGTTTGTATTTATCAAGAAAGATAGTTTTATTTCCGATATTGTAACATCATTTCAGTTTGCAACGCTTCGCACTCGATGCACTTCATCTATCAAATGTAGAGAAAGTGACAAGCTGTACTCTTTTTTTAACGTTTCGTTTCCTGATAGCACATTGCATTGAAATGTTTCGGGTGCGGTGACGAGGCAATAACGAATGGTAAGGAACTTCATTATGTCGTTTATTCCTTAGAGAGCGGTGGTTAGGGAGGTCGACTTGCTTCAGCTGCCTAAGGCAGTCCTGGGCGGTGCCGGGCGGTACAGAGAGGTCCAGGTGGCCGCAGCGGAGGTGTGAAGGAGCGGGATAAAGGAGTGCAGCGCGGAGCGGTGAGCGGTGGCAGTTACAATCCAGTGTCGTACTAGTAGAAAACGTTGCCGTCCCTCTTGTGCTCGCTTCCGGCCAACGCCGCCCCGGCCCTCCCTGCCACGCCCATCTACGCCCTTCCAGCCCAGCCTCCCTCCGCGACCGGGTGCCGCGAAACCGCACCCGGCGGGACGTACTCTGCACTTAGCACAGTTCATTCGGGCGCCCGGCTGCGCCGAGTAACGCGCCGAGTAACGCCTGCGAGTAACGCGCCAGACCTGCCCCTGGGGTCTCATCATTGCGCGTTCGTTCTGTGGGCTGATGAAGTATGGCACCCTTTGAGGTAGAGGGTTGTGTACGTAAAAAATGAGAGGGGAAAAGAATCAGAGATTGCAAGAGTTTAGTGCTTGTCAAAGAGACATCCAGTGTAGTTGACCTCAGACGTATGATTTACGCCTTTCATTTGTGATCTGTCAACAATAAATTATTTACAATGAAGAAGTATTGAATGGCAGTCGCCTTTAAGTAACGTTTTTATCAACTATCAAATGGAGGATTAATGAAGATTTTTAGCACATTTTATCGTATTTTCTGATATTCACTTATTTTCCAAAATGCGACTATATTATTTAGCAGAGAAAATACTTGATTGAACGCTTAGACGAATTTTATCCTGAAGATCGTCAGTTTACTCCGCATTAATCAGCTTACTAATATTTTCTAAAGAAATGCCTTTTATATTTGCTTCATGCAGTAAATTTGAGATTCTTTTAGCTAATTATTCTGCATTTACTGGAAATTCAGCGTTCATACCCTGCGAGGTAAAAAGGACCTTATAAATGTGAAAAACGTGTAATGAGATTCCTTGGAGAATTCCAAGGGAAAATAAGAATCTAGATAAGTAAATTAGTATTATTTCTTTATCAGTTATAGCCAATGTTATATTTGGTAAGGCAATAGATGATCCCTGACTAAATTTAATACTATTTATCAAGTCACCGCGACAAGGCATAATGCCATATTTTGCTTTTGCATTGAACAAATATGACACAAGTTCCAATTCAAAAATTCTTGATACATTTCATTGTTCACCTGACTTAATAAAATAAAGTTAAACTGATGACTACAAAGATTTGCATCTTCGAGTAGGCGTCTGTAGTACGAGTTACATTACCTTACAACGTAGAAATGTAGCAACACACTGAGAAAAAACACATGTTTGCAGCGAACATATTCCTTACATCACTTATTTCAGCTTCATACAGCGTAACCCATCATATTTTTTACTTTCTACAATATTGGTCATCGTAAAAATGTTTTTATGTATTGTAACACTAACAATGCCCAAAAAATGCTAGATTAAATAATTTGAACTATTTCTGATTTTTGGTTTTCTAAAATGTTTTATAAGGTCCGCATAACTTTATTCCACTTCAATAAAGCATCTAGAGATGCACGCGATTTTCAAAGTTGAATTCGTTTGGCGCGTTCCTTGGTGCTTCGGACCCAGTGCCCGCCGCACCGCCGCACCGCCTTTCGCTTTACGAGGCGGCGGAAAAACGCGAGGCGCTAACCTCCCTGGCCGATCGTACGCGCGCAGAATGGCGTGTGAGGTATTCATTATGGCGCCGGCGGCGAGGGGCGTGTGCGGGCGGGCCGTCTTCGTGACGCACCTTCTCCTCCTCCTCCTCCGCGCGCCGGGACGCGAACCCGGCACGTCGGCGGAGCGAGCGTGCTGCGCGCCGTGCGTAGATGTGCGTTGGGGCCCGTCCCTGAGAGCTCCTATGCCCGGTGTGCACACTATTTACTTCATCTGTTCTGCATGTGTGCGTAAACCGTGTAATAGACTGGTCTCGATCTATATATGCAGTATTTGTGTTGTAAGTACATCCTCCTGTTGGTCACCCAACTCGCGTCATATGGACCTTTTGGCTTAGGTCATCGAATTTAGGGTTTCTTGATTTTATTGTAAATGTTTAATTTTGGTATAAAAACGGGTTGAAAGCGGGATAAAAGCGATCGAAAGAAAAAAGACAGATTACTGTAATAAATACATTATTTAATCTGAATTAATTGACCATTACTTGGACTTTTTACTTTATATTTACTTGGAATGTTTATGACTTTAAAATGTTGAAAATAAGCGTGTATATATAACCTAAAATTTGCTGCAATGGGAAGAAAATATGACGTAGCAAAATATTTTCTGTAGGTTTGTTTATGGAATGAAAAAAATTCAGTATAATACATTATTCTTACCGCATATTCTGAAAATCATGATGTCCGTTTGCGATCTGATTGGAATGCAAATCGTTGCGTTTTGAGTGAAAAAATATGACCTAAATATGTAAAAACTGCAAATATTATAAAAGATCAAAATATCACTTTATAGTAACATGTAAATTTCAAAGATACAGTAAAGCAAAGAAGCAGAAGAACTTCCCATATTTAAAAATAATATATTAGTAGACTGCTTACATATCAAAACACAGAAATGCGTTTTCCGCAAATATTTCCCTAAGAAAAGTAAGATTTCGAGGAATATCGTAAATACGTGTTAATTTCGCTTTTAATTGCGAGCGTTAACGTATGTTTTTGCTAAAGGAACATGTTTAAAATCAATAATATAACAATTTCACTAAATGTTAACAATTTTCGCTTTTTCGTGATTCACCAAAAGTCGTGTCTCTAAGGAGAAGGCAAGGAAGCGCGTGGAAATTGGCTGCAGCCGCATCGGCCAACGCGCGGGGCGTAATGGGCACCGTGCTGGGTGAGGGGTTAGTGTACTCGCTAACTGAAGTTTCACGCTCCGCCAATGGGGAGGTAATGGCGAGTTCATGCGTCGGTTGGCGCCTACCGCAGCCACCGGGGATAGGGTTTCTGGTTGCGGTTGCCTTTATGTCTGATCGTAACCCAACCGAGGAATCCTTCTTTATTTCCTCCCGGGATACCCATTTATTTCTCCTCGCACGAAACCATTAGCGCACTGAGACTGTAGGCTTCGGTTTTGTACGCAATAGTCTATGCACGGAAGATATAACCATGCTAATGCTTTTGACGATAGTGTATCTTCAAAACAACTCGTAATCTTGGGCTCAAGGCTCAGAGATAACTTATTGAATTTACTAGTACGCAAAATAAAGAATTTTTCAGAATCCTTTAACTTAGTTGTCTTTTCGTATTATACGGTTTATAGGTTAAAATGCTTCATCCATGTAGATTATAGACAACACATTAGATACATAGTCTTATTAAAACATTTTTATACACATTTATTCTACAATCTAATGTAAAAGAAGATTGTAGAATAAATGTGTATAAAAATGATTTAATAAGACTATGTATCTTATGTGTTGTCTATAATCTACGTGGATGAAGCATTTTAACCTATAAACCAAAATAAAGAATGCATTTTTCTTGTTCTTTCACAATTGAAGTGATAAATACCAAGGGAAAATGTATTGCTTTTACTATAACTTACCTCAGAACACCAAAATACGTCGCCTCTGGTTACGCAGAAATCTCACTCATCATGCCCGTGTTAAAAATAAATTTCCCTTCCATACGTTCCAAACAAACTTTTCCGAAATGTAACTTCCCTAAGGTTATCATGTTAAGTACGAGAAAACATTCGTTTCAAAGACATCATAAATCAAGGATATCATGCGCCTTTTTATTAGTTTGTTTCTTCTCTATGACATACTTTGAAACAATTTAACTTTTTTTCTGTTGGAGGAAATTATCCCTGATATTCCTCCAGTGTCATTCTCCCTTTTTGTATGTAACGTATCTTATCTGTGTTAAAAATATGAGTATATTTCTTTAAATTTCCTCGATTGTTGTACTTTATTGTTGATCGCAATAGCAAAAAAATTAATAAAATTAAGATGTCCGTGAAGATTCCTTTAATTAAAATTATAACAGTAATTACAAAAAAATCACACTACTCCGCGCGCTTGCAACTTCGTACTGACAAGAACGCACGAGATGAACATCTCCCCAATAACCTGTCCAAACCGCACTAAATGAGCACTTAACAAACTCGTACATTAAAACGCGAAATTTCCGAGAAAGAGTGCGATTCTCACCGCGCGCCATAGGGCGGAGACGTTTCCAGCGCACCACGAAGCTCCGTGAGAAGTTTCCGAGCAGCTAATAAATAAAGCTCCGCCCGCTCATAAAAAAGATGTGGTAACTGATGGGGGTAGCCCTTATGGGAGCGAGGGGCCTAGCCGACGGGCCTACAGCGGCGAGCGGGCCTACAAGTGAGCACGTGGCCGTGCGGGGCGGGGAGCGAGGGCGGCAGAAACAAAGAGCAAGCCAAGGGCGGGTGGGCGGGCCAGAGGCCGGCGCCGGCCTGTCAGAGCTCGCCCAACCGCCCTCGCGTTCGCTCTCGCCCTCTCCCTCTCCCTCGCTCCTCGACCTCTCCCTCTCGCCCTTACACTTGCCCTCACCACTTCACTGCCCGCGAACCCCTTAAAGCGTTTGATCACATTACTCCTTGAAAGTACTTCAATGTATTTTTCTTCGATAACGATAAAATCTGTACTTCAAGTGTGCCCTCGCCCTCGCCCTCTCCGTCGCCATCACCCTCGCCCTCGCCCTCGCCCTCGCCCTCGCCCTCGCCCTCGCCCTCGCCCTAGCCCTCGCCCTCGCCTTCGCTCTCGCCCTCGCCCTCGCCCTCGCCCTCGCCCTCGCCTTCGCTCTCGCCCTCGCCCTCGCCCTCGCCCTCGCCCTCGCCTTCGCCCTCGCCCTCGCCCTCGCCCTCACCCTCGCCTTCGCTTTATCCCTAGCTCTCTCCATCTCCCTCGCCCTTACACTTGCCCTCACCACTTCACTGCCCGTGAACCCCTTAAAGCGCTTGATCACATTGCTCCTTGAGAGTACTTCAATGTATTTTCTTCGTTAACGATCTGTAACATTAACGATCTGTATTTCAAGCGTGACTTTTAAATTAACTGATTTGTGATCAATATCTCAAAGTACATTTTGTGAGTGTGTTCAGACGTTTTGGTGTCTTAGTAGGTAGACAATTTGTTCCATTGAAAATATTTGTAATGAAAGGAAATATAGTTCTCCTTATTTACACATTTCCCAAGAATGTTTTTCTTGTTATTTAAGGTCACATCAACTACTAGGTTGATGAGGTCATTAGAGACCAATATTGGATTTAAAGTTATGGTATGAGGATGAAACGATATGGTGATGATAGGGGGGTGAAAGGACGAACACATACTATGATGCCCGTGGCGGGACTTGAACCCGCCACCCCTCGGTCCGAGATCACTACGGCACTATTGCCTTAGCCATTTTTTCAGATTTTGCTGTGGAGGATTGGCACATAATATTCTTCAGTTGTAAACTTCCTTCTTCTATTATGTTGTCACGTTAGTTTCCTTTTCTAACTATTTATTAATATGTTTGTTTGTATGTGTGTCTTCTATGTTCTATAATCTTGAAGAAAAGTTCACAAGAAGCACTTTTGCACATAGTTCTTTTGTAATATATCTATACGTGCATTACTTATCTGAGTCTTTTGTTGTTATTTTTCTAAAACCAAAAATATCCGTTTACAATCTCTCCTAATATTTACCTGTTACGACTGACAATTTGATTTCACATATAAACTTCGCAACATTGCTCTTTCCTGTCCACATTCTTCCTCCTCAAACATTTGTGTGGTGACTTCATTCTACCCTTCCCAGTCTCACTTGTAATTTGCCTTCTCGCCTATTGTTCCCAAACTTCCCTGTGGCAATTTCACCTCGCCTCCGCAACATTCCCCTTCAGTCTTCTCCAAAGCCAAGTCACGTGCTCGCGCGCACCCGCTCTCCGCCCCGTTGCCGGCAGCGCGACGCCTCACCCGCACATTCCTCCAAAATAAGCCTGGTTAAACCAAATGGTTTCATGGGCCACGATGATGGCGCGTTAAGTCATAAGGGGCCGCCCTTTGGGTAAATAAGCTCTTAAAAAGTAATGAAAATACAACGTGAATAAAACTTTATTTTTACACTACCTCTCATATAATGTACTTTCGAGTGTTAATACCGAGATATTTTTTCTCTCATCTTCCACTTCTTTTTTACTTCCTCATCATAGTACATGCTTTACTCAGCAAAGAGAAAGTATAATGCTTCAGCGGAATGTGGCAAATTTTCGTCAGAAACACTCGTATTGCGGGGCCCTGATATGGAAATAGTGGACAAATCTTGTCCTTGTTTGTAGTAAATTACTTAGCCAAAAACTTGTGCAGTCGGAATCCACGTTTTCTGGGTTATTGATACCAAAAAACTGGTTCATGGCAAAACGTCACTCATTCATCAGTCCATCCGTTTTGTCTGTGGACAACGCTAGCGCTTACACAGTCAGATGATTTTTTTCCGAACTTAATATTGACGGTCGATCTGGCCGAACTCGAGGCCTTGGGAGTTTGAAACGGGTATTTTAATTCTCGGCATTACTTTTCATGAAGCCTCACCAACAATTTTTCTCAGGTAGAGCAAAACACAGTAGAAAAATGATAAAGGTCTCATTTACCTTGAACGATCTAAATTTTTGAAATTGCACAAGTTCAACATTTTTTCGGTGCCAGAAGACGCCGAATGAGATATCATTAGGCTTCCATCTAATGAAATGTTCTTCAAAGACATCTTAAAATCAAGTCATGTACAAAGTTTTGAAAACGAGAAGTTTTTGCCTAATTTGTTGTGAAATACAGGCATTTTTTTAAAGAAATTCTCAAAAATATTGAACATTTGTAAAAGTTTTCGGCGGGTCACACACGACACGCGTTTCGCAAGTTGACTTGATGTAAAAAGCATGCAGATTCCTCCCGCGTGCCCGTGAGGTGGCTGTCCGCTCCGCGCCCGCCCGCGTCCGCCCGCCCACGCCCGCGGCCGCCCGCGCCCGCCCGCGGCCGCCCGCGGCCGCCCGCGGCCGCCCGCCCGCCCGCCCCCACCCGCCCGCGCCCACCCGCCCGCGCCCGCCCGCGCCCACCCGCCCGCGCACGCCCATGGCCGCTTCGGCCCGCGGGGCGCATTCCGAGCGTCGCGGTGCGGCGCGGCGTCCGTCGGCCCGCGGCGCCGCCTCCCGGAACCCTCCCACGCCCAGCGCCCCCGAAGCGCCTTCTGAGTCAGCGGGGGGGGGGGGGCGGACGCCGCGGGTGAGGAACCGCCGACCTCCAAGGCTGCTCGTATGCAAGTCTTCAACAAAAACACAAAGACTCGTACCATTAAATTTCACTCCAGCCGGGAGGTCCTAGTCCCGACAGTGGCAGTGGCACACTAGATAGATAGCTATATGGAATTCTGCCGTTGTCTGCAGGAAAATCCAAGCGGCCGACTGCTCTGATCGGTACTTTTAATAACCAAGTCGGGCGCGATCGCACGGCCGCGCGCAAAATAGGGCTGTCGTAATTCGCACCCCAATTTTGACACTTCACAAATATTCGGTTTTTGCCCTTTGTTTCCAGAAAATGTGGATTTTTCTTCGGGAATGCTTATAACTATTCTCAGATCGTGGACACACTATAAGCACGACCTGGACGATATAGAAGAAAAATCATTATGAAACTCTGGAACTTGGTTGCCGGATCCTGGTAATGCAAAAGTGCATAAATCCTGTTGCTAAATACATAAAGAAATTCCCTTAACAAGTGGTGTAGCCAGAATTCATGTTTTATGGGTCCTTGATATCAAAAAAGTGATTGACGGTAAAATGTCTATCTTCCGTTTGTATGTCCGTGTGTAGTCAATGCTAGCGCCTAAACCGTTCAGAGCCGATTTTCTTCGAAATTGATATCCCCCAATCTATTTAAATTAACTCCAGGCTTGGGAGTTTCAAAGGGATATTTTGATTTTTGAGAGTACTTTACATGAAGTCTCAAAACATTTTTAAGTATTTCAAAAATGGCACCAAATATTTTGAACAAATTTTGTCTTCGGATAGCGTAAAAAATGCTTAAGAGATTGGTGTAGGTCACATGTTCATTGAAATCTGAGATTTTTGAAAATTACAAAAATGCAATTTCTTGGGGATGTCTTCTTTCAATTACAACATTGAAGATTTTTTTCCTTAATGGAATCTGTTTCTGAAAGACGAGTCTTTAAATAATGTTCAATTTTTGGAAAATATGAGTAGTTTTCATGTAATCTACCGCCAAATATAGGCATTTAAAAAAAAAATTAACTGTTTTCTCAAAAACTGCTTCAAAGTTTTTCGAATAGATGAAGGGATACGATGCTTAAAAGAATGGCGCAGGTCTCATTTTCGTTCAATATCTGAATATTCAAAAATAGCAAATTTAGAAATCAAGTTAGAAAGTATGTGATGAGTATCCACTTGATAAGACTCATCCTGATTAGAGGGGATCAAACGGAATCTGGTCGTGTCGCCTGAGGTCGGAGGGGGTCGGGAAGAAAGGCTTCCCGCGCGCAGAGACCTCCGGAACGGAGTCCCGCTCATGTGCTTCTCTTTGCTTCCAGGTGAGTGTTTCCTGCTGCGAGCACCGGGAGCGCTCCCGTCGCCGGCGCGCTGCCTTCTCCAACCCGAGCCGCGTCGCGTCCGCCTCCTGAAGACTTCACGCCATGGATTTGGTCCGGCCAGAAGCTTCGGCGTGAAGCCCCTTTGACATGGTACTGTTTCCGTGCAGGTTGGACGTCCAGACTGCACGATTTCTCCATGAAAACGTTTGAGCATGTTCGATGTTTTTCGTACAGAAAATTTTTTTGACTCTAGAGCCTCTAGCGGCTGAATCGTTCACTGACGGATTTATTTGCTGCGGAAACCGTCATCCTCTACAATTTTGTGGTTAAATTAAGTGAGATTTTGTGCTTTGGCGTGGTGAATTCGAATTCTTGGATTTTCTAGTGAGATTATTTTACTGCATCTTGCAAATGTGAGGATACTGAATCTCACTTCTGCTTCCAAGAACCATGTTTGTAGCGACAACAATGACGGACTTTCTATTTTTCCCCTAATATTTAATTAATAATTTCAAAAATTGTTAATAAAGAAGCTCAGATCGTACGCACACAACTGTCGCGAATGACTGCACTCCGACGCGCAATTCGGCAATTAATTTGTGTGGCGGCAGAATTCCTGGCGGCGTCTTGTGTCAGCTCGAACAGAAAACGTGCAGACCGTGTAAACATGACTTTTGGCTTTTTTACATCTACTTGGGGATCTTGAAGTTTCTATACAGTTTCTGTTTGAGAATCTGCACGAAAACGGTACCGTGCAAAAACGCCTTAAGAGCGAGCCACATGAGATGCCAGTCACAATCTACTACTGTCAAACAATAGCAATCGGTTACCGATGAGGGATCAACGATAGATCTCAAAGTATTTTTCATCTGCCTTTGTTTATGCAAGGATTTACTCTTTCACCGTTTGGGAATTTTATTAATAGAAGTCTTCTTAGACCTAAGAGACAGTTTCGTCTTTCAACGCTTAGAGGATGAAACAATTCGAAATCATCGCAACATATAATGACTTCGTGGAGACTCCGGCGTTTTCTTACAGTCAGACCTCCCCGTAATCCTGTTGAAATATTATTATATAATCTGATGAAGTAGATATGTGCAAATGTTATTCAGTAAAAGCAACTTAGCGAATACTGAATTAGTTCTTCAAAGAAAAGACATTGTCATTTGTGACAGGGTGAAAGACCATAAATGAACATTTTTGGTCCTCACCAAAAATGTATGCTCGAAAGCTCACGAAAAGACAGGGTATGAATTAAGTGCATGAACGATGAACGACACACCAAAATTGTGTTTCTCATATTTATTAAGGTATTTGATATGACAGAACTGGTTTCAAGTTACAAAGCATTTTAGCATAAACGAGTTCTCAACATTCCAAAACGATTACAAATCCTTTCTAAAGGCCCGATTATGCAAATGCTCGATTACCGCACGTACTACATCGGTCCGCACATTCAAAGGTCGCCACATGCGTGGCTGATGACATGTTGCAACGCGACCAGGAAGAAACGCTCCTGCTCATCTCGCGATTGTCTGGAATGGGAGGGAATTGTTCCAAGAGCTTCCACCAATTCCCAGTGACATTGTTAGATATTTTCCCCAAGGAGAACGGCTATCTTGGTGTTTGAGCGCTGCTCGAAACGGGATCCATTCATCTCATCTCTGTGCTAATAGAGGCGCTCACAGAGCCGACACGCGACAAATAAAATCGTGTGATACGATTGCATTTCTATTAGAAAAAATAGTGTCCATGGCTTCTGCCCCAATCTTTGTACATGTAGCTTTAGACCTTAAAAATATACTTTTCCCCTTCAATTATATTGCAACTTATTCTGAGATGACCCCCCCCCCCCCCGGTGATCTTCGGGTACCAGAATGACATTGCTGTGTGCCTGTTATGAACGAGATGCAGGAAGAATCTACCACAGTTTGTCCCTAAGTAACAGTAAGAATTGTCAGTTGAGTTGTTTTTCGGAAGATCCCTGTATCAGACAGAAGCACCCGGAAGATCCTGTGGTTTGACTCCCAAAGGAGGCGGATTTTCAACTGCATTTAAATAGCTAGGTCAAAGAGAGAGGGTTCTAGTGGCCGACTCTTTTGATCGGTAGTTTTCCGTGGTGTTTTCGATCTGTACCAGGCAAATGCTGGAGGAGTATCTTTACAAACGAACATCAAACCGCGCGCGAACTTTCCTCATTTGCCCTCTCTTCTCCCCCTTACTCAACCATACTTACATGCACTTGACAACCACGCATGACGGGAGACTAGTCGGGAGATTTTAGAGCTCCTCCCCGCTGGGGAAGATACCTGGAGAGGAACCCTACAAGCCCACAGCAACGGATCTCACCATCCAGTGGTGGAGGAACAACTCCACTTCCCAAAGTATAATAATCATTACGCTAACAGGCTTAATGGCAATATTAGTTGACGTGTCAGGAAATATCAATCAAAAGCAGCGTGAACATTGAAAAGTACCAATTTCTTCCTGCCTAGCTGGGGCTCCGGGGGTGAGGCGGAGTGACACCCGGAGCAAGGGTTGCCGCGTCCCCCTGCCGCACGGGGTGAGGCGACGCTGTCGTATGTCAAAGCGGCGCATCACCACTCTATTCGGTACACTGTAAGCTCACCATATTTTTAAAAGAGAAAAAAAATATGAGCTGTCAAAGTCACCTAGGCGGTTCCCGGTTGTCATGTGAATCATTTGTTTCCAAGTTTATAAAGCAAGATCCATGGAAATAAGGTACTACTTACATTCTTTAGTTTCATCATATATATTTGAATGTATGTTAGGGCAAGTCTAACAGTATGTTGAGTGTACTCGAAGCTTTATCGCAGAAATAAAACCGAAGAAAAATAATTATCTTATAACCGAGACCATTAAGTTATTCACAGTGAAAGATTTTTTTTAAGAGTAGCAATTAAATTAGGCAGTGTTCTTCGAAATCTATTTCACGGCTCCATCACGCCATAAATAGATGAACCAGAGAAAGTCCGTAGCTTATGCGAATTTTATTTTTCTCTACATCATCAGTAAAGTTCGGTTGCAATGTTTCTTTCCGTTCTTCATTTACAATTTGAGAAATGTAATTGAGCTAATGAGCTAATGAAAATATTTAACGTGATTGAAGGGCAAATAAAAAGGGTGTGAAGTAGACTTTAGAGTGGACTTTGAAATATTGTACCTTAACAGCTGTACTACACGAGGGGAAGGCCTCACGGGGTTTCAACATCCGACCGCCAGAAGTATATAAGAACGCATATTCAAAAATACAGCTTTTACTTATTTTCAATTGTAAGGAATTCTATATTTCAATTTATATGTCATAAAACTATATATCAACGAATAAAAATACTTTATTTTAAATAATAAATAAATAATTTGCCTGTGGATAAAGGATAATCAAAGGTCTTATGTACTTGTTATTCCAATAATTGTAATTTCAATTTGAAATTCCAAGCACGACGTTTCAAACGTTGTTTTGCTTTTCTGATCAGGTCACTCCTGTTATTTTGCGTTAAACATTCAGAAGCATCATACGTTTTGTGTCCGTCTGCATTGCATGGCAGGTAGCAACAAGATCAGTTGCAGAGGAAAGTGAAACAGCTTTTGAAACGCTATGCTTATAATTTAAAATTAAATTAAGGTAATAAACAAAATGAACGTACGAACTTTGATTGTCCTTATTTTAAAGAAATAATATTTATATATTTACATGATAATTTAATTCGGATAATGATTTGAAACAATTTCATTCAAATAGAAATACATTTTAAATGCAGCTTAAGCGAAACAGTATTTATAAGAAAATACTAAGTCGGCTAGACACTGCATCCGTATCTCCCGCCACAAAAATATCCTATTTGTGTCACTATGAAGGAAAAGAAAAAAAAACATTCAAAGAAAGAACAATAGTACGTAACGACAAATCAGGAAAGCTAGTTCCTAAAGGACCCGAAAGACGCGCAGAACTCTAGTTAAAATCCACAAGTCTGAGCAGAAAGCGCCATTTGCTTCGCCAAGGGGCCATAAATTTCACTCGCGTTGCGTCTCCTCGGGCGTCAGCAGCCGTCCCCGCTTGAGACGTCAACGCGTCCAGCGTGGCGGCGCTCTCTTCCTAATTGCCGCCAAGCGCTGCGTTCGTATAAAACCCATTTGTTTGTCGCGAGCGTCCGCGCGTAGAGCCGGGCACGCCCCACGCTCCCAACACCCCACGCTCCCACGTGTCCCCGCGTGTCCCCACGCGTCCCCGCGCGACCTCTTCTCCCCCGCCTCGCGGCCCTTCGAGGAATTCCGGATGGTGGGATTGTGACAATAACGACCTCGGCTCTGGCATGCGGCCGTTGGGGAGATTATTGTCTTATTGTGACGTCTGTAATTGGAGGCATTGCGCGGCATGGCGGGCACGCGGTCGCGGTGTCGGCGTCTGTGGAGACGGTGCGAGTGGCGGCAGATCGGTGGAGGCGGCGGCGGCGGCGGCTTCTGGGAAGCGCCGGCGAACTGTGGCGCTCGCCGCGGATTTCGCCGAAACCCCTGCGGCCCCCTTCCCAGAGGGGGTGTAATTGCGATCGCTCGCCCTGGCTTCTTGCGGCGTGCGCGGCGCGTAGCGGGGCGCCGCGCCGGCTAACGAGACGGATCGCTGCGACGCAACGCAAGGCCTCCGCGAGCGTCTAGGCCCGACGCCTTCACCCTTTCTTGTCTAGAGGCTCTTTTTGACTTTGGCAGAGGCGTATCTACGGTATGGCAGACATGGCACGTACCATGGGCGCCACTCACAAAGGGCGCTATTTAGAGCATACCCGCTAAAACAAATAACAATAACCCTAATTTGAGCTATCCTGACAGGGGCGCAAATTTTATGCTTGCCATGGGCGCCTGAATACCTAGATACGCCTCTGGATTTTGGTGAATCATTTATTTATTAATAACAAAATAATATGATTCTTACGTCACATAAATATACTATAAATTATATTACAGTAACTGTAGGAATTTCTTAACATTATTGGGATGACATACGCATGTTTTATATTTTGTTTTCCACTTAGCAATGCTAATTAATAACACAAAGCACAGAAACATGATTGAATTTTTGTGAGGTCTGACACTGTTTCTTTGAAACTATATTGTCAATATATCTTTCGCTTTGGAAGAAGAAATTCGAAGGTAGTTTTCTAAGGAAGCGTCGAAAAGTCTGTTCCTTATACCTTCACCATTTTCATTTTAGAGAAACATTGCTCACATAAAGTTATGCTACCGAAGCTGCTTTTGACAGCGCCATTTTCGAATACGAATCCGAATCGTTGCATCATCACCCCTACATTCCGTTCGCACTCCCCCCGCCCCGCCCAGGGGCGCTGGAATTGAGCTATTCGCGCACGACCGGAGTGTTTTACACGCCGTATACACGTAGCCCCGGGCTGTTTACTGTGCAATACAATTATCTGCTATTGGTAGTTCGATCTGATAGCATTGACTATTTCAATTTCACACGTGCCTCGCGAATAAATATCAGAGAGCTGCGGCCCGGGGCGATGCTACGGGCGGGAAGGCTGGCTCGCGCGCGCGCTGGCGCGTGGCGTGGCGTGGCGGGGCGGGGCCTGACGAGGCGGGATGTATCGGCGTGGAGCGGCGGAGGATAGCTCACGCTGGTCCGAAAAGGGCCCAAACAAGCCCAGGAAAGATAACTGTTAACTAAATAAATTGATACATCAGTGTGTAAAATTGCTACTTCAAAATTCATCGTTGTGTCGATAAAATAAGAGTGAGGTTTTGCGAGACGATTTTTTTCATTATTTGTTATCAATAGTTCACTTTTCAATTTGTTATTAGTAGTAGGTTTTGGAACTACGTTGTAAAAAAGAGACGATTTCTTCTTTAAGGAAAAGCTGGCATGCCTCGTAGATGTACGTAAAAGGGACAGTAGAAAACGGCAATTGCAATTGAATCCTGTAAAATAATATTCGTTATTTCGGAGTACTATATTATTAAGAGAGAACTTTTGACATGAGTGGTATTCATTGGCATAAACGTTGAAAGTAAACAGAAGCTTCAAAGAGAGATAATCTAAAGGAGAATACAATATTATCTGTCTTTTCGCGTTCTGACGGTTGCAACTCTGACTTCTGCGCACTTGTTGTATACCTTGGAAGCACTGCGCGGGGGCGGGGTGGGGGCGAGCCCGGAGGGGGGGGGCACAGCATCAGGGAGCACCCCGCCCGTGCCACCGCCGCCGCCGCCCCCACCGCCGCCGCCGCTGTGTGCTATCGACAAGCTAATAAATAGCGCTTGGCTGTCCGGCGGCGTCCGTTGCAGGGGAGGGGAGCGACGTGAGCCGGCGGGCGGAGGGAGATGGTCGGGGAGAGGCGAGGGCGGTGGCGGAGGCGGCGGCGCTGGGGCGGCGGGGTCCGCGGCGCTGGCGTGGCTTCGGTGGGCGGTGGGCGGGCGCGTGGGCGGGCGGGGGCGGGCGCGCGCCGCCCTCCGCCACGCCAGCCGCCGGGCGATACCATCGCCCCGCGCCTCGCCCGCCCGCCCGCCCGCCCGGCGCGGGCGGCGGCGTTGCCAGAACGTGGCGGCTGCTCCGTGGTTGACTTTGGGCTGTCGGGCGGTGGAAAGACCTTTATGACGAATTTGAATTCGTTTCTCTAAAGATTCATGCGGTTTGCAGCATCTGTGCGATCAGTCGCGCAAATACGCCGAGTTCTATTGTGGCCCGGGCATTAATGGTGCAGAGAGGTTGGAGGTATTCGGTATTCCAGCCATCACGTACGTGGGCGTTGCAGTTCTCGGAGAACTTAATGAGTTAAATCAATGGGAGATAACATCGGAGTAATATCAATTATAGGATGATTCGTTATTACCTCAATTTGCTATGCACGAGGAAGCACGAAGTTGAGTACTAACGCACAGAGTAATTTCAACAGTCACCATTATTTCTTTTCTACTGCAATTAGTAAATTATATTAAAAGTAAGTAGCGTACACGTTGAAACATGAAAATTATTGTGAAAATGTTATTATCATATACATGTATCTCATGAAACCTAGTATGAATAGAATTGTCAAATCGATTCAGAATGATTTAAGTGACTTCGGAAGAAATAAAATGGTTCAACAAGTTTTGTGATGAAAAGAAGAGATTCCTGAATAACTACTGAATTGGAGAAACACGTTATTAATTCTCGTACAATAAAATGAGATGGTAACTATATTTTCATCAGGATTTTCTGCACCTGTACATTGCATCACTTCCTAACAGAATTTAAGGAAAAACAATTATGGTAAAAAATATTAAAGACAAAATATACTTCAAAGTTTGTTACACATGGATCTCGTTAACTTACAAAAGTTAACTTAAAAAACAGTGCATTCTATTTTTTAATATTAAATAAAAAAAGATTTAGAAATGACCGTCCCACTGGGTACAAGAAGTTATAGTAGTAACTTAGTGCGTGATTCCCAATGAGTAAAACACGGAATCCATGATATGGCCAAAAATTCTGAAAGATCTTCTTGAGCTTCTGCTATCAGTGATAGGAACGCCAAATTTTGGTGTGAGATATTATCGCAAATTTTAACCTGTAAATTTCACAATTTCTTTAAAAAATGCAATGCACAATTTTCTCGGCATTTTGGTATCAAGAATGATCCATTGCATTGTATCGTACGAAGAATAACAGTTATTTCCGATATATTATATACTTCATTATGGTTCGCAGTATACTTTATTTATTTACAGTTTGAAACATTTTTTAATATATTGCAATTTTTCGTTTTACCTACTTTGAATAATATTTGTTACAAATTTTTAAGTTTAATACATTTTAAGTGAAGGATGCTAGTGTTCATATATTGAATCATCATATCTAATTTGAAGACCATGTGATAGTATTATTCTAATGTTACTCTTGATTCTACTCCTGATTTTCACTATATATATATATATATATATATATATATATATATATATATATATATATATATATAAAAATAGAGAGAGAGAGAGCGAGCTCATAGAGGTGCACGACCTATGAGCAATTATATTTGTGAGCCCCCTTTCCATGAAACTTTTGTTTACATATGACGTACTCTGCTTGTAAATGAATAAAATATTCCACAATGAGAATGGAATTATAACTGTAAAGATGCAATTAATAATTACAACGGATTATGTTAAATTATTTACACGGTTGCTAATGACTTGGACAACCTATTCCTCAAATGAATAACAAAATCCCAAATTGTCGGGTTTAAAAAGGGGGAAATTGGCGATTAAAGATATTTTTGAAAATATAATGTTCAACGTACGGGGCCCTCACAACATTTTCAGGGAGCCATGGCCCCTCTGGCCATGCTGTGCGCGCGTCCACGGGTTTACCCTTCCCGTTTTTCATGTGGAATCTCCGTACCGCCAGGAAAGGAAAGAAGAAACACGGCGTCCCATTAGAACAGCCCACATTTATCACCTCATTTCACGACATTGAAACAGATTTATGAAGCATTTCTTTTTAATATTGCATCTTGTACACCTCCATCAGGTTATTTTTGGTCGGTTACCGTTCAAAATTGTCATTTTGTACCACTTTCAAAATGTGTCTCGACAGTACTCGCTCTCCATGCAACGTGGCGGCCAGTCTTGTCTGCCTTTTCAAACGATGTGGCCGTGCTGTGGTCACGTGGTTCGTGAAGCAAACTGGTGGTGCGCAGAATGAGCAAAGATCGGTGCGCCGAGAACCCACCCATGTATGTCCACCATGGAACAGCCGACTGGAGGCGCGCGTCGCGGGCGCTGGTTCGCCCCTCGCGAGGGCGCCGTTGGCAACGCCGCCGGGGACGCCCTTATCTGCCTTCGATTCCGGAGCGTGGTTTCCTTGAGAGGAGTCGATCTCTTGCCCCCGCCCACCCTCCTGCCCTGCCGCCCTCCCGTCCTCACTGCCTCCCGCCCTCCCTCCCTCCCGCCCGTCCGCCCTCACTCCCGCCCTCTCGTCCTCACTGCCTCCCACCCTCGCTCCCTCCCTCCCGACCGTCCGCCCTCACTCCCTCTCGCCCTCTCGTCCTCGCTCGCTCCCTCCGTCCCTCCCTCCCTCCCGCCCGTCCGCCCTCACTCCCTCACGCCTGTCCGCTCTCACTACCTCTCGCCCTTCCGCCCCCACTCCTTCTCGCCCTCTCGTCCTCACTGCCTTCCCTCGCTCCCTCCCTCCCATCGTCCGTTCGCGCTCCCTCCCTCCCATCCGTCCGCCCTCATCGTCTCCCTCGCGCTCCCTCCCTCCCATCCGTCCGCCCTCACTCCCTCCCGCCCTCTCGTCTTCACTACCTCCTGCCCTCGCTCTGTCCCTCCCACCCGTCCGCCCGCCCTTCCTGAATGTTTGTAATTCTCGCGCTGCCGATAATTTCGGGGTCGGGGGCCGGCGCTCACGCGAAAATCCGTGTCATCGCGCCTCCGCCGGATGCACGCCGCGGCGCGGCGCGGAGGCCGGAGCGAAGCGAAGCGGCGGCGTGGCGGCGCGCGGCGGATTCCGCGAAGCGGGCGGGCGGCGCTGCTTGTAATTAAATAAAAAATGGCGCCGCCAGCCGCTTCTTTGGCTTGCGCGCGCGCCCGCGCCGCCCCGCGTGGAGCGTTCGCGGAAGGCGCTGCGCGGGGAGGGGTTCGACTCCCGCGTGAGAGAGCGGCGCAGGCCTCGTCACGTGCAGGACCAGGTGGTGGTCCCAATGTCTGCGAGAACCGATGTGGCTTACTTTACGATTTTGCTGTTGAAACACTGGAAACTTTGGCTTGCAGTATTGAAGATAAAAAAACTCGTGACAAATATTATCAGGACTGTATTGGGGAGAAAATTACTATCGAAGTTCAGTTGAGTCATTATGGAAATTTGGTATTTTATTAGTTACTGTGGGAATGCTGATGAAATGATGTTGACATTGTTAAAGGATGAAATAATTGAAGTCGTCTTTGTGAGCCGGCTTTCGACCGCTTTGCCGTCATCATCAGTCTAGAAATCTACAAATAAATACAATGTCTTAAAAATATTAAACGAGAAGTTAAAACAAATTATGAAATTAACTGAAGTACATTTACAATTTGTTTTCCTCTAAAAGGGGTGGGGTATAATACAAATAATGAAATTAAAATAGATACCCTACATTTTTTTAAACAATATCAAATGAAATTTCATAAAGTAAAACAAAATAGATACCCTACATTTTTTAAAAACAATATCAAATGAAATTTCATGAAGTAAAACAGAGTAAGTTGAGACGTTTACCCAGCTGAGGCGAAAGTTGGGAGACAGTGCGCAGAGGGAAGTTTGAAACGGAGTTTAAATACAGTGTGGCCCACCTAAGATGTTCCCTTCAATTTTCTCCTGAACCGTTGCAGATACTGAGATGCGGTTTTCACTAAAACTACTATATGCAAGGGGCACATATAATAATACATAATATTATTCTATTGCATTTTTTATTGCAGAGATATTGACCCAACTTCGTTTTTTTAAATGGAACCCTATACATTTTTTTAGCTCATCATAACAAGCGTGAAATGTAGTGGTGCAATGTGCAAAGGAGCTCACAAAAACCCGCGATTTGCTCTTTGAGACTATATCCTCTCAGCCCTGGAGACAATGTATTCACCCATAGCCATGTTCTGTGCAAATCTGTACGCCATAAAGTACTATTTTTTAATTCATGAAATACTACAAGATTTGAGAAAATATTTGAATTATTAACCTTAGAGAAAGCAAGGGAAGATTGGAGAGTGAACATGTTCTGAATTAATAAATGCGTGTGCTGTCACAAACAAAACGTTTACTCTTTGAAAGACTGAAAACCTCAGCCGGTACATAAATATCGTGTAAATAAAAGTAAGAAAAATACTTCAAAATACAGAAACAAAAGGTATGCAATTCTAGAAATTCTAGATTCAATTCTAGAAATTTTAGATTCAATTCTAGAAATAGCTTGTTTTATAACGTACTCAACATGTGCACAATCAACGGATATACACATTTGAAGACGCTTATAATGAGACCTTCGAACAGAATTTAGAGTTTTACGTGAAATGGCATGACAAGATGCTGTAATGCGGTGCCTGAGATCTTCAGATGTTGTTGGTACTTGTGAGTAAACTTCGTTCTTTATCGTTCCCCATAGAAAATACTCCAGGGGCGTAAGATTAGATGACCTTGCCGGACAGTTCACTACAGCACCGCGCCCGCAGGGTCGACGCAACGAAAGGGAATGGCCTCGCCGCATACCACCCGGAATTTCTCGTTCAGATTACCGAAACCAGCAGTCGAAGTGCGTCTTTACAACGCTTAATTTCTCGAAAATTTTGTTATGTAACATATGGCGTTGGGCATATTTATGAACTCGTCTCTTCACGCTTGTTATGATGAGCTAAAAAAATCTATAGGGTTCCATTTAAAAACGAAGTTGGGTCAATATCTCTGCAATAAAAAATGCAATAGAATAATATTATGCATTATTATATGTGCCCCTTGCATATAGTAGTTTTAGTGAAAACCGCATCTCAGTATCTGCAACGGTTCAGGAGAAAATTGAAGGGAACATCTTAGGTGGGCCACACGGTATATTGCTGGGGCTGCGGTCGGTGAGAGGTCGCAGGAGATCTGGTCAGTGTCGTCTTGGAAATGTCTCAGGAGGTGGGGTTTGTGGCGGTGGGATGTGTAAAATAATTAGCAGAGGGGAACCAAAGATATTGGTTTTTGGTTGAGGAGAACTTCAGCTTTCTGCTTGCATTGAAAAATGAAAAAAATCTAAATCCTGTTCCAGAATTTATGTTGTATTTCAAGAATTTTAATGTCTGAGTCATGATGAAAAGTGTGATCTGTATTTATAAGACGTGTTGCGAAGTGTCTGTTTGTATTGCCTCTGTATTGTGTTTCCATTCATGTACATGGTCTTTAATATTCTGGCTTTGAAGATTCCGCCGCTCTGGCCTATGATTGAGCTTCACAATTGTGGCAAAGGAGATCGTCAACCCCTGACTTCGTCATGAGTGGGCTGGGCTTGCGAGGGGAGAGAAGGTGTTTGAGAGATTTGTGTGGGGTAAAGGAAACGTGAAAATTGTATGAATGAAGAATGTGGGCTACTCTTTGTGATATTTTTTACAACGAATGAGTAGAAATACATTTTGAAGTTTTCTGCGTGAGTGGGATGAAACATGTATTCGTTCTCAGATTTCTTATTTAATTTGCGGCATAGTATGTTGCCAAGGAGAGTGGTTCTATGCCCATTGGCGGGAACTACGTATTTGATCAGAAACATAGCGTACTTTTGAAATAGATATTTTTAAAAATGTGGTACCTGTTTTAATTTATTTGTATTATACCCCTTTTTTAATTACATGAACATAAGCACAGTAAACATTATTTAAATGTGCTTATGTTAATTTCATTATGGGTATTAATCGTATTATTTGTATTATCGTCTTATTATCTCGTATTATCTTTTTATTATTTTTAAGATTTTGTATTTATTTGTGCATTTTTAGACTGATTATGACGACAAAGCCATCGAAAGCCGGCTCTCTCAACAAATCTAAGTAGACAAATAAGACTTGAATTATTTCGTTCTTTTGTTAGTCATTTTACAAGTTCATTTTGAATTTTAATCTCTGATGAAAATGATTTGTCTATTGTTATGAATTTATGTTCAAATATTACATTTAAGGCAATTACATTTTAACATTATATTATGATATTTTAATTTCTCATCGAAATAATTGTTGCCGAAAAGAAGTATATACAATACTTACAATCATGAGGGTACTGAATGGTTCAGAAGTGAAGTAATAAAAGAATTTTCATTTTTTTCTACTGTGTACTTGAAAAGTACGCGCGAAATTATGTTCAAGTAACCATTATTACATCAATGTTTTTTTTAATAAACATTTAGATCGTACATTGAGAAATTGGAATGAGGTAGATTTCAACAAGAAAGCAAACATAAAATACTTGTGGTACTTTTACTTTATTTAATAATTACATGGCTTACATTTAGGGTACTATACATTTTTGAATTTGTTTATATGCATTCCTTTCTCAGATAAGTGATAAATTCATTCTGATAACAGGATTTGGAAGCAACTGAATTCATCAAAATATTATATCTGAAATGTATAGAACTTCGAACCGCTTGAAACTCTTCTGATCTGCTTCCAAATATCTTAAATGAGTGGCAGATTTATTTTGGTTGGTGGTGGACTGAGTAGTATATTTTTCCTCTTCTTTCTTTCATTTATTTTCCACTTCTGTATATAATGTAGTATATCTATTTGAGTTTAACATTTACGCCATACAGAACATGCACTGCAATGAATTAGTAAAGCACGTAATCCAAGTTATATGATTTCATGAAGCATGTGGCCCAAAATATTAAATGCTGAATATTTTAATGATTTTAAACTATTATAGTATGAACATTTTGTGGACGTTGAAAATCCAGAACATTTGCACCTCATTGCCACAGAAGATACAAAAAGCTTTTTGACCCATTTTGCGGAGGTTATAAGAATTATTTGGCGTCAATAAATCTTCAGTTGTTTCTTTTTTCACACGTTCATCTTTCAAAAATGGACGATTGTTGAACATCGTTGCTAGGTTGAGCCACTTATTGTGAGTACCAATGGCATTATAAAGTGAACAACCATTCCCGCTGGCAGCAACGTCCATAACCCATTCACTTTGAAGCGCCACACCGCCAAGGCCGAAATGCCGAAAACCGCCAAAGTCGCCGCCGCCGCGGCTGTCATCGTGACGATCTTGGCCGTTTCCAAAATCAGAATGAGGATCCGCACGAGGGAAAGGAAGAGCATTGTAACTGGGAGACAGCGGCGACCGCCGCCATCCCCCACCCCACCTCCTGTCGTCCTTTCCGCGGCAACGCCCCGTCGCCTGGCCAACCTCCCCAAAACAGCCAGGTTCACCAGGGAGCAAGGGTCGTGGAACGTGCGTCAAAAAGTATCCGAGATTCTGCGAATCAGAAATAAGGAAGCAATCGTTTCTCTCTCTCTCTCTCTCTGAGCCTGCACGCCCGATGTGGAGCATGTCCTGACTGAGCTGAGTTCTATGAAGAGATCACAGTTTGAATTCCGCTGCGAGCATTTACATTCGTATCTTGGTTTTTTTGTTTGTTTGAGGTCAAAATGAAGTTTGCATTGAGGTAACTACACAATAGAATAGCCCCAAGACTATTAGAGTAAGGACCAAGGAAGTTTTCGCATGGAGTGTTAAGTGCTCCGATTTTTGTTAAAAAAAAGGTTAAAAAAATAAGGTTTTTGCTTCCTATTGTACCCGTTTAGTTTTGTCCTAAATATATGTAATTTTGTAATTAATAACTCATTTACGTCTGGAGATCCTAAATTAGAAGGCAATGATCATTAACTGACATAAATTTATATTTAATGCGATATAAATTCCTAGGTGGCTAATTTCAGAACTATAATATAAACTTCTATCGGGGAGCAAAGATTATGATTGACGAATTGTCAAAACTACTTAAGATGTTGACAAGTTACGGCTTCAGAGAAAAAAAGTAACCATCTATGGTCCATTCAAGACAGTAGACGATTTTTTTTGACAGGTTCTAATACAGTTAAACATCGTTCTTATAAACAATTTACAAAATGTAATATAAAAGAAATATTTAATTCGAGTTAATCATGAAGTAAGGCAACTTATAAACTAACATTCTTCTGATAAGATTGCATCTTCATTTTTACACCCCGCACATTATGTTTGCATTTTTTAATGTGAATATTGTATACAGACAGAGAACATATTTTCCAATTGGACATGGTCATTAGGGCTTCCTTTCGTTCGCAGTGTGTGCAACGTACTCTTTCGTAGCCAGTTTTCTCATATCTTCGGTTCGTCTCACCTAAAACCGAAAATATTTTAAAAATAGTTTGAATAATCTCCACATAAATAAATGTAGAAAATAACAAAAATAACTGCACATAAATATTTTACTTACATGAAGAGACGTGCGGTGGATTCTTCTCACAAAATGCAGTTGTGCGGGAAATGAAGATCTGTAAATCTAAACTCTTGTATCTTCGATTGTTTTGAAAACATCATTCCGGACGCGAGCAGACGTTGATGCTAAGTGAAAGAGAGATACTGATTCTGGCCGAGTGTATGGTTGACTTTTCAGTAATGAGAGAGCAAAAGGTACGACTGGTGAACGGAATTCACCAGCACTTCCGCACTAGAATTAACGGATGCATAGCACTGCCATTCAGGTACCCAAAGAACTTCAGTGAGAAGCGGGGGAGGATCCACTGCGACCCACAGAAAAAAAGCAATATAATTGAAGGAAAGAGTTATGTATTTATGAAATAATATTACAGGCATTTAGCAACGTATTACATAATTTTCTGCAAGTTTCTGTAAAAATATTTTATGTTTCAGGCGCGGCAAGTTTATATAATTTATATTTTCAACATTTTCTGTACTTTCGGTCCTTTTCGCGGAGTCATGTACGCTCGCGACATTTTTTGAAGAACAAGTTCAACATTAACAGTATTTTCGAGTGCACAAGTTTTCTCGATATCGGCAGATACAAAAATAAGACATATTCGTTAGTAGGTCTGGCTGGAGAAGAATGCCTGAGTTTCCACGAAGCCATTACACATGGCCATGGTATCGAATGTTTGTTAGTTAGTTCGTGTCTTACTTTATGTGGTGAGGTCCATCACGTCCGCTCTTCGGCCTAAACACGCGAATTTCGCTATGCTCCTTTCACCGTCTAGTTGAGAAAGATCATTTCGGGCGACGAAACAGGCGATTTGAATTTGACTCAGAGGCTTCTTTGCTTATTGTCAACATCCGACAAGTTTTGAAGGACGAAATTCACACTAAAGTTTGAGAAATACTCTAGTAACAAAAGTCCTAAACCAGTGGTGTCAAGGTCTTCTACTGGTGGCAGTGCACCGTGCAATGCCACGAGCTTCTCTGCGCAACTAGCGTCGGGAAAGGAAACTATTATGGTCCGATTAAAATAAGTTGGTGATTCACAGTTGCAAATGGAAGAGAGCGACGTTGACAGTTTGCGTACCACCGATCACATGGTCCCGGGACACGAAAATAAACATTTGAAATAAATACTTACTAAAGTAACCAAATCGTGCACTCATATTGTACGAGGCTACAGGTTCAGAGGCACAATTCTCAATCACCAACTTATTTTAATCGGACCATAGTAACCCCGCCGTTTTACAATAATGATGGCGTTGTCTCTGGTGATGAACTGCGTGGAGGGGCGATTTCGTCATGGCACTCGTGCCATGGACTCCTGCTCGTGGCATCGACCTTGACAATACTGGCCTAAATGATGGAACAGTAACTCCCCACCTAAACGCGGCGGCGGAGTGGGCTGAGCGGCCGCCTCTAATTCCGCGTATCCGGGCGCGCTCTGTCGAGGTGGCTCGCGGCCGCACGCGATGTCCTCCAGGACGCAGGCTCTCCACGGACGCCCGCCCCCCTCCATGGGACCCTTTTACGAACCCAATTGGACAGCATTTCAGGGAGGGCTCTGGGGAAGACATTTCCCCAACACCGTGCCCGGACGACGGCATGGGACGACGTGGCTGTGTAAAACATCATGAACGCGATGCATGAACGTTCAGTATGCCGGCTTTAAGAGGAGCTGGCAGAAATCCATACACATTCTTTCATTTTATGAGGGAGGATTGTAAATCATGAAACAAAATTTCACGAGCTTGCGGGCATTGCATCCAGAGAAATTGGCGCCAGATTTAGAAGTCAGCGTTGTGCAAGTGGTCCGGTATGGCGGTATGTGACTGGGCATGGTCTATGCCAGTCTTTTGGAGAAGTCAGTTGACAGTTATTGCCCCAAATTCAGAGATATTAAAAACCCATTTCCTCTACGTAAGCAAAGAAGCAAAGAAGCTATCCATCAGAATGAAATACATCAGTAATATTTGAACTTATTGAGAATAAAATTAAACATTTTGAAACAAAAGGATCTTAATTTCGTAATCCTGGTTTACTTAAGAGTGATATAAAATTATTAACTTTCTGCATTCAAGTTAGGAGATTTAACAGACAAGTATTTTTGTTTGTTAAAAGCGCTGTCCGTCCTTAAGAGAGAATTAAGAGAGAAAACAATAAATATCTGAATTATTTAATAATACAACAAAAAGAAACATGAAACAATTCGCCATTCAAACATATTTCTGTCACTTAGCCAAGATGTTTAAAGTATATGAGAGAATTTAATAAGAAACGAAACGAAATAGCAATAAATAGTGTAGAACATAAACATAATGCAATTCCCGGATTTTTGTTAGAAAAAAAATGACAAACATACTTTCGTATGAATCCATTATTCGCCGCCTCGCGCCGCTTCAGCTCGCGTATGTACACCCCTTTCTGTATTTGGAGGGGAAAAAGTGCGGAGTCAGGGGAAGTTGTCCGTGCACGTAGGAACGCCGGGCTCCCCGGGCGGGCAAGTAGCTCGTGCGGGCGCGGTTTGACATGCCTGACGTAGATACACTCTTGCCAGAATTCATGTAAATGCCTCAGACATTTTTATTTCTATTCCTCTCGTGTCTTTCACTCTGCCTTATCTCACAACGCGCCGTCGATCGATTCAGGTGTTCAGGTTGGATGCAAAAGACATGATCCAAGGCCACGTATTTGACAAGTCAAAGGTTGTATTGTGTGCTGTAAAATTCAGGTAACTGGGGAACATGCCTGATTTTTTCATGTTTAATATTTATATTTTTTATAGGGCGGTAAGCAAATAAGGCACATTTCCATTTCCATTTTAACTGCCTGTTGTGACTGATACCATTAACTTCGTTCCAGAATTCATTGGAAAAATAATTTCGACTAATGCCAAATACCTTGTAAGTGGAATGGCTGATGTTAAATTCCGCATTTCTCTTGGATATGGATATGGTTAGGGCATCATATCGGATTTTGCAGTGTCAAAGATTATTTTTATTATATGAACCACTTCTTTATTAGACTTCTATTTTGGAATAAAATGAATTCATAGATTTGTAGCGATACTTACCTCTATCCAAACTAAAAGTAATCAAGGCATCTAATTTACCTGAGAACTTTGAGAAGTCTGACATCCTCGAGATGCCCCAACTCACGGCCGCTACGCCTAATGCTGTCCAGACGCTCAAGCGACCTTTATTCTTTCATGTCGTTTTCCTGGCGAATAAGCTCTTATAGGCGACCATACAGTGCCAAAGCTTCATTTCTTGATTTCGACGTCTTGGCTAAGTATTATCACACGGGCTCTCATGTTAATGCTGGGCAAACACTACTAGAATTTTAAATTTGTGAAACCAATATTTCATTTGTTACCGGAGCCTGCTTCAGGGCTTCATTATATTCATCCTATAGCATTTTCCATTACCCTATCTTCCTTCTTGGTGAAATGTTCGAGTCTTTATTAGGTTGTTATGAAATGATCGAAGAGGATTTAGATGATATTATGGAATACTTGGCAGTAGACCCTTTCCTTCCATGCCGCAATGCTCAGCTCGTAATACTCTTCTCCAGGATTCAAATGCATAACCACAGCGCACAACGGTTTTCGCGCAATCGTGAGGTCACGCGTGGCGGTCAGAGGCATTTGAGAGCATCTGAACCCGGTCCAGTGTCTCGAGCAGTTGAACACTCGACATTGGAAACTGAATGTGCCAAACTCACTCTCTTGCCACATTTCGCGTTCGAAGAAATAAATTACCCATGAAACACACACGCGCGCGCGCCCAGGAAACATTCTTGTTACTTCCAATTTTCCCAAGTTATTTGGCTTTTCCAGTCTTCAACTTATAAACGAAAGACATTCGTATTATTTCGAAAAGTAATTCGGTTTCAAAACAAATTTAAATTCACTAACTGCCATGATCATTTTCATATCCAAGATCGAAAGAAAACAGTCGCCTCCAGTTAAAGTGAAATTCAGGGAACTAACAGTTTTGGTTCACTTTAACAGAGGTTAATCATTCTGTTGATCTTGACATCCTATTATAAATACAGTGTGGATACTCGTTATTTCGTGGAATTTCATTGACCTACCCTCACGAGTATCCACACTATATTTATAACAGAGGTTCACTGTATCCGATAATGTCAAAATTAAATATAATTTCTCCTCTAATGATTGATTTTATTATCACAGAGATGCAGCAAAATACATCTTCTTCCTCAGATTCTTAATCAAACTTCTTCGATTGTGATCTTTAGCAGACGATATTTTTTTCGAAGCTACCTGGTGTCAGAATTTGTGGCACCAAGGCGATATATTATTTTATATGATGGAATTAATTTCCAGGACGTTGTACTTCCTACGTTCACTACAGCCTAGTTTCAGGTTCCGGAACTGAATCTTCTTATGTTTATTTGTAATGTAAGTGAAACGGGACCAGTGACGCAAGTTCACTACAACCTGGGGTTCACTCTATCCGAGTTCACTCCAACCGGAGTCGAGTGTATATCTCCGTGCAGCAATGAAGTCGTCCAGCGCCGAGTGGCTGCGTGGCCTGGAGGGCGCGCTGGGCCCCGTCTTGGCCTCGGCGGCGCGTGGAGGGGGGCCCGTTGGCGCGGCGCGGCGCGGCGCCGGGGAAGGAGCCGCGGCGGCCGCGGCGGCAGGAGGAGCCGCCGGCCACTCCACCAATGGGCTCGGGCCGAAGGAGTGGTCGCGGCACGCAACGCCGCTCCGCTCCGCGCCGCGCCGCGCCGCGCCGGGCCCCGCGCCGGCCACGCACGCACCCACGCACGCACGCAACGCCCTCGCCGCCGCACCCGCCCCAATCAGCGCCAAATCGCCTCTTTCCTGCTTCTTTGTCGACGCCCGCAGAATTGCCTGACCTTCGCCAATTTGCACGATGCCGATCTCCGACCTACGCGTGCCTTTTTTTCGAAGAAAAGTGTGATTTTTTTGTTGTTGAAAATTTTTTTTCGTATTTCGATTTGTTCCAGTATTCCTAACCGTTGGTCGAGCGTCTGTGGTTGGACGAATCTTCGTACATTGGTGTTTTAGAGTGAACGAGGTGGTCCAAATTCTTTGTAAAATGCTGGGTGTTCTGCAATTATTTGTCAGTATTTTTATTTGCTGTTAATTAATATTTTCCACGCCTGCATGTGCTTATTATGTTCATGAGTCGATACGTAGATTCTTTTCTGCTCTTTTTATACGTGCCCGCAGCACCAACTACCTGAATTTTATTAACCTGTATGACCAGAGCCTCACGCATTAAAAAAATTATAAAATACTTCTTTTCATGTGTCACGGGATGGAGAATCGTCCTCTATTCCTCTCCAAATATGTGGAATCATTGTTAAAAAACATTTCATGTCCGGAAAAATTGCCATTGGGTCGGTGCAGATGTTAAATATCACAAAACTAAACATTTGCGTAGGTGTAAATTTTATTATTTACTGAATTGTCGCTGTTTCATTATAGTCGTATCAACGACTGAGTCATTAGAGACTGTATTTACATTTTAAATTTTAATTGTATTCTTTTATACGCTTTATATTTTATTTACATTACAATAATTATACGAGGGTCATTCAATAATTAAAGAGACAAATTGGTTTGGAGAAAAAACAGTTGATAGGACAAGTTTGGTAATTTTAGGACTTAAAGTTGGCATCACTGGGATGAGCCCTGACCATCTGGAGGATCATCATTGTTGTGTTAATTACCTCAAAATTAAGTTGAAAGATGGCGCGTCTACTTGAAAATTCCACATTGATTAAACAACGTTCTGTGATACTTTGTTTACTTCCTGATGGTAAATATCCAGCTAATATATACTCTAGAATGACTATAATGTATGATGAAGTTTTATGAACCGCAGAAATTTTTACAAGTGGGTAGAACAGTTCAAAAGTGGTCTAGACTCATCCTTCTGGACGCATTAATAGCAAAAGTTCTGTTGACGGTGTTTTGGGACCCTAAAGGGTCTTTTTTTAATGATTATCTCAAAGAACAGCGTACAATAAACAGCCAATACTACTCAGATTTGCTTTTGAACAAGTTGAAGCCAGCCATTAGAGCGTGTCGTGAATCTCTGAGGAGAAGTGTGATTCTCCAGCAAAACAACGCACGTCCTCACACTGCTCATCAAACACGTGAAACCATTGGCAAAATGAATTGGGAGGTACTGCCTCATCCCCATATAGTCCCGATTAGCTCCATTTCATTTCCATTTGTTTGGTCCACTGAACGAGTTATTACTTGGGAAGAAGTTCCAGGATAACAGAATGTCACAAAATTTGTCGGAAATTGGTTTAAACACCAATATAAAAAATTCTTTACAGCAGGTATAAAAAAGCAGGTAAACCGCTGGGGCAAGTGCATAAATGTTGGTGGGGATCATATTAAAAATAGGAAAATCCTATTTTGCAAAAATAAACCTTTTTTTCTCCAGACCAATTTGTCTCTTTATTGAATGCCCCTCGTAATATACACTCTTCATTTTTTTCAATTCAGATTCTTTTCTTCTCAACATTTATCAATTTGTGAACATCACCAGTAGCGCCAAAACGTATACAGGATTTTCTCCAAAATGCAAATTCTCTGATCGATATAGTCGCACGTAAGGCTCCGCGCATTTAATTTGGATCTTTTAACTTTGAGGCATACATTCAGCCCCGAGAGCATATTAAGTATTGTTCTAAAAAATTGCTCCAACTTTTTTCTATAAATTTTTTGTAAGAATACTTACTTGACATAGGTGACATGCTGATTAAAATTTTTCATTTTTCAAACATTTTGAAATGCATTTTTTAAACATTTTGTACATCGTTAATATTTGCATAACAGGTGTATCTTATAATTTAATTCATTTGTGGATTCAAATTATATGATCTTTTATGATGTTTCTTAAAATCTATAAAGTTTTCAATAATGTACATGAGCTAAATATTGCGCATTTTCAGAAACGCTCAACCTACATTTTCTCTTAAAACAGTTTCAATTTTCCCCCAACAATTTTCTTACGAAGATGCTTTGTTCTTATATTGGATCCTACATATCTGAATTCAACTACTAGGTGACATAAAAAGTGACAAAATGAGAAAAATGTAGGGATTTTGATATAACAATATATTCAATATTGTTATATCAAAAAGTAATGTGTCTTATATAATCAAATTCTGTTATATATATTACAGAAAAGGAATCTAAACCATTATGGTAACTGAGAAGATCTGTAAATGTTATACTGTACAATATCTTTTAGAGAAATATTTTCAACATTTCTAGAAAATTATTTATAAATTATTCTTTAATGAGTGCGATGATATGTTAGTTATTGGCCATATATGGAACAAAAAGGTCAGTTTTAAAGGAGATTTTAAGAAGTACTCTGTAATTGACGTTGTGCGCTGCCGTCCGATGTAGTTTGATGACATATTGCGCACAATAGATGAAATATTAGATGAAAATTATTTGCAGTGTAATAATTATTAAATTTCCTAAAGGTAACAAATATTACGAGAAAGTTTCTAACAGTTTGTAACTTCAATAGTTTACCTGATGAAGTGAAAACCTAATTATTCGAGTTTTTCGCATCCAAGATTGTGTCACAATTATTTCGTTATACATTCCTTTCTCTTTGTTGGTGCAAGTTGGGGGTTTTGAAACTAACTCAAGAAATAGTGCATCAAATAATATTGACAAATACATTTACATCTTTGCCGTTACTGATTGTAAATAAATTCGACAAATATGTTATTTTAAAACACTTGCTTTTGAAAGCGAATTGAATATTATAATTTACCGGTTTTGTAATGTTAATTAACCATTGTTTATTGCAAATATTTTAATGTTCTTAATGTTCTAACATTTTAAGAAATGTTTTACTAGATATATTTTAAAATATTTTTCCGCAACTGCAAAATTGCCACTTATAATCGTTTTCAAAGGAATTCCAACATAATCAAAAATGTCGGTGTATAGTCCAACTTGCTTTGTTACATTACGGATCATGTGCTAGATGGACGGAATATTCAGGGAACTCCGGAGAAGAGTAGATGGTATGTGCAAACGTAGGATTGACAACCTTTCGAAAACGATGACAAAAGGTGAGAAATATAGTTTAATTGTTTGCTACGTAGTTTGCGTACTAATTCCCTTGGTTTTAAATATAAAACAACAAAAAAATGCGCATTCTGCCCCATGAGCTCTATTTTACACTTGAGACAACACTGCTAAGAAATCATGACGGTCCGCCATGATGGAGAACGTCTGTTCTGTCCTCGTTATCTATGTACCAAATAGCAGGAATTAGCGATTTCTTAAAATTTAAAACATATGATGTGTTTTATTTTACAAAACCTTAATTAATAGTTGAAAAAAAAAACAATGTTTTATATTTAAAAATTGCAATTTACCTACACTACTTCAACAAAATTCAGTCTTCCATTTCTTGGAGACTTTTTTAATATTCATGCAGGGATGTGTTCTTGGTTTACGTATTTTAAATAATTTCTTTAGTTCACCTTATGCCAAATAATAGTCGTTGCAATAAAGGAAAGCAAAAAAGATTATTAAAGTAATGACTGCCAACTGCATTCTCATCAAGTTTACGGCAAAATATTTAAATAGAACTGAATCCCATTTCTATATTTTTGGCGTTATTTACAAACAAATGCTACGCAATACTTTGGCATTGTAATTGATAGAAACGATTTTAAGCATCAGTAACAACACACAAGACACTTTTAGCTTCGTAGGAAAGTGTCTAGGTAGATATTCACCGCAGCCTACCTAACAAAAACATTCTCATGATTTTCAGCCTTCCTAAGTATTGCAGTTATGCATCCAGTTATTATGTCGAGATCACTGATTCTGCCGTGTTGGAAAATAAAACAAAACAAATAAATTGCATAATTGAAAGTCATTTCGTATATACGGCAGTTTGCCAATTGTATTCATTACTTTCAAAAACTTTTTATTAGGGAAAAACTTGATTTCTTGTTTGTAGGGGCAAAATAATATTGCTACTTTAAAAATGCAATGAATCCATAATTATCTTGTAAATAACGATAATCATCATTCAAGCATTATATCTACGTGCCCTTCCCGTTCAACTTGTGGAAAACCTCTCAATGTTGACAACAGTTAATCTCTAAATTCTCATTATCGCATTCTCTTGCGAGTTTATTTTTTATATTCTACTGTACTCTTACGAAATTTTATTAATTATTTTATGAAATATTTTAACAATATCTGTATGAATAACGATTTATTTGTAAATTATACAATTTTCCAGACGTTCACGTATTTGGAAATGGTAAAAACAGTTACGTAATTTGAAGGAGTTTTCAATTAATATTTTATATTAAATACATGTACATACGTGTGTATGTCAATTTAATATTAAATAAATATTGACAATAAATAATGTGTTTTAGAGAATCTAAACAGTCTTAATGAATTGGATAATACCTGTTTAATTGCTAATTTTTTTCACTTCAAATTTTAATTTTATTACAATTATCCCTTCCTAAAAAATTCAAAGACAATGTATTTCAATTCTGTTCTGATTCTGCTGAATACAATCATGTTCATTCCCTCCTTTGGAAGTGGGAGTGGGAGGTTGAATGACATTCGCATCAGAAATGTAAGACTACAAAAGAATGAAACACAATTCACGCCTAAAATTCTTATTTATAAAATGAATTTTTTATTTTACAAAATCTCATCCTTCTATTTACAAATATTAGGTTTTCGCATTTTACGTTTAGTGATCTTTCATAAACCCGCAAATTAATAAGGCACAAATTCAGTTTATTACCACCCAAATAACGACCCAACAAATCCCATTTTTAAAATGTCAGTTAGGTTTTGCGACTATCCATTGAGCAAATACTGTTGCACTCGTTTTCTTCAGCTCTTCCTTCGTTCATTGTGGTAATATTAGAGCCGGTATGTGGATTTGGTAATTTATTAGCAATACTAGCAAATCAAATCTATAATTTGTTTTTCGATGCTAATATGTTTGTTTTACTCGAGAGCAAACATTTCTAGGTTTCAAATGTTGCTCTTTGGTACCTTAATTCATCATTCAACTAAGCGTAATAAAAGAATGGAGTATGGATTTTGGAGTTCAAGAAAACGTATGAAGATTATACTTGTCCACCATACATTATATACAGTTTTTAATGTTTTTTGACGATAAATATTTTGGAAATAGAATAAGCTGGTTTTAATAGATTTAGAAAGACGTTTCTTCAACACACAAAGTTAGAACAGTTGGAATAAACGTGTTTCTACGAAGAAAGTGAAATATTAGAAAGAACTGAAAGTGATTTGCGTATACAAGGACGTAACAAAAGCCCACTTCGCTACAGCAAACGGAATGCATATTGTATCAATATGTTGGTCCATCATTTAAAAGACAGAAAAAAATTCTTGAAGTAACAGTTTATTTAAACCAACGTTTCGGAAATAACTGGTTTCCACCATCAGTTGACAGAATATGTATTCCATTTAATATTATATAAACTGTTATTTCAAGAATTTTTTCTGTCTTTTAAATGATGGAGCAACATATTGATACAATATGCATTCCATTTGCTGTAGCTAAGTGGGCGTTGATTACGTCCTTGCATACCCAATTCGTACGTAATTAAATACGCATACGTAATGAAAATGTCGTGATGGACTTACATTTTGATATAATTGAAAATATAGACAGAAACAAAAAATATGAATACATGTTGCCCGCCCGTATGTGAGCTAGAGCAAGCACCACAGGCCTGCCTCCCGCTGGGAGCGGAGCCGAGGCGCGGCGCGGGGCGGCGCGGCGTTGTGCGCGCGCGTGCGTGGCGCGTGCGAGCGGTGGGTGGCGCGGGCTGGCGTTTAGGCCTACGAGCGGCCGCGCGCGCGCCCCGCGGCCCCGCCGCCGCCGCCGCCGCCGCCGCCAGGGCTCCTGCAGCGGAAACGCTCGCGACGGGGAGCGCGAGCGGAAACGAACAACAGTCGCAGCCGAGGCCGCAGTTCCAAAATAACGCGTTCACGAGATGGGGCGAAAACACACTATTGTGTACGGCGGCAAGATCCAAAGAACGTCTGATATTTTCGTTGGAAACCAATTGAGATTGTAAGAGCATAAATTGTTATTCATTTTCATTAACATTCGCTGTTGGGACGCTCCATAGAATGATTTGACGTGCACATGGTTTAGGGCATAATTATCTTTCTAGTGTAGTCGTCTATCGTTCGATTCTACATATAATTTCTGTGCGGAATATTTGTTGTATCAATGGCGATGAATAATTGTTTATATTTACATTTACTGTCATTGTAAAAGGAACATTCGTGTTTATGTTAAACATATGTGTATTGGTCATCAAGTCTGCTTTTCGTTTTCGTGTGAATGATCCTAAAGCATCCAAATAAGTCCAACCTCCAGCTACTTCATTGTGAAGGTGCGGGAAAGGCGTTCCGCTTCAAGAGGCTTCAACTGTTTCATTATTTTGCTCTTTCTATTTTTTGTCCCATTTGTGTTCATCTCTCACCGGAAATCGAAGTTCATATACTCTGATAAATATGAGGGACCGAAAGCTTCCAGGGCCGGAGTCTTTAATTTTCCTGAGGAGTGAAGTTTCAACCTACTCCATGCCGAAATCGCATGCATTTTTCTTTCAACGCAGGTCGCAGGGTGACGATTTAAACTTTCACACTATTCCCTCTGGTTCAGGCGCACTGTGTATGTGACGCTTCTTGACTGTATCTTCCATTCTCTGATGAAGACTATTTTAAGATTCTCGAATCGATATAATCATTGCCTGCGACAATACACCTCCAATTCAGCCATAAAGCGTACATATTCTGGATGAAAATCATTTGCAATTCATACAAAGAACACCGTTTTCTGTGAGTAAAACTAGCCACGTTTTTTTTGAGTTAAATATTATTTTAGACATTTGCGTAATATTACACTAATTGACAACTGAATACTGTTAAATAATTTTTTTCGGCCTTTAAGAATCTACATGTTTACACACAAAGAGTCGAATTTAATCTTACTTCTTTTTACACGACTTTTCCAATTATTTTAAGAGATAACGTACGAATTTCACTTCACTTAATACTCTTGTTCTGAAAACTGCTGAGGAATTTTATGACTTCAAATAAATATTAAAATATTTTTTAAGATTTCAATAATATATGAAATAGTATCTCTATGCCAAGAAAAAATATACATTCACTACGACACTTTCCCTTGTATAAATTTTGAATTATCTCTCACATAGTTAGCAACATATTTTGAAATGTGCTGCTCATATCCATCTTTTAATAGACCGTAAAATAAAATAAGTAAGTGAATAAAAATCTCAGATAATTAACAAATTCGTAAAAATTTTATCTTTCTGTATAGAATCTTTCAAAATATACTTGGGTTTAAAATTAATTTTGTCAACATGAATATAACATTAAATGTACTTGGGTAAATAAAAGTACGAGAATAACTTCAGCATCTACAGTTATGGTCTTTCTTTTAAGTAATGCATACTAATAATTACATGACTATGGACCATATCTCAACAAAATATAAACGGAAGCATAGAAGTTTTACGAACCATGAAATATTCATGCACATAAAGATAAGTCAAATACATACATATGAGTATAAGAATGAAAGACACTTGAAGATCCACAAGATTGTGACTGTGCAGTGAAAGTCGCGAAAGGTTCTTGCACGAAAACCTTACATTAGCATACGTGAAATGTGTGTCAAATTCAAAAAACGCTGGAATAAACATGTTTCGGAGGAGTGATATCAGGATATCACACGTCACCGCCGGCGTCGGATAAACATTCGAAAGCCTTGCGGACAGCTCTTGGGTGTAATTAATCAAAACTGCCAGGTTCTCGAGCCAGTGTGAAAGTGAATGAGCGGTTTGCTGTAAACAACTAAATATAATTGTTATAAAAGTGGAAAACAAACATCGCGATAGGAAAACCAATGAATTTCTCACATGAGCCACTGGAATCTGCAAATGTGGTCAGAAATTTCTCATTTCTATTGTAAACATAAAAAAAATTAAATCGTTTAATTTTTTGGCATGAATTTCGAATATTGTTCATTAAAATTTGTACTAAATTTGATAACAGAGACAAATTATTTTAATAATAAGACACTGTTTACCAGAACTATTGAATTCCATCCTTGAAACAAGAAAATACGCAGTCATTCATAAGAATATTTATTTTCAAAACATGTTTTACCTTCAAGAAACGCCCGTAATATTTCAGAAATCTGACGTTCAGTGTCTCTCTGCTTTAGCAAGTGCTCCATTCTCATGTTGCTCTTGTTGCTCGTAGGTACCTTAACATACTGTCCCTTTCACTCTCTCTCTTACTGATGAAACGAATGATAAACGTTTTGTCAATTGCATCACGATGCCAAACGACACATTTTGTTGGAAAGAAAATATTGCAATGATTTTAATGTCCTTATAATACATTTTCACTTGGTTTTGAGTGAAAAATTCATTAGTAAGTAACATTTTAAAAAAATGAAATGAAATTTTCAAAAATGAAAAACAATGTTGCGGAAGGTGTTCGGTGTATTTAAAAAAAGGAAACATTAACTATTCCGAGTATTTTCAAGAAAAGAACAACGTTTACATTTCCAAAATTAATGTAAAAAATGGTTTAAAAAAATTGAAAACTAGTATTCAGAGGACAGAAAAATAAGATATTTTTTACAAGTTCATTGATTATGGAACCATTAAAAGTAAAAACTATTGATTCACACGGCAGTAAAAGTTGGACGAACGATAATGCTGAATAGTGCCGTTACCTCAAATGCCAATAACCATGGTCTTCAAATTCCAGAGGTCGCCTCTTTACCTGAAAAAGGAAAAGGAAGTTCTTTTAATATTATGTTATAGTTTCAATTGCTTCGAAGCTTATTTCATGCAGTTACTTTAATTTTTTAACACAGTAAAATATAATTTTAATATATTTTAAATGGAATTTATGAGTAACGTATTTGGCGTATTGCTTATTTATACCATTGGTATAGTTTTATTAGTGCTACTTCCAAAAAATGTAATTCTTACATTTAGATATCAGTATCGTACCGGATTGTTCTGAATTTATTTAGTAAACATTAAAGGAATATAATATATTATAGCATACAAGAACAGCTTAAGTTGCGCTTAACAGGCACGAATTCAACTTTAACATATTTGCAATATTCTTAATGAAGAGTACATGATCCAACTAGTATATAATGTTGGAATTTTTCACCCGAATAAGAATTATGGCAAAACCAACGTTACGAAATTCGTGCGGCAATTCTTGAGTGCAAAAAGGTAGCATGGCGTTTAGCTTATGTAATTTTCTGTGTAACATCAATATATAACATCTTTATATTGATTAAAAATAGAAAATAATGTTGGAGATAATTTTAGTTCTAACTGGACACTTTCGTCTGCCTTGACCCAAATGATATAATGTTTTTTTACCAATGTGACAATTCGTATTGATATTCAATTAATCTACTAGTGATATCTATCACAAAAAATTATAACAAAATGATTTATCTTACAGAGAGTCAATTTCAAGCCATTTTTCATAAATGAATACGAAACTTTTTATATAGTTGCAAAGTAAAGAAATAACTTTTAGCTGCGGGCGTTTGCATTTGTATAACCGCATTTCTCAGCAGATTGGTTAATCATTTATGGTGTTTAATATATATTTGTGTGATCCAAGGATACTAACACTAGTTTGAATTACGAGCATATTTTATTACGAAACGAGATATGTTAATGTAGAATTCTTTTAAACTTAGAATTGTCGGCTCTCATTTACTGCGCTGATAACACGCATAATGGGAGATATTATTTACATGTTGCCATCATAATTATGAGTGCATATGTGTCACGTGACAAATACTTCAGCGATGACTCCGTTATTAATTCAATTTGTGCCACAAAAGTCATTTTATGAACAATTTAGTACATCGAAAAAGTCGTTTATAATGATGGTATACAAAAAACTTGTTTCACAAAATTTCCTTGATAAAATTACGCGCGGAAGGTATAAGTTTTCCTTCAATTAACACAATTTATACATTTAAGGAACAAGATATCCGTAACTTACACGCTGAGAATTTTACAGATTTTAACTACACGAAGGTGGTGTAAATTCTATCTCAGTGTGTCAATGCATTGTCTCAAATATTTTTACCTGTAGTACCCAGCCCATAGGTTTCCGTGTACTGATTATTCCAAATAGATCAAGACGTGTGTACTTTGTTTCGATTTCTGTCACGTGCGAAGCGCGCGGTTTACATTACGTACCCAAACTGTTGCCCTGCATACGTTGTGGGTTCAGTTACTTCTACAAGGTACCTTTCGTGTAGATATATCAAAAATGATTTTTGATGGTTGCAAGGACGCAACGAGACATTCGTATTGAAAATAACGATGAAAAGGGAGCCCATGCATTTCCAACAGAGATGTGCCAGTTTACGTCCGTTAACAGCGAAGTCTGCAATTAGAGACGCAACCGGCGGCGCGCCGCGGCGCCTCCGCGCAGAACCCTCCGAATCAGGGGATCGGCGCCACCGGCAGCGCACCACTACCCTGGTGCCCGCGGCGGGCGCGGCGCGGCGCGGCGCGGCGGCGGGCGGCCTGCAACCCTGGGGCGGGCGCTGTCTAGCCGGTCGACGCGCCCCTAGCAATTAGGGGGTGCCTGGGTACCGTTTCCAGCAGATGCCTCGCCACTGCCCCCGCCTCAGTCGCCGCCGCCGCCGCCGCCACAGCCGCCGGCCTGGGCGTCCAATAATAAATAACGAGCTGTGCCTCGGGCGGCAACCTTGATTGCCTCCAACCGTAATGGCAGCCACCGAGCGACCTGCAATTGAAATCCTCCTGCAACTACCGGTCGAGAAGGTCAGGGCTCTCGGCGCGACACCTACCGCACGCCCTCGCCAGTTACGGTCTGTCGCGGCGTGACGACTGGGCTTGTCCTGCCTTATTAAGCTCTTGACGTACAATGGGACTTTCAAAGGCGCCAAGTCGTTTGGTTAATAAAACAGCGAGGAACGTTCTATACCAGGATCACATTACTCAAGAATTGTAAAGGGAATAAACTGTTTCGAGACTCAACATAAAGTGAGTCTTTCACAAAACTGTCATCTACAATATTAGTATAACATGCCATACATTTATATTTTTCATTTTGGGTTTTACATTGAGCAATAATTTACAAATAAATTAATTGCTGTTGTAGGGTATCCTCGGTTATATCTAACGATTTTCTCGAAAAAAAAATTTTTCGCACAGATTTGCTTTAAAATATTTTTCTCTTGAAGATAATATAATGCAACATAAATAAAGCATTAAAAATATGGTTGAGAATGAAATGATTATGATGACTGTGCGACTCTCCGTTGGTCAAAAGCATTCTCAATCATCTTAATTGAATACCTGTCCTCTGTTTCTTAAAAAATCATATCACCAAGCTCTATAAAAGTGACGTAGACTCTGCGTAAAAATATTTTACAGAATTTTACATAATATTTCAAATAAAAAAATAAATTAAAAAAATTAAAACAGAATATTCAGCATCAAATTGTTTTTAAACTACATTTAGTTTACGAAACAAAATGTTCAAATATAACACGAAGTTGATATCTTTCCTTCATTAATATTCCTACGCAATGTAATTGTTTGTAACCAAAGTATGGTAATTGTAAAGTAAGGTAAAGAAATATATTGGCAGTTGGCAACTGTGGCTAGGATCTCCCGAACAGCCAAATGTCCAAGAAATAGGTAGTATCCAAGACGTCAACAGCTTTGATGGTGCATTCATTATTAGTTCAATACTCGTACGATACGAAATCCGTAAATTTGCACACTGCTATGCAAAAAGAACAACAAAGAGCAACGACCGGAAGTTATAATGCCGGAAGTAGTGTAGGTAGGCTACCTACTGCAAAAGATTGCAGTACGTTGTTTTAGAAATGCGCAAATTGATGTTAATCGATGAGTACGATATCTCAGAAAGTTTGAATATGCACCAATCTACCCTGACAAGGCAACGGAATTTTGTTCGAGTGAACTAGATACTAAAATAATATAAGAACAAATATGTATCATTCACCCGTCTACATTAGGCAACTCAGTTGACGAAAATATTGTGAGGTAGCGACAATAGGTCAAGAACATCTGTTACGAAGCAGATTACGCATTGGTCAATACTTATTTCGTAAACATGTGAAATTTGTTTGAGTAATGTGTTTACGCGAACACGTCACTGCTGCATTACCACTTCTTTGATGTAGTACATTCACTTTCCTAGCGATACAGTATTTAAAAGATAGAGCCAGGTAGTTTTAGAAGTCTGAAACTGGTAAGGGATCCATTATCATCTAATTTGATCGCAACTTCCACCAATAGAGAAAATGTGTACAAATTAAATTCATAATTTGTTGGGGAAAATACGTCTATTTGAACTAAGCTCCTCAAAGGTACAAGGAATTCACCCAAATTACTTAATATTCATATCCACGAGACATTTCAATCAGACGTGACCATTTCTTTGCTTTTCAATAACAATGAAATGAACATCTTTGATATGTTATTTTCTTCAATGTTACATCTATTTTTTCTTGAGTTTAACGAGAAATAATGAAAATAATTATATTGTATTAGTTACATTAAAGATAAGCATTCAAATTTATAGGGGTTTTCTATTATTTTTTTTCTTTTGAAGAAACCTGTAAATTCATAACCAGTAAAGTGTATGAAGTTCAGTAAAGATGTTTTCTTCCCTCAACTTCATACCATTTATCTTCAAACCTCCACGTGCATTCTTTTTTTGGATGGTTCTATCGAGTTAATAGCAACGCACACAAAAAGAAAATCTGAAGAGTAAAATGTATGCAGGCGGTCTCTAATACCCCGATGAGGAAGCGAGATCTAATAAGGATGACGTCATGAGGCATGTGCGCTCCTTATGTAGCCCTGAGATAAAAAAAGCAAATAGAAAATAAAATTGAAAAATAGTAACCTGCTCCTATCTCTCCTATAATGAGTACCATCGCAGTAAGTATATTGTACTTGAAATTGCTCAACACAAGCATTAAAAATATTTTACCACTTGCAACAAGCGCATCGTATGAGAAAACAGTTAATGTTGGTTTACTAACGAATCACTTGAATCTCTAAGCTTCATCTTCTTATTTGATCGAAGCAAGAATGAGGAGCCTTTCTAATTTATTCATCTAGTATGTAATGTAGAATTTCATAAAAACTACGTTTAACATTACATTTTCTATTTCAGTTTCCATAAATGTTGTTCTCAAGTCACTTCACCTTTCCCGCATTGAATCCGTTGACTCTGAAATCTTCTGCTGGATACATTGATTTTACAGCGTAGAAAACTATGATAAAATTATGTGAAGTTATGCATTATTTGCATAGATATGGAAGACTCTGCAGTTGACACAGGGTTCTCTAATGTTCTTTATATTTTGGGATAAAAAATCCAAAAACTGACTTTCCACTTTGTAGTAATGAAAAATCTCGAAATTAATTTGCACAAGATGTTCTGCAAAGATGTCAATTTATTGCGTTGTAATACAAAGCATTCAATATATAAAAGGGGAACATCAGGGATAGGCAATAGAGATTTTGTTAGAATTTCATGTCGAATGCTTGATTTAGGAACAAAATGACTATTTTCATTGAATTACTCGTCAAAAACTACATACATAGTCGACTAATTGATCCAATTTTACTTTGTGGGCAACCCCCTTTTTTCGGACTTGGAAACGCATCAGTTATATGTCTTAAATTATTATTTTATATTGGTTTAATTGTAATGTCCCTAAATCATTCTTATATTTTTCCTGGACATCATTTGAGTGGAAATTGAAATAAAAATATTAAATTTAGAATATTAAAAAACAGTAAATCCTCGACCTAATAGCAATTTTATTTGTATAGTGACTTGTATGGATATACAAAGAAGCAGTTATTTCCCAATTAATCTTTAATGCCCTTTCTATGATCTAATGTATGCCTGTTCGTCAAATGAGTTCCAATATCAGTTGGTAAGAGCTGATGGTAGGGTTCCAGTGTGGCGCACCACTAGATTTGGAATATGTCAAAACACAACAAAATATAAAGTGCGGGTACGATGCCGACATATTAAGAGCAAAACTTGTAACTGCTATGTAGACAACAAGCCACTTACTAATGGATGTGCTGGGATTCAACGTTACACATGTGAATGTCCTAACGGATTAAGAACAGTTGGCTGCTGTTCGCATGTCGCAGCAGTAATCTATTATTTTTCGAATGCAAGATATCCTAGCAAAATCCTTAGGCCTGCTGTGTAGCTTTCGGAACTCTTCAATCAGAAAGAGATCTCCTCATATATTGACCGATAATGAGCGACGATAAAGAAGGTGAAAATTAAGAAGGAATAGTGAATTTTAATGAAAATTAATTTAAAGAGCTGTTAATAAATTGTGTTTTATTATTATTATTTTGAAAACAGAATCCATCATTTGTGAAAATCATTTTCTATTATTTTTTCACAATTTTAATATAATTTTTTAAACTTTATTCTAGTGAATTGTATATTACATATTAATTACCCATTTTTTGTTATTCAAAAACTTAAATATATTACAATAACGTAGATCCTTAGGTGTACGAAATAGAAGTTGGTAGTTTAAACAGAAGGAAACATCATTATTCTATCAATTCAGAAAAAAAAAGAAATTTGAGTTCAAAATCACGGAAACTTATATGACAGTTTATTACAAAAAAATAAAAAAATTGAATTGATGCGTTTTTAAGTCCGAAAAAAGGGGTTGACCACAAAGTGAAATTGGATCAATCAGTCGATTAGACAAAACTATTTACATTATAAATTTTTATAAAAATTAAGAGTAGGGAGATTTAAAATTATTACAGTAAATTAACGTTTGTTTTGACATGGTTGTTTCGTGAATTTATTAATCTTCGTTCCGACTGGTTGGAATTACAACTTCACTACTCAACTAATTCTAGAAACTTAAAATAAACTTTGATTAGCTACAACGTTAGCTACAACGGCGAGATACTGGTTGGACTCTTTGCATGCCTCTAAGTCGGGAAAAAACTATGTGAAAGAGGAGAAGAGGTTGGTTCAGAATATTGTACCACGAAAGCATGGTAAACGTAATGGAATTGTTCTCCATTTTGTTGACAAAAGAACGCAGAAAATGGAAGACTGGCTGTGGAGACAAGGCTTGGCCTTTCGAAGATAATGATCAAAACTACTGTTCACGAATATGATTTATTATATTAAACTATTATTATGTATTTGTCTCATATAGTATAATTGTGTATATGTCTAATATTATGTGTTTGCTGGGATGAAGAGAAGGATGTCAGAAGAAACATTGGAATGCTTTTGAAAGCTCAGCCAAAATTACCTCATCGTTTTGGTGACCTATGAGCGATATTTCGAGCACTTTTGTTGCCTGGCGGTTTTTAATGTGTGATATGTAAACAGTTCAAAAAATTTCTCTGCAATTAAAGAAAGTATCATTATTCCTTCGTAGGTCATTGTTCAAGACTTCTCTGCATACATTCTTGTCAATGCTCGCATTAAGTGTCGAATTCCTCTGAATATAGTCGATGAAACATCGACACTTCAATTTTTCAGTCTGTGTGATTGTATATTTAGTATTTGTTGAGTCGATTTCAGTTTCACTTTCGCAAGTCCAAGCGTACTCGAAAATAAGGTCTGTTGGTGGGGTGGAAGGTTGTATTTGTAAATGTTTTCAGTACGTGTAATAGTTATTAACTTCATTAGACGATATAACTTTAACACCTGACGCGGTTGGAAGTTTGTAAATCGAGGCGTTAGACAACACAATTCTTTATTTGTGATATCGACCGTGTGTTGTTGAATATTTTTCGTAATCCTTATCAGAAAAATAATTTAAGAAGTCATTTTCTTGGAGCATATATTTAGTATTTCTTTAGTGTATGACATCTTTAGCTGCGGCTAATTTCTTTAAATTGTTCTTAACGGATTAAATCCTTAACGCACCTCGACCGTTAAAAGTAGCTTTTCGTTCGTCTGTTTGGTTGCGTTAAGTCGATATTTCAACAGTAAAATATTAAGAAAAAAATGTCATTACTGAACTGCGGGTCCTTTTCTCGACGTTTGTCCACAGTCTAAAGCAGGGGTCCTCAAACTTTTTAAACGGGGGGCCAGTTCACTGCCCCTCAGGCCGTCGTAGGGCCGGATTATATAGTGCGATTTTTCTGACTGTCTCTCAAGCCCCTTTGGCCGATCACACGGCATTTCGCGTCTTTCTCGGTCCTGCCTCTAGATGTCGCATGGTCGCAAGCACTGCTTGATACGGTCGCGATCATGCGATATCTAGCGGCATGACTGAGAAAGACTCGAGGTACCGTGACGTATTCCATCGTGAAGACAAGCCTTGAGAGGCAGAGTTAGAAAAATAGCACTATAGTAAAAAACAAAAACTATAAACAAATTCTTATACACACTGCATATATCTTATTTTGAAGTGAAGAATCAAAACGGGAACAAATACAATATTTAAAAGGAAGTAAAATTAAATCAACAAACTTGTTGATTTAAAACCATCGATTTTTTTGCCATACCTAGACACCCCAACACATAATAAAAAATGTGCGGATTTTAAGAAAAAAAATCTTTAAACCATAAAAACCCGGCGGGCCTAAATGTCCTCGGCGGGCCGCATGTGGCCCGCGAGCCGTAGTTTGAGGACCCCTGGTATAAAGGCTCGTCCACAAGATCTGTCTTTTCGTTCAATTTCGGGCATGCGCCTAACGTATACAATAGCCCACGTAGCGCATGCGTTTCGGGCATGCGTCTTTTCTCGGAGAGAACGGACGCATGCAATAGCGCAGGGCTTCTCGCAGGAGAAGGGAATCTCGAGCGTCTTGACCTTGCGTTTTCTCCAAAAACCAAATAGTATGCTCTTCAAAACAATTACCGTGAATTTCTAGCCCTATTTAATCTTTATTTACTTTTTAGAGCATCAGATCTAAGTTTCAGTGAATATTGAAGTCTTGTGGAAAGTAATGGTACAGTCTTGACTATATAGAATTCCCAGAAATGAGTATAACTCCTAGATTATTGAAGACTGCTTGAGACTGAGGTTATGTATTTCGAAGAGAATCGTATGTTGCTGCTTTTGCACAAAATGTAACAGAGTTATTACAATTCAAAGTAAAATTTTAATTCCCGTTACTACATTCCTGAAACTTTTCCCTCTTGCAATGCTTTTCTCCTGTTGATCTTTGGCCTGACTGTGAGCGTGGACAGTACAAATCGTAAGCATGTCAGACAGACTGAAGGACAATGAGGAACGGTGTGTAAAATGTAGCGCATGTGCATCTAGTTGCACATGCGTCTTCCAACTTGACGCATGCAATGGTGTGCCGAAGAGACGCTTCGTGTTGACGCAGCTTTAGAGAGCGTCTTGAGGACCAGCGTGAGCGCGGTCGTGGGCGTTGGGGCCCGCGCCATACGGCGCCCTGCGCCCCCGGGGCCGCCCAGCGCCGCCCTACGCAACTTTTTTTAAATTTTAGGTATTTCCCGTCCACAGTACCCCCTGAGGAGGCGGGGATTTATTTGCCTAAATGGTATACGCGAAAACTGCTGCCGTGCGGCTTAAGCAGCTGACAATGAGAGGGAGGGATTTTCTTAGTAATTAACTAAAGTAACTAAATTTTAGCTTAAATCTAACTTATTAATTATTAACGTGGCACTTTGACATACCTAACTTTAATAAATTTTTATTATTTTTTCTTAATCCTAAGTAATGTTTTGATTTTGTTTCATATTGGTAATATTTTGTTTTTATTTACTTGTTCATTTTTATTCACGCATCATTCATTCTTGTTTCATTATATACCTAACCATTTATTCTACTCACTCACACCCACTCTGCTACCTGCGCCACCCTCAATGAGAGGCCGCCCTGCCTTCTCTCCCGCCGATCCTATCGCTTTGCATTTCACATTGGCGCCCGCCCGCGCCTCTGTCCAAAGCGCCCAACACACGCGTAGTCATCTAAAAGCAAGTATATAACACGGGAAAATATTACTAAAAGTACGCCCATTGAAAAATGTTTCTGCCCATTGAAAAATGTATATACAAGGCTGGATTAAAAACAAAACTGAAGTAGTAATAAGGAATATGAACATAATACAGTTCTCAGGGGTTTGATAGAACAAATCTGGCAAACATTTTCATACGAAGCTTCCTGTTTCGCGCCGTTTCAGTTTGCCCGTGCTTCGCTTTGGAGGCGAAACGAGATCGGCGTCAGGGGAAGTTGCCGGCCGTCGCAGGAGCGCCAGGCTTCCCAGACGGGCAAGTAGCCCGCGCGGGCGCGGTTTGACAGGCCTTGTAGATGGTATCGACCATCCCCCACTGTCGAGTTTAGTTAGTTAATGCCTTATTTTACGTGGCGAGACTCGGGCCATCAGGCCCGCTCTTCCGTCTGACCACGCAAATTTCACTATGCTCCTTTCACCAACTATCGGAGAAAGAAGGTATTATCTCGGGCGACGAAACAGACGATTTGAATTTAGCTCAGAGGCGTCATTTAGGCTTGAGGATCTTTTACATGCAAGTAAATCTACTAACATGGCCGGCTTTACTTCCCCTCCGAAGTAAGGCGTACAAAGGATTTTTTCGCCCTTAAAAATCCACGGCTTCGATCGGGTTTGAACCCGCGAACTTGGGTATGACAGTCCGGCACGCTAACCGTCACACCATCGAATGCGAATCGGGATAGAAACTCTAGGACTTTTCGGTGTGAGACGCTGCAGCCGCAACGGACGTTATCACTAAGCCCATTCAACCGCTAGCCTCCGTGTGCACCGCTGGCACCGCCGCGCCGCGCCGCCCAGCTGCCGCCCCGCTAGACGCCGTCCCATCTGGTGGCGGGGGCTGCTGGTCGCCGGCAATGCCCCCGCGCCATTCCCCCGGATTCCCCGATCGCCGCCCCCGCCGCCGCCGCCGCCTTCTGCTGCGGCTTCCGGAGATGAGCAGGATGCAGAACCGCTAGGCCGCGCCGCGCCTCCACCGTTATTGGTACCGCCCCTCCCCGCCCCGCCCACGCCGCCCAATTGGAGAGTTCGGCGGAAAAGGTCGCTTCCATCGCGACCTTCTTCACGCCAAAAGGCTCCCACACCTTCCACAGAAGATTACCGTTTGATTTCTAATTATCTTCAGAATAACTTCACGAAGAACGATAATCTAGAATAGCGTGAAAAATGTATAATTTACTTATTGGATCCGTGCGAAAATTCACCATTTCTTAAATTATGCTTATAAAATTGAAAGAGCTCCATATCCCAACCGGATTGGTGGCTATTTCGAACTATCAGGCACTAAACTCTCTGTTATATTATACTTGCAAAATACCCGGCGTTGTCCTGGATTTCTTCATGTGAGCCGTTGAGAGCAAACGTGGTGTAAGTCAAAGTTTGGAAGGTTACATGCACTGGTAGATGGTTTGAACATTGTTCCATCACGGGCTAAAATGGTGTGAGTCAAATTTCAATATTTCCTAGCTAGAGTCCAGCACAATGTAGAATTGCCAACAAGTTGCTCAAGCCGCTCCATGCTAGTGTCCTGTAAGTCACAGGTGGGATGAAACAACAGCTTCCAGGGGGCTCCCAAGAAATAGCTTCTTGTTTATCTGCACTCATCACAGAAGAAGCATCTCCAAAAAACCATATAATCGCTTTTAGTGATAAGTACCCTGATTTCCATCACATTACTACCTCAGACGAAAATTGTGTATCCTCATTATTTCAATATAAATCATATTTTTAAATAACGGTGTGAGCAAAAGAGGTGAAAGTTTAAAAAATAGTTAAATAATTAATAAGCAATGTTACAGTCCAAAGCAGATGAAATCAATATTATATCACTGTGCATTTCAGCATTAGAGACTTTCCCAGAGTCCTTGCTTGACAATAACATTTAGCTGGAAATTAATGGAAGCCTGTGTGTAAAAAATAAAAATGCACAAAGCGGTATTTCCATCGTCTGGAATATAGTTAGGCCGATCTTAAATTATAATGAAAATAATAATAATGAATTACCTATTTCCCTTTTATATCATATAAATATGAGGTATTTCTGAATGGCACCATCCTCCGGGTTAATGACTTCGATCTACATTCATGTTTTGCTTGTATTCTTTCCACGATTTTTCCTGATTTATGATAAATGTATCTTTTCTCCTCTCAAACGTCATAGGTTTAATATTTTTGCATTAAACAAATAAATAGGGTAATATGTGCGGTTGCTTGCTAATATTAATACTAACATTGCTAAATATTTATTAACAAACAAAAATATTGATTTCCGTGCGATTAAATTTCAATGAATATTAATAGTCAATTTAATTAAGTGTTATTTACATTTTGTGGTTCTGCACGTTTTGATCACTAATGAAACAGTGAGGTACCCAAAAGAAATTGACATCCGAAAATGTAATAGAAGTTCTGAAAACTTCTCATTTCGTAGATTTCATTCTAAGATGCATAACTCGAATTTCCCTTAATAAGGAGTCCCGGAAAAGGATTTTATAGGCATCGGACAATGGTAAGGTGTATTGTAGTGAACGATGTGTTGCGGATTATCTGTGCATTCATTACTTTATATCGTAATCTCGCAAATTCTAAATTTATCGTCTTAAATCTCTTTTCTGCACTCCTAAAGGTAATCTTCTATCTTGCAATAGCAAATGTGTATTAAAAAATATTAAAGATAGAAATTTCCCCCTTATTGAAATCTTTTCCTTAAAGACAGATTTTGAAATAAGGTTCTAATCATTTTTAGAAAATTTGACTACTTTTGCGTGAAAATACGGGCGAGAAAGTACGTGCTGTTTCAGCTCCATTAGTTTGTAAGTTGACTTCATGTTTATTTATTTTTTATGTGAAATGTGGCATAAGATTGCATGACATTATGGCGTGAGCAGGAGACACTTTTTGCATCTCCTGGCACGTATCGTCTCATGAATGTGCAAATAAACGTAACTTATTTTTCTCCAGTACGAAAAGAAGCACATGTCCCATTCGCATGGTTTGTATGCAATTGTTACGTCCTTTACTTTCTCGCACTTACTTCGTAAGAAGAAAAAGTTATGTAATCTTGCTGGCGAAAACGGCGAATTTTCGGGCAAAAAACTCTTATTGCCAGTACATGGTAACGTAAAAGTGGAGTTATCCTGTCGCTACATATAGTACATTACTTCCTCTACCACTTAATGTAGCCAAAATACGTGTTTTGAGTGTTCTTGATGCCGCAAAATCGATTGGCAGCAAATCATCTGTCTGTTTTCCGTCTGCCTGTTCGTCTGTTGTCAACGCTAGCGTCTAAACCGTTCAGCCGATTTTCTTCAAAATTTATAATCCCCGATTGATTGAAATGATCTCGAGGCTAGCTGAGTTTGAAACACATCTTGATTTTCGGGGAGAATTTATATAAAAGTCTCAGCATTTTCAAAATTTTCTCAAAAATGGCTCAAGTTTTTTTAATTTATTTTTTATTTGGGTTGCGACGCGCGAAGAATGGCGCAAGTCTCATTATCGGTGAACGCTCTGAATTTTCGAAAATTGCAAATTTTGAAATAATGCGACAAAATATGTGGTGTTCTAGAACCACTAGTTCTGTACATACGATATCCCGTCTGGTCTGTCACTTTTTTATCTACGAAACTGATGAAAAAATGACCTTGTAAAACGAATTCAATTGTCTAATACGACTAAAAATCAAAATTTAAGCTGTGAGCTCCAAAAGCCCATATATAGTTAGCCCAGAAACATACATCTGGCACATTAGTAACAGCAGAAGGTAATTTATTTTCAAATATGTTCGCTTTCCGACACCGCAGCCCATGGGCCATGAGTTATTATGAAATATTTGCGAAATTCGTTTCATCGTTATCTCAAGCGGAACCTCCTACGAGAACATATTTCATACACCATTTCACATCTTTTCACGTCACTATAAAATTTATCATGTCGTTGAAGTTAATATTTTTTTGTTTAAATATTCAATGACAAGAAACATTCAACGCTAGTGTTCTCGCGAACAGTCATGGATTAATCTGAGTTATCCTTAGGGAGCCGTTACTTGTGACTAATCTACGAATTACTAGTAAGTATCTCCCTTTCTTTTGTCACCAATTTCCTTTCACTTGTTAAAGCACAGTACTTTTGCGATGTTTATAAACACACTTCTTTCGATTCTTTTTGTAAGAAAATATTTAAATGGGTTTAAGATATCATTTAAATATTAGCAAAGAATATTTATTTACGTGCGTAACGTGGATTTTTTTCTATCACCTATCTTACGAATTAAAGCGAAAAAAGTGCGGAAACATTATTATATAAACTACGAACTTGTTCTTGTTTGCAATTTAGTTTTGAAAAGTCTTCCAATTTTACCTACAAAATTTGAATGTACTGGTGGAGACCTAGTATCATTTTATTGTTTCATTAATTATGCACTATTTCTTTTCATTGTCGACAATTTGGCAAGTCGTAAACGATTCAAGATATTTACTATTGTCAACAATTAAGAAAAATGATTTGATGTATATTTCATCCATCTTTGTTTCTTAATTATATAAATCTAACAATTTCGTTTGAATTTTGTCAAATATACATTCTTGTTATCTAGGAACATGAAATTTCTGAATTATTTTACCACATTAAAAATTGGCAAGACAAGTATTTTCGTCACGAAATAAACCTTCTAGCGGTAAAAGCTCAAATGTTGAAACTGTTTGGATCGGGAGCGGCATCTGAGCAAGTACGAAGTCTCGTTCAAATTACTCCGCGAGTTAATTTGTTCGGCTTATTGCGAGGATATATTTATTTTTTGTCTAAAGGAAAGACACGGTTCATACATGATAGACTTCATGTGCTTGTTCGTAAATAATTGTGTTGCGTCCCATCATGTTCTTGTGCTAAACGACTTAACATGAGTCCAAGCATTCTGCAAATTCTGTGTTAGTATATTCATCATACGTTTCCAAGGATTTTCTTAATTGGCATGTATGGCGCGACAGCCCTTGAACGTCACAGGCCAACCGGCGACGTCCCTGCCTCGCGGCTATGGGTTAATGAGGATACATGTGGTTAGCACGTAGACATCCCCATGCCGTATTCCAGTCTTTTCAATCTGAGATGTGAAATTTTTCATTGTCACACAGCAACATATAATACAAGGAAAACGCACACAATATTCTTGCCTTGACCGGGAATCGAACCCGGGGCCGCGTGGTGGAAAGCGAGCACTTTGACGAAGAGCTAGCCGCGAGGCTTTTTTTTTTGGTAGTACGGTAATATTTTATTTTGTCCAACTCACTACTGCTGTTATGAAAATAGCAAACAAGAGTTGTATATTCAATGACGACCCAGTTTATTTTATCTACCATGTAGGCGTAACGAGTGACTAGACAGCTGGAAGCAGTAAATCACCAGTTGGTTGCCATCTGGGCAATTAATTTGAATTGACATGAAGCCTTCTCTGGAAGTGAACGATAATACTTCATAGTTAATTAATGAGAGAATGCGTGTTAATTGATAAAGCGTGAGTAGCGAAATGAACGTGAAGTGAAAATGAAACACTCTCTGAAAACCTAATGCCAGATTGTACTGTTTTTCCTTCGAGTAGTTCGTTAAAGAAAATGGCCTTCGAAACAGGGAATAGACTGATATTCCCACATATTAGCACTCAGCACACAGGTTTGCAATCAATCTTTCAGCTCACAAGTTTACGTATCGAGGCAAAGTGTGAGCATGTGTTCAGTGTGTCCAAAGAAGATTAGAAAGAACGATAATGATAAATCTAGAAGTCAGAAAGTCATGAAGACTGTATTGATCTCTGAAACAGAGAGATACTCTAAATTCTTCATAAATATCGAAATAGAAAAATGAAATTTTACAAAATAAAAAATGTACGTACATCTTTCTTCCCATGTCTAGTCATTTTTCTTTTATTTAACTGTTTTCAATTGTGTAATTTATCACAAAGTCAATTATATTATTGTTTTATAGATCTTCGTGGTTGCCCTTGAATTATTATGTCTTCTTAGTTGGCCCCGTCTCCAGACCATGAAAGTCAAAACCTTAAGACTTAATATTGCTTTGAGTGTGACTGCGTTACAAATTATAATGCTTTTGAGAAATTTTCCTCAAAGAATCCCTCGCAACAAACAGACGTGTTCAAAGAAATGAGGAAATCAAACATAAATGAAAAAAATCGAAACGGGAAAGTCGAAATTCTTGGCAGTATGTCCCGTTCGGGTTTAACTCAGCTCCGAAGGCGCCCATAGTAATTTTACCCATAAGAATTTGCACGACTCCTATTCTCATCTGTGGGTCAATTTTACTACGAGTACACCGAAGAGTTTAGGTAGGAGTTAATACGTTTCAGACTTTAAAACTTCATCAACCTTCCCCCTCTCCCACTGGAGCAGTTTCTCGTTGTCTGAGCGAGGGTACTACAGTCGGTACTGTTCTGCAGAAGTTGGACCACATATTCCCCAAGTTTACGTAGACGTGCCGGATAGGGCAATCAAGGACCCGAGTTTAAAGGAAAAGCCGGAGGTGACCTGTTTTATCCGCAAGTTTCGCCCTTCTGATTGCGGCCGCAAAGGCTTGTGTTTCCACGGACGTGTGAAACGTCGTATAAAACTGTCATGTACACAGTCAAAGTGTCTGTGCTCCTTTACGACGAATACTGGCAGAATTCAGCTCAGAGCCAACGTTTCCATTGTAGGACTTCGACCGCAAGGTTCTAGCAATCGAGTTCCGATAATCGCGTTATTTCGACTCTGCCGCCATAGAAAAATTGTCTTTTAGAAGTCCAGCGGGGGCTGCTCTGATCGATTGTTTTCCGTTGTTTCTCCGATCAACCAAGAGAATGCAGGTGCAGTATCCATGTGCGATCTCCTCTTCCCTTTGCATGTCCCATCCTCACCCCTAACACACACACACAGACACACAGGCACTACACTGTCACATATCTGGAAACCAGTACGGAGCTTAGAGCTTGTTCCGCCTGGAACAGTGCGCTGCTTTGTAGATACCTGGACGGGGAAATATCCCGAAAGCCGACGTCTCGGTCGGCGCTGGATCCCACCATTCAGCGGGAAAGGAAAGCCGCCACCCACAGGCATTAAAAGAAATTCACTACACCAACGTGACTAATGACAATTAGCCGTGCTCAGAAACGTCAATCGGTCTATTCACGACGGATTTTCTGATGCTTCTGCAGAAGACAAACATCTCTACCAAGGCTACTTTTGAGTCAGGCGCGTGGCGAGGGTGGTTTTGAAAGCGCACAGCACGAAACGTGTCAGTGCCGGTGGGGTGTCCTGTCGCGGCGGGCGCGCGCTTGCGGAATCTTGTCCTGCGCAACGCGCCTTGCCTCACGGCCCCACCCACGCCCCCGCCGCCGCCGCCGCGACGCGGCATGAGGGCGCGCCCGCATGCTGCGCGCGGCCGCACGCGAAATTTATGGCCCACTTCTGCGCGGACGGGCGGCGTTCACTCGGCGGCGACAACGGCGCTGCCCCGGCTCAGGGCATCAGTTGATGTCACTGCGGGGCCTACGGACGAGGGTTCCTAGGGTTCTACTCCTGACGGAGGCAGGATTTTCGACACTAGCCAGAGCCGTGGTGTCAAGGTCTCCTACTAGTGGCGGTGGCATGCCTCGCGGCACCTTAACATGCCACGAGCGCCACTAGCGTCGGAGAGAAACTATTAGTAACCCCGCCCGTAGTAGGGATGGTGTTGTCCCTTGCGGCGGGGTTATGATCTGCGTGGAGAGGCGATTTCGTCGTGGCACTCGTGCAACGGCTCGTGGCATTGACCTTGACAACACTGAGCTAGAGAGTTGGGTCAAATTCAGATGCTGCCCGGAGACAATTCTAGAGACTGGCTGCTCTGATCGGTAATTTTCCGGGGTTTCTCCGATCAACACCAGGCGAATGCTGGAGCAGTGTCCTAACCAACGGCCACGGACCGCGCGTAATCTTTTCTTCCCTCTCCTTGTCCTACCCTCAACCCTTACATGAATTACACCGCCACACCTACTGGGCGACCAGTCGGGAGCTGAAAGCTTGTTGCGGCTGGGGCGTTGCTCCGTTGGTGGGAGATACCTGGTTGGGGAGCGTATAGGTCGGCGACGTACAGATCGGCGCTGGAACTCGCAATCTAGTGAGTGAAGAACGCTGCCACTTCCTGTGACCAAACAATGCACTACACTAACGGAAGTAATGACTTAGCAGTTGACGTGCTCGGAAACATTAATCCAGTGATGTCAAGGTCTTCTGCTGGTGGTAGTGGCACGCCCTGTAGCACCGTAGAATGCCACAAGCTTCTCTGCGCAACTAGTGGCGAGAAAGGAAACTATTAGTAACTCTGCCGTTTTACAATTGTGAATGACGTCGTCTCTGGTGGCGGGGTGATGAAGGGCGTGGAGGGACGATTTCATGGCGGCGCTCCTGCCACGAACTCACGCTCGTGGCATCGACCTTGACAACACTGCACTAATCAATCTTATGAAACGGTGTTCTCAACTGGGGCTCTCGGAAGAAACCTGCCCGAAAGTCCCTTCTCCAAAAATGAACACTTCGGCTCCAATGATGGGAAGAGCTTTGGGCAGGAAGAAGATAAACCGCACCAACCACGAGAGGTCTCCGCTAATCGTAAATGGCTATATCTCAATAATGGAAAAAGTGTGGCTTACGTTGTTTCTGCCTCAAGACCCCTCCATATTACGATGAGATGCAGTCTAGAGTGCTGCACAGCGACCCATTAAATCGCTCCAACTCGCTCGAGCGTTTCGTTCTCCAGCGCCAAAAATGGAGATCCTGGAGTCCTTCGTGGTCGCTGATTCACTGGCCCTGACGGCTTTGCTTCGAATAAAGAAGATAGTCGCGCATGATTGTATTGCAGAACTAGGAAGACAAAATACAAGAGGAACTTTTCAGACGAATATTTCATTTATTACAGCTACATTGACTGTATATAAGCAAACCTAATATGTATGAAAATGTCATTAAATAATAAACGTAATACAGACTTCTCGAAACTGTGGGTCGTAAGAGTATTATTAATTCTTTTCGAATATTGCTACTGTTTTACGTAAGATTCATTAACTGGATTTGATTTGCTTCCCATGCAGAATTTGCAGTAGTAATTCAACACATTTTTGCTATTTTCCTCAACCTGAGAGAAATTCCACTCTACTTCCCCCTTTTGTCATATTACTTGTACTCCTTGTGGACTTTTCCACTTCTCGAGATCTTCAATTTTGCGTTTTATTCTTTAAATTGTGACTCGGAATCACAAGTACTATGGATCAGACGCTTGGTTATCTCGTCCGAGCGCTTTTACCGCTGTTTTTCTCGATCTGTGCTCCTGTTTTTTCTTACATACTCAAATAGGATGTTTACTCAGAGAAGATGCACATTTCGCTATTCTGTGAAAACCAACAAATAGTATAAGCATTAAAGCAGTATGAAGGGTTTCGGCAAGCTACATTTTCGAGCTACAATTGAATCTCACATTTCACAGGCTTGTTTCCAAGAAAAGTAACTTTGAACTACTGGATAAGATTTGCGGATATTGTATCTAGCCCTGCGCTATCTGGCATTCAAATCAACGGTCAAAATTGGCGTGCTAGCGCCTCTAGGGAAAGCAATGGCAAACTACCCTAGGTACACTTGCCCAGGACCAGTCTCACAAGAAGGCGCTGGGGCCTTCGGGACCGCCAACCACCCATATGGCTGTTAACCAAAGAGAGTGAACTTCTTTAAATACCAAGTGGGCATTTCACAATATTGAAATATTACTGCAGATAAAACAAATGTCGTTCGGCAATAATAAATGAAGTGCGAAATAGATACAGTTCTAAAAGCAATGAAATCATATCTTTCCGTAACTTTCATAATATTTGTTTAATCCGTTTAATATTCTTTTAATATTTGGTTCTTATAACAGATAAGTTCAGTTTGTTCATAAAAAAGTATATCAACAAAGATATGAAGATTTCACTTCATGCGTACGTAAATCTTTCATCTTTCTTGTATGAAATAATTCCAGGAGTTAGTGTTATTTGTTCGTTTCAACATTTACTAGTACCTGAATCGCACAATATTTCTTTACATTTCATTTGCTAATTCAATAGCTTTATCTTAGTTTATTAATGTATTAATTTGCAAAATAGTTATTCTACATACCACTTCTCCATGTAGAATAAATCCAGAGAGTTAAATCCCGAAGAGAGTCGGATCTCATTTTAGAGTCTAGCTGTTCGAAGTTGAGATTAAATGAAGCTTTTTACCTTTAAACCAATGATTTCCATTATGTGAACTTTTGCTCGGGTCCAACTAGTTTTAGATTGCATGGGTTTATTTCGTTAACCCTTCGTTTAGCAAGTTCTCTTCTGGAAGCATCGACTGGGCGCCAAGAACTCCCAAGTCCCTCGGCTGGTGGAGCCAGCAGAAGAAGGGGAAGCAAAAAGAGGACGAAACGTAAGGAAGAAGTGTCTCAGCCGAAAGGAGGCGGCTCTCCCAACAGAGGTGCGTTCGTTAACTACATCGAGTGGCCAAGTCATTTGTGACGTAAAATCTTTAAAATATGTTATTTCTGTTTCTGATTTATTAGTGCTTGGACACCGAGGATGGAAGCACGAGATCGTGGCTCTCTGAAAATTTTGAAAGAGACGCCTTTAGTTTTATTATGTACTATCTCAGATATTCCACTTTTTAACCTGACAGTTGGGGAATATTTATACATTTGACGAAGAGACCCCCCAAGCCATCTAACAACTATATAAAAGGTTCAACATACAATCAGTTGTGCTTATTAATTGTATCTTTAGAATTTTAATCTCCTTGTAGTATGTTTTTATGTCATACTAAAGTATGTCATACGTAAATACAAAGTTCACTAACAAAGGAAATGAAATGTTTCCTCCTCCTCTCGTTTCATTGCGCGCGCCTACGTTTATTCACCTTAACATTGTTTATTTCTTCGTTTGTACACCGAATAACCAATCATTTCTCTTCGTTTGAGACACTTCCCCATCGAATCTTCCGGGCGGTGGAAGCCTCGCGACCTGGCACCTGTCACTGGCTGGCTGTTCGGAGGCGGCCAGGCGCCCGCTGCGGGCGGCGACGCCGCTCGCGTCCGAGCTGTCGCTAATTGGCTTCGCTAATGAACGAGGCGCGCATCTCAATTTATTAAAATGGTTTAAATCCGTCAGCGCGCGATTGATTTACGACGCCGGGCGCCATCGCTTTCAGCGCCTCACATGAAGCAGCTCCGGCGCCACGGGGCTTACGCGCCCACCGACGGCGCGTTCATGTTTGGGCTCTACAAAGGCGGCTGTTACGAATATTCAGGTTATTTTTAACGCAATATTGCCGTGCTTGTCATGTAAATATTGTAATTTATGACTGATAGTCGACGTGATTATTGCTTTAATTTACCCGTTTATAAGCTATTTACACACCAAACATTCATTAATAAAGCCAGTACCAAGTCGTAGATGGAACATAACAAGCGTTATATCCCAGTACGCTGTCAGAAAATAAAGTATTTTTGTGTATTAATGATCGCAGAGTAAAAAAAATAACTTAAGTTTTAAATTGTGATGTGTTAATATAAAGGGGTGTCCCACCAACTATGGATCACTCCCTTAACTTCTAAACAGTTCACGATATCGACATGCAGTTTTCGCGTGCGGAATTATGGGGCAAGCAAATATACCGTAGAGATATTGTTTAAAATATTTTTAGTTATCGAGAAATTTACTCAATTTTTGTGTTTTTAAATGGAACTACGTATTTTTCTCTAGGTATCGAAAGGCAATTTTCGCTCAACAATGCGAAATTAAAGGGCAAGAAAAATGACAGAGATACTGTGTCTAATATTTTTAGTTAGAAAGTATAATTTTAAACACAAATTACTCTCAAAACATTAAAAAATGTTTATTGTATTTACATATTGTATTCCATAAATTATGGAATACAAATATCATTTAAACATTAAAAAATGTTTAAATGATAATTGTATTCCTCTTTTTATCATCTATCCATTGCTAGTGAGAAGAATATATAGTTCTATTTATGAAATCAAAGGTGATGAAATGTTTCGAAAACTAAAAACATTACAAACCATAACTCTGTGGTTTATACCTGTACCAAGACTCCGCATAGATGAACAGAAACTGCATTTAGAAATCATGGACGTTTAGAAGTTATGGGGGAGGCCTGTAATGTATGGGACACACAGTAATATGTAAGGTCATTCAAGTAATTTTTATCAATTTTTATGCAGATAGCTTTGAAAATACCTTCGTACACCCTTATGTAATAATTATATTTTCTACCTTCACTTCTCTGTGTCTTGTATGATCAACAAGCCAACATTTGATTGGCAAGAATTTGTACACATATACTTCGAAATTCCCTGTGAACCAAAATATGTCTTAAAGAATTGAAAAAGACTCCTCTAGATGGTAGCGCGATCAAGAACCATTTGTTGAACTAAGATATTTGGAACCCACTTTGTTGTGAAAAAATATTGTCAACTCTAACAACTGTGTGCGATAAAAAGGTCAAAACCCGTTGGATGCCCATTAAACAATGTAAGAAACTAAGAAACAGAACTTAAAGAGTTTTGGATTCGTATCCAGTTTCAAATCTCTTGTGTAATGGAAATAAAAGAGAAGATGGGAGATTTGAGACGAAGACAAAAAATTATGTCCAGTATATTTAAGACAACATTATCGACGGTTATATGATTTAGAAAGTGTACTCTTTTGGAACTCCGTTATTGTATCCAGTAAAAAGTGTGAAAGACAGTCGTGGGTCTTCACCACAAGCAGTTAGAATTATCGTTTTATTTCAAAGAAAAAAGGATCACGGAAAGCAACCAGACAAAATGCGACCTCCACGAGCGTTTGGACATGAGGGTCGTTCTTGCGAAACCATTACCAGCAATGTTCCCTTGGTGGTAAGAGGTGCGGGAACACTTAGCAATGGAAACGGATGGCCGTCGCGAAATTACACGGAGGTAATATCTCTTGGGACCAAGCAAAAAGTATGGCGCGTGTCTCGAACAGCAACAAAGGTGAAAGGGCATGAAAGTGTAGAATGTGGCGGAAGAGAAACGACGAATGCACGTAATATAAAAGGATGTCTAGTCGTAGAGTCAGGAAATACATAATTTCTCTATGGTCTATGTTTTGGTGTATCCAGTAAAATTTCGTTAACAGATGTACTGTACTTTTTCTGGATATCTCCCCAATTCCTGTTTCTTACTACCATGAGCATATCAAACCTCGCCCGCATGAGCTACTTGTCCGCAAGGGAAGCCCGGAGCCCCTGCAAGTATTTGCAACTTCCCTTCATTGCGCCCTTATTTTCCCTTCAAATCCAGAAAGGGGTGTACTCGCACAAGCTGTACAAAAAAAGAGAATAGTGGTGTCATACAAAAATGTTTGCCAGATTTTTTCTATCAAACAACCGAGATTTGAATTATGTTTATATTCCTTATTTTTATCTCTATTTTATATTTATTTTTTTAGATTCTGCCGTAAGGCATAACATTTTCTCCAGTGGTCAGTAATATGTTTAAATGGCGAATTATTTCCTTGTTTTTGATTTGTGTTAAGTCATTAAATAACTCACGAGGGTCTTTCAACAGGTGCATTTATGAAAAGAAATGCTCGTCATAGGGTTCTAACTTGAGTCTCCGCATCATCAAATTTATTTTAACCAACCAGCTAACCGTTCCTACACCTATTGACTATCTTATTATCCTCAAAACAGAAATGAAATATTCACTCTCAAGAAGCTTTCCAGAGATCATTTGAAGCACTTGTGTCCACAAATACGGTCAGTTATAAAATTAACTTCTAAAGTAAACATTAATATGCTAATGTCGAAACAATATAAATTTTTAATTCTGGAAATAAAGAAATAAATGTTTGTAATAAAAAATAAAGTTTTACATTTTTTCGAATATGCCGTGTTTTTTTCGTGAGAGTTTTTCAACAGGTGGCTGAAGTATTAATAGGTTGTTAGTTGCAAAAATGTAATACTACGTTACTGATACAAATGAAGAGAAAGCGTGCTGTTGTAGAGCCAGAAGATAGTCTCTTGTGAATCAACGTGACTCGACGAAGGAATATTCCATTAGTCTGGTTTTTTACCTGCATCCAAGACTTTTGTTGGTGTATGTACTCTCTCACCTTTACTACGTAAAGAGATGTATTGGAATAATGCGCTGTGAAACAGCAAATTTTCGTCGCAAAAACTCTAATTGCCAGGCCCTGGTAACGAAAAAGTGGGATAACCTTATTCTTAGTAAATACTTCCTCTAACACGTTGTGTAGTCAGAATCCATATTTCGTGTATCCTTGATACTGAAGAATCCATTGACTGCAACATATCTGTCCGTCTGTCCACCTGTCCATCCGTACGTCTGTATATTCGTCTGTCTGACCATCTGTCCGTCCGTTCGTTCGTCCGTTCGTGTGTAGCCAGCGCCTTTTTTCTCCAAAATTGGTATTCCCCAATCGATTTAAATGAACTCGAGGCCGTCTGAATTTGAAACGGATATTTTTATTTTTGAGGGTACTTACATGAAAATTTGTGAACTTGAATATTTTGAAAATGTACTTTACATGTACATTTTCAAAACGTTCTCAAAATAGACTCAATTTATTTCTTTAAACTTTGGCCTCAGAATAAGAGACGCAAAAGAGAATGGTACATATTTTATTTTCATTAAAACTCTGATTTTTCGAAAATTGCAAAGGTTCACACTTTTTTCGGTATCTTTCTATCTTCAATATTGTAATTATTAAAAAATTGAAGATATTTTTTCTTAATATGAATGTTTCAATTTTCTTTTTTCTTTCTTTAGAGACAGATCTTGAAATAAGGGCAATTTTTTTTTCTCAAATATGAAGTTGTCGCGTACTTTTGCGTATTTTATTGGCAATTATAAAATCTTTTAAACATTTTTTTCTCAAAAATGGTTCCAATTTTTTTCTCTGTATTTTCTGTTTCCTATCAAAAGAAGAAATTTTCGAAAATTACAAAAAGTTAACGTTTCAAAACTACCTAATTAAAGGTAGAGATTGAAGTTAGAGATTTTTGCCTAAAATAAAACAAACTATCTGTCTCATTGCTTCAAATAAAATGTTTTAAAAAATCTGGTCTTAAAAAAAATCAGGTACAATTTTTTTGAAAACACGAGTAGTAAACCCGTCCTTGAAGTTGATGCAATTTATAAAAACCATTCTCAAAAACCAATCCAAATTTCTTCAATTTTCCCCCTCGGATAAAACAAATGCCTAAAACAATAGCGCAGGTTTCATTTTCGTTGACCTCTCTGAATTTTTAAAAATTGTATATTTCGAAATAATGCGAGAAACTATGTGTTTCTGTAGCACCACTAATCAACAAATTGTTAGGTTCAAACCTAACAAAAATTGTTAGGTTCATTTTGTTGTCGTTGGTGAAAAAGAGTTTCTTTGTTATTATTGGCACCGGTGTGCAAAGTTGAGTCATTGTGCACATTTTGTTTTATGTTGGTAAGTGGATGTGGTATGATCTGAAGTTGCTTTCTAATTACTCTCCTGCTTAACTCGCTGTTGATCACACGCTTCGAAATGCAAGAGTTGCTAAAGATGTTTGTGCTTTTTTTTATATTCCAAGTGATAATATTCCTCAATAAATACATTCACATTTACAGAACTTTTATTATTGTTTAGTATCAGTCATTCACCTTCAAGGTTAGAATTGACGAAAATACGCAGAAAGAGCATTTTGCGACAATTAACTATTTTAAAGAAAAGTTATATGTTATCAGTGGGACTGTCACTTCGCACATGAGTATTAGTAGAGTTAAACAGCAGTTATTGCAGGAAAGCATTCGTTTCATTGTGGAATGCACTCATATGTTACTTGAAAGAAGGCATTCATTTTTGTCATGTAAATACAGAAGTAAGGTATCATTACATTATTGAACTGTTCTCTGTGTTCCGAAATATATATATTTTCATGAAAGTAAATGCCAGATTACTTGAGGTTTGTGAACACGCCTATAAATCATTAAGTATTGTAAATAAATAATTGCTACTCGGGTTTTTCACGTCGCCATTACTGCAACACCTACATGTTTGATGTTGCCCGCCAACAAAAGTCTCTACAGTACCTTTCTACGAAATATGACGCACTTACAGCAAAGTTACAGTGAGTGGAGACGTAAGCCATAATCTGCTATAAGATTCGGCTTTATTATCCGAACGCCGCTGCAAATTTCCTCGGAGGTTTGTAATTAAAGTATAAGCCGCCTGCAGCACCATCTGCCTGAGCGTTTTAAAACGAGGCGCACTTAATGCTCAATAATGGGACATATTTGTCAATAGGCACCGCTACCGCTGCTCAACTCGGCGCCGTTTGTGGCGCGGTGATGTCCGGGGCTGTCGAGGACGCCGCGAGCGACCGCGAGGCAATCGGACACGATCTGCGACCGGCGTTTGCTTTCGCGTAACGAGGCTATTGTTGAGCCGTCGGCCGTTACGAGCGCTCCGTAATTTCTTAATTAGCGGCTGCGGCGCGCGCGGCGCTTTAACCTGCCCCCCCCCAGCTCCCCTACCCCCCCCCCCCGCTCCCGTCATCGCTCCCGCCCCCGCTTCGGCCTCGCGACCGGCCCAGGCGAGGAACCACTGAGTGACCTGGGTTCCACAGGGAGATAGAGTTTTTGCATAGCGTAGCGCAAAGCAACCACCGACTAATGGCGTGTGACGTCTAATAAGAGTGTTTGCATGTTTGGTTCTGACTGGAAGTAGTTTCAAATTGTGGTGGCAGAATGTGTGTTAAATTCCCTTGATGCTACATTCTCCCGGTTCGCATAGTTTGACTACAGCTGTGCATTAACCATTGATATGTATTCTATATAATTATTATAATCTTATTAAATAGAAATCACTAGTACCATATATACAGATATTTATAGTACATACAGACTAATTCTATCATCATGATCGAGTGATTCATAATATGTCTCTTGCTAAATGTGGTGGAATATCGGACTCGAGTTGGCGCATCGGCGTCGAGCTCGGGTTGGCGCAGAGACTCAAATGTGGAATACGCTAATCTACTTTACGATACGCAAAACCTCTCGAATGAGTCACGTGAGATGTCCGACAGCGCGGGATACACTTGCTGAAGCTGCGTGAGGTCGGAAGTACAACACGAATGATTGTTAGTAATACCGGGTGCGTCAACTACAAAAGTCATTAGTACCGTAAGAGTAGTGCATGTTGTTTCATCGCGAGGTGGCGGTGATCATCCCCCGCTGGATGGCGAGATCCGGCACCGACTACCGTCGATTAGCATGGTAACATGAGGCGGGGCAGGTCGACGGAGAAGGGTTGTGGGAGAAAGAAAAATTCCAAGAGAGACAAAGAAACAGGTGGCCTCACGAAACCGAGCGGCACAAAAGTGAAATTCCCTTCAAAAAAATATTTTATATCCCTCGGTTTTTATATGTAAATTGGCAAAAAACTGTTTACCGTTGTTTTTTATAACAGTTTATACTGGTAGGAAGTAGAATTGCTCTGCGCGGCCTTAGACGAGATAAAAATATTGCACTTCCTTTACATTCAGAATATGCATTTGTAAATAAGGAGCCCAATTAGTTTTCGAAGCAAAAATCTCAATACGACTTTTTAGCATGTTCTGAAAGTGCGAATACATACCAGGAGAGGTGGCTCAGGGCTTCAACTGATATCACTGCAGTGTCTCTGATCGGAGGTGCTAGTTTGAGTCCTGACGGCCGTGATTTCTCCGGTCAATACCAGACGAATGTCTGAGCAGTACCCTAACAAAAGAGCCATTGACCGCGCGCGAACTTTCCTTTCCATTTCTTGTCCTATCCTATCCCTTACTTACACACACACACTTACATGCACTACATTACCACACATGCCGGGAGACCGACCGGGAGGTTAGACCTTGTACCAGCTGGGGGACATACCTGGTTAGGGGTAAACCCCGGGAGACCACAGTAGCCCTCGCCCTCGTAGGTCGGCGACGGATCTCGCCATCCAGCGGGGAAAGATCGCCGCCGCCTTCCTCGCTAAAGCATGCACTACGCTTACGGGACTAATGACCTTAGTTGTTGACACGCCAAATATCAATAATCAATCAATCAATTAATCAAATGAATACATGTATTTCTTTTTTTCAAATTTCCAAACCAAGAATTGAAATTGTATAGCTCTATCTAAATCTGAAAGAGATCTCTATGATTTACAAGATTGTAGCGCGATAGCCGACGGGAAGAGGATCCTGCGTCGCGTTAAGACTGCTAACGTAAACACACACTCTGTTAAACGTTGAAAGGAGAATTCGATACTGTTTTCTTGGAGAATAAAATAATAGAAATGCGATATCAGTGTGCGTTCTTGCAATACAGTCCCCAAATTAAATCTATTGTCATATTACTTTTAAGACCTTGAAACATTTTTAATAAACATTCGTTTTAGTGGTACCCCAAGCCTCATCTGAGATGAATGATTTGGATGCGTGGTTCATGTTCTGATTTTAAATGATGATGGAACAATCGTGAAATGGGAGGTGGAGAGAACAGGAGAACATCAAGAAAACCTGCCACGAACCCTCTATTAGTGATGATGGAGTAATGGACTAATAGGTGAGGAAAAGGGAGAACCTTCTGAAAATCTAGTTACGTCTAAAAGTAAAGTCTAGTTAAGAGGTGAAAGGTGTGCGGTCTGAACTCTAAACTATGGGTAGCCCAGGAAATTTGAATTGATTGATTGATTGATGAGTGATTCTGGGGTCGCCAACTGCTAAGGTCTTGAGTCTCGTAAGCAAGTAGGGGGTGGCGGTGATTGTCCCACGCAGGCTGGCGAGAAAATTTGGTGTAGGTAAAGCAGCGTAAATGGGAAATAAACTTGGCTGTGGTAAGAGTAGTATTTAATTTGGTTAATTTGGTCTGCATGCTCTAAAAATGTCCGCCAATGATTCGCTAGTTATTTCGCGGCGAATTTTCGGCAGAAAAACCCCAATCTAAGGGCCCTGGCAACGAAAAAGTGAATAAATCCAGGTGCTAAATTTAGAAAAAAATTCCTCTAACACGTGGTGGAGCTAAAACCATGATTTGTGGGTTCTTGATACTGAAAAATCGATTGACGGCAAAATGTCTGTCTGTGAACAATTCTAGCGGCTAAACTGTTCAGCCATTTTCTCCAAAACTAATATTCCCCAATATTGATGATTTGAGATCTAGCTGATATTGCGGCCCCTTGAATTTGAAAACGATATTTTAATTTTGAGGGGTACTTTACATGAAGCCCCGGGGATATTTTCAAAATTAAAAAAAAATGGCTCCATCGATTTGATTTAATGGGGGGATTTGAAGAAATGAAGTCATGTCTTCGTGCTAACCGGACGAACCCCTTATTCCACGGCCGAGAGGCTGGGTCACCAGGCTGGTTGAGAGGCTGGGCCGCTGGTCGGCCAAAACCCGTAGTTCGTTGTCGAGCCAAAGAACAGGAACAGCGTATTAGAGAAAATAATTTACCACAATTAGAGACACGAAGTAATTTACCACAATTAGAGCCCTTCTTCGGTATCAAGAATGTACAATGCGAATATTTGTGGAGAAAATTCATTGTTTTCCCCTGAAGTATTATATACAACTCTCTGTTTACTCTCTGTTATTATGTAGAATACGAGAAAGTAAAAAGGAATCAAACGTTAGTGATAGTTTTAATAGCTAGCATTTAATGATGTTCATACAATTTTTTATTATTCTGTGAAAGCATCAAAGGTGGGGCCAGCAGCTGTACGAGACTAAAGACCTTAGCAGTTGGCGATCCCGAATCACTAATCAATCAATCCAAATTTTCTCGGAGACCCAAAATATCTTTAAAAAAATTAATACGTTAGTAATTTTGTTAAGATTATGATAGTTATTAGTAATAAGAAATACAATGCAAATGTTTTGAGTCAGCAGATCACTTAGCAACACAACTAGCCTGACCCCAATTTGCAAAATTAAACCCACCTGTCTGCATTTTTCTCGCATAATAGTATTCATTTGGTACACATAATCATTAACCATCTGTCAATGGAAATGAATGGTAGTTTACTTCAACTGTTTGCGTCATCTGTTGGATGGCCATCACTGGAAGAAATAATTATTTCTGAGAAGCAATGCTATAAATTGATATGTGGTTAACAGTTGAAGACCTGTAAAGGAGCCATATCCGCTCATTGATGTAGGCTTTCTAGAGAACTTAACGCCTTGCCTAGTCCTGTTCATGGAACACACAAAAATTAACATTGATAAATTGCTATTGTAAACAACCTTGTGTGACGGTACTAGAAACGAATACCGCTGCGATATATTTTGGTTAAGTCTGGTAAATTTAAAAAAAAACTGAAGATTTGCAATGAGTTTAAAATTATTTATTACTGATTAGAATCGTAAGATAAAAGAGGATTTCCGAGTTTTAAATCATGTTTATTAGGTTCTTGATTTATTTACACTAGTAAATATTAATATAATTATATATTATTAATATAATATTATTAATTATTATTATTAATATAATATTAATATAAAACTATTTAACCTCTCTTAAACAGTACTGCAAAGGACTGGAAAATAATTATTTACAGCAGAAAATAAACGGCGAGAATTGTCAATCAGATAATAATTTTCCTGTTTGATTGTATATCTCTGATTTTGAGAACTGAATTCTCATTGCTGGCTTAATCTGATTTTCATTCAACACGAATTGTGTTCCATCAGACAAAGTAGTTCGAATGAGGAATTTCCCTACTCTTCTACCACTTCAACGTATTACAAGTTGTAAGTAAGGGCACGAGAGTGAGATCATCCAGCATGAAATTTAAGTCTATCTTCATATTTTTAGCACAAAAAAGTTTAACGGAAAATCAACACTGTTTTTCTGCACTCTATTTTATTACTTTTTTATTTGTACTTCCTATCCATGACGCACCCTTTAAATTTAATTTTGTTAACAGTTTCCTTTTTTCACCCTCTTCTACGCAAGCATGTCTTGCTGGTTATCCGGAGGCTGTAATTACACACTCCCCTCGCGAACTTGGAACACGCCCTTCGTGCTCGGAGGGCGTGTGTGGCCCATGCAACGCGATGCGTGGCGGGGGCGGCGGCGGCGTCGAAGCTTCGACAGAATGCAACGCGGTCGACGACGCGGCGGTACAACAGCCATAGGCGTCGCTGGCCGGGAGGCGGGGGAACGTCCCTCCAATATTTTTAAATACAGCTAGTCGTTTCATTCTAATTTCATTTTTTACGACAGATGCTTTCAATACTACATAATATATTGATGATATTTATTAGTTATATTTATTAGAAATTTTCACTCAAATTGCGTACGTATTTTTCATTGAATGACCTCCTTCTAGTATGCACTAATGTAATAAAATTTTGAAAGTGATTAGGCGGAAGAACAGGCTAAATGGCCTGAGCCATGCCACAAATAAAGACATAAAGACAGATATATATATATATATATATTAGTTCGTTATTCGTTTATTTTTTTTGTGTACTGTGTTTTTCATATCATAAAGACTCTATGAATTGATAACATGGTGTTCCCAAATATTTTGCTTACACATTTTCCTTTCACATATTTTAAGAAAATCCTTTTGTTATGAGCATTTGAAGATCGTGATTTCACATACATTTGTATTACATTGATGTATACATTAATGTACTGAATTAAATCTGTGAATACTCTTTGCGAAAGTTTCTTACTAACACTACAATACTTATCACCGAATCTTTGTCTTCAATATTATTGACAGATATTGTACTAATTCTTCACGCCTACAAGCCCTAGAAATTCCCAGGATTAAAACGGTCTACAAATAACATTAAATAAAATAAAAATCTTAATTAACGAAAAATATTTATTTTAGGTAAGTACAATACTCTTATTGGTATCGCCTTCATCAATAAATAATCCTCGTCATCAGCATTTTTTATAAAATTGGAGATATCTTCTCTTCACAAAACTTTAGATATCTTAAACTTGTACCCTACTGATTTCTCCTTCAAGTATTGCACCAACTTTGGAAATTTCTTCAAGTAATGTTCTCCTTAATATTCAATGTAGATTTCACCATTATATACGTCGTTCACAAAGTAGTCGGTGCAACACTATTTGCCTTTTCATCAAATAGGCTAACGTGACATTTGCAGTTATCTTACTAACTTTTTACTTTCCCGTATATGTAAGTCTATACGGAATAATATACGTATTATAGGGTGAGTTATGCAATGCTGCGCGCAAAAACGGCGTATTTTTGGCAGAAAAAAATGCATTGCCGGGTCCTGATAACGAAAAAGTGGATAAAACGAGTTCCTAAATTAAGAACAAAATTCCCCAAACACGTGGTGTAGACAGAATCCCTATTTTGTGGGTTCTTGATACTGAAATACCAATTGAAAGCAAAACGTTCGTCTGTCTGTCCGTCCGTCCGTCCATCAGTCATGTACATTTTTTTGAATATTTTAGTAGTTTTCGCGCAATATTGCGTGCAATATGTGCTATTTTTAAAAAATTACAAAAACAAAATTTTCTCAAAACCGGCTCTAAATTTTTTGTTTAAACTTTTGGTAGGGATAGTGCTAAATGTACTCTATCAGATAACATAAACGTCATATTGCTCTATTCTTTAGTTTTTCAAAAATTGCAAAAATGTAATTCTTTTTATCTCTCACATCGTTAATATTTACACTAACGGCGATTTGTTCACATTATTACATTTATGAGTACATGTGCTTTAAATATTTGTCAAGTAAAGTTTTTCGAAAATTCAACCGTTTTCTGTGAAAACAACCTCAAAATTCCGTAATTTCAGAAACGATAAAACGCCATTTTCTCATAAATGACTCCAAGCTTTTTCTTCAAACTTTTCAATTGCATATTGAAAATTGCCCTCTTTAATATGACATAAAGTTCATTTTGTGGTATTTTTTTGTTTTTTTCAAAAATAACACAAATGTAATTTTTTTGAAAGATCTCTCACACCTTTAATACGCACTTTACCAGTAATTTGTAAACACTGTTATTTTTGTGAATGTAAGTTCTTCAAATGAGTTTAAATGAAGTTTTTCGAAAACTCAAACATTTTCTGTGAATACGAGCTTAAAATTTCGCATTTTTAGTAGCGCTTAAACGCCATTTTCTTAAAAACGGTTCGAAATTTTTGAAAGAAAATTGCCATTTAGGACGACGTTTTGTGTTTTTTTAGTATTCTAAAAATAATATTTCCGTTCTACCATTAGAAAACCGAAAAATTAATAAAATGTCAAAAAAATGTAGTTTGGGCAGCGATAGATGGCAGCTGGCATGAGTATGTGGCAATTCAGAATAGCTAGCCCAAAGCCAAGGAAATAGAAAACTAATACGGGAAGGTCTGTGCCATTCTGTAACACCACTAGTTTCAATGTACGCCAATTTTTCAAATGCTCATACGTCTCTCGAATACATGTTTTGACTTTTCAGGTAGTAAATTAGATATTGTAGCATTCGCGCAATCTAACAGTTCCTGAGGCACATCAATATCACTTTTACTCATTATAATAGCAGAATAAAACATCTACTTATAAGAGAATAATGTGTCCGGCACAACAATGTTTCACTTCACTGTCACATAGTCAAGAACATGGCCTCCTGGTTTTGTTTTCGAATCGTAATGAAGACGGCGAATGATGTTTTACTGTCTTGTACACGATAAAACAACGAAATGCGATAAAATCACCAAAAATGGAGATGAAACAAATTATAATTCGTTAGAAATATTTTATACGATCGTAGAAAAACATTGCTTGTATTTTGTGAGTGAAGTTATTGACTTTTGCTCGATTTTGATTTCCAAAAAGCAATAACTTCACGCAGTTTATATACAAATGAATATTTTATATTATTTCTGAGAAAAATGATACGAATTTAAAAAAATATTTACAGGTTTGCATTGAAGCAACGAAATAATTTCATTGTTATTATAATAAATATACATATTCAATTTTCTGTATTATTTACTTGTTTTTTCTGAATGAAATTAAATAACGAAGAATTTGTTTCCAAAATTAGAAATTCGAATATTTCAATTTCAGAAGGTAGACCGTGTACAGTTCAGTTATTTCAATGGAAAAGGGAGTGGCTTTGCACCTAAAATTTTTATGATGTTTAGATGGAAAACATAAATTCAATTTTAGGAGCTCCGTGTTTATTTTCATCATACATGACTCATAAAACGAAAACTTGGGTTCCACTGGGCAGGTCCAATCGTCGACGTGTGTCTTTTTACGACGTGTGCCATTTGATCTAGTGGCACCTAACTATATTAAATATTGCTTTCATCATAAAAAGGATTATTCTAATACATATCAGTTTAAAATTTCGTACGAAACATCAATCTCTAGTTTTTTAAATTTACCAGTAAAACGCAGATCTATAATTCTTGTGTCCATACGTATTTACAACAGTTTCACTCGTCTCCGTTTGATTGCAAAGTGCATTAACACTTCACTTAGTGTAATGGACTATGATGAAGACTCCAGTATCCAAGTAGGGCTAAAGGTATCCATGATTAATATTTGCGTAGAGTGTTACTGTCTCAGAGCAGCACTGCTTACGTAGAAGCATTTTATGTTACAACAGCAGTTTTTCCCCCGAGGAGTGCGATCAAAAGGCTTTCTGGGAAACAACAGACGACGACGTCGGTCGAAGCGCAGAGGCGGCCGGCGCAAAGCAAACAGAGCAAAGAGCAGTAAATAAACGGCGAGGCGATGCCCATCTAAATGGCGTCTTTAGAGGCGGGGGCGGGGCGGGGGCGGTGCGAGGGCGGCGCAGGGGCGGCGGCGGGAGTCCGCGGCGGTCGGCCCGCGCTGATGGAATCGGCCCTCAGCCCCAGCGTCTGAGATCGCCGCCCCACCCCCACCGCCCCCGCCCCCGCCGCCGCTGAAGCGTGGCCGGTGGCCCGCCGCTTCCACAGCCGCCCCCGGGGGCAGAAGCGTGCTGCCGCCTGCGGCTCCCGCCCCCAACCCCAAGTCCCCCCCCGCGTCCAACCGCTCCGTCGGCTAGCTTCTCCCGCGCTGGCCCCTCTCATCCCACTCTCTCCCACTTCTCTCTCTTCGACCCACGCCCCCGCTGCGGCCACCATCACCACTCGCTCCCCGCCCGCTCACCCGCCGCCCAGAGGAGCCGCGCAGTTTCCAGGCTAATGTACACCCGGAGGAGCTTCGCTACCAGTTTGGAGGCATGACTTGCTCCACCAGAAGGCACGCTTCGTTGACTTTCCGTCCCGGCTGAGTTATGTCCACTCCAGCGGACTCCGGAAAGGGGTGTGGTCGATATTCCCGCGATTGTTGGCGAAACGAGGCTCTAGTGGATTGCGGTGTTGATGCCTTTTCCCGCCCAAGGAGGGCTATCGGCGCACGATCGACAGGCGTGCGCGCGCAGGCCCGGCGCCCTCACTGCTTCCTCTGTCCCCTTCAATTCTCCCGAATTCTTGTACCATTAACGAACTTTTAATGAAGGATGCATTTTAAAACGGTTCACTCCGATGGCACATTCTGACAATTGTGTTTTTGTTTCAGGTGAGTACTACCTCTTTTCCTCAAGGATTACTGCATCCACATTAAGACAACCGACGTAAGTATATTTTCTGTACGTGCTTCCTCGATATCATTGGAGAGAAGTTCCGCTTTTACCAAATATGGCACATTCTCTTACATTGATCATGTTGATCATATTAGTCTTCTATTGCAATAGAAGATCCTCAATAAGGGTATTAATTTTACTTGTCACACGTTACGAGACACAAGAACAGCGGTAAACACGTATGTGCGCGGTGGAATTTGTAGCGCAGCAGTTGAATTGCCTGACGGTGCGATCGCCCCGAGGTTGATCTTTCTTTGAAAATGCTTTCGCTTGAAATACGCGACCGCTTCGTAACGACCTGGTTTCATTCGATTTAGATATTGAGTGACTCTGCGTTTGTCCCTCGCGTAGACGAGGCTGAGACACGAGAATACTCACGTTGACGGCAGCGGTTTCTTCAATTTATTGTTTTAGAAAAGCAATCATGATGATAATACACAGAGTATTTATTTGCAGAAAGGTAATATATAGGTTAATAAATTGTTCCATTTATTTGAAATTATTACGAGACAAAACTACGGAACATTGATTTAATTTATTATTCTGCTGTACCTATAATTTAAACCAACTTCGTGATGATTGCTCGATTCTATTTTCATAAGATTTCGTTTAGCTGGAAGTCACTGTTGTTGTTATTATTATTTTTAAGCATTTCCGATTATTAACATTTAGACTCAAAAGTATTTCAAAAGTTACTATAGCGTAATACATACATTTTTTGGTAAATATCATTTCTTTTTTTCACAACACCGATATAATGATGCCAAAAATTGATTTAAACATAGTATAATAAAATATACAGGCACAATAATTACTACTAATTTAGGTAACATGGATTCAATGAAAACTAAGTCAAAAACGAATTGTTTCACTCACTTATAGCCTACGGATTCATTTAATATTATTATATTTGATACTTTTGGTGTAAAACCTTAAAAAAGGTCTTCCACTAAACATACATGTTTCGTAATAATTGGTGTTGCTAACTATGTTTATTAATGGTTATTAATTTTGGTAATGTTTATCTGAAATCCTAATAAGATTAGCTTCATTGTTTTGTCATTGATTATTTTAATAAATAAATCTACCCTACTTTTCTGTAATGTGATATTCTCTAACAAAGTGTAGTAAAAGATGAAGATGAAGAATCGTGCATCTCTTACCATTTCAGAAAAAATGCTCCAAAATGCGCTGGAATTCTTTGTAGTTTATACCTCAGTTCAGCAAGTCATTTCTTAGTGAAAAATCTTTCTTCCTGATCTGAAAATTACAAAAACAAATTACCATCACATACAAATGTTGAATATTTACTGAATTTTATTCAACTATATCATTTAAAATCTACGAATCTTATGTGAGATGCACAAGAAAATAAATCAAAATAAATTTGATAACATCAAATATAATAATGGAAATGTAATAAAACAAAATAGCTTTTCTTTAAATAATTGATTTTATTCAAATACCTTTTTTAAAAGAATAAAAGAGATAATTTTTGGCATAAATCACCTCTTAACGCAAATTAATAATGCGAACATATTGCATTTCTTAAATTGCCTAATCTTCGAAATTAATACATTTTCAAATATTTTCCTAATGGTTTTATTTTAAATCTAGGGGTCCAAAAAGAAAGAAAAACGAAATTCAAACTAATGATCCTGTTTCACTGAATAATGCTCATATTATCATGATATTTGTGTTTATTGTCTTTATAACAAATACATCCCTAAAAATGTACAATTAATAAAACAAAAAAGTACGGAAGTATTCGACTGAACAAAATATTAAAGAAGAATCGTGTAATTTGAAGAGTAGTAGTGATGAAGAATTTGACTTATCTACTCAATTTGTAAAGTAATAATAGATTAAAAATATCTAAAGTAATATTGATAAAAATGGAATTGTTTATATTAATGTAAATATATGGACACAAAATACAAATGTGGCACCTTCATGATGTTTTCGTTGTTTCGTTTCAAAAATAGGAAACACAATGTATGAAAGAAGTAGAATACATTCGAGGAGTATTGTTTCAATTTTTAAACCCTACTTGGTGAATTCTAAACCAACTGAGCCCACAAACGGCTGCTAAGCAATGACAAGGAGTATAGAGTCTTTAGAAACAGAGAGTAGCGTAACCGCCGCCATTTAGCGTAACCGCCGCCATTTAATGTCGTCTCACTCGATAGCCTCGCTAGGCAGCATTCAGAAGCTCAAGGAAAATTATAACAATTGATGTCGTTTTGGAGATGCTTAAGATCGTTAATATTGTTTTGGGATAGACTCATGGTTCTCAACACAGAATATCCCCCAATTCTAATCCTTCCGGAAACTGGATATAAAATGGCAGGGTCAGTGGATCAAAGGAATACACTACTCTCTGTATGTAGGGACTCTAAAGGGATGGAGTCGCGCGCGCAGCCTAGCGGAGGTGGGGGGAGAGAGCGAAGCGGGCTCGCTTAGGCCTAAACGGCGCGCGGTGCGGAGCGGCGCGGCGCGGCGCGGCGGGGAGCGGCGCGGCAGGGCGACAGGGGCCCGCGGCCGCCCGCGCCTCCCACCTGCCGGCAACCACGCAAGCCATCTCCGCGCATTAGCCAGTGAGCGCGTGTGACCACCTACTGCATTTCGCTCACGTACGAAGCCTTTGTAGGAGATTCTTTTTGGAAACATATCTTAGGACACCTTAGTGTGATATTGAATACATTTTGTCATCATCATCATCATCATCATCAAGCGAGAGTCCCAAGGTCTACAGCATTCGGCACTTCAATCTCTACAGCGTCTTCCCATGTCCTGGGGGCATCTTTCTGGTGCAGGTTTTTCCGCAGCCATTGTTCCTTCCAGGTCCTGGATCCAGGTTGCCGTGCTCTGTGATCTTTGGTTAATGGGGTTGGTTTATGAAACATTTTTAGTATCCCTTGCTTTCAAATTCCACTGATATGACCCTATCACGTTAACTGTTTGCTTTCAAAATGGTGAAGAATAATTGATATATTGTCAGTTCATCTCATTTCTCTGTTGGCGATATGGTCAAGTCTGGATACCTTAGAGACTGTTCTCAAGAACAATTTCTGCAGCATCAATATTTTTCCTAAATATTATATAATTTACTCAATTTGCGGATGACATTGCCAAAACTCTTCAGACACTTTCATCAATGTAAAACTTCCGCTGAAGTATTTACAGTAAAACCTTACACTCTACCCACTCCTAAGACACTAAACAACTATAGAATAGAATGGTTATCCCCAACAAATCAGTAAATTATCTGGGTCTTCAACTAGACACCGAACTTAGCTGAAAGCACCACATAGATAACAAACTAGCATAAGCCAAAATAAAATTACTGCGACTAAAACCGATTATCAATAGAAATTCTGCACTACCATATAGCACAGCCATAATAATATACAAAAACATCTTAAGCCCCCCTCCATTTACATGCGTGCCCTGCCTAGATTAATGCAGCAAAATCTAATATTAACAAATTACAAATTTTCCAAAATGAGAACCTAAAGGTAATCATCAACGCCTTGTTATGTTTACCAACGACCGACGCCACAAAAACTGATTCTTCGAACCCACAGCCAGCCATATCAATTACATCTCCCCCAACTTCTTCATAACACAAATTCTTCTTAACACAAATTCTCATATTAAATACATTCAACCTAGGTCGAAATCCTAAACAACCAAGCCGAATTCAAAACAAATTATCCTTCCATATATTTCTGAAAAAAATTCACTGAAATTTTTAATTAATAGAGGCGCCTATTTGGCTTCCTCGACCATGTACTAGATTAAGCATCGTTAAGCATTAAGCATCGTAAGATAGTAGTATGCAGCCATAATCATATGTATAGCACAACGTTTTACTTATCCATGTATTAATGAACAAGAAAATAAATTGAAAAAAACAAAACAAGAAAATAAGAGTATTTTCAGTACGACCAGCGGCATATTTCTTTGAATTTAGTCTAAACATATTTGTAGTAGTAAAGTGCAGTTCCCCTGACGATTAGTTCCCCTGATAGATCAGTGCAATTTTTTCCTCTGACTACCATAAAATCCTCTCCTTTCCGTACTTATTTTGCTCTACTTGTGGTGGGTGATGTTTGCAACATCCAATGCTTTTTTATGTTAAGATATTTAAATTGGGAAATTACGTTGCCTACTACTTGCCCGAAGATAGAAGTAAATAAAAGGAGCAAACGCATGATAAATTATGTACGTAAAGTTAAGCTGCTTTTCGGTGGCGAAAACTTAAATCGAGTCGTCGATAAAACACTCATGTTTGTCATTGTATGAACATTCCTTCAGACCACTGTGACAAGATGTGAGAAGGATATTTATCCCATAATAATTTTGGGTAAATATCCTTCTGATTTCTTGTCATAATCATTATTTCGTTAAGTTTATTGAATGATATTTTACATTTAACTGCATTATAGTTGAAATACATAAAGAAATATTTTCATTTCTTAAGATGGTTTTGGTATTATATTCTCTCCTAAAATTGAGAAAAGGCTTTTTTGTGAAATGCATTTGCACTAATGTCTTACTAGAGACAAGAAGCTCATTCTAATTTTAAAAAAATGGGTGTCGTGGATCCTGTACACTTTTCAACTTACTACGGTAGCGGCTCAAGTTATTGACAAAAGAAAACATCTCGAAGCAATGTGGAAAGCCCTTATGAGGAAGCTTTGTCGTGTGAGTAAAGTAAACGGGAGGCGGTAGCTAATCGGAGCGTGGGCGGGCGGGGCAGCAGGCTTTTTGCGTGGGTGGAGGCGAGCGTGCGTCGAGGCGGCGAGGGCGGTGGCAGGGCTCCTGGCAGAACTAATAACACGCTGCCCCGCGCTGCCCGCCCGGAAAAAGAATCAACGGCGTCGAGCGGGCCAGCGCCGCGCCCCGCCCACGCACGGGCAAGGCTAAGGAATCCGAATCGCCCTGTACACGTTGTTCACTGGAGATTCGTTCACCCAACGCAGCTCCTCCCGGAGCCGGCTTGCTCTCCTCTTGCCTCGCGAGAGGAGAGATTCGTCATCCTCTGCGGCTCTTCCCGAAGGCCGCTTGCCACCTTCCGCTTGCTCTCTCCGTGCCTCGCGAGAGATTCGTTCATCCATAACAATAGACATTTCCGCTTCACCAATCCTTTCGTTTGCAGGGACCATGTGCATTGAAAGACATTTGTTTATCCAGTACAAATATTTCTATATTGTATTGCACCGATAAAAAGCATTGCACAGTTTCCGTAAAAAGTCTCAAAATACATTTTACAGGTATATTGAATTGAAAGCAATACATTTTGTGTTGTCACTTGATATTCAAAAAGTTAAAAAAATTATTCACGTCAATTAATTCCTGAAGGAGAACGTGTGTGAAAATAAGTCGGAAAAATATTTTTGAAATCTTCATCCGAGTCGTAGTAGACATTGGCACTAATTGCTGAGTTCATATGAAATAATATTCTACGCTGTGTCCTCGAAATTACATATTCAGCTCCGAGCAATGCATATTGGCAAAATTCCGGCCACTATTTTTTTTATCTAGTTAATGCAGTCAGGCAAGATAATGTACACTTTAAAGGTCAAGATATACGATAAAATATATTTATGTATTTTGAACAACATTGAGATCTGTCTCAGAATAAAGAAAAAAGACACAAGTCGTATCTTTTCAAATGAATGTATTTTTCCAAACTACATACATACGTGTACGCAGATACCCACAGTCAATCAAATAGTCTTCCAAATGATTTAAAGTCGCCATCTACGTCCGACTCACCATGTCAGAATTCTCACCTCTCATTACTGTCGTGTGTCCGAAAGCGTAATTCACAGAAATCTGATCTAACACCTGATTCAATTTCACATTAAGATCACTGATGCCATATGAATCCTTAAACGCATGTGTATGCGGTTTACATTGTATAGTGAGAGAAATAAATACATTTTATGTTTCTTAACTTCTCACATTGGCAGATACCGATCTGTTTTGTTCAAATTTGATGCATTAAATGTTAGCCCGAATTGTCCTCTAATAGTCCATTTTAAAAATCACATTCTGGACTGGCGAGCAATCATGTATCTCGGATATATCATGCATATCTTGTCTTCTGCGACAACCGTCGCAAACATTCATGTTGACTTACATGAATGTTACATGAACTTACTTCATCGCCCCCCCTCCAAACTCGAACTCAATGCAACGTCTCCTCAGCGGCTATGGCGAGTTAGAGCTGCTTGAGAGAGCAATTCGTGTTTCCGACACTACATTGTTAATTAGCCCTGTAAGTTCAGTGCATGTTGTAGCTGGGAGGTGGTTGCTTTCTTCCCCGCAGGAACGTGAAATTCATCACCATCCCATACGACAGCCTGGGATGTTTTCCCTCCCGGAGATTCGTAGGCATCTCCCCCAGTCAGGCACCGTCCAAGCTGGGATTCCCGACCTGAGATGTACGGAAGTGCAGTTCATGTAAGTGTGTGTACGTGTGAGTGCGGCCCATAGTCCGATCGTTAGGTTTCTGCTCTAGCATTCTCCTGGTATTGACAGGGAAAACTACGGAAAACAGCCGATCAGACCACCTCTATAATGCCGCACACCGCCACCGTTGGGACTGGAATCATAAGACATTTTGGTGGGAGTCACTGTCACTGACTGGTAGTAATTTGCATCGTCTTCTGCGGCAACCTTCGCAAATATTCGCGTTGACTCATCTCTATGTTTGTGATGTGAATCCCATTTCGGACCGATTGATTGATAATTGATTCCGAGCGTGTCAATTGCTAAGATCATTATTCCCGTAAGTGTTGGGCGTGTTTAGTCGCGGGAGGAGGCGGTGATCTTCCCCGGCTGGCTGGCGAGTTCCGGCACCGACCTACGCCTACTTGCGGGTATTTTCCTCAACTAGGAATCTCCCACCAACGTGGCACTGCCCCGGCTGGATCAAGCTCTAAGCTCCCGACTGGTCTCTCGACATGTATGGTAGTGTAGTGCATGTGCGTGTGTACATGTAAGGGGTGAGGAAAGACAAGGAGGAGGAAGGGAAGATCGCACGAGATACGAGTCCCTTTTGTTAGGTCTGGTATTGATCGGAGAAACCACGATAAACTACCGTTCAAAGCAGCCGACCGCTAGAATTCCCTACAGACAGCGCCTAAATTCGACATAGCTCTGTAGCTAGTGTCGAATATCCTGCCATCGTGGAACCCTAGGACCTCCCAGTCAGAGGCACTGCAGTGACATCAATTGATGCTCTAAGCCTCCTAAACCGGTGCCCGCCGCCTATCGCCGAGCCCGAAGCGTTGCCTTAAGGCGGCAGCGGGGCAGAGCTCCGTGAACGTTGCCGGCGCGGGGCGGGGAGGGGCGTGGTGGGGCGGGGGCCGGAGCACCGACGCGGCGCTTCCTAATGAAGCGATCGAACAATGCCGCCGCCACCGCCGCCGCCGCTCGTAATAGCGGTCCGCGGGCGGCGCGGCGCGGCTCGCGAGAGCTCGGGCGGTATTCGGACGCGCATTCCTGCATGTCCCGCCCCGCCACGCCCCGTCCCGCCCTTCCCCGCCCCCCGCCCCCGCGCCCCGCTCTCGCTCCTCCTGCGCGCTCGCCGCAAAGCCACTCCGCGCTCCCTCTGTGGCGCTTTCGCTGGAGCGGTGCTCGGCAACCGAATAGACGCTGACCACTGGTGGTCCGAGACCGAATACCAGTGGTCCGCAAAGAAATTCATATATATATATTTATATATATATATATATATATATATATATATAAGAGGTAAACTCCGAACCGTGTGACCGAGCTCCATGAAAGTTGGCACTTCCACGTGTTTTTTTTTCACCCAGAAAGTTTTTGTGCTGTTAATTCTGTTGTAACTCCACTATATGGCACTGTAGAACAAAACTAAATATTCACGTCAAATACAACCCGCAACGCACTCGGCAGCATTTTGAAACATATCGTTAAATGACTCCTATACGATGCGTTCTAGGGGGTTTTAAAAACTAAAATGTTGAGGCCGTCTCAAGGTTTCTTACACCGTAATCTACAAGATGAGCTCTTCTTGAATAATCTATTACATTTTTGCTGGTCCGGTGCTTCTCGATATTACCTGTCACATGCACTGAGACGGGCAGAATCTGCAGGTAAATATGAATGAGAGGAACAAAGAGAGACAGACAAACAGATAGAGACTAACAGGGACAGGGTGGGGGAAGGAGGGCGAGACAGAGAGAAAGCGAGATGAGAGGGGAAAGAGGAAGATGAAGGGCAGAACAACGTATACCGGGTTTTCCTAGTATTTTTAAATTCACAGAGCTCATTTACACCTGCCCCCGCGGAGTATTCGCGCGGGTTACAGGTGTGGTCCAGACATTTTATTTTGCTAGCGCGCAACGTCTCCTGAGTACAGAGAGGTGAGAATATCAGAAGCTTCAAATAACGCGTTGCTCCCTCCAAACAGTCTCCTTCTTAGCTTCTCATAGGTAATACCACGAGTGCTTTGGAAATTATCGATAAATCCTCGACTCGCAAAACGAGGAGGGTTTTATCTGAGAATTTCCAAAGCACGAGTGGTATTTAATAGGACTATTCCACGAATGCAATTAAGTCCAACAGAGTTCCGAAATGTCCCAAATATTGAAAATAACTGAAAGCATGTTAAAATAAAATAAATTATGTTATAATACATACGCGGTTTATTGCACACCAACACAGTGATCGAGACATACCGCCTAAGAAAATGAGTTGCAGCTTATTATTGGCCAATAGGGATAGGCTGTAAGAAAAATCGGATAAAGAAGCCATAATTGTTTTAAGATACAGCGCCGTTAATGGGGCGTTTTATATGTACAGTTAAATACTTTTGGTTTTAATTTCACGAATGGAATGGTCATAGTAAGCTCCTTGTTGTCAGATATTTTGAAAGTCGATTGGGCTACAATTGTAGCCCGCGCGAGCGGTAGTTGTGGGCATCAGAAAAGACGTTTGCAGGAAATTCTAAAGACTCAGATACATATACTATTGTCCCGATTGCTGAATGACTCGTGATGAATTATCATTGGAAAAATAAAATAATTCGTATGATAAAAGTCGTAGCTTATCCGTGAGATAACACAGGCAGACCTAAATGACGTTAAAGATTGAGTTTTACGTCATATGACTTTCACCTAGCATGACTTTTACGTCATATTCAAATAAACGTGTTGAAACAACTGCTGTTTTATTCATAAATTGTTAACAAATGTCATAATGGCTAAATGTTTAATCTTATCTTGAGCTCTACGTAGCGCCCGAGATCACTTACGTTACGAAATGGTAAGCTTAATGAAGGGTTAATATTTTTCAAGAATAATTATTTTGTTTTTTCGTTGTATTATTACAAGTAAAATACAACAAGAACAGTTCGTTACGAATTTGTTTTATTACAAAATTCTACTATGAATTACGAAATATCAGCATGAGACTGAGCGCGCAGAAACTTATACTCTTCGAAGTTTTTTTTTACCTGCATTATAGTAATAATACGTGAAACGTTATACTATTTGAAGAATGTTTTGCCTGTATGTCTACGTCTCCGCCCCTGCAGCCATATCGTACCATAATAGTGGAAACGTCGCATAATTTTGTACGCAATTTACAATACCATTTTCTAGGAATTTTTAATAAAAGATAATACGTAATAAAAACAATACAAACTTTTCTTTTCAATAAATATACTTTTCAAAAATTAGCAAACAATCCTTTAATTCTTCCGTCTAATAATTGTTTATCATCACGTAATTTAAATTGCGAATTTTGTGATGCGCAATATCTAAAAAGTTGCCGACTGCTGTTAGAGAGGATTTGAGCTATACCGTAGGTTCTCTCTCATCTCCAGTACTACGACTTTCTCCTCCTCTCATTGCTCAGTGTCGGACCACCCCCATGTCAACACCTCTCCCCACTCAACTTCGAACATCGCGCTCTCCACTCGTCCATCGCCTGCGGTCCACCCCCACAACGCCGCCGTACTCTTGGCCCGCTCCGCTAGATTTCTCTGCTTCCTCTCTGAGGTCATCCATTATTACCCATATCTAAAGAGGTGACAGGTGATTTGAGGCAGCGTGACGCTGCAGTACAATGGGAAAATGGGTTTTAGTTTAGCGTTACCAACGCTGATGTTCATATTTAATAAATTTTCCAGCATTTTAAGAAATAATGCATTTAACTTACCCTTACATTAAAACATTAAATTATTAACACAATAATGACTTTCCCGTATACATACGTATATACGCAGTAATGTACGTAGTATAGGGAAAGTTATGTAATGCTGCGCGAAAAAACGGCGGATTTTCGACAGAAAAAATCATTACCGGGCCCTGATAACGAAAAAGTGGATAAAAACAGTTGCTAAATTTTTTAAAAAATCCCCTAACTCATGGTGTAGCCAGAATCCCCGTTTTGTGGGACCTTGATACCAAAAACCAATTGAAAGCAAAACGTCCGTCCTTCCATCTGCCTGTCAGTCTGTGAATAACACTAGCACCTAAACCATACGTATGATTTCTTCCAGAATGAATACACGTCCTTGGATCTGATTCCACTCGAGGCGCCGCGATTTTGAAAACATTCTTCAAAATTTGGGGGTACTTTACATGAAACCCCCAGGACCTTTTTAAACTTTTCTCAGAAACGACTCCAAATTTTTCTTTAAACTTCTTGTAAGTATAGAGTAAAATACACTTATTAAGGTGGCATAGGTCCGATTTTCACTAATTACTCAGAATTTTCGAAAATTGCGGAAGTTTGAATTTTTTTCGGCGTTTTCCTACAACTACAAAATTGAAGATAGATTTTTCCTTCAAACAAAATTTATTTACCAAAGTAAGTTATTTAATTAAGGTCATGTACATTTTATTTAAAAACCTGGTAGTTTTTTATGTGCAATATTTGCTATTTTAAAAAATCACGAAAACAGATTTTCTCAAATACGTCTCCAATTTTTTTCTTTAAACTTTTAGCAGGGTTAGTATATAAAATATAAATATACTCTATCAGGTGACATAAACGTCATATTACTCTATACGTTGATTTTTTTCAAAAATTACAAAAATGTATTTTATTTACTTCTCTCTCACGTCGTTAGGAAATCGAAATATTAAGAAAAAGTCAAAAAACGTACTTTGCCAAGCAACATATGGCAGCTGACAAGAGTTTGTGAATACCTAGCCGCGACCAAAGAATTAGAAAACTAATACGGGTAAGTCTGTGCCATTCTGTAGCACGACCAATTTTAATATATGTAAATGAAAAGGGTTACAGTAGTACAATAAATAGAAATATATTTTTATCAATGATATGTTGATTGAAATTGTTTTATTACGAAGAAAATATTCAAAACTGATCTGTATTTTAGAAGATATTTTCCAATTAATTTGGGACGGTATACTTTCGCCCATGAATCCAGGACGGCGGGTACCCGGCTTGATGTCAGAAATGTGCTTGCCTTTGCGTTCTTCCTTCATTTAAAAATTGCCACAATCTTATTGTTTGGCGCAGTACGAATCGCAAATTAATTCTGACTTTAATTATTATAAATTTTAATATATTACGCAAAAAATTGACACAAATTGTTTTACTCCTAATGTGTTTTTACTTATTGTTAATAGGGGGTGTTGTCGCAAGCGTTTCGTAGTTATTTTAGGGGATGTTGAAGCGTGTACTACAGGGAAGATAGAGGGTATACAAAATATTACAAATTTGCGTAATTTTATTTATGGCCCCTCTGACCACCAACCGATAATCACGTTACGACACCTATCGCCTTTATTCGAAACCCTATTTTGAAATCATTCCTGTCAGATATTCATTGAAATTAATTCTGGCTTTAATTGTTATATATTTTAATTTATTATACATTGTAACAGCCGCCCCAGCTTTTCCTTCTTTTGCGCACGCCACATTGCTGCACCGTCCCTCGCCTCCACGAAGCCTCCCTGGCCTCCTCTGGTCGATGCCACACGCAGTTCTGTGAGTATCCTGTCCTTTCCAATCGCCACAAGCCCGCGCTGACTTCCCGTTTCCACTGATCATCTTAATCATTTACGATATACAAGTACACACTGTCTTCCTGATTCATCTGCGCTAGTATTGTGCAATGAGCTAGTTTGGAGAATCTGGATCAAACAATTATGTGGTTAACTCATTTTGAATAAAGTGTATGACATGAATGCCGTTTTCTATATTTTTGCACCTGAAAATTAAGGTACAAATGCCATAAGACATTAAAAAGGTAGACCTTTAATAAATTGCACATAGATTTACAAATCATTAATATAATTTTATATTGTATAGTTACGAAGGATCTTATGGACTCATCATGTTTGATTCTTTTGGGCAGAAACTGAAAGGCTGTGACTAGCCACGTCAACGCTTGAAAAAGTGTAGGTAACATGCCGAGCACAACATGAAATTTTGCGCGAGCGAACTGAATTCTTCTGGATGTGTGGATTAGTGTGACGTGTGGACGTGATCGCCGAACGGGAACGCACGCAAAAATTTACGCTGCATACCTCGGGAGAGACGAGCTCCGTCGGTTTTCCCGAGCACATCAAAGGAATTTGCGGCTTAAATCTGTTATATCGCGGATGAAACGCGTTCGTTTCTACTGTGCATTGTTTACTGACACAAACTCACAAATGACTACTTCCACGCAGAAATGGGAAGTGTTCATCTTCATGCACCATCTCACAATGAATAATGAGTTACTTCTGAAGAAAAAAAATTCTACAAATAATAATACACACAGACTCCCTTAGACGAAAAAGAACACACAGACCACAATAGACGCAAAATTACACAAAGATCACCAAGCAATGCGACGTACTCGCTGAGCACGGACGCACGACACGCGGCACAAATATTTTCGTGGCGCTAACTACCGCCGAAAATATTTGTGACGAACAGTGCGCAACGCAGACATTTGCAAGGGCTACATTTCACTTCATTTCAGCGTGAATGTAGTAGACAAATATATCAGATTTAAATTTTAACTAAATTAATTTGAGATAATTAGACTTGAAAGAAGACATTTTCATGCTAATTAAAGGTCTGCTGTTTTCCGAGTGCATCGTGGTCATGCTGTATAAAGCTTGCACATCAGCGTCCACCTCGCGTGAGGCCTTTCAATTCCAAAGCCAGGAAAGTATCCAAGAGACCGCCCTATTCGGTCAACGCAGGACCTGCTCGGGTCGCGGCGTGCTTTGGAGCTCTGCCCCTTCCCCACCCCTTCTTTCCCTACCCGCTACGTCCCGCCCCGCACCACCCCGTCCCGACTCCGGTCAACCCCGTCCCCTCCTGTCCCGCCCTGCCCCACCTCACACTGTCCCGACCCGTCGCGCTTCAGCCCCGCCCCGCTCCGCCCCGCTCCCCCCCGCTCCGCCCCGCCCCGCTCCGGCCTGCCCCGCTCTGTCCCGCCCCACCCCGCTCCGCCCCGCCCGGCCTCGCCCCGTCCCGTCCCGCTCTGGCCCGCCCCGCCCAGCCTCGCCTCACCCCACCCCGCCCCGCTCCGCCCCACCCTTCTCCGCCCGGTCTCGCCCCGCCCCGCCCCGCCCCCGCTCGCTCCGCTGCCGCTGTGCCGCGCCTCGCGCATTGTTCCCGTGCGGAGTAGGCTAATTGGCGTCTGCGCGGAGCGGCGCTGCGCGGCGCGGCGCCGGGGCCTGCGACGTGCCTGCGCGATTAATTCCCGATCACTCGCCCGCGCTGGGCGGGGCAGGGGGGGGCGGACGGGACGTGCGACCCCGCGCCCGCAAATGCCAGCGCCCGGCGCCGCCGACGTCGCCTTTTTGAGAAATGCCAGCGCGCCGCGCTCCGGCCCTTCCTTCTGGACGCACGAGGTGGCACGAGGACACGCGAGGTTCGCTCCGAGGAGCATCTCTGGTACCTGCCTTTTCCTAACAAGTTGCTCCAGATTGCTATACTTCTCAGGAGAGAAGGAATAAATATCGGGGAAATTGTTCTCAACGGACGGTTCATTCCAATTTCAAGAGCACTCGGTTGCGTAGCATTGTAACATAGTTTGTATGTTTCATATGAGCAATGTGTATGCTCCAAGTGATTTCAGTAGAAAATCCGTATTAGGTACGGTTAATACGTACATAGACTTAAATGATGCAAAGAGAAGGCTCTTAACTTGTAAATAATGTAACACCAAATAAATGTAGGATTGTGAATGGAATTGCGTAAAATAATAGCATTGATAAATTAACTTTGTCAATAGACTAAGTAAATAGTATTACGTCTATAAAAACGCAACAGAATTAAAAATTACTCTCGCCCATGAAAAGAAGTACCGTCACTTTACTTGCGTATACTCCCAAAGCTACATTAGCTACATTTTGTAAATTCTTTGCAGGAAGAACAATGTTACTTTTCTCAACTTGTTATTTACAAGGTTTTCGAATGTGACCGTACCTTGCTGCTCTTGCTCCGTAGATATCTCGCAAATTGCTTAGTTGACTTAGTGCAAATAATACATTCATTAAAACCACTATACAGAACACGTTTTGCAACATTGTTTTTATTTTAATTACTTCCGTTGGTGCTTAAATTTATTTACAATTTTTTAGCACAGTATGACATCATTCTTATCATTCTGTTCATCTACTATTCATCCCAATTTATAGTGCATTCCATTAATATTATTTTTGATGTGCTAATTACAGAGTTAACGAACATGATGAACAGTGTAATTTCATGAATTGTAGAGAAATTACCCATAAAATTTGTGTTTAGAGGACGCTATACAAATATCTTAATTCGACAATTTCAATGGTCATCCATCTTATACGAGCCAGTATTAAAATTTACTTCACTGCACTGTTCTGATTAATTACAAAAACATGTTCGAAGCATTAAGAGATTTTTGTCTTAAATAAAACCTGTCCTAAAACATCAGATCTTTTAAAAAAAAGGTAATCTACTATTGTTTCGAAAAAAGTTACGTTTTCTCGAAATTTCTGCTTGAAGTTAACGTAATTGTTTTTAAAAAATCTTAAAAACCGGTCCAATTTATTTCTTTATATTTTTCCACTAATCAAACACGGGACTGTTAAAGTAATGGAGCTGGTCTCACTTTCGTTGAACTATCTGAATTTTTGAAAACTGCAATAGTTAGAAATAAAGCGATAACGTATGTGCTGTTTTAGCCCTAGTAGTTGTAATACAAATTCATGAAAACTTACGAGTATATACTCCAGGGATCATTCTCAATATGCGAGGTGACAGCCATGTTGACCCATGTCACCCCAGTGTTTTGTTTACTTTGCGGCGCTCAGTTAATTTACAGTCTTGTCTTCTTCTCAGCACGTGTATGGCTGGAAGTGTACGGCAAGTGTACGGCACGTGTACGGCACGTGGTACGTAAAGGAAATATTCACTGAAGGTAATTTCTTGAGTGTCGAAAAAATTAATAAAACAATGTAGGCTTTCCCGGCTGGATATACTATTTAAAATACCTTCCTGGCTCTATGGCCGTGGTCGATCGGACATTATGTGCCCAAACGTTTCGTCTGCTACTGCAGCAGACATATTCAGTGATTTCTGGGTACACGCACTGTCCTTCCAGACAGTTAACATTTCTTCTTAGTTTACAGCGCTGGGGCGCTGATGATTGTCAGCTGGGGCGCTGGTGTCGGCTGTTTACGCAGGAACGGTTTCGGTTTCACCCGACGGAGGGCGGATATCCATATGGCGTGGACTTTGATCCCTCCCTCTTTTCTATTACAATTCAAAGGCTGTTTATAAATTTCAATTGACTCACGGTGTAGACGGGCATGGTAGTGTTCCATATCCATTCCATCCGAGATAAAACATTTTCAAATCTGATGTCGTGCTTACGTCCAGAAAAAGCGTGTTCTGCCACTATAGACTTCTCAGTTTGGCCAAAACGGCAGTTCCTCTTGTGTGCGGAGACACGGGTGTTAATGCTCCCTTGAGTGGTTCTAGCGCCACAAGAACAGGAATTAGCTGACTGAAAGGACAGTGCGTGTACTCAGGAACCACTAAAGATGTCTGCCGCAGTAGCTGACGAAACGTTTGGGCACAGAATGTTCGATCGGCCATGCAAGGTATTTTTAATAATGTCGAAAAAAATATTTCAATTATTTTTGACTTTTTTATTTTGTAAAGAATTTTACTTTTGAAAATTAATAGTGTGGGGTATTTTTTCTTAATGAGACTCTTCGTCCGAAGCGCGGCGGCCCGCGGAGCCGCGGCGAAAGTCGATCCGAAACGGAGAGCGGCCGCCGCCGCCGCCGCCGCGCGGCATGACCTCACCGCAATGCGCCGCGCCGCGCCGCGCCGCCGCCACCGCCGCCGTCCAATAGCCTACATCGACTCCATCGCCGTTTCACAAGGCGCGCGGCTTGCGGTTCGCCGACCGAACCGCTCTATTCCGCTCCGAGGGCGCCACAAAGCCCCTTCAATTCCTCCCAATCGCCAGATATTTCATAAGGGAGGGTTGCACTGAGGGGAGAGGTTCCCCACTATCTACTACTATCTCCACTATCTACTGCTATTACTAATTTTCGATGCGCCCATGAATTGAGAGAAATCTGTGGAGCCTCCGGCCATGTGAGATGTGTGTATATGGTTGCCTTAGATGCCCAGGAACTAGAGAAAAATACAAAAGAATTAAATAGATTCGACTTCGACTGAAAAATGCCAACGTTTGATTGTGTTGTTCCGCCTATTCTCATTTGCGCGTACCGATTGAATTCTCATTCTCATTGCCTGCGACTTAGCTTGCATCATGCGACGACAATTCTACAAGGAAGAGGCTGCCAGCCATTAAATATTTGCCAGTCAAGTGTTGCGTTAAGTAACAACAACTCTTTGATATTGTTGGTATAAAAAAATCTGCTGCACACTGCTGCAATCTGCTGCACTCCGTATATATTATACTAGGTTCTTGCAGTATTCGTGAACTATTTTTGTTAAAATATTTAATTCGTTGCAGTGGTATGCAAGAGTAATATATTTGGTATTTTTAAGTAGTGTGCTTGTTACTGTTTGGAAAATAATTTTTTCCAGTAGCATTTTTACTCCTGATGATCACTACTCTAAAAGTTAAAACTACAGCAAAGAAAGGTAAACAAAAATTATTCAGTAGAAAGATATCTGAAACGGTCTACACCTCATTTCCTTTTTATAATTTTATTATTCCAAGAAGATAATTTGTGATATTAGGAGGAAAACGCAAAATTAAACAGACTAAATCTCGTAGTGATTGGTTGTATTATTGGAGAAATTTATTGGCATCAGTCCTTCCTGCATATTTTCTACTTTTAAAATCACAAATAAATGATTAATGATTCACAACAGAAGCCAAAAGGAAGACTAATGACTCGAATGACACTTATGTATTCTGTCTCTACAATTTAAGTTTATGTCAGTTAGAAAAAATATTTTCAAGAAAATTTATCTCATTTTAAGACGAATTATTGATACTAAAATTATAACAAAGACATACGACCATAACTCATCCTCATTACGAAAGACTTGCGAGCCCAATTCGACGTGAAATTCCGAATCTTTCTAAAATTCGTGACGGAGGAGCAATACTCCAATCAAATTACTTCTTCTTAATGCCAAGGTCTGGTGAAAACGGTGCTTCACTTCTTTGAAGCTCACGATAAATATCTCATGAGATATGTTTTGGCTTCAACTGTAACTCTCGAGCACTGAAAAAAAATTAAGTATGTATTCGTATGCCAATGTATAAGATAAGGAACGGTGATCACTGAAATTCGAACTCGCTCTAGGGGTAAATTTATTTTTTCTCGTTCAGAGCCTTCTTAAAATGAGAGGCAAGTCAGTTGATAAAAATGAAATTCGGGATATTAAAGGAAATGAATTCTATTTCAGTGAAGTTTAATCATTATACTCACACGAAAAATATCCAAATTATTTTAGACCTAATTTTAAAGAGAGAAATATCGTATACAAATTCACAATTGATTATTAGATCGGTAAACCACGCTGCTCATTCTTTTCATTCGCATCAGAAGCTATTGAAGACCTTTTAAACTACGAGTTTCGAATTATTATTATTAACTTCACAAATTATGTTTTTGCTATTTGTCCTTTCAAGCAGAAAAAGTTCAAGCACTTATCTGGCCATTTACATAAACTTTCCGCGGAAAATAGAAAGTACAAACTCATTACACGTATTTCTGCCGGTGGTTCTGTGTCCGGGCTGGTTTGTTTCTTCGAATCGCATTGAATTGAATCCTTCAGTTGTTCATAGAAATATTGAATTTTTCCTACAAAAAATCCAAAGTAATCTCATTACTCACTGAAATACTCCTTCATTACGAAATGTTTTTATCATTCACCTGCTAACTGTGCTCTTCTCGGAGTAAAAATAATGAAAGATCATCTTATGAGAACAGCCGTTCATGCACAGTATAATAAGGATGTTCTATTATGTTTGTTACCAAATATACACAGCCCTGCAATTATTTAATGGGACTGTTTTGTTGTGACCAAACAAACAAAAATGCTTTAATATTTCATATTTATTATTCAAAGAACATCCCTCCTGTATCAATACAGGAGTGGCACGATCAAGCAAGGTATAGAACGACCTCAGCAAGTCAGTGTGTGGTGTGTTCAATAAAGCGGATGTCACAGCTGCTTGAATGTCCTCCAGATTGTTAAAACGTCATCCTTTCAATGGTAACTTCAGTTCTGGGAACAAAAAGTAGTCGCAGGGGGACATATCTGATTAATACGGCGAGGGAGAGGTGTCAGCGCACACACTGCTTTTTGACCAAAAATTCCTGCACGGGTACTACCCGGTGAGTGGTGCATTCTCTTGAAAAAAAGGAGCTGGAGCCGAGTATTCAGGCCGAACACGACAAATTCTCTTCACGAGGCAGTCCAAAACAATTCAATAAAACTGGGTATTTACGGTGTGACCTTCTGACACAAATTCTTTTTGAATTATACCTTTACTGTTGTAGAAACACAGAAGCATTGTCTTAACTTGGACGTCCGGGGCGATGTTCATTTGCAGTTGATTCCACATCACTTAAAACGTGCCTACCATCTAAATATCTGTGCACGAGACATACAAGAAACCGTTTACACTCTTCGCATCATATCAGCAGATTATTTGGCACCTTTATCCAGTTTCAAACTGAATTTCTCTCAGTGACCGCTAGTAATGTCTTATTTCCCGTCGCTCACTAGGCACAACAATGTGGTGTTGCCAGATTCTAGAGGAAGCAGTACTTCGCCACAATAAAATCAGCCTCATTATATAATTGCCGGTCTGTGTATGTTAATAAGTTATCGTTCAGATATCACCACCATGTAAGCCAGGATGCCCAGAATTTGATAGTATATGCGGAATCGAACAATTCGAATTCGCAATAACGCATTCCCGAACACTTTCTGAATATTCTATAACTATAACTATCCAAAGGCGAATATTCTAATGAACTTGATGCAAAACTGTTTACAAAATACCTCAAATTCTTTATCATTGGTTTGTGGGAGGATACAATTTTGATTTCCTTTCCTGAAAGTAAGACGGTTCTAAAGTCGTTGAATAAGACGAAGTGATAATGTACACATTTCCTTATCTATTATTACTTTCTCGTACATGTACGTATATAAGGATCAATATACAAAAGAGAAAGTTATGTAATGCTGCGGAAAATCGAGATCTCAACGGAAATGCACGGTTTTGGATCCTCTGATACCGAAAAAGTGTTTTTTTAAACCCGTCCTTCCATCTGCCCGTCCGTCTGTCCACCTGTCCGTCCCTCTATCTGTCCGTCCCTCTGTCTGACCGTCCCTCAGTCCGTCCGACTGTCCGTCCATCGGTGAAGAACACCACCGCCTAAACTATTCGTACGACTTTTTTCAAAACGAATTTTTCCTGCTCAATTCGGTTCCACTTAAGGCTCTGTGATTTTGAAAACCATTCTTTAAATTTGGAGTTATTTTACATAAAACCCTTGGAACATTTTCAAAATTACCGCAAAAATGGCTCCAAATGTTTTCTTTAAATTTCTTGTCAGAGTAGAGTGAAATACTTTTAAAGGGAACGTAAGTCCGAATTTAACTGTTAACTCTGAATTGTTTAAAGTTGTAAAAGTTTTAAATTGTTTCGGCCACAACTACAAAATTGAAAATACAGATTTTTCCTTTAAATAAAATTTGGAGTTCATAATTAGTTCTTTCATTCAGATCTGGTACATTTTTTGATAATTTTAGTAGTTTTCACGCTGTATTGAACGGAATATGTGCAATATTAAAAACTTTCTCAAACGCTCTCATATTAAAAACTCTCCAATTTTTTTCTTTTATATATTCTTTTGTTTTTTTCAAAAAATACACAATTGTGCGTTTTTAGACATTTCTCTCACGTCGTCTATAAATGAGTTAACGACGATTTGTTTACATTATTGAATTTGCGAAAACAAATGCCCCAAATTACGTCATATGAAGATGCTCGAAAACAAAAAACTTTCCTCTAAAAATGAACTCAAAATTTAGGAGCGATTTTACTTTTCTTTAACGTTCTTTAAGTAATATTTCGGTTCTTTTAATAAGAAAAAGAAAAATAGAGAAAATTTCAAAAACAATGAACATTGGGTGGCGATAGATGGCAGCTGGCAAGAGGATGGGGCAATACCGAAAACTTATCCCAGACCACATAAATTATAAAACAAGCAAGCACGACAATTTCTGTGCCTTACTGTAGCACCAGAAGTTACATTTTTTCTGGGTTTCTAACGAACCCATAACGTCCAACATGCGTGGAGGGTTGCATAGTTTTCTTTTAATATCTGCGCGCATTGGAAATTAGTAATATAAGTGAGGAATGAAGAAAGTGTATTGGCGACAAGCGGACGCCCTGTGCTGTGGCCGCGACTGTACCGTCGCGCCGCGCAGGCCGAGACGCGCGCGCCGCCGAGGCGACCGCCGCCGCCGCCGCCGCTTGTTTATGGGCGCAATTACGCGCTCGCCGGCCAGACGCGGCGCGCTTCGCTGCTCGGCGCCCGCCCCGCCCCGCCCCTCCTCGGCCTGTGGACACCCACGCCCGCATCGCACTCGTCTCGCCTCTTTTTTTTCAACATTTTCCGCATTTTTCAGGCGTTTAAAATGTGGTAAAATATCAGAAAAAGTAATCAGATAATAAGATAAAGATTAAGTAGATAAAGTAATAAAATAATAAGATCGAGTAATAACTCTATCAACTGGCTTAAAATGTAACTAACAGTTGTGTTTTTCTTCGTGACATTCATGACGTATTTGTATGATAGGAAGAATCATAAAATTCATTAAATCGCACTATATCCATTCCATACGTTTTATTTGTTCACATAAATATGTATAACTTCCTAACACTACATGTTTTCAAGAAATTAACCAATTTCTTGACAGAAATACTTTTTCTTTTCGTTGTTTACTCGTGTTATTTCTTCGGGGTTTATCCTATCTGAGTATATTTAACAACGAAGATGAATATAGAAACATTTCTTGACAAAATCACCAGTGAATTGTAAAACATGTCTATTGTCGTATTATTTGACCACGAACACTATGTTCATTCTCGCATACTTTCCCATTCTGACTATTGTATTGTGTCAGGAGGCTTCAATTTGTCTGAGGCCTCTTTCTCCTTCCTTACGTGGCACAAAGTCTACGAATATGAGCTCGAGGGTGGACAAGATGATGCATTGCAAGTTTTCTGGTTTTCGATCCGTAATTCGAATTTCTTGCTCAGTCCAGTCCACTAGTCCGAAACTGTATTCGGCTACAGGCACTACCAAACCACCAATTGCTGGTATTTTATTCTCGGAGTGCAAAGCAGAATGCAGGACAAGTGTCACTTTTTCTTAATACTCGCTGGGAATTCTCTCTTTCATTGTGCCGTTTGAAGTGTTCTCACATTTTTCGGCTCCTAGATATTTGTAGGTTTTACCTGGTTCATTATCTTGAAGAACAGGGTGCATATTAAGTTCAGTGCTCTCTGACGTTGCCTCTCTTTAAATTGACTTTTGCATATTTGTCAAGACCCAACTTCATGCCGATATCATTGATAAAATCATTGACGACAGGTAGCGTTGGGGAAAGAATCGCTTCATTCTTAGCAAACACTTTAAGATCATTCATAAAAATCAATTTTAATACTAGTCTTTCATTACCACGGAGCTTAGAATCGAAGTCAGTGTGCGACAATTATTTTTTAGGAATCAAAGAGTTAATGTATTGTTGGTCAGTTTTCAAATTGTTTCATGACAATGGTAGATAATTGCAATGGAACAAACGAGAATTTCAAGTGCCGACACTGAAGTGATGAATTGTGGTTAATAATGGTGCCCGGTCTGAAAGAATAAATTAAATTACATAATCTGAAATAAGTATGAATAATATATTTGTCAGGCAAAAGTCTGACATGTTAGCGACCAACTTTGATTCTTTAAATTTGCATAACCAAATCACGCAAGAAATGTGGTGCACTTTTGAATGAAATAAATGAGTGAGGGTTCACTACTCAAGTATCATCAAAAGTTGAAATCTGTTTGGAATTACTACTCACTTCTTGGGTCGTAGTGCCTCAGATGTATTGCGGGATAGCATTTGTTTGAGTGTGCGTCAGGACACAGCAATGGTCATCCTATGAGAGATAGCCGAACGTCATTGACAAACCAACGCACTTTTTCCCTGTTTCTTCTAATCACGCTCATCAGCCCGGCGGAGTGTAAGCGCATTAAGCCGTCCAAGAGCCGCTAATGGAGACCCTCTCCCGTCCGTCTTCCGCAGCGAGCCTCTTGGCTGCCGGGGACTGTACTCTGGCCGCCGCTCGCGGGCCGCGCCCAGCAGATCGCCGGCCATTAGGGCGCATGCAGCTCATTATGTCGAATGCGATCGCCCGGCTTTAATTTATCGCGCGCCCGCTCCGCCGCGCTTCTGCTCCCCCCACCCCCCCACCCCCCGCGGGGGCTCGCCCGTGATGCAACAGGGAGGGCTGCCTTTCGCATCCAATAGCCTTTCGCCGACTATTTTCACGAGTCGAATTGTTGAAGAAACCTTCCCTGGAGTAGCCTTGAGGTAGCATTTCGAATTATGATCTGTATATCTTGGGTATTAAAACGGTTCAAACAGAGAATTTATGTTTTTTTTTCTTGAATCCGAATGTGTTTTCGATATTCAGTGAATGCCATTGTTTGATTGAAGACGAAATGGCTGAAAATGCCATAATCACTTAATTTCATGTTTTTCCTGGAAACCAGTTGAGCGTGTCGTATAAGTCGGTAAATATTGGAAGAATCAGAAATGTGTTTCTTGTCGTTCAAAATGGCTCCACTGGTTATAGAAGTGTGGAATAAGTCTCTTCGGTAAAGGCGTAGGGAAAGCTGAAAACGTCGAGTGAGGTTGACACATTACGCGTTTTATCATTTCCAGACTCAAATTTATGTCTCAAAGTAATGTTTCTTGGATGCGTAAATTTAAGTGAGGATTTTTTTCATTAAACGTTTATTTTATCACTGTTCATGTATATGAACATTAAGTAACTTTGTTGACTTAAATTGAATTCTAAGAGTTATGTTTCCTAGATGCCTAACTCCAAGTGAGGAATAATTAGAGCAGCTCTTACATCATTGCAAAATATTGTTGCTGTATTTTCTAAATGTTGAAATAACTAAATTGCCAAATGATTGTAGATTTGTTTCTGTTTTTCCTTACCAACCTTACATTCTCGGAATAACGCATACAATAACATTAATTTCTTTATTCTGTTTTGAAATTTGATTGTACAAAAATCTTACCACAACAGCAAATGTTTCAGATCGTGTTCACAAAATGTTCATTTCAGCAACATTTTCGTGACTCCAAGATTTGACATCTTTACAACATTAAATAAGTGCAAGGGTACATATCAAAACACATAAAGAGCTTTCAGAAGAATGGAAGGACTAATTTTGTGATAGCGTGTAGTTGTCACTTAACCATATCCCTTAAATTAATGCAAGTTCTAAAAGATATAACTTCTTTCACATGACTAAAAGTCAGTGAATCAAAATGTGGTAGTAACGACTCTATTAACGCGATTTTTTACAAGATCAATCAAGAATTTCAATCGATTTATGAAGGACATGAAGATATTGAAAACCAGTGGGTGAAAGAGAAAAATGTTTCTTTCGAACATTACGTCATTATTTGTCTTAGAAAAAAATAATTTAAAAATATTCAATTTCTTTATAACAATGTAGTTTTCTAATACTATTTTATTCTTGACTTGCTTGGAGTGGTGTACCAAACGTACTTCAATATATAATAATGTTCGTGTAGAAACGAGCGAGTTGGACAATAACAGGAGAATTCTGACAGATTTAAGCAAATGCCTTCGCGATACGAGAGTGGTTGAAGAGCGAATAATAAATTCACTGATGTTCTGATTGCCCTTTACGTCAGGTCCTTGTAAAACAGGAGGATAGATTTCTCTTTGGTCCTTGAACTTCTCCTTCACTCTCTTGCGATAAATTACGCAAACAGCCTTTCCATTCGTACTCTGCGTTGTATCATTTCACGCGCGTTGGAAAGGGCAGGACCGTATTCTGGCAGTTGGACTGCAAAACAGTACCGCTTGGCCAAGAAATGTTAACAGTATCCTCTCGGATAGTTTCCTACAAAAAGAGTCCGGATCATGTGATTTCTTATAAAAACGTTCAAAGCAGCGTAAATATATACACATTTTTTTTGTTAATAACACAAAATTAAACTCTTAGATTCAGAAAAGAAAACATACAAAATTGTGGAAACTTTCAATTCCGGAAGCTAAAAGTTATCTTTATGTGCATATTTTGTCCACAGCTGGGGGATAACAGCACACCCACCGCAAAATTGGATTATCCTCTTCATCATTGTCATCCTCATTATTATCATTATCATCATCATCATCATCATCATCATCATTATTATTATTATTATTATTATTATTACTATTATTATTATTTCCTCACATGCCCACATTTCTCTTTCTCATTACCTTCCTATCTCTTACCATATCTCTCCCTTTCTATCTCTCACGAATATTCTGATAAATATCACAATGGCAGAGATACAGTATGCACTACTTGGCTGGGAGATTCTTTCTGGCAGTTGTACTTTCCATCCTGTCTGAGCACCCTGCCTAAGAGGGGCTTATGGTCAACTTTTCCTCCCCGAAAAGGCACAGCACTCCTGAATCCCGTTCCGCTTTTCTCCTTAGTCTAAGGATTGATTTCTACATTTACCGTGGTGCGCTTAATATTACATTGATCGATTATATATGATCTACTTCTGTTTTCAACAAACATTGCTTTTAGCACAATACCAACGTATTTCTCTCCGTATTTTCGCTACGTATGAGTAGAATCTTAACAAATATTATTACTCATTCCGAAATACTGGATGAAGGAAACGAGATGCAATCAGGCTCTACCTTCTCAGTTTCCAAAAATTAAAGGGGATTAGCTGAAAAGAGTGGGTGAGGGAAAATGGACCGCGGGATGCAGTCGGGCGATTTTCGCCTAACAGACGCATGCACGTGGAGGGGTAACGATGGACCCCACGGTCGTTTTCTTCATTTTTGTTTAAGTATGGAGTTGTTGTTTCAGCGTTTGGGCCTTCCATTATTAGAACTTTTCTTAACAATTAGTGATACTTGTATATGTCAACTCGGATTTTAAAACTAGTGGTGCTACAACAGCACGTACTTTCTCGCATTATATGCAGCACATTATAATGACAAACAAAATAATTTCACATATATATAAATTGCCATTAAATACAGATAATTGCACATAAATTGAGCATCCAGAACTAAAGGCCATCCCATATATCGCTTTATGCATGCATACGAAACAACGATATCATTACGTCATGTCCAGCTTATACATATCTGAGTATATTTTCTTACCGACTTTAATTAAGTTGAATGTACCAATTTGTTGAACATTGAGACATTGAACCATTAACCATTAATTAATTCTTTCAAACAATCCGCAAAACTTAATTTAAATTACCCCAATCAGGTCCACTCTTTTACAAATTCTATTTAAATGTAATATGAAAGAAAAATTGAAAAAAATGAGTACTATATTTTCTACGATTATTTCTATTTTATTACGATAATTTGATTTTAATACTGTACGCTGCACTGAGTATGTAACGCTACATAAGTATGTAAGTAAATAAACCCCCTTTGCTTATCCGTTTTCCATCCATGTCGCCATCCAACAATGAAATTCTTAGAATAATTTGCTCAAATATCCATCACTGCATTGTGTATCAGTGCAGCGTACAGTATTAAAATCAAATTATTGTAATAAACTTCGTAGAAAAATATAGTACTAATTTTTTTCAATTTTTCTTTCATATTACTTTTAAATAGAATTTTTAAAAGAGTGGACCTGATTGGGGTATTTAAATTAAGTTTTGCGGATTGTTTGAAAGATAATACAGGAATACATTGAGAATACAAATTGTACAATAAGGTAAAAATCGAATTAATATTGGGATTATCAATACCAAAATATAATTAAAACAATATTAATTACATTTCATATCCTTCTAATCCATTTCCGTTCTCCCAGAAATTTTCTCGTGTCTATAAATCTTGATGGATAGAAATAAGAATAATATGTAGATCCTGAATGAAACGCGTGAAGAAATAAATATTCGAAATTAATCACTTTGATATTACACACTTCGAACAAATGCACTTCGAACAAATGCACGTTTGTAACGCTTACGAAATATGCATTTACATAGCAACTTAATATAGACACAATTTTCGAAACTACAAAAGAGTGCATCCAAATGGGACGAGCCCCACTTTCTTTATCGTTCTTCGCAACATACGTGAAAAATGTAAAAGAAATTCGGAGCTGTAAGTGAGAAAATAATTGTTTAAAATTTAAAAATTGGCTTTGTTTCTCGCAAGATTAAGCAAAAATACTCATCTTTTCAAAAATTTAAACTGCACCTTATTTCAAGATCGGTTTTTGATGAACAATTTTCATAAAAAAACCCTTCAAAACTGTAGTGCTAGGAAGTTTGTTGGAAGACGCCGGAAAAATTTTGAAGTTTTGCGATTTTCGAAAATTCAGGGATTTAAGCGAACTTGAGACCAGCTCCATTCTCTTAAGCGTTCTTTACGCTACCCGAGGTAAAAATTTAATCAAAAATTCGGTGTATTATTTTGGAGAAAAAATGTTTAAAAAATAAATTTGCCTACATTTTACGCAAAGTTACGCGAAAACTTCTCAAATTTTCCAAAAATTGTATATAACCTAAAAAATCTATCTTTAAAATAATATAGTTCAATGACGAAAAAATCTCTATTTTCAGTATTTTAGTTGTAGGAAGACGCCGAAAAAACAGGGATTTCAATGAAAATGAGACATATAACATTCTCTTAAGCGTTCTTTACATTATTCGAGATTCAAAATTAATCAAAAATTTAATCAAAACATTTGAACATATTTTTTCTTAAAACGTCTCAGGGACATGTAAAGTATCCCCCAAAATTAAAATATCAGTTTTAATTTCATGGGGCCGCGTCATCAGTTAGATCGATTGGGGAATGACAATTTTGGTGAAAATCCTATTTATGGTTTAGCTGTAAGCGTTGTTCACAAGCAGATGGGCAGACTGATAGCCAGGAAAATAGACATTTTTCCTTCAATCGAGTTTTCGATATCAAGGACTCACAAAACACGGATTCTGACTATACAAAGTGTTAGAGGAAATAATTTACTATATACATAGGAACATGATTTATCCACATTTTCTTTACCATGGCCCGGTAATAAGAGTTTTTGCATCCAAAATTCGCAGATTTTTCCCGCATCATTACAATACTTTCTCCATACTGTGTAAACAGTAGCGAGAAAGTAAAAATCTAAACCATCGCCATGCGCATTCGCTTCCTGAAAACTTCGGCGTTCTCTTGTAATCAATGAATTATGTTAAAATCTCTTTTTAGATCGACGTATCAGTTGTGCAATTAGAGGAACAGTGTTAATGTTGAACTAGGTCTACAGAAAAAAGACATTGCCATCTGTCCCAGAGGAAAGTACCGCAGGTACAGATAACGTTCAAAATATAGGTTACATGCTTTGCTGTACATTAAAAACTGACAATATTTTAACATAAACTTTCAGAAATTGTAATATATTGCTAAATGCATGTGTCATTAATTCCGAAATATATACAAGTTTCGTGTAATTATATTGCAATTTATCCTGTAACCCCCTCCATCTATTGGTGTTGTCCGGGCACCGGCGCGGCAGCGGTGTGCGACCGTTGATCGCGGAGGCACCGGGCGGAAGCCATCACCGTCGACACTCCGGGCGTTATTTACAAGGTGGGTTGACCGGCTCATGTATTTATAGGGCATGTAAACGATGAAATAAACAAACAAATTAGATGTGAATAATCCGAGGCGGGCGCCCTCCCGGCCGCCCCCCGTGGACTGAATATAATAGTGGCGGGCGGGCGGGCGGGCGCCGCCACGCACTGGGCCTAATCGGCGGATTCGAATGGTGTAACGGTCAGCGTATCGGATTGTTGTGCCCAAAATTGCGGGTTCAAACCCGATCGAAGCCGTGGATTTTTAAAGGCGAAAAAATCCTTCGTACGCCTTCCTTCAGTACGCCTTCCTTGAAGTAAAGCCGGCTGTCCCATGTCAGTAGATTTACTTGCATGTAAAAGATCCTTAAGCCTAAATGAAGCCTCTGAGCTAAATTCAAATCGTCTGTTTCGTCGCCAGAGATAATACCTTCTTTCTCCGCTAGTTGGTGAAAGGAGCGTAGTGAAATTTGCGTGGTCAGACGGAAGAGCGGGCCTGATGGCCCGAGTCTCGCCACGTAAAATAAGGCTTTAACTTAACTAATCGGCGCACCGGGCTGCCTAATCCCCTCCCCTGCACACGAGCACAGCGCTGCCTCTAAATGAGTTACTTGGAATTGGACGGTGTTAAGCACCGACCGGCTATGCGACATCATACGAGTTTTGAGGAAATCGTGTTCAAAGGTTCTATTACATTTTCAGCTCTAAAAACTGTAATTTAATTATTTCATTTATTGAAGCGCCAAACTACACAAACATGAGTGGTACATCTGACGCTTACTTGCATAACGTGAAATTAATAACAGCTGATTTGAATATGTAGGTGGTTGATGTAGGAATATCTAAATCTAGCCGGTTGTTGCGAATCATAAATCCCTTATGTAACTGATAGCTTTTACATTTTTCATTCATTATAAGGTTATTTTTACAGATTTGGTGCCAAAATTTTGCGTACACTTAGAGCAAGGTTCAATATATCTGATATCTCATTTTTTTCGAAAATGGCGCTTAGCCGGTTGATGCATAATATCGTCCAATTGTGAAATGCGGAGGGGGTAATTTTTTCATAGAGCGAGAGCAATTTTTGACTACATTTCTCCCCGAACCTTGATGCTAAACTGAAAATGAATTTTCAAAAAATGAACTACAAAAATGGAATATTTTAACATTTAAATATACTTTTATTGAAAATGTAATAAAGGTTATTGTCCTTAATTGCATGGGGGGGGGGGTTCTCTAAGTAGCATCCTCAAAATCTTATAGACACTTTTTGTCATTGAAGATTACTTGCTATGAAGGAAATTTTTTCTCTCTTATGAGTGGCATGAGCGACACCGTTAGTATCACAGAATCTTGTCAACGAAATTACATATCGTCCGTGCGCAACAGAAATGACTCTTTTCAAATATGGATTTTTTTGTAGGGGTTGATCTTTAGCGGTTTTATGTAGTTCGCACCCAAACTCAACGGGATTCAGTCCACCCACTAGCTGTTTTTTGAGCGACCTTTTTTCTGGTAAAATATTCAATTTTCGATACAAGTTTCTTCGTTATTCACAAGAGTTTTGGCAATATTCCTTTTTTTCTCTTCCTTCCTTTCTCTGTGTTCCTCTCTCTTCTCCTCTCTCTTCCACTCTTCATCTAACATCGTTGACCCCTCAAAATCACCCTTACCATTGTAATCCAGTAGAACGCAATAGCAGATCATCTGCCTAGTACGTTCCTAGCCTTTCTGCAGGCCCCACCAACCTTCGGGTTGAGGAGATCATCATCACTGAATATTAGTTTCTTTAATCATCAGCGTTCTTTGAACACGCAACTTCAACACATAAATAGTAACAAAATATTGTGATAATGTTCATTTTTCGTCAACCTCCTCCCTCCTCTCGTTCGATTTCGTCGCACCTACGACAAACCCTCTTCCTCCTAACAACGATCGTAGAACTTGATTGGCCCTTGAACACAAGGAAGAGGATTTTTGAGATATGTTATTTTTCTTGGGTCCTAAAATGTCCTGAAAATTTCACAACTACAAGTTACAAGTGTTGTTATTTTCACATGAAATTTTAAACGAAATTCTACATAAATGTGTTGCATCACTCCAAATAACTACAAAATTATGTACTGCCATCAACATTACTATCACCTTAAAGTTTTGTAACATAGAAATATAACTATCTGATCATCAGATTTGATGGTATTCGGTAAAAGTAGAATAAAAGTTTATAAATATTAGTCACATTAATTTAATTATTTTTAACTTCGTTTTCATTTAAAATGATTTTTAAATGATTTGATGCTTGGATGCAATGACCCGGTTAAAAATTTGCTACGCTCAATATTGATGATATTTTGGACTTACTACAAGGTAAATATTGGCGCAAGACATTGTTACTCCTCACTTATGAAAATCAACGTTGAAAATAAACAACCTTGACTGCACGAAACTTGAAAGAATTTGAATGCGAAACGTCTCGTATTTCTTGAGAGTGAACATTTCTAGTTATCAACCATGCTTTGTTGGTACCTTTATTAATATTTCGTCAACAGCCTCATTTGAAAAAAAAGATATGATATGCTATTGCTTTCTCCATGACCGACTACATCGTTGTTGGCCCATTGTTGGTATGGACACAAGATATCCACTTCAGGGATTGGCTAATATTCCAATGGTTGGTCGTGGGGAGAGGGATGTGGGTGAAAGCCAAATCCTATTGATACTTGCATGTCGAATAGTAAAAGAGTAATGTAAGGTTTCTGGAGCTCAAGAAAACGTGTGCTGTTCACCCCTATAGGTGACATACAGTTTTTACGTTTTTTATGTGATATATACAAGTAAAGGTGGATCAGTTGACAATGCAGAGCCTCTGACCGGGAGGTCCTAGATTCGAATCCTGACGGGTGCGGCAGGATTTTCGACACTATCTTGTCACCTAGGTGGAATTCAGTCGCTGTCTGGAGGAGAATTCTGGCGGCTGGCAGCTTTTATCCGTAGTTTTCCATTGTTTCCTCGATAAACACCAGGGGAGGGTCGAAGCAGTACCCTAACAAACGGGCCACAGACCGCGCGCGAGTTTTCTTTCCTCTTCCTTGTCCTATCCCTACCCCTTACACATACACTTGCACTCACATGCACTACACTATTACAATTGTCTGGAGATTAGAGCTTGTTTCAACTTGGGCACTGGCCCCGATTTTCTTGGTTGGGGAAAATCCCCACGAACCGACTTACGTCGGCTCCGCTTCGCGCCAGCCAGCGGGGAGAGATCACCGCCATCTCCCGCGATGAAAACATGCACTACACTTACGAGATGAATGACCTTAGCAGCTGAGGCGCACGAAATCACTAATGAATCAATCAATTAATGATAAACAAGTGTTTTGTTCTCGTTATGAAATGGTATATTTAATTTTTTATGGAAATGGTGGTTTTGAAGTCGGCGAAGTGTCATTGAGAGAGCATGGGCTCAGCGTGTGCTGCCGGTCAGGCCCACTGCGCGTCCCTGTAATACATATTCAGCAGCGGCGCGAGCCGAGCCGAGCGGAGTGGCGGTGGCGGCGGCGGCGGCGCCCGGCGCGGGACGTGCGGACGCGACAATTTGAATACATCAGCCGTCGCGTCGCGGCGCGGCCTTCCGCCCCACCGTGCGCCCGCCCGCCCGCGCGCCCGCCCGCCCGCGCGCCCGCCCACTCGCCCGCACGCCCGCCCGCGCGCCCGCCCACTTGCCCGCGCCCGCCTACTCGCCCGCGCGCCCGCCCGCCCGCCCGCCCACTCGCCCGTGCGCCCGCGCGCCCGTCCGCCCGCGCGCCCTCTCGGGGCGCTTTTTGTGGGCGTGGCCAGTCCGCGGACCGTCCGCGAATGTCACCTCGCCCCCGCCCCCGCGGCAGCGCCCGGGGCGGTCGCCGCGCGCCTCGCCCGATTAGGCAGCGCACCCCGAGGTGGCCGCCCGCCGTCTAATTGTGGCCCGATTTGATTTACGAGGCGGCGCGCCGCGGCGGAGGAGGAAATCGGATTTTGTGTAGCGCGGGCAAATGGGCCGTGTGTGAGGCGGTAAATTGCGGCCCGAGACGGAAGGGAGCGTGTTGGAGGGCGGGGGCCGGCGCTGTTGAATCAACATCTGATAGAAAATTTTCATTTCGGGGGTGTTAAGTAATTAGTCGGTGCTGGATGGACGTGACCCGGAGTTGCTTGTACGACAACAAGTACGCCAAACTATAGACATTTCATCGATTTATTAATAAGTACTAATCTATGCATGAGTTGGTAGGTAATGACTAGAATATTTTTAAAAGTTACATGATTTTACCGCTCATGCAGAAAATTTGAGGAAAGCTGTAATTTTATCTCCATAACAGACACTAATTGGAGTATGGTCCTTGCCACAATGTTTCCTTTAACTTGTTACGTTGTCGATTTCTGTTTCACAAACATTTTTTCAAGTTTTATTACTATCTGACACTGTTATATTGATTTCAATAGACCATAAAAGTCAATTACTGTTTTAAAATTTTAATTTTTTATTTTAATATTTATTAAAATATGGATGCAATTTGCATGCTACAAAATCAACAGCATAAAATACTTGTATCATATCACTTCATATCTCGGTGAAAAGCACCTACTTTGAAAACCAACTTCAAAATTAGAATAGAATGACGTGCATAACACGTTCCATGCTAAATAGAATCCCGAAGTGAAGGCACAAGAGTAATGAGGTAACAACATCCAGCTATGTATTCTCTCGTGTCGGAAGCGCATCTTTTAATCTGTTCTCATTATCCTCTTCTTTGCAAATACCAGCCCGTGCGTTGCTACCGGAAAGCAGTATTGTCCAGAAAACGCAGTAGGTTGTGGTAACAAAGTGTAACCGAATCTGGTAACAAAACATCGCGGAGATGTTTTCAATGAGATGGAAATAGGAGGGGTGATTCTCAGAAGGTCATTAATATCGTTAGCCCCCGGAAGGCGGTGGCCCTCGGGGGGCGTTGAGGGGCCCGCGCGAGCGAACGCGGGAGGGCCCGCGAGAGCGGAAAACACGGCAATGTGCGGAACGGAAAGCGAGGCCTGATAAAATTGTGTATTCCAGCTGCTAATGGCGGTCGCATTTAAATCGTGTTCCGAAGTTAATTAATCTTTGGCGCCGCTCCGGTAACGAGGTGCGTGCCGGGCGCTCCATCAAGATGCTTCGCCTCACCGCCGCGTCGCGCGCTCGTTGCGGGAGATGTATCGGGCCTGCCGCCCGCGCCGCCCGCGCCGCCCACGCCGCCCGCCCCAGCGCCAGGCCCGCCCCGAGCATTCGTCTCCATTTAATTCTCGTGGGAAGCGAGCTTCACACCTCCGGGTAAAGGTCTCCGAATCCTGGCCATTCCTTGCAAGATGCGTTTCTTTCCCCCCTCATTCTACCATTACTCAAGCATCTAGTCCAGTGTTGTCAAGGTCGATGCCACGAGCGGGAGTCCGTGGCACGAGTACCACGACGAAATCGCCCCTCCACGCAGTTCATCACCTCACCTCGAGAGACAACGCTATCCCTATTGTAAAACGGCGGGGTAACTACTACTCGTAATAGTTCCCTTCCCCGACGCTAGTTGCGCAGAGAAGCTCGTGGCATGTTGTTGTGCAACGACCCGTGCCACAGCCACAAGTAGAAGACGTTGACACCACTGATCTAGTCTGTCGGAACTCGGCGCGATAGCCCGTTACGGGCCAGGGCCTACCAGCAGCGTCGCGGCCTCGCTGCCTTGGGTTAAGGGGGTACGTGTGGTTAGCACGAAGACATCCCCATACCGTGATTTAGTCTTCTGAACGTGAGAAGTGAGTTTTCGCATCATCGCACTGCAACATATACTGGGACATTGCAAGGAAAATGCACACTAAAATCGTACTCGACCAGAAATCGAACCTGGGGTCGCGTCATGGAAAGCAAGAACACTGACCAATACGCTAAACCGCGAGGGCCTTAAGCACCTAGAAACATTTTAATCCATCTCATTAAATAAACTACGAAGGCTTAATAATAATAATAATAATAATAATAATAATAATAATAATAATAATAATAATAATTTCTGAAAGAAAAACATTACCTTGAACCCAATACCATCTCATGACGGGCAAACCTTTTAGAAGTAGTGATGAGAAAATTTTTGCAAAATTTCTTCGTTTATTGTGTCCATATTATTCCAAATCACCTTGCACTCTTGCCGTGTTGTCTACCGTCGTACTCCGCCCCGTATCAACTACCGCCCAAAATATTAGTCATAGGAGAAGGGAGCTTATGGACATCGTGCTTTCCAAGTCCCGATTCCCAGTATTAAATCCTGACTCCTCTGTGAAGAATTGATGGTTGGTAAAGCGAAGTTTCGACATATTTTACTCGTTTCTCCTTTCCCATTCAGTCCATCATGCGTCCTGTAATCTTTATTAAAAAATACTTGATCATCTCTTTAGCCTTTCTGTCTTCCATAATATTCTATTACTATCAATTAGCCTTTCGTTAAATGAATTTAGGTGTCCCGATGCTGTTAAATCCGGGGTCCCTTTATGTGGTCCTAATGGTGTCCTAACTACCTTCGAAAAGTTAGGTTCAACTCGAATATACAAAATTCATAGAATAACATTGAAAGTCAAGTTAGATTATTTGCTAATTGCTTGTATGTTGCAATTACTTTGTTTCCTCTTGTATAACTCTAAAACTATAACTCTAAATGTAGGTAAATGATGAGTTATCTTGTGGTGCATTAAGCATGAAAATGTATTTTATCTCTTGTGATAAATGCATATGTGCATTTCTCCAAATCACTTTGATAGCTTGCTTTTTCTCACTGAATAGTACCAGTCCTATACACAATAGGTGACCATTTTGACAGAGGCGTATCTAGCTATTCAAGCGCCCATGGCAAGCGTATCCCTGTCGGGATACTTCAAATTAGGAATGTTGTTATTTGTTTTAACGGGTATACTCTAAATAGCGCCCCCGTGTGTGGCGCCCATGGTACGTGCCATATCTGCCATACCGTAGATACGCCACTGCAATTTGATATATTTGAAGAAAGTGTCGGTGCTACATTAAGTCATAAATCTTTCATTACTATGGCAGTACACAAATGTGTAATTTATATTGCTCCATATGAATTTCACATTTCTCCTACAACATTTTTGAATTCTCTCATACCGCTTTTCATTATTTCTTGAAGCTGAGTGCCAATATTCTCCATGACATATTTATAATAATGGTTTCATTAGGGAAATTTAACTGCAATAAACCAACATCAAACATAATTTATAATTGGCAAGGTATATTCTGAGATTCTTTGGATCAATCAATAAAAAAGTTCATTAGCAAACCAGTCGAAAATCTACGAGTATTGCAAGTTATTTTGTGGAATACAATGTTCAGATTGGTGTTTTGACGTTTTCAAAATTATATTTGACCATCATATGCTGTGATGGTCATGATGATCTTTCTCTTCTTTACAACGTGCAATATGGAGTTATTTATATAGGTTGTTTTTTGTTTATTTCATCTTTAAGAAATTGTTTTAAGTGAATGATTCTCAAAACATGTCATTGAAATAAAACAAGAATGAAAATTTTATCCGATGAAACTAATTGGTTTCTGTTAACTTGTTAAGGAACTTATCAATTAATTTAATTTCAACCTTAACTTTTGCTTAAGATAATTTTCTTAAAATTTCATGTGAGTGAATGAAATTTAGATGATTTAAAATAAAACTGATCGTTTCAGAAAATTAATCAATTTTGCTTTGTTAATATTTGCAACAATAATTATTATTATATAATTTTCTTTTGGACATGACGATGCTAATAGAATTTATATTTTAAAATAATATTATGAAATTCTGTATCTATAATATAAATTTCAAGAAATATTTTTTTAATTTCGAAATTCCTTGATTCCTGTTGAATACCAAACACTAGCTAACTGCATGACAAGGTACTCACCACATTCACATTACTTTTCTCATGTGAAATAAAGTAATTAACATTAATTTAGTGGCGATACTCACAGTTAAAACCACAAGAATTGCGTGATGCTCTCTGCAAATTGGTTGTAACGTGTAAATTATACAGTACTTTTATTTTTAATAAGACGCGGTGAGTGCGTAGTCACTAAGTATAACTATTTTTATTAACTTACATCTCGTAATGCGCATTGTCAGCACAGAACCTTCAATTATGGGTTTCTACGATCCTCATTGAAGCTTTCGAGTATCTTCCAAAATTGATACTAATGATAGTGTAGGCAGTAATTTCTCAGGCACAAACAGTAATGTCGCCTCCAGGATTTTTGCATGTCATTTTCAAAATAATAATTAATCTTTGTGATCCTTTTTAGTCACCTTGCAAATAGAGCAATTTTCGCTAATGCGTTCTTGAGAATGTCTGAGCAGCTGTATATTCAGCAGTTTCCCACATTCCGGGTGTATATATATTTTCGAACGGAACACACGATAAAAGAACAGATTTTCACTACTGATGAAATAAATATCCAATCTAAAAAACGATTCACGGTGTGTAGTTTTACTTGTTTATTTGTTTGTTGTTGGCGTTGTTTTTGCATAACAACATGTAAAGACTATTCTTGATTTTTATTCATTATATTCTTTTCATTATTTTGATAAATAAAGCTGTGCTGATTTTTGATGTAATATAATTTTAATACTTCAGAAATGTATATTTGACCCTCAAACAACAATGTTAGTTTTTCTTGGAGATTGAACTATTGAATTACCATATTTATTTGTTAGCCTGGTAAGCAACCCATCATAGTCACTTGAAACTACATTTCATTCATGCGTTGGCTATCCATTTTAAAGAATAATTTCTTAATCATATATTTGCAATAATGGATAAATGTAAATAACATATTAGAATTATTATTTATATTTAGGTGTAGATCTGTGCAGTATTTGAAATCCAAACTATTGAAGAAGTATCAAAGTGAATAATTTATTCTAAAAAAGATTCGTGAAAAAATAAGTTCCTGCCTAAATACGTAATAAAATAAGGATTGTTTGTACAAATCGAAATCCTATTTTCTAAGAACATAATTAACGAGCTGAAGAGGCTTTTGAAGCGTTGAAAGGAACTCCACAGCAACCCTTTTCGATCACGACAAAACAACGGTAGTGGTCGCCGTCCCACCCACCGCCTGCCCTTTACAATTTGCACGAAGAGTTTTCTTAGAAAAGGGAGACGTCTTCCCGACCGCACTCAAAGGGTGACAGGCAGCCCCGCTCCTTAACTGACCCTCACACTCGCTGTCAGTCTCCAGGAGTAGCGACCGCAGGTGTCGTTAATGTGCTTCAATGGAAAATGCTAAAGCAATTCAGAGGCGTCAAGGTATATCGACTTGACTGTGTGAAAGTATACAAATCAGTTCAAGTTTATCTAAAGTTTTACTGGCTTCTTTTAGTTTTTCACGCTACTTTTGCGTGTCTGGTTCAGGAATTCATATCATATTTCGGCTCAGGGCTATTTTTATTCAGAAGGGCTAGTTTTAAATAAAAACTTTTGCTTAAAAATCTGATATTTGCCTCGAAATGATGACACATTTGAAGGGAAATAGAAAATGTTGACAGTTTTTTGTAAAAATATTCAAGAGAATTTTTTTCTGGCCAGAAAAATTCGTAACTCAGTCGTTTCTATTGAATAAATTTCAAACCATTTTGTGATAACATAAACAGCTAGCTGTAACTTATCACATTCTCTCTAATCACAGAGGAATATTTTGAAAAGTAATTCATCTATTATGAAGTTGTTTATAGAATACTAAATATTTGGCATTTTACTTTCATTATTTGTACTGATTCTCGTGGGTCAATGTTTCTTAGAATTTCTAACTATGGACAACCAGATGTGATGGTAAGAAATTTTGGTTTTATAATTGTTTGAGTAGCTCATTATCTTAATTTTTTACAATATTCTTTAAAAAATAGTACAATCTAAGTTTAAGTGGACATAGAAAAAATAAAATTTAGCACTATAATAGAATATCAGTGAAAATTATAGAGGCCTATCAGGTATATTTCCAATTAACGAAAGCAAACCTCAGTAATCAAATGTATAACAACTTACACAGAGAACAGTTACTTATTATTATTATTATTATTATTATTATTATTATTATTATTATTATTATCATTATTATTATTATTATTATTAAAGCACTATTTTCACAGTTAAACAATAGTTTTGTTGGGGACACACACACTGTTTTTATTAGACACTGTTTCACATTCGCTTACCTCAAAATGTATTACTCACACTTCTCTTTACATATATATATATATATATATATATATATATATATATATATATATTTAAAAATTTGATCTTTCTATAGTTTCTTTTGTTACCTAATAATTACCCCAAAAATTACAGAGAACAGCAATAAAGAAATATTTCAGTTACCTTATTTATATCACTATCACCATGTTGTAAAATCCAAATCTTCATATTGTGAAAATATTCAAGGACTTATTATTTTTCAATAAAATCGGTAATTTATTATATATCCGAGGCCCAAAAAAGAACGAAAGTTCTTCGTATTAGAGATTTATTAATTTTAGGTTTTTAATTGGTTTAGAAGTTCCGCTGCGTGTGATTTATGAAGTAATGTAACTTGTCGGAAAATGAGAGATCACATTTTTAGTTTTAGAAAACACGTTATTGACGTACCACGCTTGTAATGAAGGTGACGAAAATTGCAAACAAAAAGCCTCGTCTCTCCAATTCAGGTGTGATGACTGAACGGCGGATCAGGATTATTATTTATTTGGATCTTTTCTACGGACCTATCTAATAAAATTGAGCATTATAATTAAAATTTGGCAGGTGATGTATGGCTGCAGATTGCCTACGAACGAGGAAATTGATTATAATAATATTACTTGAAGCGCGTATTTCATGTCCGGAGCATCCCACATAAACGACCACGACAATCCTGTAACGTTCAAACTACGCAACCTACGACCTACGGAAAAGCATTACTAAGACGCTACTACTACAATGGGCAACGAAGAAGTAGTGGCCCGAACAGGTGAACACAAAACGGGCCGGCCGCCAGGAGAGCCCGAGCGCAGGCAGCCTCGTGCACCAAGGCTCCTCCGCCCGCCCGCGCGCCCCATCGCCCAAACCCCATCGCCCGCCTAACTCATGCGGGGCGTGACATCGTAATTGCTATCATAAATCCGGCCCAGGAAGACTCGCGCGATACGTGAAAAAGGAAAAGAAACGAAAACGAAAAAAAAAAAAAAAATCGACGAGAAGGAACTGTTACATCACCATTGTCTTGATATTCAATCACATTCAGAAAAAAGTCCCCCGCCCCCGCGGAGCGCTCTCCGTCTCGCTCTGGCCGCCGTCGCTCTCGCTCTCGCGGCCGGCCGAGAGGCGGCGATGCTATCTGCCATCGCGCCACATCCTGTGGTGGGCGCCGAGCGCGCGGGGCGGCGTGATTTGCATAGTTCGCCGGAGTTCCCTGCGAGGGCGCGGCCGGCGCGCAGGGCAAGGGCAAGGCCCTCGCGTGCTCCCCCTTCGACTTGCTGCTTCGACTGATGGAGTTTGGTATCTCCGTACAACGAGCTTTGAAATGGGAACTGGAAACGAAAAATTGTGCTAATCTGACCTTCGTATGGTTTTAAAACGAGGAAAGAAACTAGAAAGCTGTTGGAAGAAATAGAAGAAAATAACATATACGTGATACAGTGAATATGTGCAAGAGATTGTCGAAGGATAAAGTAAGTGAAGGAAAGCACGGAAAGATATAATGTTATCTTAAAAATAAGAATGAGTTTTGGTTTAGGTTTTGTGGTTACCCTTTACATGGTTTTGAAACAAGGAAAGAAAGTGGAAAGCTGTTGGAAGAAATAGAAGAAAATAATGTATATGCGATGGATACAGTGAATGTGTGCTACATATTGTCGAAGGATAAAGTAAATGAAGGAAAGCACGGAAAGATACAAGGTTATCTTAAAAATGAGAATGAGTTTTCGCTTAGGAAATTCGAAGAACTCAAAATAACGACTTGAAGTAAAAGAAATGCCCTTCACCCTTCGAAGAATATAACGATTTGTAAACAACTTAAGTTATACTGCAATACTATTTCATGATTCACTTTCCTTAATTGTCTATGAACATTCGCAGACGTATTGTGGTACTTTGTACTGTTTGCCAATTGTAGTAAAGTAGTATTTTTTAAATAACATAATTGATATCTCAAAGGCCTTTGTTGAGATAATTTATTTTTATTCACATTATTCTTATTTTAATGTAACTAAGGAATATAATATCAAAAGTATCATTTACTTCCTTTTATCAGCATGATGGGATCGTGGGCGTCCTTAAAGTCTTATATCATATAGGAAAGTTATTAGTCTACTACCGGGAGAGACCGCTGAGTACATCAACTGAGGTCTTACGTTCGAGTCCCGACGGTGGCAGGTTTTTCGACACTAGCTTGTCTGCTGGGTCGAATTCAGTCGCTGTCTGGAGAAGAATTCTAGCGGCCGGCTGCTCTGATCGGTAGTTTTCCGTGGTTTCTCCGATCAACACCAGGCGAAGCAGTACCCTAACAAACGGGCCACGGACCGCGCGCGATCTTTCCTTCCTCTTCCTTGTCATATCCTCAGCCTTTACACACACACTTACACTAACAAGTACTACACTAAGTGTAGTGACCACACATGCCGGGAGACCGGTCGGGAACTTAGAGCTTGTCCCGGCTGGGGCGGTGCCCCGCTGGTGAGGGGAAATCCCCGCTAGTCGACGATAGGTCGGCGCCGGATCTCGCTATCCAGCGGGGGAAAAAAGATCACCGCCATATCCCGAGGAAAGAACACGCACTACACTTACGGGACTAGTGACCTCTGCAGTTGACGCGTCCGGAATCACGAATAATCAAAAAATATTAGTCTACTGTATTTCTTCCGCGGTTACACCATTCACCTAAGAATACAGATCTTCAAGAGGAGAAAGGTTCTCTATTTCAAAATGTCGCGTCGTTCCATTTATTTCACGTTAACTGCCCTCATCTGTTTTCAAGACCGCTCATGAAATAGCCGGGAATTCCACCGATGCCACACGTGAAGTGACGTACCCCATGCTCCAGATCGCGCGGAATGGAGTGGTGAGGGAGGGGAGAGGGGAGGGACGGTGAACTCAGCGCACGCGTAGGCACGCGGCCCTCGGAGCGCTCAGTGGGGCGGGGGGGGGGCGGCGGGAGATAGAGAGGGGACCGGCCGAGGACAGGGCAGGCGGGTATTGTGCTGGGTGGGGCCCGACTTCCATTCTCGGAAGGACCCGCACGTACGGGGCGGCGGGCGAGCGCAGCACCGTCTTGCTTTTGTTTTTTTCTGTTCCCGTCCTCGCAGCGCTGGCTGGCGCTCATGCAGGCGGATCAGCGAGGGCGGGGTGGGGACGAAATCGGGTTGATTACAAGGGCCGATATTCAAGAGAGATCGGGAGTGGTGAGGAGAGAACGAAGTCGCTTGCCCTATTACGACGACAGCATTGCTTCAAATTGAGACAAGCATGGCTCTGAGACCAGAAGAGTAAACCGTTATACTCTCTTCACGTGCTTTGAACTTCGATCGTCCCTCAAAGAAAAGATTTAAAATAATCAATCAACTAACGATCAAATAACTACTCCGCGAGCTGTGGATTTTCCACTTTTTTGGTCATCGTCAATACGTCTTGTATGTAACATCTGAACACTTATTTTCCAGAACTTTAAATACTCGTATATTATTTTACAGTATTTCAGTTTTATGTGTATCCCACAAAAATTACATATCAATTGTGCATCGCATGTTCAACAGATGTATATGGATAGAAATATGTGCAGGACAGCTTGAAATTGTCCGTGTAAACCAACAAAATCAAAAGCATTGTGGGTAAATTCTAATTGTAAAATTGAGCATTGTAATCAGTAAAGAGATGAAACACTTTAATTGACTATTCTCTCTTGCTGGCATTTTCATGAATCATTACGATTTGAATCCTCACTTTGACGAGAATCTATGCTACTAGTTTCCAATGCGCACAGAAATTGAAAGAAAATTATACAACTTCTAGCCACGTGAGTGATGTCTTTGATTCGTTAAATCTCCAGGAATTCGGAAAAAAAATGAAAGTTTCCATTTTGCTTGAAAAAATTTTGATAGTGCTTGCAAATTTTTTATTGTGTTTTATTCTCAAAATGCGCGTACCGACTGAATTTTCATACTCAGTGCATCACTGCACATGCCGTTGCTGACATCAGGCGAACTCAAGGCTGCAAGGAAGAGGCCGTCCTCTATTGTATATTTTCTATTCGCAAGTTGGATTATAGAACAGCAACTATTTTTATATTCTAGGTAGTATGTAAAGAACTATTGTAGTGTGTGTATACTATCATAGGTGTTTGCAGTATCCGTGAAGACTACTTTTGTTAAAATATTGAATTAAAGCAGTATTATAAGAGATTTTTTCTGTAGCATTTTTGCTGCTGCAGACCACAAGTTAAGTCTAATTTTATTCTGAAAGAAAAATTTAAATAACTACAGTTAACTCTTTTTAACACAAATTCCAAGGGACTGAAATATTCGGAATTCCTGTTATAAAAGTTAGTGTTATCTGAGTATTATGAATGTCCGTAATACAGTAAACCCTTGCCGGGGCCAGGTTAAGGCGAAATTCGTGTTAAGCGAGTTCGTGGTAACGAGGGTTTTCTGTATTTAAATGGATACATTTTGATGTTTTATGCTCGAGAACGGTCGAGCTGGGCAACAGTAATAAGTTTAAAATGTATGTTTATTATGGATTGGCAAGGCACAAATAAAAACGTTTAACACGAAAACACCTGCCGGAAGCGTCAAGCAAAGCGAGTATTGTACGAAATGGTCAAGCTCAAAGGCTGCGAGGGATGGAATGGTGCCGGCGTCCTATGCCGATTGGCTTATTTCTCTCCGTGAAATGACGAAAAATGAAGTGATTTGATACACCATAGATTCCTGGACTTGCTCGCCTGGAAACCCGGTTACTAAAAGTGCCGTGCCGTTGGCCGAAGGGATAAATAGCATTTACTGACTGGACGTAACGAGACAAAAGAGAAAATTTAACGGAGGATTTACTTCAGATACACACACATACACATATTTATATATATATATATATATATATATATATATATATACATACATATATATACACATATATATACATATATATATATATAGAGAGAGAGAGAGAGAGAGAAAAGAGAGAGAGACAGAGAGAGATGTTGCCAGGAAAAAAATTACTCGACGCCTTTCTCTCATGAGCCGTAGATTCAAAACCTTCCTTTCGCATTTTGGCCTGAAACTGTGGGCCTGTTTGGCCTGTGGCCGAGGTGCCCAAACGAATGTGAATGTCTAATATGCTACAATTTGAACAACGCCTTTTAAGAGGCATGAAGGATAAATTCCCAACAGAATTGTGTATTTATTAATTTTAATTAGGCGTACTGCAATTAAATTACCGTAGCATTTACACAGGGACTAATGTAGACAATGCGAGACCCCAAGCACAAAATCATGTTTCCTCCAGATTTGCTAAAAAATGAACTTAAATATTAGCTATAAACTTTTAAGGACAGTAGACTATTTGATTAACAATATTTGATATATAAAACAGATTATGACATTTTCTGTAATATTTTCTGTATAGTTTCTTTAGTTTATAGTTTTGTTTCTGGGGCGCGGGTGGATGGGGATGGGGGACGGATGGATGGATGGGGACTCCAAGCAACTGCTTATTCTGCTTGTAGGGAAATCCGGCCATGAGTTTACAAGTTGAGAGTATGTGTTTGTGTGAGGAAGATTGACCAAACCTCTTCCGTGTTCTTCCGTTGACCTGCGTGACCCTGCTTGTGTCCGCCCCTCACGAGTGACAAGATGGCGGTGGCAGAGTCGGAGGCGGGTTTTACGGTATGGGACTAAGCGGCCGCTTGTGTTCTGGGATTTATACCGGCAGGGCCCGAATTTTGCAACATCCAATTGTTTTACAAACCCCTTTATTTGTCAACGATGCTCTCAATTAATGTACACTTTCCAGGGCACTAATGTAGTTGATGTGTAGTTTTATCATGTGTCGATAGATAGCATCATATGTATAGAGCCGCCAATGGAAAAAACATTTTCCGAATTGTGCAATATTATTGAAGATTTTTATAACAATTCCCTTACGTAAAACGTCCGGGGAACAATATAGCTTTGAACAGCTTTGAAGACAGTAAAAAATGATTTAGGTGATACAATGGCAGAATAAACACTAAGCTTAGCTATTTAATATACAGAGTAAGAAATTTTAAATCTCATTGACCCTGCCAAAATTACGGATGATTTTACAAGCAACGAAACAAAACGGAAATTTGTGTAAAAATATTTTAGAATATATGTGTTCAATGTGGAATGAACTTGTTCATTTGAGACTTTCTTTGAGACTTTCGTTGCAAGTTGCGTTTGAAGGCGGTGCGCCTGAGATGGCTCAGTGCATCAACTGATGCCACTGTAGTCCCTCAGACCGGGAGGTCCTAGACTCGAGGTGCCGACGGCGGCGGAACTTTCGACACTAGATTGTCAGCTAGGTCGAATTCAGTCGCTGTCTGGAGGAGAATTCTTGCGGCTGGCTGCTCTGATCGGTAGTTTTCCGTGGTTTCTCCGATCAACACCAGGCGAATGCCGGAACAATACCCTAACAAACGGGCCACGGACCGCGTGCGATCTTTCCTTGTCCTATCCCCACACACACACTAACATGCACTACACTACCACACATGCCGGGAGACCAGTCGGGAGCTTAGAGCTTGTCCCGGCTGGGGCGGTGCCCCGCTGCTGGGAGATACCTGGAGAGGGGAAAACCCCGCTAGTCGACGGTAGGTCGGCGCCGGATCTCGCCATCGAGCGGGGAAAGGATCACAGCTACCTCCTGAGGAAAATACACGCACTACACTTTCGAGAATAATGATATCTGTAGTAGACGCGCCCAGAATCACGAACGAATAAAAAAAAATTTTAAAAAATAAATAAAAAAAAACGCGGCGCGCTGGGGCGGGCGCGGCGAGCGCTCGCTATCGCGTCCGCCATCGCTGGAGAGCGGTCGCGGAAGTGTCGCAGCGCAGCGCAGCGGAGGGCGTCGCTCGCCGCGCGCCGCCTTATCGCCCACGCCCATCGCAGCGATCGGCGACGCCCCGCGCGCGTGGCGCGGCGCGGCGCGGCGCGGCGTGGCGCGGGGCGACGCGGATGCGGAAGGAGACGCGCCGCCGAGGAAGCGCACGCCACTTTGCGGCCTCTGTGCATTAGTGATGCGACGTCGACAACCAAACATCAATGTTAACAATGTAAGTGTGTTTTCCCCCAACAGCTCTTTACGAGCTAAGGCCTACCAGCGGCGGCCATGGGGCAAGGGGGACGTGTGGTTAGCACATAGTCGTATCTCTGGTCTTCTCAACCTGAGAAGAGAGTTTTCTCATCGTCACACAGCAACAGATACTGCGACATTGCGAGGAAAGCGCACAATTTATTTTTACCCCGACAAGGAATCGAATGCGAAGTTGTGCCGTGGAAAGCGAGCATGCTAACCAAGGGGCCATCGAGAGTCTCATTGTTAATAAAACATATCAATAAAGACCAATATCCGACGATGGTTTTGAACATCGATGTTTTAAATTTGGTTTATCAACCTCTAACATTAAATTCGTGCGCAACAATTTTCTTTTAACACTTCCCGTGCATATTAATTAATCATTAAAATTTAACTGAAAACAAAGTTAAAAAAGCCTCTCCACGTGCAAATTACGAGGAAAGTCGAAGGAAATTTCAGTGGATCATATCGGACGAAGGATAGTCGTCTGCTCGATGAAGGTAATACCAACCGCGTTTGTTTGGTTCGAACACAAACACAGTGGTACTACCAGTTATTAGTTCCTATTTTAACTTTAAAAAAATTGTGAATTTAGACACTTTTCATCCACGAACACAACATCGAAAATGTGAAAACATGGAGCCGAAAACATCGACGTTCAAAAAAACATCGGATTCGACATCAATGTTTCAAACATCGATACTTTGAAAGCCTTGACATTGATGTCACATTCCTACTGCGCATGCGCCAACTCCAACATCAATTACAAGTCCTATCGGGGCCCGCTAATTCCTCGGATTTCAAGCTGCTGCCGGCATTAATCTGCATTGATAATTAATTACCTGTATGTATGGTTCAGCCCTAGGGTGGCTCAGGGGTGGCGTACTAGCTTCCTGTGTTGCGATTCCGGGCTTGAGTTTCGGTTGGAACAAATATAGAGTTGAAGCTCTACATTAAAATCGTCTCAGATTTTGTAGCTGTGCTGAAGCAGCTGTAGCTCAAGCAGGGGGGGTTGTTAATTACGGTGAAGGATATGCCTCATGTTCGTCACATGTCTCTTATCCCCCAAGTGTGAGAACTAATTAGGCCCAGGGGCGAGGCCGTTAACTAGCCGGCAATGTCGGAAAATCGACCTGTATATACGTATATGATTGAAATCTATATGAGGTGTTGGCTCTCCATCCTAACTATTTATTCTTGCATAAAGCTTTTTCGGCCGCATTGCGGACATCTTCAGTGCTACAAAAAAATAATAGTAATAATAACAATAATAATATATCTAAATTACAAAAAAATTTAAAAAATTAAAATTTTTTACAGAATATTGTTATGAATTGGATTTTAAAGAAAAACATATATTAAAATGTTGTCCTCCATCAAATGGGGCGCTCAGTATGAATGCCTAATCAAAACATATAGGGCACTAATTCAATCCAAGCTAGACTATGGAGCAGTAATTTACAATTCAGCTTCAGAAAACATATTAAAAACACTGAATCCAATAATTAACAGTGCTTGTCGTTTAAGTCTTGGTGCTTTTAGAACTAGTCCCAGCAACAGCCTACTAGTGGAAGCAAGACAAATCCCACTAGCACTAAGACGCAAGTTACAATGTCTGAATTATGCATATTCAACGTTCAGTATCCCACCCAACCCCACAAACTCTACCATTTTCCAACAACCAAAAACAATCATGTACGAAACACATCCAAAATCCCCACTACCCCTGAGAGAAAGACTCCTTAAATACATGAATGACTTTAATATTGTTAAACCACTCAGCTTACCTAAACGTTTACATCCCATCCCACCCTGGCAAGACTTGAAGATTCTCATAAACACCCAACTAGGAAATATTTCTTGCACTTCCTTTGAATCTAATCCAAATGCACAGGATGCGATAAAAGAAATGCTCCAAAAATATGACAATTTCTACCAAGTTTACACCGACGGATCAAAAAGAGATGGAAAAGCTGGTTGTGCAATAATTCTAACAAATGATAATGAAGCCATTCCATTTCGTCTCCCGGACTACTTTTCCATTTTCACATGTGAAGCATGGGCAGTGCTCAAAGCCATTGAAAGCAGTATCAGATCTGCAAACAACATGCCTATTGTCATATTTTCTGACTCAATGTCAACACTTAAAGCCATTGAAAACCGATACACCAGCAATCCAATAATCCAAACTATCCAAGAACTTTTATTTATCCAAAATACAAAAGGAGTCAAAATAGAAATAGTTTGGATTCCTTCTCATAAAAATATTGCTGGAAATGAGAAGGCAGACACAACTGCAAAAATGGCAACATCATTACCAAATGTTGACCATCAAATTCATGGGACCCAAAAAGATATAAGAAATCTTTTCAAGGACTCTTCGTTAAAATATTGGAACTCACAATGGAAGATGGGGTCTACGAAGCTACACCTAGTAAGAAACTCTATCCTGGAACCAAGTTTACCAAGATCAAATTTCAAAAGAAGAGAAGAAGTCGTCATAACAAGATTAAGGATCGGTCACTTTAATCTAAATTATTGTCATCTGTTCAAAAATTCTAACCCGGAACCCTGTCCTAAATGTGGCGCTACCATGTCTACTTCTCACATTATTCTCGAGTGTCAAGAACTTGATAATGTCAGAAAAGCATTAAAAATAGAAGGCAGCTTATATTCTCTGTTAAAATCAGAAGAAGGTTGTAAAAAAATTTTGGAACTACTAGAAATAAGTAAGCTGTTTAATGTAATATAATAATGAGACAAATTTTTTAATGATATATTGATATAATGCTTACTGTGAAATGATACCATGTTTGTAACCTTATGAAATGTAATATTCTGATGTAAACAAACTGAGGTCGCTGATGACCAAGCTGTTAAAAAGCGACCATAAATAAATAAACTAAAAAAAAAAAAAAAAAAAAAAAAAAAAAAAAAAAGAAAAACATAAAATGTGAAGTGGACATATAATTTTTAAAAATGACAACTGAAAATTAATTGATTAATGACAAATGAAAATTAATGAATTCATAATATTATTTGCAATAGATTCCATTTATTTAATTTAATTTTCATTTATCATTTTTAAAAATTATATGTCCATTTCACATTTTATATTTTTCTTTAAAATTCAATTCATAACAATATTCTGTAAAACATTTTTATTTTTTTAATTTTCTTGTAATTTAGATATATTATTATTATTATTACTATTATTATTTTTGTAGCACTGAAGATGGCCGCAATGCGGCCGACAAAGCTTTATGCAAGAATAAAGTTACGACGGAGAGCCAACACCTCATATAGATTTCGATGATAGAAGCATCGTAAACACCGCACCATTTCCTACCAACATGTATGATTGTGGTAATACACAATATGATTGCTATAAGTAAAGCTAGGCGAAAAGTCTTTAATGGGGTGCTAGTTTGCGTCGGGACTTTGCAGGTATGTTCCTTGGTGGGATTATTTTGACTATTCCGCTCATGGCTTTTAGAGCAATATTTTATCATAATTCGTCAGACAACAACCATTCGGAACTGTCATTCGCCACGAAGAATGAGATTATGACATCTGATGTTCACCTCCTCTTTACTTGATAGATACGAGAATCTACTTCCAGAGCATTCGTTTTTCTTTGTTTTTTTGTTTTACATAATTTTGTTCAGTTCGTTTGAGTTCAGAGAGCTTCTAGTACAGGCAAAATGAAAAAAAAAAGTATTAATTTTTCACAACTCTAGCTGTGACGTGAAAGATTGAAGGTGAGTAAACATAGAATCACACACAGAAGCAATAAAAACTATAGAGCTTGCCAATGTTTCCTCTCTGAAGCGATATTTACAAGCAACATCATTCGGAAATATTAAATACATTTCAACATTATCCTCCATCGACATAAACCTACAATTATAAATTCTGTAGTTAATGATGATCCATTCCGTTTCAGTTTCAGACATGATGCGTTTAATAGCTGAATGTTCAAGTAAAAGGTTTGAAAAAATTAGTTTGTAACGTAGTACATTGTGATCTTTTTTGTTTCAAAGCACGATATCAGTGCGTATGGAATCCGTTTAGTTAATTATGTTATGATTAATTAAATATACAATATTATTTTAATTTATTAGTTGATTTCATTCGTGAACTATACTTAACCCTTCAGTGGGCGCGTGACTTTCCATTCCGCCAGTTGGCGCGTGGTGTACACCCGTACTCCAGTATTAGGAGCTGTTTTGTTAAATATACTATACTTCGTGTGTTGGTGTATTCCTCGCTTTGAAAGACAAGAATAAATCTCGAGAATTTCCAAACTCATGGAATAACTTATGTTTACTGTCAAGTGCAACGCATCGACTGTAACATAAAACATTTTTATAGCAATTTCCTTTGTACTACATACATAGAGTAAATTTGGTTAACGCAGGAAATAAATTCGTAAGTGTCACATTTTTTACGCCCTTTCACGTTATTTGGATTGGATGTTTGCGATTTCACTGTTACAAATGCGCACAAGAATTTGAACACATGAGAAATCAAACTGCATGCATGAAAATTTCATAAACATTTATTTGCTCCAGTTTTGGCCTGAAGTGGAATTATGAGATGATTATTTCCTCTATTAAAGTTTAAAAAAATATTTTTAATGGGTTTTTGTAGAAATTATTCACATATATTTAAACGATTTAGCTTATACATGAAAAATCATATATAAATTAATATTGATCCTATTAGAACAGAATTACGAACATTAATTTGTTACCACATTGAATGTTACAATTTCAATTCCAGAATTACTATCCAAATTCTTATTCGTAAGAGAAAAGATAGCATGGATTAACGACAATCCAGCAAAGGAAATCGACATGCATTGAACATTTGCACATGCGTAGTAGCAACGTCCTTCATTGTCCATTCATCGCGTAGCGTCTCATTCTTTCATCACAATTGAGTACATCGGCTTCATTCATTGACATCTCGCCCAGCAGCAACGCCCCCTTTCCGAAGCAGCGGTTGGCAGGCCCGTTCGCACTTCGTCCCGCGCAAAACGCAGCGCATTTGCGCCCGCGGCCGCCCACGTTTTTCGACGGTGTCGCGGCGCCCGCCCGCCGCGCTGCCGGCGCAAATGGCGTTCAAATTGCCCCTAGTAATGGAAGCTCCCGTGTGCAGTCACGCGCCGTTTTGCCGCCCCCACAAAGAGAGCCCGCGCGGCCGCCTCTTATTATGTGGAAAATCCACAAGAAAGACTTTTTGGGGCGCGACTCGCGGAAAGAAACTCTCTAATGTTTTAATGTATAAAAATAATTAGATGTACGTTTTACGCTAGGCGTTATTTGAGTATCAGAAATAATGGTTAAGATGACGGCCGCACTTAGGTTTTAAGTTGTTAACACGGTACTCTTGAGATGCTAACTTCTCTCCCTTAGAAGTGCTGAATAAGAAAGCTGTTCTGCTCTGGGAGAACAATGTAGTTGAGAATGAACAGCTTAGTAAGTTTTTTTAAAGAAAGTAATCTCACACTCAATGCTTTTGTAGAATTTTACTGTAACTGTTTTTGAAATATTAATAATAATAATAATAATAATAATAATATAAAAATTAGTATTAACGTTGTGATGTATTAAATATCAGTTTGATAGTGATCACCGTTGTCGAGTTAAATGTGTGAACAGTGGTAAACTAGTTTTACATTTTATTTAAATTAGAGAACCTGAATATTAACATTTAATCCGTATCTGCGGTTCCTCACCACAATTCCTATAACTACAGTGATATTTCATTTTAACCACACTTTCCAATTCTTTTGAATTTAAATGGTAGTCTGCCCAGCAAAATCGGACAATCGACCCAAAATGCCAAATACATACATACATATTTATACAGAGAGAAAGAGAAAGAGAGAGAAAATTCGTGGTGTCTTCAAAATACGTATTACGAGTAATGAAATAAAATACATCAAAATGATCAGATTATAATTTATGGTTTGCTTCAGAATATCTGATTCGAGGCAAGAAATGCATTCACTTTTCATTTCGTTAATTAGTTAGCAACAGAACTGAAAGTTAGGAAGCGAGAAATTGGGACATAGTTAATGCATAATATTACATAGTTACTAAAAAAACTAAGACTATACAATCATGCGTTGTTTATTATTATCATACGAAACCCTTTCAACTACCCTAAACATTTTTCAGAAGGTGCTATATATAGCATTTTGATTGACTACAAACAAGAGTCATACTAATATAAACTACCCTCATAGTGAATTAAAACTGAAATGTTCTTAATGGTCTGGGACTCACGTTTCTAGAAAATGAGAACAAATTATTCCCGTTTTTGAAGCCTGAACAAGGATGAGAAATAACAGTCAATCACTAAAATGAATATTATTTTTTAAAACACTAGATGAAAATTATTTTGCTGAGTTTGAGAGCCGTCACATTAAAAAGTTACACTTCAAGAAACTGCTCTTACAATAGCGCCTTTTTTATAATTAGAAGTTTTACTTAAATTGGTTTCAGTGTTTGCATTGACTGACTAATGAAAATAAAAATACTTTCTATACATATATTATAATTAAAGTATTACATTTTACCAATAACATTTTAGTATTAAATAATCTTACTTCCTTTAACTGCAATAAGACTGTACTGAAGAATAATTTTCCAAAAATACAATAACAGTATTTTTTTGTCAATGTATTACGAGTTCTTTTGATTATTATAATTTTAGTAACTATGTATTTCAGACATAATATAGTATCTGTATTAGGTATGTATGTATTTTATGTCGCTGTAAGTCTGTATTCTATCTCTTTCAATGAATGCAAAGGAATCATGAAAATTACACTGTCCAATGACCCCAAACGTATCTTCCAGTATTTGTGGGTCCACCAAAGCACTGTCGAATGCGAACATGTACCCCGTGCAGGGGCTTACCTCCGCTGGCTCCCTGGGCGCCCATGGGCACTTCCGCGCCGGCGCAGAGCGTTGCCCCATCGCCTTTCTCATCCGCCAGGCCAGACCAGGCGATCGAGCACCGCCACCAGCGCCCCTGCATACGATATTTAGCGTAATGATCGTTATTTCTCCGACATGACTTAATAACGGCAAGCCACTCGAATCTCGAACCAGCGAAAATAAGGTGCGCATTAGAAAGCCGCCACTGACTTACCGAGCTCTTGCGGTGACAGCACTCCCGCCACAATTGTACCTCAAGAAGTGGATTTCGAAGCGATAGCTAACGGGACCCCCACCGATTTCGACGGAAGCCCGGCACACACACGCACAAAAAAGTCGAAATTATCCGGAGTGGGGATGGAAGGGGGCATCACGCTACCGCCGATAATGACCCGCTGGGATCGGGAGGGCACGAGGGGTGGGGGAGGGCTGTGGGAGAGGACGCGAGGGCGGCGAAGGGGGCCGAGGGTGGAGAGAGGGCCATCTCCCATCAGCGGACTCCGTTTTTCTGGTGTGAGAGAGAGAGCCCGCCCTGCCCCTGCCCCCGCCGCACGACCCAGGAGCAACGGCCTCTCCAGGGGTCCGCGAAGGGAGCCTGCTCGTGACGTCACGGGATGCGGTGCACCTGCGGGGCATCGGCGGCGCCCGCGACGGCGGCGGCGGCGGCGGCGATGGCGATGGCGGCGCCCGTTTGTGGTTTATTGCGCGCCTCAATCTCGTCGCGCGTCTGCTCGCCGAAATGGTCGCAGAGCAGCTGGCGAGTGTTTAGAGGTCGTTAAAGAAATTGCGGCGGTGGCGCCGGGGCAGCGGCGGCGGCGGAGCGGGCGACCCGGCGCCCTCCGGGCCCGCCCGCGGGCCTTCACGGCCTGGCGCGCACCCCTGCGGCACGCCGCGGCGTGGGCTCCTTTGTCTGGCGGCGGCCACTCGCGCCCGCCGGCCCCGGCGGGTGACGCCGCGCTGACGGCCGCCGGCCCCTCCACCCCCGCACACGCGTCCGCGCACACGTCGCCCCGCCCACGCTCACCGCGAAGAAGCACTTCCTCCCGCGCCGGAACGGCCGCGCACACGCCACTCTCCAACTCGCCCCGGTGCGGCGACGCGCGCAGGAAACGCCCGGCAGCCGCCCCAAGGAGGCGCGGCGGGTACACTGACGCGGCGAAGGGCCGAGTCGTCGACATTTGGCCACGCGGGGGCCTCGGCGGGGGGCGGCGTCGGTAGGTAGCGCTTTCACTAGCGTGTAGCCCCCAGAATCGTGGATAGCGTGACACCGGCCGCAGCTACCTGTTCTGAGTTCCCCGCCAGTTTCGGCTGTCAAACCCGGGAACATGACGTGGCCTTGAAACATTTCACGAACGCCGCCACTTAGCTCCCCCGGATGGAGCGCGCTCCGCGCCGCGTGGCGGGGAGGCGGGGCCGGCGCGGGGCGCGGCGGGGGCGCGGCGGGGAGGCGACGGGGTGAAAGCTGGGGGCGCGCGTCGCGGGGCCCCGGCGCGTCCGTAAACATGGTTTTCAGCGCCGCTCCGCGCTTTGATTGATCCGCAGCCTGGAGATAATTGCGGCGGGCGAACGCGGGGTTCGATCCCGAGGCCGTGCACGCGCCGAGTGTTTGGGCAGGGCATTGACTCGGCCCGCGGCCCCGCGCCCGCCGCGCACCTCCGCCTCCTTCGCGAGTTGCTCGCTCGAACGGCTTCATTCGATCCGTTTTCCTTCTTTGCAACCACAACACGTGACATTTTCTATCCACTGTATTTGCACCAGATTCGTCCCTCTCCTTGAGCAGTAACACCCTCCGTATATGACATCCCTCCTCCCAATTGAAGGTTCAGCGGAGGTCGATTGCATTCAGCTAAAGGTATTGAAATCATAGTTAATCATAATAAATTAGTTCGAAGAAACAGGAAATCAATGTTCCCGTCAACATTCTAAAGCAGAAAACATTTCAATTATATTAAATTCATTTCCTTTTAATAGTACATATTTCGTGTACATTGAAAATTTTGCAATCTCGCCAAGCAAAAAAACTGGACCTTCACGAAAAATGCCTTGTATTTCTTCTTATGGAAATTGGTCATATTTAATTAATCTGAACATTTAAGTTCTCTCTCTTTTCCCGAACACCATTGGAATTAGTGCCTTGAACTTGTACGTTCGTAACTAACTTTGCTTATATGCTAGAATCATAGACCTTTAACAAAAGTTAAAAACATATTTTTGCCACTGATCGTTACAAATGAAGAAAACTGCGATCTTTATCATGAGTCAAGTGTAATTTTAACTGAAGTATGCTTTTAGTAGCACAATGCCCTCTAAATCGAATCACAAGAAACATCGATTAATGTCTCTCCTTACGCCCGATATAAGTGCTTTCCAATAAATTCCACTAAATATCTCAATACATCTCTTACACGTTTCAAAATCCATTTTGTGTGGCGTGGATCCTAATTAGACAAAGCTTTTTGTTGCAATACACTCTTGTTCATTAGCTTCTACACGACAAATGCACATGTCATGTCTTGGTGTACTGTTGAAGCATAGGCAAAAATTACCATAACTTTGATGTGTCGTGTGTAGACACACAAGTTTGGCCGACGAAAGCTCTGATGACGCAAGATACAACTTCACTGTCATGAACACTAAACACGTCAAATCCTGGTATATTCTCCTAACATGGAACCTAATGTTAGATTCGGGCGTGGTGTCTCATGGTTTATGGAGCTAAGAGTAATTAAACAAGAAAACGTAACTTTTTCATATTCATCAAAACTCATAATTTTGCATGATTTCATCTTGTAGATATATTCGTACGAGTATCAAGTGCTCTATGAGGGAAATGTTGCAGTAACTCGACGGGGTTGGGGATGGGAAGACCTCTTGACGTCATCCTCATCTCGCATAAGTGTGGCTGGAATATCATTAACTGATATTTGTTTGGATGTATGGGAAATAAAGGTAAATGGAATATGTTGGTTGTCAAATCTTACGAAGTAAGAATTCAAAAGTGTAAACATATTATTCTACACTTTCAGGATAAAGCTAAAAACTAACAATTGTCATTTTGAGGATATAATAGTGTCAGCAAATCTTTCTTATGCGAATTAAAAATGTTTCTACAATAATCGTCTCTATTTCTACAGCTGTGTGACGAAAGAAAAGCTCAGGCAGGCCAAACATGCTATACAGTGATGGCAATACGTCATTTCGCCTCATCTGTCCCTTACTTCTAGGCCTGGATAATAAATAAAAACAGGCCCAGGCTGGGAACACCGCTGGTTGGCAAAAGTCAGGTTCATCTGACCCTAAAATGCCGAACACATATATAAAGTTTCTACGGCAGTCAATTGAAGGTGATTTGATTCGTTTGAATACACATTCGTACGGGGATATCAAAATTATATTTCGTAGATGCACGATTTCTATTGCTTAGTTACTCATACGGTGAAAAGGGGGTCTACGATAAAATTATTATGCATATTAATGTTTGATTTCATCAAATGGCTGCTGATTGGTCATCATCTACCCTTAGTGGCCACCTCTAAGTCCGCAATCAATTTCTGGCGTCCCGGATCCGCTCGATTGTCATGCAAAACGCAGAAGCAGCGGACGGGCGCCGGGAGGAGGCGTCCATTGTGGAAAGGTGTTCGGGGCAATTTTCTCTTCGGGAGGACTTCCGACTCGCGATGCCCGTGGGGGGAGGGGGCGGCGGGGCGAGGAGGGGCGGGGCGGGGCGCTGGGGTCAGCGTCCCCGCACCAGCGCGTCAACAGCCAGCGTTCGCTCCACACACACTCACACACACACGCACACACACACATGAGGCGTGAGCCGAATTCCAGGAAGTGGCTTCGCGAGTTTTCTCCGAAGGCAGCCCACAAAAATCAGTCACCCGTCGGGGCGTCCGCACGAAACGGCTTCTGGTCTTGAATGTGGGTAGCCAACGCACGCACCGCTGCGCCGGGGGCGGCTCGCCCCGCGCGAGCGGGCGGGCGGGCGGGCGCGGGGCTGGAAAGCGGGACGCTGGATCGGACCCGCGCCCCTGGCCCCGCGATCTTCGCGTGTGTGGGAACGGTCCCGTCGGGATACGGATCCTCCGCGTTTGATTCTGCGCGCCACCTCGCTGGCCTAGTTTACTTAGAATGGGCCCGGCCCGTGCCACTTGATCGCTCGCTCGGAGCTGTTTGTTCCGAGATGACGGTTCGTCTTTCAATAGCTAAGGACATTCACAGAACTCTTCAATGTAGAGTTAATGACATTCGAATGCTAGTACACGAGAAAGATCGTGTACTGATTGCAAGTTTATTTTCGTTTAACTGTCAAGCTATATTTTTACCTTTTGGGCAGAGCATAGATGATATAAAATTGACCGCTTCACTCCTAAATTTGCACCTATTACCTACGTGAACATTTTTTTTGACAAGAAGCGAAAGCATTGAACGATGTTGTTAAAGTGAATTTAAGCGAGTGAAAAAAAAACGCTGAAAATTGCCTTGGAATTGGCGTAGATGTTTCTATGTCACAATAATATTAAAAAAAAGAAGATAAGGACATTTGAGTAAATAGACATACATTCTATTTATTAATGTCAGGAGAATACGCAGAAGGGTTTGGAGATACAATGCTGTACTGAGTATTCCCTGTCGCATTTGTTCGGGACCGAAGAAGCACCCTGATGGCATCCGAGCAGCAGCAGGAAGTCCCCCGGTCCCCGCGACGCTCTTTGACCCGGGAATCTCTGGCTCCACCCCCACCCCTCCCCCACCCGCACCCCTCGCGCGGCGCCGCACCTATCACGCGTAATAAGAGCCGCGGCGGGACGGGCGCCAGTTACAGATGGAGATTTCAATCGGCATGCCTGAATCGGAATGAGACGTCGCCCTGCGGGTGGGCGGGCGGGCGGCGGCCGCGGGCGGGGCGGGCGGCTGGGAGGGGGCGGCGGGGACATCAAGGATTCAAGTATTCGGTAATTGCGGAGCGCGGGAGCGGCCTGGCCGTCCCCGCGGGCCCTGACACGACACGACACGGGCTGACGGGCTGACGGGCCCCCCGCCGCCGCCGCCGCCGCCGCCGCCGCCGCTGAACGCGACCCACGTAAACGTAGGCCATGGCGCCCGCCACCCCCTCCCCGCCCCCGCGCCCCCCACTCGCAGCGCTTCCGCGTGCGCTGCGTTCGCGTTCCACGGCAGAAGAAGGAAACTTTCGGGCTTGCTCTTCTTCTTTTTCTTTCTCTTCTGCTTCCTCCTCATCATCATCTTTATCATCATCATCATCTTCATCATCATAATAATCATCATCTTATTATTATTAATATAATTTTCCTTTATCTTCTCTTTCATGTTCTTCTTCAACTTCAACTTCAGCTTAGCCTTCGTCTCGCAGCTTCTTCCTTCTAAATGCTCGCGGCCATTCTGATTCAAGTGATGTGTGCACGTCTTTTGCGACTCATTAAGACTGGCATGATGTTTGGTGGTACTGGGTTCTTTACATAATAATAATAATAGTAATAATAATTTATTATTATTATAACAACAGGGGGAACTGTCTTAATGGAGGCATCTCAATTATATTAGAACCTTTTCAAGATATGAACGTTTAAATGAAGCAGTAAACAAAATTATGTGTTTTCACCACAGCTACGATTTCTAAGCAATGCTTTTCAAACAACTGCATTTCATTCGATTCCATATTAAATATATGAAACTAGTATGTACGAGCATGAGGCGTCGTTTCTGACAGATACTTTCATATTGAAAATTTCGTGTTTGTGCAACGAAAGTTCAAGATAAAATGTTATATACGAAACAGTTATGTGGCTCGTGTTTCCCAGGAGACAGAATTACATGAAGAAACCAATTTAAGATTTTTTAAGTTTATATATTTCATTACGTATCTAAATTTAAGCCTCGTCAATCTTATTTTGTCCTAAGGATTCATATTATGCTGAAAAAGTGGAGTAGCTCACAATTTTTCTCACCTGCGAGTGCCTTGAATTACCTCCATGTAAACAAACATATTTTTCCTAACACTCTTCCATAACTCTAGAAGAATGTCTAAAATAATGTTACTCGATTCATCTAGTTAAGAGGAATCGAATGGTTTCTTGATTATCTCTTTACATGCTCTAAAAATCCTCCAAAATGCCGGTTTACTGGTGTCATCCCTCTCAAAAAAACAACGATTTTTCAGTAATTATCCTAAGACGCTCTAAAACGATTCGAAAAAGACAGGCGGATTGACGGGACAGACGGGCGGACGGGCAGTGGCAGGTCTCCCGTATCCAGGTGGGGATCTAGGGGGACCTACTAAAAGGCCTAGAGTTGTATTTTTTTTACATTTGTTGCGTCATGACGCAACAACACAACGTTTTCGTTTGTTACCTTCCTTTATTTGGCAAATATTAATTTAAATATTTATTTGTGTTAAAATTATGTAATTATTTAAACAATAATATTGTATACTTTCGTATATACACTATAAAAATACTACGCTTGTCCTCCACTTTGTTTAATATTTATATTGACAACACCTTAAGAGAATGGAAAATTTTAAATAAACCAAGTATTTGGATAAACCCAAATACATCTCTACAATCACTTCTGTATGCTGATGACCATATAATTATAGAAGATAACGAAATAAGGCTGCAAAAATCTTTGTACCAGCTAAATAGAATATGGAAACCATATTGTCTCTCAATATCTGTCTCTAAAAGTAAAGTGATGGCATTCCAAGGCAAATATCCTATCAGAACTAAAATAATAATCGAAGATAAAGTAATAGAGCAAGTAAAATATCTTAATTATTTGGGCTGTGATATCACATAAGACTATAGTGATGATATGAAAACAAAACTACGTTTTCAACATACTTGCGGGAAAAAAAACAAATACCTCCGCAATAAGACTAGAAAAGAGACAGTATTACAATTTTATAAAGTCATGGCAGTACCACAACTGCTTAATGGACAGTAAGAAAACAAGATAAAATGAAGAAATCAGCCTCTGAAATGAAATTTCTCCGGAGAGTAAAACGGTGCACCTAAACAATGGATAAAATAAAAAATGAATATATAAGACAGGAACCTAACATATTTTTTATTAATGAAAAAATAAATGAATACACATCACGATGGGTTCAGCACTGAGAAAGAATGTCTCGCGAAGGGATCCCCCAACAGGCCTTTCTGTACAGACCAAGGGGAAGAGGGGACATTGGCCGTCCACGATAGAGATGGTGACGGCGGAACAGGGAATCTCCCTAACCCGTGAAGTGAAGAAGAAGAACATACAATATAACAAATGTGTTTATTATTTTACAAAAATCTGTAATGCCCTCCCCCTCCCAAATCATCGGCTGAATCCGCCCTGCCCGAAGCGCGCGTCTCCTGCCTGAAGGAGGCGGCGCGCATGCGCAAAGAGCCGGAGCGCATCTGGCGCACGTGGGAGTGCGCGGGTGGCCGCGGCCGAGGGTGTCGCCGGGGCGTTTCCATAAAGCACCTCCCGTCCCCCACCCCCTCGCAGCCCGCGCCTCACGCAAACCCCGCATTTGGCATGCACTCGCCCCCCGCCCCTCCCTCTCCCACTCCGCCCTCGCGCCTGGCGCAACACGCCCGGGGTAAACCACCTAAGACGCCTGGTGGTACATGCGACGCGGAAGGGGCGCCATCAGCCATCACAGCATCGGGGCGGGAGTCGCGGGTCGGATGAGACACAGCAAGCGTATGACGAATGATCTGACCAGCTAACAAGCAGACAAGGTTCGGGGGATAAGTCAAATACATCAAACTCAGGGATGTATTTAATCAATCACTATATGCGAAGATTGACTCATATAACGTCATTTAGCGTCATATAACGAAATACAAGGAATACAAACAGCCAATGGTGACAAATTTTTAGTAAAGACATTAACATCAAGTCAAGATAATTGACCATCGTGAAACAAGTTACAGCGAATAACAAAATTCTTCTTCTTCGTCTTCTTTCGTTCCGTTGCATCTCCTTCTATTGGTCCATCCATCTTCTCTTCGGTCTTCCTATGTTTCGTTTTCCTCTTGGCATATATTTCAGAATCTGTTTTGGTATTCGTGTGTCCTCCATTCTATCAATGTGGTCTCTCCATGCTTTCCTGTATTCGTCAATTTTGCCATTTAGTTTATAAATTCCTAGGTACTTACGTATCTCTTCATTGCGGACCCTGTCTCTCCTTGTGGCACCAATACAACCCCTTAAAAACTTCATTTCGGCAGTCTGAATCCTACTTCGAATTTTTGTGTCCATGGTCCAGATTTCACATCCATATAGCCCACAAGGACCCGCTAAGGTTTTATAATATTTCATGATCGTATCTTTCCTGACTTTACTTTTTAGTGTCCTCCTAGTAATTTCAAATATTCTGTTAAATTTTTCAATTTCGAATAACAAAATTATTAACAAAAATTTGCAAAACAAACGAAAGCGAAGTTGACATGTTGCACCAGTGTCATGATTTTGACAGAAGACATTTGGTCGCCGTTGCGAACACATCGTAAGATTGATAGTTACTATCGCGAGCACATGCAAAGCTAGCTAGAACGTTTAGCTGTTGTAAACAAAAATATTCTTGAGTAGGGATGTCCACCTGAGACATTACTAAATAATTATTTATGTGAACATTGTAAGTTAACATCAGATTTAAGACATTAACGTGAACGGAAATTCAACGTGAAGACAGAAGATTACTGGTGGTAGACGGGAATCTTCGCGGAAGATCCTTAAGTTCGACAACACGGGCTACGAGGAGGACATTACTTTCATAAACTGGAAGCGTCACGAAAAACAAAACATCTTACAAGATATTCAAATAAAATACTTCGCAAGGAAGGTAATTGACAATTTTTTTTTAAAATAAAGACCTTTTAATCAGCAAAATACAAGTAAAACTTGTTGGCATGCCAAATAAATGATAAAGTGAATGTTGTAAATTATAGTAATAATAAATAATAGTAATAATAAATTATATTAATAATAAATAATGTAATTGTGTTATCAGAACATGAAGTCTGTTTTTTATTAATAGACAGACTCCGCAGAAAAAACATATTGTGTTTTTTTCAAGTCAATTTTCAGCATTACCTGCCCCGTACTGGATGGGACGTCAGTCCATGTACATAAGTAATACAAAAGTAAAGAAGTAGGATTCGAGCATCCATAAATCACAAAGTTCAGAATTGCAAATATATTTCAGATTTGTTTACACCAAGTCAGGCACATCGTAATAGTAATTTCAAAAGATTTTACAGTAGTTTTAAATCGGCTATGCCCAGCGTGGTTCAAATTCCACTAAAGATTACATTATTAAAGTTATTACATTTTTATAGTTTAAAAACCGTTTGAAATTGGCGCGCAACGTGGGTGGCCCGATGAATAAATGTTTAAAAATTTATTCTGATTGATATGTGGTGAATCAGTCATTAAAAATAACCAAGGAATTGCCAGCCATCTACTATAACTTATTGTTATATTAATAAATGTTTGTTCAGGAAGGGTGTAGTACGCCATTTTCTTTGTGGCTTAGCAGTTATATAATTCAAAATAATGGATACTCGTAGTAATGTTAGCAATGTTAGCCATGGCGATACTATTATTGAAAATGAACTCAATATGTATCCCGAAACGGAACCATTGCAAAATGTAGAAACGTCAACGCAACAAGATCACAATTTGCAGGGACTATCATCGACAAAAGACAATGTAAATCAACTCATATTGTATTTGCTGATAGATATGAAAAGTAAATTTGACGAGTTTAGTAAGTTAGAAAGCAACAACTCTGAATTGCGTCAAGATTTTAATAATAAATTTGAGCAGTTATACAGTAGCAATGACAAATTGTCATGATTGTGAATTTCATGACGTGAAACGTGAGTTACAGGGAACCGTAGCAGAAATGCGGAACGAAATAGTAAAATTCCGGATGGATACGGAATTATAGGTCGTGAATATGAATACCAAAATCGAAACATTTATTAACAAATCAGAAAATTGTCGAGATGAACAGTAAATTCATACACATATATTAATTTTGATGTAAATGTAGTTCAGGAAGCTTTGAATCTAGTCTACAACAATGTGAACGGATGATAAACGTCGAAACAAATGTCGAGCAAATACGCGACATCAAAATACTTTGATTAGAAACGTTGGAAGAAAAGGTGGAAATACAGAAATATTAGGTAAACGAAAAGTCCAAGAGGAAATAAATTTAATTAAGTAAATAGATAGCGATATAAGAAACGCGGAAAATTTATAATTGAAGAACAAGTTAGAAAATTTGCAAAAGGAAATTGCTTGTGTACGTACTGGTGAACATATAACTATAAACGCGGCTATACTAAATTTACCAAGCCATTTTAAATTTTACGGCGACGGGAAAGAGCAACCTTTATCTTTTATTTCGAAGGTTAAAAATTATTTTTTATAAATAATGTCCGGGATAGTTTAAAATTACATCTAATCGAAGAAGCAATGTCGTCGAAAGCATATCATTGGTTAACTTCATTAGTTCCAGAGCCTAATAGCTACCTCCAATATTAAATTTAGGAATTGCTAGTGGTGAATATTCTTCGCTCCTTGTATATCTATAAGGAAAAGAATCTCTCTGACACCTTGTTAGCATTGTCTGTGGGTAAAGAGGTCAGTGATTGAATACCGGTGGCTTTTGCGCTCGGACGGTCTTCGCTGATTTCTTCAGGAGACCGCAAAACCCGCACAGGATGTCCCGGCGAGAAGAGGGCAAACGCGGTCATGCACTACGGGGGGTGCGAAGTGGAAAGCAAACAAGGCCTTTGGGTAATGATGTGAAAAAAATTGTGCAAGTTTAGAAATAATACATTGATAAGGTCTCTTCTATATTTCGGCGATACATGAAACGTCTTCCTGGAGACGATCCCTAACAAACACGAAGCTCAGTAAAAAATATTTACACTGGCCGTTTTCTTCGATTTCAGTTTTGAAAGTATATTTAACTTTCGCATAATTTAACTATCACATAATTTTACGATATGAGTATGAGTGGAAAAGTTTTTGTTCAGATTTGAGTGGATTATTCGCTCTTTAACATAACCAAAACAGTCTTAAATAGTCTCATTCAGTTTTCACACATAATTTGATCAATGATTAAAAATTTGATTTGGCGTCAAGTTTATGTATTATTGTAATAGCATTTTAAATGATTCAATGATTTAAAATGGCAAATAATAAGAACTGAAAGTTAATTAAAATTAAGTTTTAAATTGTTTTATCCTTTGTAAGAGAGTTCAAAGTGCTTCTCCCAAGTGAAACACGTCGAAACTACCAGCAAATTGAGCTCGAAGCTCGCTCCGCCGATACTGCCGAGATTATGCGGTACAGACAGTTCCGGTCACAATCAGAGACCTACAAATAGACAGGAGCGTGCTTGCCCTTCAAGGCTGCGAATGCAAGCCAGCGAGAACGATCGATGCATTTTGCAGGGCTCTATGACCATGAATATGCAACCCGCATCACACTCCACAATTAATGCGGATTATACTGTTAATAGTTAAATAATTAGTACAACGGCAACTACTTAGTGGTATGATTTTCGTTGTTATACCAAATTTGAACTTAGTAAACTCAAAGTGGCGCGCATTATTGCAAAACTGAATAATATTCAGTTTTGTTCCACTCCTAACCCACTTTATTGGAAACAGTCGGTGAAACTGTCTCTAAATAAAGTGACGTAATAACTGATCATTCTTCGTATCTGATGGTGATGCATCGATTAAGAAGCGTCGTTGCGAGGTAGTCGCTGTCGGTTGAGAGCAGTTTTGACCTCGCCCGACTTCTCTTGCGAATCGTTACCTTCCCCACCCGCCTGCCCTTCGGCCTCGTACTTGTCTCAGTCTGCCCTGTTCTGGCCAGCGCTGGCTCTCAAGCCAAGAACCGGCCACCCCCAACGCGCGGCCATAACCACTTCACCCCCCCCCAGCCACCAGCTTCACCGCTGCCTCTCCACCGACGACTGAAGGTCCTACGGTTTCAGACTCGTCGGTGGAGAATTTTCGATGGCTGAGCCGAGTTCACCCGCTCCCTGGAGAAGAATTCTCGCGGACCGCCGATTTGATCGGTAGGTTTTCCATTTCTCCGCTTTACACCAGGCTAATACCGGAGCAGTGTCCTAAAAACAGACCACGGACCGCGCGACATTTTCCTTCCTCTTCCTTGTCCTATCCTCTCCCTCCTTACAAACACACTTACATGCTCTACACATCCACACATGTTGCGGAACTAAACCACACAAAATGTTTTTTTTCCAAAACGTATCACTCATGTAGCTGAATAACAAGAAAGTAAATGCTCTCGTATAACATTACAATGAATTAATTATTTTAACATAAAATTTTTCAGGAATACTGAAATATCATAATATAGTAAATATGGTACCGTAAATCAGTTCTTTACTTACCAAGACTATAAAATATGTATGTTCCGTCACGAAATGAATTAATAGAAAACATTTAATAGCGAGTGACTTCTTTTTTTGGAATCATGCAATTTTTTAATCCTGTATGTATGTATGCGGTATTGTAACCAGTGGCACACTGAGTATGAGAATTCAGTCATCTGCGCATGAGAAGTTTACACGGAATAACGTAATCACATGTGTTAATTTCTTGTCAAAATCAAAAACTGTTTCATTGTTTTGGAATTTTTTTTCGAGTTCCTGGGAAGCTAATGAAACTATAGACACCTCTCTCATGGCCGGAAACTTACAAATTCCGTTCAATTTCTGTGTGCATTGGAAATTAATAATACAGATATCAGTAAAAAAACATAATTTATTTACTACAAATACACCTTCTTGCGCACCATACAGTTTCACTGCAATATCAATTATTTTCTTGTAAGCACATTCCATATCAGGTAATGTTCACCATTACAGTACTGTGACGAGGCTCATATGTCATACGACTCTTCGTCATTTCATTGGGTTTGCACACGCATGTGAAACGCTCATACTTACTACTTCAGCGAAGCGAGTGCAATATCCTCATTTCATGCGTAAATAAATATTACGTTGTCTGTATCACAGCGCCCCTGCTGACACTGAAAACGATTACATGCTACAATGAAATACTTTCAAGGAAAGTCATACTCTAAATCAAAATATTTTGTTTAATTAAGGAATAATGACTGAACTCTTTACAAAGATTATTCTACACGATATTATCTCTTACAATAAGCACTTGTTACAAGCATTCCTCACTTTGCAGCACATTTTCATTTTCAGGCATTTGACATTATTTATTTTAACGCTTATTAAATGATAAAGGATTTCGTCTTCTTCCTAGCGTTAGAACCGCGTAGTTGCAGGGTCCTCAAGGTCTCCTCTCCCGCCTGTATTTGATGACGGGACGGGATTGCTTCCCCATGGCGCCAAGTTCGAGTAAGGTACGTGATAGAATGATGATAATAATGATGAGGGTGATAAGAGAATATCGTGTGCGGTTTGTGGCTCATTGTTTATAGTGCTGCTCCGACTTTTACCTGAAACTAAAGGAATCACGGAAATCTTTGATCAGAGCTGTCGGGTGCGATTCCCGCAGGTGAAGTTTTGGCAACAAACTCGCTGATGTTTCAACCTTCAAGTGCGTTTCTGGCACCCGCTAGTATCGTCCTGCGACTGCCAATCAATGGTACTTGTACGTAGTACAAGCCGTAAGCCTTAACGCTTATACTTCTGGTATTGCTTAAAAAAATAATGAATTTAAAAATAGTAAAAACTAGAGATGTTTCACCAGCACACACTTCGTTGCATTATTTGTAATTTTTGGGATTTTCGAAAATTCAGAGACCTCAACAAAAATGAGAACTGTGCCATTTTTAAGCGTTCTTCTCGCTATTCGAAAACAAAGTTTATTGAAAAATCCTTGGAGGCATTTTTGAGGAAATTTTGAAAACGTTATGAAGGGTTCATACCAAGTTCCCCCCAAAAAATCAAAATATTCGTTTCATACACGCAGGGTCTCGCAATCGTTTAGATAGATTAGGGAATCTGAACGGTTTCGGCGCTAGCGTTGATCGCAGACAAACTGATAGAGAGAGAGAGAGAGAGAGAGAGAGAGAGAGAGAGAGAGAGAGAGAGAGAGACGGCCGGCGGACGGACGGAAGGGAAGAGGGACTGACGGGCAGACGGATAGACGCGCAGATCGACGGACGGTTTGCCTTCAAACGATTTTTCAATATCAAGGACCCACAAAATGTGAATTCTGTCTACCCATCGTATTACAGGAACATTTTTCTACCAAGAGTCGCTGCAGAGGCCTCTAAAGCATGAAGACGTGTCTCTAAAACCCCTACTCACTGCGGCACTGCGTTCCAAACCTGCTGCAGCCGAATGGAAAACGTCAGCGGCGCGCTTGCGGCGGCGGTGGCGGAGGTGGGCCGGCTGCTGCAGATCAATTAATTCGAGATGCGCGAGGCGGCGCGAGGCGGCGCGAGGGAGCGCGCGTGGGCCGCCGAAACGCCGCGTCATGGCCGATGAAGACGTCTACTCGCCGCCCGAAACAATCGCCTGCCGCCGCCAGCACTGCCAGTAGCCGCCGCCGCCGCCCCGTGGCGCGGCGCGGCGCGGCGCGGCGCGGCGCGGCGCGGCACGATGTGCGGTAGCTGAGTAAACACACGCGCGTCTGCCGGCTCAAGACGATGACTGTCAGTGCGAGGGGAGATGAACATGGAAGGTTTTCGTAATGCTCAACCAACTTTTCTACTCTATTTTACAGTTGAAACTAGTGGTGCTAAAATAGCACTTACTTTCTAACCTGCACTTCCACGCAAAATTACGCGAAAAGTACTCTAATTTTCGAAAAATTGTGAGGGGCCTTATTTCAAAATATATCTTTAAGGAATATATTTTATTAAAGGCAAAAATCTCTATATTTAATATTTTAATTGTAGGAAGACTCTGAAAAAAAAATGTTGAACCTTTGAACTTTTAAATATTTTTAGTTGTAGGAAGACTGAAAAATTTTCGAAAAAGAAGGGTTTTAACCAAACATGAGACCTGCACCTTTCTCTTAAACGTTCTTCACACTATCTATCAACAAAATTTAATAAAAAATAATGGAGCCATTTTTTTGAAAATTTGGAAAATATCCTAGAAGCTTCACGTAAAGTACTCATCAAAATTAAAATATCGATTTCAAATTCAAGGGGCCGCGACATTAGTTAGATTGATAGGCGAATTTCAATTTTGGAGAAAATAGGCTGAACTGTTTTGTCGCTAGAGTTGTTCACAGCCGGACGGACTGGCTGACGGTCTGATAGACGTTTTGTCATCATTCGATTTTTCGGCATCAAGAACTTACAAAACATAGATTCTGGCTACACCACGTGTTAGAGGATTTTTTTTTATATTTAGCATCTTGATTTATCCACTTTTTCGTTACCGGGGTCCTATAATAAGAATTTTTCTGCCGAAAATTCGCCGTTTTTTCGCGCAGCGTTACATAACTTTCTCCCTGTTCCACAGCGAGAAAGTAAAAGAATGTGTTTCAGTACACTAGCGATTATACGAAGGTTTTGGATATCTGAGAGCTGTGGCCGGCAGTTCCAGGGAAGAAGATGGGGATTTTTCGTTGTGCTCAATGCGAATTTCAGTTCTATCTTACAGTTGAGAAAATATTAATATCAGAGTACACTCTCGATTACCCGAAGCTATTGAGTGACCGAAGGCGATGACTGTCAGTGCGAGGGAAGATGATGGCGGAGGTTCTTTGTAACTCTCAGAGAAAATTCCAATTTTATCGTACAATTGAAAACAAAATATTAACATTTTAAAACACTCGTGATTATCCAAAGCCATTGACTGAAAACTATGGCGGTCAGTGCGAGGGAAAATGAGGATGGACATTTTAAAATACTCAACAAAAATTTCAATGCATCTAAGTGTGGAAAAAAAGTACATTGCAGTACACTCGCGAGTATCCTTAGCTATAGGAATGAGACGACCTCGAATTCGCAAAAACTGATAATCCGAAGTTCTATTAGTAACGAGTCGAAATAATCAATGGTAACAAATTTTAATACAAAACCACGTACACCAATAAACAAACATTATATATACTAAATTATCAATTAGTTATTATATTCAAATAAGACTTTGATAAAAATGAACATGTTTTATCCTAGAAGAACAAAATCAGTTTTCAATAAAGTCTTCCTCGAATGACGCGGGGAACGAGAAGCGTTTAATGGCATCTTATTTGACTTGATTAATGAACCGGAAGGAATCCAACCGGAAGTGACGGACAGACGGTCAGAGGGGCCACATTTCTCGATTTCTTTATGAGGTTGAATAGAGAAATTCAAGTAATGAACAATAAGTCTGAATATTTTCACGGAAATACGCCTTTTGGGGGCAATAAATCTGAAAGAAATGTTTTTTACTTTCTCCCTACGGCGTCAAGAGAAAGTTATGCAATGCTACGCAAGAAACGGAAAATTTTCGGCAGAAAAACGTTCATTACAGGGTCCTGAACACGAAAAAGTCGATAAATCCAGTTGCTAGATTAAGAAAAAAATCCTCTATCACGTGGTGTAGCTAGAATCCGGGTCTTTGATACCCGAATATAGAATGACGGCAAAACGTCTGTCTGTCCGTGTGTGAACAACAAAACCGTTCAGACGATTTCATCCAAAATTGAAATTACCCAAGCGATCGGATTGATGTCGCGGTCCTTTGAATTTGAAACCGGTGTTTTCATTTTGGAGGGTACTTTGCATGGAGCCCCTGGAACATCTTCCAAATTCTCATAAAAATGGCTCCATTGTATTTGATTAAAGTTTGTTGTTGAATAGTGTGAAGGATATTTAAGAGAATAGTGCAGATTTCATGTTCGTTGAAAACCCTGATTTTTGTAAAAGTTCAAAATTTTTTAACTTTCCTACAATAAAAATATTAAAGATATAAAATTTTCCCTTATTGAAATCTGTCCCTTAAAGATAGTTTATGAAATAAAGGTCATATACAATTTTTCGAAAATTTCACTACTTTTTGTTTCATTTTGCGTGAATATACTGGGGAGAAAGTACGTACTGGTTTAGCACCACTAGTTTTCTTTCCGAAACCTCCTTCCGTCTGTCTGTGAGCAACATTAGCGCACTAACGGCACAAATTAATTTTCTCAAAATAAATAATCCTCAGTCGATCTGACTGATCTGGCGTTGGGATTTGTGGAAGCGTCCAAATACGCAGAGCGAAAGACAGCGAGTTCCAATTCCGCGAAAGGTTCAAATGTCTCCAGTAGTTGACTGTGGCGCGCTTGGCACCTCGTCCCACCACATGTTTTCAATGATTGTTCGTAAATTTCTGAGTAATTATATTCGCTTACTTAAGAGTGTCATCAATATAGTAGCAAATGATTTAGAGAGCAAATGATGAATCGAAAACATTTTAATATTTTGCGTCAGGAATTTAGGAATTTTCATAATTTGAAAATGAAACGAGCGAAGTGGCTCAGTGCATGGCGCGCTGAGCAGGCGCGCTTCACAGTCGGAGGGTCCGGGTTCGATCCCCGGGCTGGCCATTCTGACCGGGGTTTTCATGGTTTCTCTCGTTCATAAGGCTGGGATGGTTCTAAAAGTCCACGATTACTTGTCACTATCATCCTATCACCTCCTCATCAATAATAATAATAATAATAATAATAATAATAATAATAATAATAATAATAATTTGTTATCCGTGATTTAGAGAAAAAATCGTATTTACTTGCCTATGTTGCTGTACCTTGTGATCAAAACGTCGTTACCAAGGAGGCAGAGAAACGTCTTAAATTCAAGAGTTTGGAAATCGAGATCAGTCGAATGTGGGGCGTAAAAGCACAGGTCGTATCGATAGTCGTCGGAGCTCTGGGATTCTTTCCGCAAAATTTGTGTAAGAATTTGTCTAAACTCTCAGGTATTTCAAAAATCTGGGAAGTGCAATAAATTGCTTTATTTGGAACAGCGCACATTTTGCGCAAAGTATTGTAGAGGCTCCGACAGTTCCTAGATCTGCTCCTTAGGTAGCTGGTTGCAACCTGGAATAGATTTTATTTTGAGCCGACTCATAACATCTTTAGTCGGGATGTAGTGGACTAATAATAATAATAAAAATAATAATAATAATAATAATAATAATAATAATAATAATAAAAATAATAATAATTCACCACGGGGACAAAGTTGCTCTTGTCCGTTGTCTACCACTCATGTCCCTTGGGTAACGCTAAATGAGCTACAGTGATTCGCCATCTATGCGCTTGACCATTGTCGACGTGCAGATCCCCACACGCTGAAGGGAAAAACTGCACGTCTATACTGGTCAGCGCATCTTCAGCGCATCTTCATTTGATCAGCGCTACTGGTCAAATAGCTAACATGCCAAGGGTGGGCGTTGGCTTACAAACAAACAGACATAATTTGAAAATGACACGTTCAGCGCTCAAAGACAGGCTCTGATCCTCAAGTGAATCATTAATTTAAACATGCAATCATGGTAGTATTTTATTTCCACGTCAGACAATTTTTCATTTTTCTTGACTTTCGAACTCGTGGATTGTGGTTTCTTCATTCTCCCATACGGTCCAATGGAAACCATTCTTTTTCGTGCAACTCATGCACTCATTGAAAAACTTTATATAGCAAGATTAGAAACGTCGAGAAGTGCATGAGTGTACGTGATATTCGAGAAAAGAAAGAGAAGTGTGGATTATGCTGTTAAGACTTTCCCCTGAATGTTATCATTTTTATCTTGTCAGCACTACTCAACTGAAAAGTACAAGAGACATCTCTTCACTTATATATATATATATATATATATATATATATATATATATATATATATAATTCTTGAAATGCTGTCGGAAGCACTCATCTTTGAAGTACATCTTCTTCATTATTCTGATGCCTTAGCTAGTTTCGTATATCCATACGTAAAAGCGAATTAATACGAAAGGAAACAGGTCGTGCAAAGTATTTGCTATTAAAAGTTGGTACCGATCACCAACCAACGAAGGTGTGGACGTGCGCTTCTTATCGAGGGGCGCACTTTGTTTTGATTTGTGGCGACGCGGCTATCTGTGCCTGCGCGGAGAGCCATAAAGCTTTGGTGCTGAAGAGCGGCAGCGAAGAGAGATCACACTCCGAGATACGCGGGGAGCGGGTGCGTCGCGCGGGGCGGCCTTCACCTCCGCGGCCCCGCCCGCTCGAGCGCCGCTCGAGCGCCGCTGTAATCGAAGCGCGCTCATTAGGCTGCCTCGAGTCTTTTTCCGCAACATCAGTTTTATATCTCTATTTACTTTTTGTCGAGCGGTTTTTCTTCTTTTTTAAAGAGTTGTACCTGCGTTGAATCTACTGTCATTCTGTGAACGTCGGTGAATAAAGCTATTGGCGTGTAGTAATTACTAAGAGGTGCTCATGCTCGTTCGCGATGGATATACTTGAACTTGTGTTGACCATTCTTTGAATATACTGCTTCACTGTTTGAATATTTCATGTTAACGCAAAAACCATTAGCTGAGTTTGGGTTTTGTTTCCACAAAATGAAATGCATATTATAATGAAGAGGATTAAGTTGGCGCCGCTCGCTCGAGTAAGCAGCGATGTAATAGATCCGGTCGTCGCGGTGAGGCGTTTGAAGTCTCGAATCATCAACGGCGCACCGAGGCTAAATTGCTGTACACGAGGAGGCGATGAGCTGGGTGAAATTAAGCAAGTTTCTCTTACGTTATTCCTCTCCCGACTGCATTATCCGTACGGGATATTAGACATCTTTTTATAGGAGCATCTTCTCTGTAAAATATGCGCAAATACTCGCAAGGTGAGCAACTCAAGATAATGAAACTGAGTTGAGAGAACTGAGAAACTAAGTTGTTGTTTATGCTGGAGTTGAGTTCATGCCAGGATAAATTGGTAAGTTGGATAAGCAAAGTTATCTTTATCGTTAATAACGAAATTTTTCGTTACTATTTCATGAACTATTTGATTTTTTTTTATTAAGATTTTTTTTCTTTTCAGCATGTCACTTTTTCAATGTATTTGTATAACTTGATGTCAGTCTACCGTATAAAATGGCTTTACATTTTTGTTGTCTATTTATTTTATTTTTAAATGATTAAATAATAATTTTATCCCTCACTCTCTTAAAGTGAATAAAAACTACAGCCCCTTATTACTCCGATATTGAAATTTTTTATCTACAGATTTTTTCCTTTCCATAACCTCAATATATTCAAAATTAAATTTTTGAAACGTCAATTTTTAAATAAATAAATACGAGAAAAAGAGTGATTTATCATTAACAAAATAAATATAAATTTATAACTCTCGCTTTCTACCTCAATCTTTCTCTTCCACTCCCTTCCTCGTTCCTGCCCACAGAGCACACGATGCTATTCTTGGAGACTGAAGGCCTGACTATTCGAAACGTGCTACTAGCAGCAGCAGTAAAGGTGATTTACTTCGTGATTATAAGTACAAGTATAAATAATGCATAGGATGTCAACGGCCGCCATTGTGTGCGCCGTTCCGCAGGTGTGCTTCAGAGGGCGATATGTGGCTCTCGCGGGGCAGCCCCATTTCGCTCCATTGTTTTTACCTCTTACACTGCGCGAAGGATGCGACTAGAGAAGGTATAAGCGATATTTCCTTGTTCATGTTCGAACAAGGTCTTTTCCTATTTATCCATTATTAATGGGATAAAAACTTACTAACAGCAAGAAAATCATCTTTGGCTGGAAAAGTTTTCATTGAAGTTTCATGTGTTCTTATGAATTTGCTTTTATAATTTTAAAAACAATACGACAATATTACATTAGTAAAATGTGTCTATTTGCTGAAAATCCTGAAGGCAATAGTTTTAATTTTCTGGAGCCAGACATTTTTATCCATTTTTTAATATTTTAGGTATTTTACCAGCAGAACTTTCAGAAAGAATGAAATATTATACAAAATATGGCTCTTAGCGATTGTTTTCTTCTTAAGGAAGAGAAGTGATGATATTTCATTTCTTTTACCTACAAATGAAGTATCTGTTTGAAATGTTTTTTAGCCATTGTATCAAAAAGTTCTTAAACCGGTGACAATTGCTCGTGTGGTTTAAATGGGGTTCCGTTGAACAACGGGAGAACATTAAATTGTAGATACCGAGTTTTTGTCTTCATCGAGAAATATTTTGGAGAATTTCGTATCGTCTATTACGGAAAGAACAAAAAATCAAGAATACCCGAAGAAATTAAGGAAACGCTAACCGCAAAAAATATGGATGAAGACAAGAATACGAGCGCAAAAACAAGCCATTCCTGAAAGGCAGATCAGATGGAACATCGTTTCCTTTGACCGTTCCTTCTCCCCGGAACCTCGGCGAGTGCCTCCTGTGTGAAAGAGAGGAAAACACGTGACGACAGGCGGTGCGATTCGGCGCCACAGCGTCGCGCATCCCTGGTCGGCCCACTCCGCTGCCGCCGTCACCAAAAACACCAACTACCCTTACCGCTTCCATTATCACCACCGCTGCCGCCGCAGCCACCGCCACAACATGATCATCTCTAGCGTGATAGCCACCGCCAGCGGCATCACAACGTCACAATGACCACCAGCAATTAACACCGCTGCTCCTCCACCGCTACAATCACACCCAATGCCACCGCCTCCTTCACCGTCACCTCCACTGCCAATGGCAGAACCACCGCCGCCTCCAGCGCCACAATCACCGCCACCGCCCCCATTCCTCCCGCCAGCGCCGCCCCGCGGGAACAAAGACGTCCATTAGGGGCGGTGGCGCCTACGAGCTACGCAGCGCCATGGCGAGATCGACCTGAATCGGCCAGGGCGGGCGGGGGAAAGTTTTCGGAGAGGTTAAACCGTTCCCCTCCCACCCTTAATGAAAAGTCAAGAGAGAGCAGTCAAAATAGCATCAATTTCGCGAACGCTGAAGCACGACGGCGGCGGCGGGGCAAGGGAAGGATGCTGGGGCGGCGGAGAGGGCTACGGCAGCAGGCGGCGTCTGCCGATATTTGGTGGTGGCGGACAATTAATAGTAATAACAAGGCAGGGCGCGGAGGGGGTGTAGGGCGGAGGGGTGGGGGAGGCGGCGGCGCGGCGCCTGTGTGCGCGGGAGGTTCCGCCGGCCGGGGACGAGGGACGGAGACGAGGGCCAAGGGGCGGGCGGGACGTCGGCAGAGGGACGGCGGCTGGCTCCAGGGCTGTAATTACGTTCCTGCCCGCCGCAAGGCAGACGGGGCCCTGGCGCCCGGGCGACGCCGCCCCGCCGCGCCCCGCCCCGCCCACTGCCGCCACCCCTCGCCCGCCTCATCATACAGAGCGTCATCATCCCGGCGGCGCGGCGCGGGCGGCGGGGTCGTTGCGGGCTGCCTAACGACGGAGGCAGCGCGGCCAAAGCGACAAGAGCTGAGACGAGGAGGCCAGTGCTAGGAATTGCGAGTGACGAAACGTCTTCTTTATTCAACAACCGCATGAAGAGACTCCGTGGATTACGAAACATGTTTTAGATGCAATAGTAATTAAGTCATGATTCTTTAGACATGTGGCAAATATTGGAATATTACGAGTACTATGTGGTGTACAAAAGCTTTTCAATCACATGCCATGAAGCCTCTTAAGGTTAATATTAAATTGTTTAAGTGTATTAATAAATTAAGTATTATGAAATTATTATTAAACCTAGTGAAATCTCATGAAAGAAAACTATACAAAACAAAATAACAAAATAACTTTTTAATGAAAACATTAATAATTTCAATAAAAGAATCTCTTTGGAAAAAATTCGCAGGGAAACTATTTCTCACCCTCCCTTCAAACAATATCAAATTATCATCTACATTTTTGATTGATTGCTGAAAGCCAAAAAAATATCATATCTGCATAGCAAATTTAGAGCAGAAATGTGTTTTTATTCTGTATCTTGTAGGACTTAGTCTTGCCAAGTGTTTTTTTTCTTTTTCAGTGTTTTGTTCAACACAAACCAGTGCCACCCACAGTTCTTTGCTATTCTAGCGAGATATGCCATACAATTTATTCCTCACTTGGATTGAGTTTGACTCCTTACCCATGAAAAATACATATTTCTTGACGTACATCGTTGAGAGACCTCTGAATAAATATTTCGGGAAGACAGGCATATTTTTATCGACGAAGCACCAAACTTTTAGATTTCTTTTCTTGCTGGCCCATGATACAAGTCACACTTCCCCGTAAATAATTCTTGGACTTCTCGTTCTACCGTTTGGCTACCTGCTCGGAGCACTATAATCGTCCGCAAAAGTAAATCACTCGGCGTGTCGAACCCTATATTGCGTGTGCAGGTAGTGGCCGTACATTACCAAGCCACTTCCCCAAAACGCGGACCGTGTAGGCTTTCTATTAGAGAAAAAGCACGAATAGACCACTTTAAAATGCTCGCCGACTCAGACAGTTGCTCTCTCGAAGTAAAAGCTACCTTTTTCTGCGTTCGATACACCAGATCGCGCTGCGGCGTTTTAAAGTGTCAATAGAGCCCTTTCTCCCACGTGTTATTTTCCGGAATTCTTTCGGTTAATCAACATTCACGATCATGACAGATTATCATAAAGTGTGTTCCGTAATCACCACGCGTTATGTTTATGTATCGCGCCTATTTTGTTGCATTAAGGTAAAGAGGCGTTATTTGCTTGTCAGGCTCGGCAGGCAATCATCGCAAATGCCGGCGTACAGCGTCGGGGCGATGGTTTTCCCGTCACTTTACTCGAGCGCGCGACTTGAAAACCGCGAGGCTCCACAGGTTAGTAGGAACTTGGTCGCTGCCGTAGTGCTTCCAACAGCGTCGTTGCGCCGCCCGGACGGAGGGATTGGGCGAATAGTCCCGGCAATAAAAAGCCCATAAAGCTCACAGCAATTATTATCCTGTAATAACATTCTTGAACACATTGTTACACATTTATGTTTGCAGTTATGGCGACCATTATGTTCGTAATATAACGTGCGCAACGTGTAGTAAATGTTGCATATAGGCCATAACTCGAGGTCCGCGGCGGCGGCGAGGGCCTGCGGGCAGGCGCGGAAGTGTTTTCCTAGAAGTAAACGGCCGGAGAAGCTGTGTTTGCTTCGGAATCGCCATTATACTGCGGGTGGGAAGGTCAGGTTGAGCAGAGTTTGCGCTTCTTCACGAGCGCCAGTTGGTTCGCGTCGCTCCTTTTTTGCTTCTTTGCCACTTTTTTGTTGTTGGGAAGAGTGAAAGCAGTGCACGTTGTCTCGTTTCTACAACTTCTGGTTCATGTTATTTGAAAATTATTTGACCCAATATTTATCCTGGGTTGTTTATGATTCGCTCGTCTTACCACATTATCAAAAATGAGTTACTGAAAACTCATTTTCAAACAATGTTTGCAAATATGGTTACTTTTTAATTAAGCAAAGCACTCTCATTTACTTTGAAGGACCTATGCAATTTGAGCAATTACTTCCTTGTAAAGCAATTACTTCGAAACATTAATCAGCTCGCTCCATACTGATTTTAGAAAAACTGATACTCTCACCATACTGATTTTAGTGTTCACACATGAAGTTGTGTTTCCATTCTCACGAATGTTTCTGTTCAGTAGCAAACTTTCTCCGTATTTTGTTTACAGAATGAACAAATTGTCCAGCTGTCAATGAACTATACTCTCTTTTCTTTGTTTTTCATGAAGTGTGCCTGAAAGCAATGAAAGGGCAAGCATCCAATTCCGTTTGGCTCTGAACACTTCCATCTCCAGAGAGAACAAAGAATAGGAAGCACATTGACGCTCTACAATCCCAAGTTGGGGCGCTGCCAATTGTATGCACATGAAACAAACTCATTCGACAACTTTTGAAATTCAGACATATTACGTCTTACATTTGAGGTAGAATGGCAACTAGAAGTATTTTATATCCCTATCATTGAAGGATAGTTCCATCCGTAAGAGATTCTGGATGATTGTAGTATTTGAGAAAATCAGTGGAATGTTTTCTCATTCCAAGCCTCGAAATATCAATTCCTTTATATTTCATGCAACTCACACGCGTATAACGGACATTATGTACAATCGAGTGCCTCCAAACAATATTTCTGGAAGAATCTATAGATAAGGGACATCGTGGAATTCATGCATTTTATTTGCATGAACATGAACTTACTTAATCTTTTCTTGACCTCTGGAAGATACGATCCAGGAGGAATAAACTGACATTACTCCGGACGGTCCTTTTTACAAAAAGTCATCACAGAAAATGAACCCAGTAGAATCGTAATAATCAGGGTGTTGAAGTTTTGGAAAATACTAATAAGTAATGTTTTGCATCTAAATATTTTCATTTCTGCTTTGTTTCATCAAGTTAGTGGGCAACGACGAAATAAAGTATACTTCTAGGATGATATCAACATTTAAAAAAAATATTGGTCTCCACTTCTGTAAAGTCTCTACAGTTTATTAGCAGCCAACTGTTGAGCTATATGGAATTTATTGCAATTTTCAAGTAATTTCACTATTGAAAATTCTGCAAACCCTACCTCTGTACACTATCACATACAGTTATGAGTTATACTTAGTCATGAAAGATTTGAATAGAAAAACAAACCCATTTACGCATAACGTTTTACTTTTTTCTTGGCCTAAATAAAAATCTAATTCCGAAATGTTTTTGTTAATATATTTTCTTATGCTTCTTAAATGCATTGTAATATTTTAGGAGACTTTGCTAATTGATATTTACCCTCAATAGCTAAAATATTGACATTTTAAAATCAGATAATTTCAGTAGAAAGATATTTATCCTACCAAATACCGTTTTGTTCTTTCTGATACAATAACTAAATCATTCGCTTAGTAATTTTTGCATTGAGATACTCTTTTCGACTCTTATAGCCACAAATAAGTAAAATTTTGCCCTTTTCTCTGGAGTTTATTTTGCTTCAGACTTACGTTATATATTCTCCCAATAAAGTATATAGTTTAATCGTATTTATATTTTCCTAATACATTTTTACATATATATATATATATATATATATATATATATTGATTTATGTATTTATAGTAATAATTATTTATATTATTCGCTCAATTAAAAGCAAAGAAAGTTTTACGAGAAAAAATAGACGAAGCCAAACAGCTCTTTTGTTATTCTCAATCACCCACAACAACGTAATGAAGACGCTATACAAGACACTATTACTGTTAATGAAAAATGTCAGTTTAATGTTTCTTGTATACTATTGTAATGGGTTTCCTTCCTTTTGTTTATTGTTTATCATATTCTCTTATTTTCTGTACTGTTTACCGATTACATGTTATCTCTTCGTATTTTACGCCTACTACTACCTTTCGGGTAATCGAACTCCAGCCGTCCTTCAGATCACGTCGCAACTTCAGCTGGCGATCAATCGGACAGGTGGCAGTAGCTGCGTTCTTGCAACTGCTTTTTGCGGGCGTTCGACCAATCACAAGCAGTCCCGACGCCGGCCGGCTCGGCGGCGTGAGCAGTCAATAGCAGCCCAAGGAGCGCAGCGCTACCAACATTTCTGCGGGCGTCCATTGTACGAGGCTTCTTTCTCCGCCGCCGTTTTTATGCGCCGCTCGGCACACAATAAACAAACACCGATCGCGTTGGGAGGCGGGGGTGCAGTGCGCATCATTTGCTTGGCGTATTTATAACGGTCATTACCGACGCTTTGTGGCGATGTGTAATTAGTGCACGACCGGCGCGGCGCGGCGCGGCGCCCCGGTTCGGGGTGTTTTCTTGTGTTTTACTTCTGTTTACACTGCCATTAAATATCGACACGCGCGCGGCTGGCGGTGGCGGCGAGAGGCGCCGAGCGTGACGCAGGAGGTGGCGCAGGGCGGAGAACGCACCCTGCTCTTTTAGGCCTAAATGAACATGTTTTATTTCTGGTTATTTACTTATTTATTTAGGCGTGATAGTTGAGTTGGTCCAAATTAGGTATTGTGTTTATTAAGAATGTTACGCTGCTTTACTGAATCTCAGAAGTAGGCTTAGAAATAAATAAATGAATACGACATTGAAACATAACCTAAATCATATAACAAGGGTAATATTAGATCTTTGAAAAATAATTAGCATAGTTTTAAAATTTGTTATTGAGATATTAAAGAAAAAATGTGCATTGAGAATAATAATCTACACCTTTTGAGTGTGTACACGGGTAATAAGAATAGCACGTTCTAAAATATATATCTAAAATATACGAGTTTTCAACGAATGCATATAACAGTAAAAACAGCTATTAAAAATATTAATGTAGATGATTTGATATTTTGTTTCAAATCTTTGATATTTTATTTCAACACTTGTTTATCAGATTTATATTTTGAATTTCAATGAGGAATAATCAGTAAGGAGTGACGTCACAAGAATAAAACGTTCTACAAAAACTGTAGCAAACAATGTTCGAAAATGTTCTTAAATATGATTTTTTGATTTATTACATGTTTTACTGTATTAGAAAATCTATGTTACTAATATTTCCAGGTAAATGATTTAACACTAATTTTAATGTATATGTAACGTGCAAATGAAAGAGTTGATGAGCGATTTAATGGATACAGACCTGTGTCGGATATCTACTAATTTCTGATAAGGAACTGTTGAATAAAGTAGTCTGAAGAAAAATCGGAATTGTCTTTTGCCTTTCAATTTAATCTATTCCATTTACAGCGGTTTACTCTTAAAGCAAGCACGTTTTCACTGATTGCTACATCGAATTTTATGACAAAATATTAATATTTTCTACCACTCATCATGGTTGTTTACGTAATTTTCAGTTAGGTCCTACTTGAAAGTTATGTCTTTAAAGTACGTATAATTGCGTGTTTTTATGCTATACCTACCCCTTGTTCGACTGAGGTTAGCTTCTGTTTTCTTCTACTTAAATATGTAGAGCTATCACATTCGGAATGAACAATAATAATGGTCTAGAACAGCGGTTTCGAACATTTTCTTCTTGCAAAATCCCCAAAACCGAAATCATTAGCCAACTTTCTGTGCATTAATTAGTATCAGTAAAGAAAACAATACAATTTGATTGATATTAATATTTATTTCCCAAATTGTAGAATAGAAAGCAACAAAATTCTTAAAAAAAGTAAGGCATCAATAAACAATAATAAAACCTAGTTAGGGATTACTAAGGGACAACTTACATAAAAATGACTAAAAAGTTAATACAATAAAACAAACCTTTTAAACTATTTCTGAATTAACTTTAATGTAAGAGAACACAATCAGTATATTTTCAACTTCAAATTCCACCTTTATAATTTATTTGAAACTCCAAATAAAGCTCGTTGGTCACCAGTTGTGAACGGCTTATTTAGAATATCAACTAATTGTATTCCTTTTGATGAATTTGACTCTTTAATTCAAATTGTCACTGTTCCCTTTGTTACATCTTTCTTCTTTCCCTTGCCTGCTAAGTTTAGTGTAGAGAATTACCAACTATTTCCTAGAGGGTTTTAAGTCCTGGTCCAAAGGCTCGCGAACGCTAGCGACTCAGCTAAAGGAGATTTCTTTTTAAAAGACATCTTGAGTAAATGCTGCGTTTGTAAGTGCCTTACTAACATATGTTGCAATAATTTTGTTGCAGGTGAGTTTTTGGTGAATCCTCTCCTTGAAATGAAAGCCTTCTGAATGGAGTAGAGCGATGGTGATGATGAAATTAGGTGACAACACTGATGAGTTTAGAGAATATTTTTTTACATCTGCTTTATTTGCAATTTGATCTACTAGATCATTCGGCAAACACAATTGTACATACAATTATTGTTCTGCAAAGAAACCAGACAATTCTGGTTCTTTCTAAATATTATTTTAAACATTTGTCCAATTAGAGAAAAAAATACATCACATAAAAATCACAATAATACAAAACAAAGATACAAACAATAGTACAAATAATGGCAAAATGAAAATGGTCTATTCTACAGTAACACTTATTACAAAATTTATTATTTATATCTTTGGTCCAGATCGAGAGGATGTACTCTTTTTAGTCTCCTTGTCATTGAGCTGTTATCTTTACGGCCAGATGGTTATCGAGTCCGTGTTGGTATTGTTATTTCCTCTTTAACAGTGTTAATATGTTGATCTTATATTAGAGAATATGAAACCCATATTATTTATTATTATTAAGTTCTTGATTTGTCAAAATAATGGACATGTACGTTCAATACTTCCGTTTCCGACTGATGTACTTTGAAGGAGAATAAATAATGCTACAGGCAGAAATATTGGCCTTTAACTCAAATGGAGAACAATAAACAATGATGCAAACAGTGAAAAAAGATTAAAAAAAACATATAATTTTATAGAGGTAGCAATAATGTGATCAAATCTGGGAAGTTGTTTCTTCTGCCGCCCCGCAACTTTACTTTATTAACGAACACATACTTAAAATAGATTAGAGAATCCCGGCATAGGCCTTAGGCGATTGAGTAAACCCAGGAAAAGCTCAATCAGGATGCCGCAGCCTGGCTTGAAGCCGAACATTAACAGTGCAGAATTGTGATACACACAGAAGTAGAAGAGGTAGAAGAGAAGATTAAAACGCGCAGAAGCAATATAAATGAAGGGAATGACTAAGAAATCCGAAAGAGAAAGAAGGAAGAGAAACCAAACGAGAGACCCATCTATGGTTGAGAGTGCCAAGCAAAGGACCATCCTGGCATAGGCCGTAACCGATTGAGTAAACCTTGAAAAAGCTGAAGCAGAAGGGCGCGGTGGCTTAGGGACGAACACGCCGTGTGACTGGTAGCGTGTGGAGTAGTCAGACGAAGAAGAAGAAGAAGAAGGCTGCGGCCGCGGCGCGGCGTCGTGGCTCGCTGGCCAGGCGCCCTTGGACTACATCCATTTTGGAGGCGCCCGCACTCGCGGCGCTCTTATTGCTTTGTGGGCGCGGGGGCGCGCTGCCCCCTCCCCTCCCCACCCCTCCCCTCCCGCGCGCCTCCAGCGCCTGCGGCCGCGGTGCTGGGCTTCGCCCGAGGCGGCCCTGCTCCTCGCCTGCGCCCTTGGGCGGGCAGAAGCGCTCAGGAGAGGTGCCCTTCTTTCCGGTACCGGCACTTCATTTTTACTCTCTCGCTACGGAGTAGAAAGAAAGTTACGCGTTTACACCGTAAATATCATTTCCAATCATTGTTTCATTGAAAATGCTTAGATGAATATTGAGTTGCAAATATATATTTTGTGTCTAATCAGAAAATCTATTTTCTTTTAATCTGATAACGTTTTTAAATAAAAGCTATTATTCTGAGATTTTACTAATTCGTGAAGAAACAATATTCTTCAAATGTTTCTATATTACTCCGCCGAGGTTTTCTTCATTCCACAAAAGAGCTTCTTTGCTTTAATCTGTCTTAGCTGATGACGCGCTTCGCCATACACATCTTCGGACTAACTCTACTATATCATTGAGTTGTTTACTTCGATTTTATAACAAGGTAATGTCTTTTCTGTGTTCATTATAAAGTAAGCCGGATTATTTTAGTAAAAAAACAATTCATCAATTATTACAAGTTTTACATGAGATGATAAGATCCAAATTCATCGTTATTACGATGCAACTTGACATTATTTATCACACACTTTATAGATACAAGCTCTTACAGAATTATTTTGGCGTGAATAGACGAAAATACATATTATTTATCTAAGCAGTCGAGTCACTTCGGACAGGTGTGCGAAACTGAAATGACATGCAAATTACATACGTCAGCAAAATGTCGTGATCTCTACGATGAAAAGCTGTCAGTGTCAGTAGATGTATTGTTTATTTATATATGCAAAAACTGTACAGCAATAAAGTGCCGTAAAGAGACAAACACACCAAACGTGTTTTAGTTCCCCTATTTTCAATATTTCAACAATATTTAAAACTTCAAACAAAACTCTGTCTTTGGCAAATAAAAGAAGGAAGGTCAAAGACTTTTAATTTTTTATATTGTAAAGAATCACAGACATAGAACCAATGATAATGGATCTATTTAATATCTATTTAATATGCTCATCATGATAACCTGCTTCGACAATATATTTTTCTGACAGACTGAATGGCATATGACCATCTTAAATTGACAGAATCATTGATACTGTTGCTTTTTCAAATATGAAGCTTCATTTGCGAGGAAAAAGAATTATGATGTAGACCCTATACAAAAAAGAAAAACAGGAAGTTTGAATAAGTGTTCGTCGTAAGAGTCGAGAGACAGCGTCAGCTTCGTAAATTCTCTGAATAACTGAATATAATCTCACTTCATCGCAGAGGCAGCTCAGCAACAACAACCGTGGCGTCGGTGGGAGGTCCTATGGTTCGAGTCCCGAAGTGACGGATTTTCGGCGCTAGCTATGCAGTTGCATCGAATGCAATCACTGAAAAAGAATCACATGGACCGACAGCCCTGATCGGGAATTTCCCCAATCAGTACCAGGCGAATGCCGGAAGAGTACCTTAACAAACGCGCAACGGACCAACTAGAATCAATAGTAATCCTCCCTTTATCATCCCCACACCTCTTCCCTTACCACACACACACACACGCACTTACATGCACCACCCTGCCTTACATATCACAAGATCAATTAAGACCTAAGAGCTCCTCCCGACTGAAGGGGTGCCCCAAGGGGGAGATATCTAGAGGAGGAAAATCCCGCAAGCAACAATAGGTCGGCGCCGGATCTCATGCTCCAGCGGGGGAGGGTAAAAAACGGGCATCACATAAACCACACTCAGGCAGCTAAAGACCAAAGCAGTTAACGCAGCCAAAAACATCAAACACTCACTCACTCTTTCATTTTCGATTCCAACTAGTGGCCTGTCACAGCAAAACAGTTGCTCATCGAAACTTCACGAAATGGTTTTCCAAACCAAGAGTAGCACGCACACTAATTTAGAGCTACAAATAAAATACTCTCGTATAACACTGAAATAAATGAAATATTTAACAAAACAGTCTTCACCAATATTTTAATATTATATTATAGTAGATGGATGCACAGTTCAACAGTTCTTTACGTATCAAGAATTTCAAAAAAATTCCTACAATACTTAATCACACATCCATAACATATAAATGATAAATATTTGATGGAGGCGTATTACTTGGAACCATGCTGTCACGTGACGTAGCTGTGTCGTAAGCAGTGACGCATTGCATATGAGAATTCAGTCGATTTTCGCAGTTTGAGTATTGGAGGAATAAAACAATTATACATTTGCATTTTTCATACAAAATCGAAACTGTTTCATTATTTTTGGATTTTTTCCGCGTTGCTGTAACAAAATTAAGTAAGAAAATCATTGTCACCTCTGACAGGCCCGTAGGCAGTATAATTTTCGTTCAGTTTCTGCACTCACTCAAAATTAGTAAGATAGATGATATTTTTCTGCTTCCATCTGCCCGGTGCCGTGGCTCGCACCCAGGTGCGTTCTGCTGGGTGGGGAGCACCGTGTGCCCCGTGCCCGTCGATTCGTTCCGCGCCGCGCCGCGCCGCGCCGTCTGTCCCCGAGTCGCGTCGTGAGCTCTTGCCTTTTGCTCAGTGGGCGGGCGCGGGCGGGGCGGGCGATGTGGGCGGCGCGGGCAGGTAAAGGCGGGGGCGGGCGGGTAAAGGCGGGGGCGGGCGGGTAAAGGCGGGGGCGGGCGGGTAAATGCGGGGGCGGGCGGGTGAGGGCGGGGGCGGGCGGGTGAGGGCGGGGGCGAGCGGGTGAGGGTTGGGGCGGGCGGGCGGGTGGTTGGGCGGGTGGGCGGACTAGCGGGCAGGTGGGTCGGGGCGAGGCGGGGTGGGGCGGGGCGAGGCGGGTGGGCAAGCGGGGCGGGGTGGGCGATGTGGGCGTCGCGGGCGGGTGAGCGGGCGGGCGGGCGGGCTGGTGGGCGGGTGGGAGCGGGCGGGCGAGCGAGCGGGGGCGAGCGGGGCGGGCGGGCGCGGGTGTCGGACGGGTGGGCGGGAGGGCGTGAGGGCTAGCGAACTGATGTCGCCAGGTAATGGGCGGCGTGGGGGGCGTACCTGCCCGATCACCGAGCCCGCTCCCGCCGCACGCTCATTCCACCCGTGGAGAGGCCGGCCGTCTGGTTTTCCAGCGGTTAAGCTGGAACGGGTCCACGGAGAAGGAAATGAAGCACATCCCTTAAAAAATGCAATTGTATATACATTTGTGAAACTCGCTTCAACTGGTTGTTTAATTCACAGCAATACACATTAAATACTGATAGATTAATGTATCAATATTGTTGTCTACGTAACATATCAATAAGATTAAGTCTACAGAATGGAAAAAGAATATTATTTATATGACTACATATGTCAAACTTGGATTTTCCGGAAACGTTAATCTCTCCATTCCAGGATAATCCTCTTGATCTGAGCCAGACGGCATACTACACCGCGTAGAACATTTTATCTTCTAGCTACGCCTACTCAACGTTTATTTCCGTCTGCTCAGTCGATTTTGCTTCCCACATCTCTATTAAATCGGAAATTTTACTCTTACCTGGAAAACTGTGTAGTCTGCGAGATAATAATTTTCATCGTTTTATAGATTATTTCCACTTGGTGGTATCTCCCTCAGAAGGGCACCGCTCAAGTCGGAACAATCTCTAAGACCCCGACTGCTCTCCCGACTTGTGTAGTTGTGTAGACTTATGTAGTGTATGTAACTGTGTGCAAGGGGAGAGAAGGGGACAAGGAAGAGGAAGGAATGATCACGCGCAGTGCGTGGCCCTTTTGTGAAGGTACCGCTTCGGGATTCGCTTCGTACCGATCGAAGAAACCTCAGAAAACTATGAATGTGAGAAGCCGACCGTTAGAAATATCTCCATCATAGCGTCTAAACTTCACCTCGCTACGAAGCATACTTCGCTATCTTCCCGATTCTGATACGAGGATTCCCCAGGTTACAGATGCTGCAATGGCCGGAGCCAACTCAATCGGTTTGAAAAATGCTTATTGGTGAATTTTTTTGGAAGTTATGATGTTCAGTTGAGATTCAGCTGGTATAATAAACCACTTCATACATACCACAACCAGATGGTGAGAACCACTTCTTCGCACAGGTCTCGAACACGTAACCTTCAACCCCATTTCTTTCTTTTATTTTATTTATTATGTTTGAAGAGTATGATTCAATATCTTTAATATATATTTGACTGAAGGACACATGTATTGGTGACTTAAAGCGAAATTATAACAAATTACTTACATCTAACATAAGAGATTGAGGAAACCTATTGAAACCTCTGTTTCTTCCGTTTCGGAGAACTACTTGAGGAATGCATGAAATCCGCCACTCAGCCGCCTCACATCCCGCCTCCCCGGCACCGCGATGTCCTGCCGAACCGCCCCTTTTCTCATCGGGCGCGCAGAGCAGAGGTCGCGCAGAGTGGTGAGTGGAGAGTGGAGGGCGCGCAGACCAGAGGGAGCGCTGACCGGAGGGTGCACAGAGCAGACAGCGCGCAGATCGGAGGCCGCGCAGAGCGGAGGGCGCGCTGAGCGGAGGGAGCACAGATCTGAGGGCGCGCAGAGCGGAGGGTGCGTAGAGTGGAGGGTGCGCAGATCGGAGGGCGCGCAGATCGGAGGGCGCGCAGAGTGGAGGGTGGGCAGAGCTGAGGGTGCGGAGAGCGGAGGGCGCACAGAGTGGTGAGCACGCAGAGCAGAGGGCGCGCAGAACGGAGGAAGCGTAGACCGGAAGGCGCGCAGAGCGGAGGGTGCGTCGCGCGCAGGATGCGCAGAGCGGAGGGTGCGCAGAGCGGAGGGTGCGGAGAGCGGAGGGTGCGCAGAGTGGAGGGTGGTGAGAGTGGATTCGTTGAGTGGAGATCGGAGGCCGCGCAGAGCGGACGGCACGCAGAGCGGAGGGCGCGCTGAGCGGAGGGAGAACAGATCTGAGGGCGCGTAGAGCGGAGGGTGCGTAGAGTGGAGGGTGCGCAGAGTGGTGAGCACGCAGAGCAGAGGGCGCGCAGAGCGAAGGAAGCGTAGACCGGAAGGCGCGCAGAGCAGAGGGCACGCAGAGCGGAGGGTGCGTCGCGCGCAGGGTGCGCAGAGCGGAGGGTGCGCTGAGTGGAGGGTGGTGAGAGTGGATTGGTTGAGTGGAGAGCGGAGGGCGCGCAGAGCAGACGGCGCGTAGAACGGAGGGCGCGCAGATCGGAGGGCGCGCAGAGCAGAGGGCACGCAGAGCGGAGGGCGCGCCGAGCGCAGAGTGCGCTGAGCTTTGGGCGCGAAGGGCGGGCCCGCCCTGCCTCCTGCGCTCGCATGCGGCCGGCAGCTCCGTGTCCGCGCGCGCGCACGCCGCTCGCATTAAATATTCACCACTGTGGACATTCGATTGCGTAAATGGACGCGACAAGATCGCGTGTGTAGTGCGATCCGCACGCTCCGTCATGCTCGTCCTCGCTCCGCAAGGGGCGTAGGGCGCCCTCAGTGTTGCGTTCGTAATGAACCTCTTGCAATAACTCCAAGGGAACGGCTCTCCGAAAGATTGTAGGTGGACTATGAATCATCTCGGCTCAACTCAACTGTATTTTGGGAATTTTTTTCTGATATACCGTCGATTCCGGATGTAGTGAAGCTCTGGAGACATTTTTTTATTCACATAAAAATCTTTCTGCGTGATTGTTGATTTTTTTACTTCAGACCTCCAGTGAAATATCTTAACAGCACGAATAATATCATTTCATCTAGCCGTAAAATAATATTTTTTTACTGTCCACACTCTAAAAATATCTTAACAATGTTTATAGCCCTAAAAGTCTCTGGAACTGTTGGAACTATTTTTCACTTGCATCCTCTCTGTCATGATACTCGTCTTCTTCTGTTATTGAAGATCTTTTTACGGCATTTACGACTTGGCAAGATGAAATTTTACTTCTTTTAATCATGCAGCTGACCTCCATGAATTCTTGACGATCGAAAGAACTTCCACAGTTGTGCTAAATTAATTTTCTCATCGGAGTGTTTTTTTAGTCCTTTTCTTTTGCCGTAAATACGCACTACAAAAATAACTTTAGAGACCCTCCACCAACGAACTCTTAGGTTGAATCGCAAAGAATTTTTCCTAAAAGTTCTTTCCCATTTCTTATGTTATCTACATCCCACTGGTGGGCTCAATACAACTGAATCTATAGTTTATTTGTAGTGTACGTGGATTGGGACTTTGGTTCATTATACCCGAAAGATCTATATATCAGATTTCACTACAACCAGTGTCGACTGGTTGTAGTAGTTCAAGTAGCTAAAGTAATCCACCTTTTCTCAGATAGTGAGTTATGCTACGCTTGTCCCCGCCTCACCAGGCAGCGCCGTGCAGAATTATGGGTTTTCAGTTAAAGAAATTTCGGGCAGTAAACAAATTCAGGGTAACATTTTGGAGTCCGACACCCCTATTTTGTTTTCTGGTTTCTCAAAAGCGTTTATAAAAAATTTTAGAGCAATCGCTCCAGACGCTCGAAATTTGTTGTAGAACAAACTTATACATATATTATATATTAACCCAATTATTTTTGTAGTTGTAAGAAATATAAAGAATAGAATAAAAATAATCAACTTAAAAATCATAGAAGTCAATGAAAGACTACACAGTATTAACAACATTAGTTCATCAATGCTGTTAAGGGACATGCCTCATTTAATGTTTAATGGGCACGTGCGAATCAATGAAGAGCCCAATAAAACCAGTCATTCCGCAAACGTCCGAGAAACAGGAAACCTAAAATTTTGAACGAGAAGAAGGTTCCCAAAGAGTATTGTAGTATTTACAACTTGAAAACCTCAAAAGTGCGGATTAAAGCTATTTCTCACTGAATTTCCTAATAGAAACATTAGAAATTATTTGGACTATCGTTATAGGAGAGAGATGTTTGGAAAACATTCCTCTAGACACAAAAATGAAATAAGTAACTCTGGCAACATTTGTCGATCACTGGATCACTGTTTTCATGTATTTAGAAGAATAAAACATTATTCATAAGCAAGATAATAACACTTTTAAATGATTACTTAACTTGAAAATAGTGGTATATCACTTCAAAAAATATTTTTCTCCTTTACTGATCTTTCTTGGCAATTTGTAATTATTCTCAGTACGGCCGATAGAAGGAAAAAATGTAAAACAATGTTATTTTCTGTGTGTATTGTGAGTGAAAAACAGGTAGGGGACATAATGCTAATAATCCGCAAACCTTTCATCTCACTGTGCATTTCTTCTAGTATTCCAGCTGTGTAGCGTGTAAGAATGATAGAGAATATGATGAATGGTTTTAGGTGAACGGATGGGTGGATGAAGGTAAAGATGGAGAAAATAGTAGAAAGAAAGATGTGAAATTCCAGTCAAAACTTGTGGAAAAGTCGCTTTGTCGACAGCACATTCCACTGGAGTGACTGACGAATTAACTTCGTTGCTCGTAGGTGGGATACGGAGGCGTCGTCTGCCCCATGAAAGTGTGTGAATCAAGTTGAGTGCTTCATTTTTCACGCCGTCGCTTTGCGTGAGGTATTTTGCTTCCTGTAAATAAATGCTTTGTTCAAAACGATGCATTGTCTAGTCAGAAATGTACGGAGCGATACCTGTAGCCATTACTCATAAAACGCGACATTGGCAGATACGCGCTTTCTGATATCATTTGTCTGTGTCATGGAGATATTACGGTACCACTTACTTCCTAAAACGCCCTCTATTACGCTCATGCAACGCATGCAATCTCCCTGAGTAACAAGAGCGAAAGGTCGCAAAACTTCGCCTCTTGTCACGTGCGTCTTCATTTGAATGTTTGGAAAAGATTTTTATCTAACGAGGATGAAGTAACTGCTTTATAAAATGCGCACTGACTTATAATGAAATTGAAAAAAACGTACACCTAATAATATTCCATGTTTAATTAATCCTATTCCTAAACACTCGTAAATTGGACATTGGAATAAGGAATGGATTTTCATTACATGCTTGATAAATTGTATGTTGTGTTTTTGTTTCTTTTTCTGCTTTGTTTACCGCTCGCAATTGATGTAATGTGTGGAGAGGTTAATTGAACGTCTTGTATGTCTTTGAGACTAGTCGTCGACGATTGTAACTTCATTTACAGTTTATATTGTTATAAAACATTCCGAATTAAACACAGATTTAGCTTTCGTTTCTCCCTTTACTTTTAAATCCTTCAAACATCGTCATATTTTACGAATCTCTAATCCGCTGACTTCTTCGTATCGAATTCGGTGATAGATAAAATTTCTTCATGGCAAAATTGAACTACACTAAGTAATGTAAATTAGACGAAGTTAGGACAAACTAAAAAAAACTAAAACTAAAAATTTGGTCTTTGATATAAATGGCCAGTGTTTGATTCCGAAATTTTTTATTTTGGAATTTGGGAAGAATCTGAAGTAATTGGTTTCTAGAGAAATTGATGTTTCAAAATATTTAAAAGCAATATATGCACTCGTTCTACTCATTTGTTTTCATCTTTATTTCTGCCTGCGATACACCTCATTATCCATCAGTTATATAAGGGGAATTTCATAAGTCTTTTTTCTTTGAATTCTTTTGTTTCTTGTTTTTATTAAATTTTGTATTTATAGTCGCACCGATAATAAATAAATAATTTTCAGAAAATGGAAATACTAGTCGGATTCCTTTTGATTTTTTTAGGGTAAATCTTAGTTAGTGTTTGGATTTAATGTTGAAAATAGAAATGGAGCATTTACATTAATTTCGTGACGGAATATTCAAATCTTCTACTTATTACAATATTAACAGTTTTTATTAGTTTAACTCATGTGTTTTTCATATTATTTTGCATCATGTTGATGATTTTATGATTTTTATTCATTTGAGTTCGGGGAATTCCGCGATTTTTTATAACTGCACTTATTTAACCTGAAAAAATATTTCCTGTTTAAAATATTTAAGTTTTAGGTCCTTTTCGTTTAGTTTGTATGTATGAATTATTGAAACTTTTTAAGGAGTATAAGTTAAAATACCGAAAAAGTCTGTATGTTGTTTCCAAAACAAATTCTTGAAGCTTATTGATTTAATTAGTTAAATTGGTCTCGTACAGGTCTTGTCTTTATATTATAGGATCAATGAGAAATTATAAAAATCCCAATAGGGAGAATTTATCCTCTATGAATAGAGAATTAGTCACCTGGTCGGGTACCAATTTAGGTTAATAAAATGGAAATAGATGGAAAGGCTCAGAATTGTACCTATTAATCTCTGATTGATAGGATGAAATTTTAGGTACTTCGAATTTTATTAATCTATGAATAAAAATAGGAACGTAACGTACCCTTTGGATATTTTGAGACAATCTATTCACCTTTTTTCTTACAGCGTTTTTTTTTCTCAATGCTTTCATCTCGACTCAAATAGTATTCGCATTATCTGGTAGTCTCAGACAAAATGGAAACAATTACCATACAAGTATACGATAATATGAATGTTTTCTCAAAGTATTTCCATTTCATCTGATAATACCACTAATTGAGTCGTAAAACATTTAATCTGCAATTCTTTAATCCAATTTGATAAGACATAAAGTAGAAAAAAAATTTACGTACTTAGAAAAAATTAATTGAATTGATTGTCATAAAATATTCCAAGGGTATCTCTTGTCCCTACGTTCATGCCACAGAGAATTCTAAAATTCTGCCATTTCAAGAATATTCTAACACTTTTAAATGTAGGTTGACAGTAAATGGTGCACTATACTGCTTTTTTTTTATTCTGCTGCTTACACAAATCAGCTGCTGACAATTTCATTCAATCGGGAGCTTGAACGTCACAATAGTAGCGTCGTCAATGTAGCGACATTTAAGTTCCCGATTGGATGGCAGCTAAACAGCTTATTTGTGCCAGAGGCACAATAACGAAAATCGCAGTATAAAGAAACTGCGTTGCTTACAAATTGGACCGCATACTTCCTCCTTTAGTGCGATTTTTCTAACTTTGCCTCTCGGATGGATGGCCACAATGGAATATCACACGTCATTTCAGGTCTTTCTCGATCGTACCGCTAGAATGAACGCAAGTGCTGCTCGATAAGGTCACAATCAAGCCATATCTAGCGGGACAGCTGAGAAAGACGTGAAATACCGTTGCATATTCCATCGTGAAGACGGGCCTTGAGAGGCAAAGTTAGAAAAATCGCAGTACAGACAACGTAGTACTTGTGAGAAAGAAGCTGGACGCAGCACCGGCGGTGGGTTCACGGGCTGCCGGCCTCTGTCGCGGGCGCGGGCGGCAGTGGGTCAGTGCGGCCGTCGGCCGCGGACGCCGCGCCGGAAGGCCGGACCCCGCCCGCTGTCCGCCCTCGCGCCGCCCCGCGCCCTCCCACTGAATTTGCTCGGCCCCCTTCGCTCGCGCCCGCCCCGCCCCGCCCTGCCCGGCCTCGCCCCGCGCCACGCGCCGCCCGCCGCGGTGGCGCGCTCCCAGCGCCGCGCAACAACTCGCCAGCACGCGCGCTGATTTTCGTTGCGGATGTTCTGATTTTATCTGGTGCTCCTTATAAAGTTGTGTTTATCATTTTATTACGGATCAAATTCGCGCATTAATATTCCCGTACTATTGAGTTCGATAACGTTTATAGATGTAACGTTGCATGAAGATAACTCTTTGGCCAAACATTTTTGTTTATAATACCGCACGAAGTGAAAAGAATAATAATGAAACATAGACCGTGAAGAAAATGAAACAAAAGCATCACGTAAAGTATATTTTACAATAAAAATTTGTTTAGTGAACGTAAACCATAGAAAACTAATATAATAAAAATATATTAAGCACGAAAGGATAAAAAGTGAATGAATAATCGAAAGAAAATTCTAAACAGTTTCTACGATAAGAGTTAAAAAACGCGATTGCTCGCGTGCGAGAAAATATCGCAAAAGATCTGGTGCAATTTGGAATCCACCTCTTCATTTGCGTTTGGTTATCCCTCATTGCGATCGACGTGAATGCAACTGCCCTCTGCTGTCGAAAGTCACGTGATGGTTGAATTGGAGGCCCATTCGAACACCTGACAGCAATCCTCCGGCCGCGGAAGCCAAAGAAATATAAGTACACACTTGGCGTCTTCTCATGGATGCTACATCGAAATAAACTGGATTTTAATGGTTATGGTGTAATTTTAATGTCTGCACATAGCTACCACCGGGAATTGTCAATAAATTTTCAAATCTTGCCAACAGACTTACATAAATAAAAATCTTCTTAATGATTCTATTAAATAAGGTTTCAGTGTTGCAGGCCAACAGTTTACAGCCCTCGTCAGGAAAGGACTGTATTGTCATGAGATTTTTTAACGGCTTTTTTGACGAGATTTGTAAATTGTTGAGGCGAATAGTTGAAAAGATAAAAGTTTAACACAAATATTCAAGATTTTTATTCGTGTGTGTCTATATGCAATTTTTGCTCATTAATTGAAAATTGTCAATTTCAATTATTATGAATAATGTTACTCATTTTCTTGAATACGTTACGTTGGCAGGAGATGAATGTTTATAAATAAGTATAGCAAACTGAAAGCATTTTTGAAGAAAGATGTGTATATATCGGGATATGCATTATCTCTGCACCCTTCCTTTGACTTATTCAAGTCTGACTTATTCTGACTTATTTAAGTCTGGTTGTCCATTGAAATAAATTGTTCCTTGCAGAAATGTAATGTTTTGTGAATGTGAAAAAAACTTCTAATCATAGTACAACCCATTGTGGTGAATTATCATCAAACTAGCATTATAATTCGTTTGTGCATAATTTCGGTTAAAAGAATTTTACTGCTAAAAGGTGTTTTAGAAGAATGTGAGAAAGAAACCGGCAACGGATAGTTGACCAAGCAAGAATAATGGGAGATGAAAAGATGCTTTGCAACCAGTTATAACTTCGTTACTCACCTCTAACAACCCCGAGCGCGCCTACGTGCTTTGCCTGCCCCCTGCATCAACGTCGCGCGTCCGGTCTTTGCCTGCCCGTCGCCCGCCCATTGCCCGCCCCTTGCCCGCCCCTTGCCCGCCCCGCCCGTCACCGCCCCTCGCCGCCCCTCGCCGCCCATCGCCGCCCAACACCGCCCCCGCCCCGCCCTCGCATTGTACAACCACGTGCTCGCGCCTCCGCGCCCGCCCGCCGCCGCGTCCCTCATTGTTGTGGCGCGTAGTTCGGAGGGCGGCCGCTGCGCTGGCGTCGCTCCCATGGTGCCCCGCGCCGCGCGCGCCGCTGCCCCCACCCGCGCGCGGCGCCGGAAAAAACGGGCCGGGCGCGCGGCGGCGCGCGGCGGCGCGCGGCGGTTGGGCGGCGGGGGGCGGGGCGGGCGTGGCCCCGCGGCGGCGGCGCGCGGCGCGCATTGGCCCGGCCCGCGCGCGCCCCGCCCCCCCGCGCCGGCCCGGAGGGGGGCGCGGCCGAGGGGCCGGCGCGGAGCCTCCCCGATTACAGGGTGCGCGCGATTGGGGACGGCCGGTCAGTTAGTGTCGGAAAGGCGAGCGAGCAGGCGAGGCCCCCCACGGTACCTTCCACGCACCGCGCCACTGCTACTCTGCTCTGCCATGGACGGCGCGGCTCGGCGCGGCGCCTGCCACTAGACGAGCTCGCCGACGCGACGCGACGCGCTTGGCCACGAAGCCCGCGACGCAGCAGCGCGCCTCCACCCGCCCGCTAATCACCGTCATCAGCGCCGGCGAGGGCGGCGGCGAGGGCGGTGACGGCGGCGGCGCACGGGGCGCCGGCGGGCGGCGGCGGCGGCGGCGGAGGCGGCGGCGGCGCGGGCACGGCGGCGGGCGCGGGGCGGCGCGAGGAGCAAGGCGCCGCGATGCTCACCGACGTGACGCCCGCGGGACGGGCGGCGGGCCAGCTGTACCCCGGACAGACCGTAAGTACCCGGGCGCCGCCCCCCGCGTAAGCGCTACCTACCCTCCCGCGAGTGACGTAACAAGTGGACGCGTGTGCGCGGCCTCCTGACAGGGAGTGCCCGGGGCCGAGCGCCTCGTGACGGACGAGTGTTGTGGAGTGCGGGCGCGCCGTGGACGAGCGCCGGGACGATTTAATCCGGCAGCGCGTGGCGGCCGTCGCTTCTCCCGGACGCAGCGGGAGCAAAAGAGCAGCGGGGCACGATGCGGGACATTGTGTCCGCGCGGAGAGCCGCCACAAAAGCTCGAGCGGCGAGCTACTTAGGGCGGGGAGCTCCTTTAATCTAGCGGAAAAGTCCCTTTGGAGGAGCGGGCGCCGGGCGCGGGGCGGCGCGGGCCCACGCTGCGAGGCTTTGTGCCGGGCCGGGCCGGCCCGCCTCGCCGCCTGGCCGCGGCCCGCCTCGCCGCCTGGCCGCGGCCCGCCTCCCGCTGGCCCGGCCCCGCTCGCCCCGGCCGCGCAGGCCCGCGCCTGCCTCTTCGCTGCCCGCGAATGAATCTCTGAGAAAAAAAACTCGAAAAAAATGTTCTTTGGACTCTGCCAGTGGTCACTAACAATGCTATCTGAATTTTCGGAAAGAAGTAAACTTCCAATGACAGTAAACCGTCTGGTCATCTTGCACTAGGACAAGTACCAAGAAGTGTAAATAAACATACAAACAGTATATTGTAAACCGTATTTTGAAGGTGGTAATGTTGTTGACGTTGGAATTTTACATTTGTTTGTGCAAAGCAAGTTGAGTAGAAATCAGTATGATTATCTTAAAAATATGTAGTATTTGTTTCGGAATCAAAATATACTCTATGAATTTCTACTGTGTATGAAGATTACTGTAAATATGAAATGTTTGAGTTTGTTAACTTGAGATTCAGGGTATTGAGTTGACGTTGAAGTTTGTTTTTTCGTGTATTGTACTACATTTTCTAATTACTAGAATTTTATAAAACAGAGAATTCTCGTAACGAAATGACGTTCGTGTTTTCAAAGATAGTATGTAATGAAGATAGGTTTTCATCCACTCCGTTAAAACATACAACAACTTACATCAGTGAATAAATTATACAGAAAATTTCGCTTTGTAAACGAAGATTGTGTGGATGTAATTCTGTGATGTGCACGTCGAAAAGTGGCTAAAAAATAAACCGAAATCATGCCTGAAGCACCCGCCCCAATGGTTTATAGTTAGGGCGAATACATTTCAATTCCTCTTTGAAATGTCGCAATAACTGCCTTGACATGACACAACCACAAATTAATAACTATCTACAACATTGTGGTATTCCTTGTTCGTGTTTGCATGAAAGAAAAATTCTATCCAACGTTTAACCAATAGGCGAAATCTTCAGAAATTTTTAAAACCACGTTATTGACAATATGATCAGAAATTGTTGCGTATTGCGACTGGCGTTGTCCCATCGGCGATTGAATTAGCTATTGGAGGTGAAAATTAATTATGAAATGTGTTAAAATATAAATTATTTGCGATTAATTTAGGAACATAAGACATTTGCTGGTTCATTCGATAATTTTATTGACGATCTTCGAATGTAGCTGTCGGGAAGTTGTTTTGCTGGGATATGGTTCATGAGCTTAGTTCTGATAATATGTTAAAATGTCCATTCAAATTTGTATTGAAGATATTGATATCTTATTAATTTTATCCTGAGGTTTTTATAGTCATACCTTACGTTATTATGTATTTGTCACTATAAAATAATTTCCTATGTGGTGCGTCAAGATTATTTATGTGATCTTGGTGTATTGGCTCCCTTGATTCAATATTTATATTAACTACAGAATTGCTACAGATATGTTTGTTTATTTTCATATGAAATTATGATTTTCGTTTTCTATGTGGAAAACAACGTAATTTTATTTTTCACAACAATTTTGTAGCAGCTATAATAAAACATAAGTTTTAAAATAAAACAATGGAGTAAATATTCATAAAATATTTTGTATTAATTTCTATTTTATTTAAATATGAATTCAGATTCATATTTTATATTAAATAAGAATTAAATATTTTTATTTGAATATGAATACCCAGAAATTCTTAATTGTTCGAGTTTCAGGATTGACGATTCTTCAGGATTTTTTGTGTCGCTGTTGGGATATTGGGTGTGCGAATTGATGATATCAGTACACAAATAGTTTTGAGCAGCATTTCTAAAGTAAACTTGAACGTGAATTCAATGTCCAAACAGTAATACATTTTAAAAACAAAAGGAACGGTAACACGGTGCATTCATCAAATATACGCCTCACATTCAAATTTGTATTGACCATATTGATATCTTATTAATTTTATCCTGAGTTTTTTATAGCCATACCTAACGTTATTATGTATTTGTCACTATAAAATAATTTACTATGTGGTGTGTCAAGATTATTTATGTGATCGGGCACTTTAGAATATAACCTTCCACTAGTATTACTATTCATTGAATTTTTTTTAGAAATACATTAATAATCTTATTTCTATGATGCCCAACAATCCAAAAATTAAAAGATGTATTAAGACAAAAAGGAATACATTTTGAGAAAACAGGGCGATGCTCAGCCTTGTGGTTAAGAAAACACAACTGAAGGGAACTGCGAGTACATCGTTGGTGCGAGTGGTGGAAGCTTCCCAAGATCCAAGCGCGTATTGTGTCCGTCCTAATCCGCGGTTGGAAAACAGGGCGTGCGTGCCCCTCCCCCGGCCCACGAGGGTGTCGCGCTGAGAGCCGCCTGTCGCGCGCGTCATTACACGCTTATCCGGCGCGGCGCTCCGCGGCGGCGGCGGCGGCGGCGGCGGCGGCGGCGGTGGCGCAGCGGGGCGCCCCATCTGCCGCGCGCGGCGCGGTTACACGCACACGAAACCGCTCAGGCGCGCCGCCGCCCGAGCGGTTATTTACTTAACCGCCGCGCCGCCGAAAACAATCCTCGAACGGAGGAAGGGGAGCGGGGGCGGGGGGGAAGGGTCGCGTCGAGAGGCAGCCACTCGTCCGGACAGGACGCGCGGAAAGCGGCTTTCAGCCTTTTGCACGGCGGAAGTGCTCTCTGCGCTTTTGTGCGGTGTTGACGATGTGGCCCAGCGGGACACCGCTGCGGCCCGCCGGGGGAAAGTAGGGCAAATACGGGGCTAATACGGGGCCAACACACGGTTCAAAGGGTCGTTTGTGAGACAGGATTATCTTCTTTTTTTATGAGTGTAAATGATGTTATTGAAGCTGTATGTCATTCACGGTGGGCTTTGGCGACGCTCTATGCATGCAATTTGCACGCGTAGCGTAAGTCCTTAAGCTGCTACTAAAAGGGATGCTGTCAATTTATTATATCTATTTCTTAATAGTTCAGTCTGCCTCTTATGACAAAGGGATAGCTCCGGAAATGTATATCATCTCTCTGTTTTTTTCTGACGGTGCACGATGAGTTTCCCAACTTTTTAAGCTTAGAATAAGACATCAATCGTCTGTAGAGCCGAACGGCTAACCGATGTATCTATTATGATAATAATAAATGAATTGTTAAAAAATATCAAGCGCTTGCCTTAAGACGCATAACGTGTATATTAGTATACATAGAAAGGAACTCAAGGCGGACAAATTTGAGAGGAACATAGAAAACGTCGTGTGCCAAATTATTTACGAAGTAATATAAGTTTTATTGTCATATTGATGGTGTGTCCATCCACATTTTATTATTGACGAAACAACTTATTTCTTAAAAACCTACAATTAGTTCATTGCAAGTTCTCTTCGAGTGATTTGGCGAATAGAGAAGAGTTGAAAAGTTCGGAAAATTGTTTCGTTTTTGTTCTTGTTTTTCACCAAAGCCCATTAATAGCAATGATTCAACGTAATACGTTTTCTTGCATTCTTATATAGCTTTGTTCCAATTAGTTTAGCAAGTGAGAAGGACGATATAGAATTCTTCAGAGATCGTGACACCTCAATTATCGACGCGCCAATTAGTCTGCGAGTGATTTGCGCAGGCGGGAGGTAGGCACCCGTCACAGCGACACAAAGTTTAGTTGTTACAATGTGTGCCCCGACATCGTCGGCTCGTAACACAACATTGTGGTGACATAATCAGCTCCCGGTGAAAACATTCTGGCGGGCGTAAAACTATGCTCGTATTTCCAGCAGGCGAGTGGTAGCCTCCCGCCCGTGTTGGACAGTTCCACCTTCCGCCACTGAGTTATGGCTTTCGCTCCACATTACATTCGCGGCGAACAAACTGCGCGACGCGAGCGGCCTCGCGATCTGCGATAGCATCCGGCGCTGCCCACAGTGGGTCCAAATGGCGGCAAAACCGTGCAGAGCGCACTTATTATTTCCAAGCTATCACCCGATCGGCAACAAAAACCACTCACGTCAGACTGATGATTCTCGGTTTCCTATTTATTCATAGTTCATTTATGAGATATTTTTGCTGTACTCGGCCCCTTTGCAGCCAGAGTGCAGGCCTGGGGGGGTGAGGGGGGGGGAGCGACGCGTCCGCGGAAGCTCCGTGCGCGCAGGGCCCTGGGCGGATATCCTGCGCCCCGATGCCCTATCGCTGGCCGCTTTGGATCTGCCGCCATGACGCGCCGCGCCTCGCCTCGCCGAATTTATGGCGGTCGGCGGCCGCCGCGCTGTCACCTGGACTAATTTGTGCCCTCCGTCGCCGCGCCGCCTCCCACGGGCCAGTGGCCCTCACCCTTTTCTAACTAAAAGGTCCTTTTCTTTTTGGCGAAACACTACTGAGCCGCATTGATTTATTAATAATAAAATAACATGCGTTAAAATATTTGCGTTATGGTATAACGCAAATATACCATAAATTATATTACAATAACAGTATGGGTTACTTCACATTGTAGGGCTGACATGTGTATACTTTATATTTTGTCTTCCATTGAACAATCGTAATTAAAAACCCAAAGTTCAGGTACGTTCGTGAATTTAATGTGAGACCTCACGCTGTCCCTTTGTCACTAAATTGTCAATATTTTTTAAATTTGTCATTGGTTTTATGTTGGAAGAAGAAATTCGAGGGCAGTTCTCGAAGTGCGCGTCGGAAAGTCGGATCGTCGCTTTCGACTTCACGAAATTCGTCCTGTACAAAAGCTATCCACATATGTAGGTCTGTGCTGCCCAAACAAGTGAAGCTAAGAACAACTATGTGAGCGAATTGTTAGAAATTTTGTATTCCACGACATAATTAAGCCTTCAGAACATAAGCAACGTGTCGCATAGTAGTTAAAATAAGTATTTACTGGCGACCCGCCAAAAAATAAGTCATGGGCCGCAGTTTTTAAAACACTAGGTTAGATGAGACGTACGGAGCGAGGACACGCAGACTGAGAGTGAGGCTAAACTATTCCCCGTTGTGTTCTTAAACTTTTTTCGTAATACTGTGCTCTTATATCGAATTTACACGACCAAACGGAGCCACTAAAAGCCACTCTTAACGGCCTGTGTTTATAAAGAAATTTAAGAATCTGGCGTACGTTAAGAACAATAGAAATAAAGTGACTTGTTTCAAGGGATGGTGTGTAATGACTCATTTTATGCATTTTTTTCTTATAAGATAGTGGTATTAAGAAAGGAATTGAACGACACACGGCCAATATCACAAATTATGACGTAAATAACTATTGCCTTTTGTAAACTGAATGAATTGTGGGGTTATATCCTACATGCCCTAATCTTGTGAGACAATTAAGACTAATTATTGGCGAAATTTTTTTGTTCTAAATACGAAAACATTACTCTGTAAGCAAAAATGGGATTCGATCTCATTGAATTTAGCGTTAAAATCATTCAAGGAATTGATGTTCTTGCATATTTCATTGTTAAACTAATATTTCTTGGAATAATAGTTCTTGATTTAGGATTTAATTATTTTTAGATGTTATTATTTCTGAAAAACTAAAAGATAACATAAGTTGAGAATTTTTGGAGAATATTCGTGTTGAAGTTTTCTCCATACAAGTAAAAATGATTAAATATATCCTAAATTCAACAAATGTAGTGTATATGACAAGACGTATATATGTAAAGACAAGGTAGGTGCATAAGATGCCTAAATGGATATGTAATGAATAGTATTTGCTTGCCTGAAGTTTGCTTATTTTTCATAAATCCTGAGATATAAAAAAGTCATGTCGTATACATTCCATTATATCATAATATAAAAATTAATAGTTATTTTTTGGGTTTCATGCACTTTTATCATCCTTCCTTTAAAGTAACAAATGTCGTCATGAATGTTGCATAAACTTAAATAAATAATGTAAATTTCATAACCATTTAGTCTTCCTTGCGTAATAGGGTGAAAAGGATAAAATATGTTTTTGCCAATACATCCGAAGACGGAATAATAGAATCAGTTTTCTTGATATATATGAATGAAGCAAAGAACGCAATGTTTGAGTTTACCATAACATTACACATCTGACTAATGTTCAGTTAATTCTTCAGTAGAATTCTTTCCAAGTTATTCGTTGCCTGCTTCAGCTTGACCTTACTCTACATGCACTCAGAGCTGGTTCTCGAATTTCTTCAGCCGGTCTCGTACTTTATGACTGTAATTAGCGCCAAAAACGGACCAGGCCATCCATCTCTCGAGAGAATATTTTCAAGCCGAACATCTCGCCGAACAAGTGTTTATCCGCTGCTCTATCCACGGCACATTTAATGTTCGAGGGACTAATTTTGGTACTAGGTGACTTCCACCTGCGCCATATACTACTCCGTACTTACAGACCACCCCTGCGAGGGTGATAAATCGAATCTCTTCCTCTTTACGTTGACCGGAATGTTGCCCCTTCTTGTGTAATTTGTGTGCCTTACCTAGAGTATTTGTTAACCATCTTTGGCCATTGAAAATGAAAATAGAAATATACAAGTTTTACGACAGTTTTGCGTCTTCAACGGAAAAACAAATTCCAACGGACATTTTCTTTTATAATACATAGGTCGTCCATCAAAAAATCCCATCCGTCAATTTCATTCAGGCATGAGCAGTATTGGAAATTATTGATGGGTCGTTTATTGGCTGTAAGCTTGCTGGTTCCTATTGTGTTGAATATCATTCATCTTCCGATCGGTGATGGAAAGCACCCACTGAAATTGGTCACAATCATTAATGAATTTTTAGGATAAAGAGAGTATTGTGAGCTAGAAATGTTAATAAAAGGCGTTCATTAACTTGAAATCCTTGTAAGCTCTTTTTGTGTTACTATCCATTGTTAAGCTCCCTGCGTTTTCTGCATTCTTAAGTTTTTTATATGAAATAAAATTTATTTTGTTGACTATACAGTAATTATATAGTAAGTATTAAGTATACGAAGACATTATTAAATGCACAGTAATAAATTAGTAAGTTTTGCAGTCCCTATACACTCTGAAATTCAGCAACATGAACTCAGAGACGTTTTGGCACCGACATTAAATCCCGCACAATGTATGGGAAAAGACTTTGTGTAACGATATTCGTAAAGTTTTCTAAATTCACTCTGCATCATATTTAACAATATACCAGTAGACTAAATAAAATCATTAGACAAGAATATTCAAAACACTTGATCCTGTTTACTCACGAGTCCGTCAATGTTCATAATCTAGTTTACGAGGTAACATGCCAGGTTTGACAAGCTCCACTAAATTTTGTCAATAATGATCAACGGTCTTTGAATTGAAGATAATTTTTAATGCATCATACTTCAATTTGTTACGTACACTTAAGTATGCACCAAAAATGTCACCAATGTAGTTTAATTCAGGTTTATTGGTGACAGCAAATAAGTCTTTGAAACATTTTTCAAAAAAATTATTTATGGGTCTTAAAATTTGACAATAAATAAAATACCTATGTGAAAAGAATTTACGTAGGTTAATATTACAAATGGTACAACTAGCAACTAAAAAATGAAAAAGCTTCATAAAGAAAGCGTTCAATGATGAAAGAGGTAATTCAAAAAATTCCTACACACTGTGGGGGAGAGCGAGTGGGCCACTTTGTTTCTGATGTACGAAGTAGCGGAAGATAAGTAATTGAAATGTGCACATACCCTACAAAACCGGTGTCTCATTCTAAGATATTATGGTGGAATAGAAATAAAGGTGTTTGAAAAACACTCGTATCACTAGTAAATAATATATGAAGCAGTTTTCATTACGTTATTTGGTTTATAAACACATTCACACAATACAAGTCATACTGATTTTTTGTAGATCACTCATTTTTGCAGAACGATTTCACGTCGTGTTGTATACGGCGAGTTCGCGGCATATTATAAATTCAGGGCATTTATGTCTTGGCTTGACAGGGTAGAAAATTTTCGTTCCGAATTTGTTCGTAGAGGACGGAGGGGATCAAACAATAAGGATTTCTGAGGACGTGTTTTTGGCATATGTAGCGAAAAAGGGCCTGCATTTAAATACACTAATGTATCCTGTGGAAATAGCTGGTGATTTGGTACGCGATCTGAGATCACGCACTTACGATAATAATTTCCACGGTTTTGTTTTCATGTTTCTTAGCCTTGCTGTTTTCCTACTCATTCACGTACCTTTTTATACTTATTTACGACACAATCATACCTATCACACGCACTTATCGCACAACACTCCTTGCACTACGCCGAGCGCCACGTCGCGACTTGCTGTAAGCGCGGAGGTCCAGCGGCGGCTGGCCGGCGGCTGGCGGCGGGCCGGCCGGGCGGCGGGCGGCGCGGCGGCGGGCGCCAGGCCCGACCAAGCCCGCGCTCCCGCCTCGGCCGCCCCGGCCCGCGCGGCCGCCACGCGGGCCAGGCACGGCCCCTCCCACCGCCCATTCGCCATTCACGCTCCCGCGGAACACCTAACGCTCAACGATGGGTCTTGGAATACGTTCCAATGGAACTGAACGAAAATTAAATATACTACATTCTTTTGATACATATAACAACGATTTTCTGCAACTTTGTGTTAAAATATTTTCAGTTTTTGAGACATGGCAACGACAAATATGTATATGCTTGGAAAAACACAAACCCCTTTGTATTAAAGACGGGTTGAATTGTTATATCATTAATTTGATACATAAAAACAAAATTCACTTACATCGTTTCCCCTAAATCAGGGGTTTCCCTAACCTAGGGATTCCACTAATACGGGGGTCGGAATATACCCCTTGGGGGAAGATGAAATTTTGAAGAGGGTCAGAAATTTTGAATGATGATCAAGGTATCGATTGAGAGTCAATAACCGAATATAAATAGGCGCCAACTCAAGATCCCATTGAATTTTTAAAAAAGTGCACTTCTTTGTGCCACGATCATGGATGCTCTAATGTAGGGAAAACGTTAAGAGTCGATGAAGCAAACAATTCTTTTGAAAGGGGTCGAAGAAAGAAAAAGGTTGTGAATCTCTGCCCTAAACGTACGGCTTTTCGACAATCAGTTCTGTTGTCATTATCAAATGCAGATTTCGTTTACAAGATTTCGTCGAATAATAAAAGTTCTTGAGGACATGTAATATAATGTAGAGCACGATATTCCTTTGCAAGAGAGTGAAATATTTGTTAGGCCTTTCCATTTTGCAATCACAGAAAGAAAATGCAAACATCGAGGTGTTGTGTGGTCTAGGTTTCTATTGTCGGACTGCAATCTGTTGTGTAAGTTAAGTTATCATTCCGACGGTTATATTTAATTTATTACATATATGTTTTCAACATTTTCTGTACTTGCGGTCCTTTTCGCAGGGACACTGACGACCACGTCGTTTGCTTCATTAACTATTTCAACACAAACTCTGTTGCTGCGACTACATTGCTCTTATATACATCGACATATCCTAAAATACGATTGTAACGTGCCAGTTGGGAGGTCTGGCTGAGAGAGAACGCCGGAGTTTTCACGAAGCGATTACGCGGAGGCGAATTCGATTTTTTTTTTCTAAACCGAAAAGTGTCAAAGGCGGAATTATCTCTAAGGGTTCAGAAAGGTTTTGATAAAGAAAGCCCCAAAGCAGTGGTGTCAAGGTCTCCTACTGGTAGCAGTTGCACGCCTCGCGGCACCATGCCATGCCATGAGCTTCTCTGCGCTAGTAGCGTCGGGAAAGGAAACTATTAGTAACCCTGCCGTTTTACAATAGTGATGGCGTTGCCTCTGGGCGACGGGGTTATGAACTGCGTGGAGAGGTGATTTCGTCGTGGCACTCGTGCCATGGACTCCCGCTCGTGGCATCGACCTTGACAACATTGCCCTAAAGGGTGAAAGAGTAACTTCTTACGTACACAAATATATTGAAAAAAACTACTCTGGAACACGTCGTTGATCTACCATTGATATACTATTAAAAAGAATACGGTTGTATTATTCTCTCCTAGATATTACCGATCTCAATAGAATTTTCAGAAATTCAAAACGTTCACATTATTTCCCAACGAAAATGATATAACACAACTCACACATATTAAGTTTCAAAACCCTATAAATTAAGTGTTCTCCAAGTCACATTTAATATATTATGTGATATTATATTAATTTATTCTATTTAAATACCCAATGAATCTAGCAAGTAATGGCTCCGCCTTTGTTTCGTAATATTTCTTCTAGTACATTTGCTTGCTGTAATTTTCTTCTCGAGCTTGCATATTCCGCAATAATGCTTGATAATGTTCAACAGTATAAATTGTCCATCATTTATTACATAGACTTGGATCTCCTTTGGAAACGGGATGTGTAAGAGTCAAGTTAGTGTCTCCTATTCTACACCTTATGAGAACGATCTACTCTTTCCAGTGATTTCGGTATCGTTATCATCTAGTTGTCGAATTGTTCTTAATATGAAGTTACTGAATTCATTCCAGTCTTTAGCATCATTTTTTCTAAACGTATTTTGTATTCTTTATAAGAAATTTTGAGGGGTTGCAATACCTTCAATCTGAGCTACCTCCATGGACACCCTGTCAACTGCATCATTTTACGTATTACCGGAAAGAAATGTTATCACGGCGGCATACTTTATTTAAGAGGTATTCCCAAGAATTTTCGATTTTTTTACCCACTCTAACCTTCTTAAACTCTTGTCTCATTGTTGTTGCTTGAGGTATCGTTCTTAAAAACCAGTGAAAGAATCGCGTAAAAATTACATCTATGTAAAGCCTTTGAGGCAATGCTGCATTTCTAATTGAAAAAGTGAATTAAACAAATTGGTTAACTTTTTTCCCTATTCGCAGAAAATCATTTCCATCATATAAAATTTGCAAACGACGATATTGGAAGGAAGGGCCTACCGTGGTTTCGGGTTGCAACTTGAAACCACAGTACACCAACAACGTCTTTACTCCAAAATCGTGTACTTTACCGAATTTAATATTAACTTCAGGAGTGAAATGTGAAAAATCTGTCATCCTAATTTCATTTTCACTTCTTGATTAATTCGATAATCCCTCAACCTTATACGAAGATTCTTTAGAGTAGAATTATCAATTTCGAATGTGTTTTCGTTTCTTTATTGCCACACCGAAAATGTCTCAGCTTCAGCACTCCCACTAAAGAAGGTGTTGTGGCGACAGTAACATAAAAGTTCTTCGATATTACATTGTGGAACAACAAAAGGATAAAACAAGCTATTCTTACCCGTGTAAAATCCTCATACGCTCGCTTGTCCGGGATACGATGTTAGAAGTTACTTGTAGATTTGGAAAGCAGCTCGTAAGTCTTCATACAAAGTTACTCAGTTTTAGGGAATTATAGCCACCATTTTTTTCACTGTGCATTGATCACCACTTTCTTCTTAAGCCCGGTTTTATTTCTATTTTACATTTCAAAGCATTTAAATATCACATTACGGTGATTTTCTTCTGATTGTTTGAATCTTTTAAGTTGAATTTTTTAAACTTTTGAATCGAAAAATGGTAACAGGCTTAGTTATAAAATTCTCCCTATGTATTATGCACCTAACGTAATAAAAAATCTTTATTTCAGTAAAATAAAAAGATAGTTAACGAATAGAATATTAGAAACAATAAAACACGTGTTTCATTACCAATGATAGTTTAAGTTACTTTACATGATGCATATTTAATTTTAATAATTTGTTAATTTTTGTACTGCATATGGTCTTATTCATTGGGGAAATCAAACTGGAAAACAACACGACAATGAATTCTTTGGTTCTTATAATCGCGGCACGCCCTATACGACATGAAATAACAGAAGTTTCCAACAAACTTTTATTTCAAAATGTAGTGTGGAATGACGTGGAAAATCGTAACAAGGGCAAGATTGATGATGTCGAGTGTCACTCCGTTTGCTTTGCTTGAGGTGGTCTCCGCGGGCCCGGGCTGCAGTTGGCAAGAGGCCTACCGCTTCTGCTCAACACGTGTACCCCGGAATGGCCTCGGGCGAGAAGCACCTTCTGCCATTGTGCGGGAGCTCCCGAAAAAAGTTATCGCACGATAAATTGTGTCGAAGCGCCATCTTTTGTGCGCGCGAAATGGAGCGCGCTAGTTGTTTAAACGGGGGGGGGCGCCCGCGCTCCTTTCCCCAGGGAGCTCCTCGGGTCGGGGGCTGGGGCGTTGCAAATTAAATTCTTGGGTTTCTCGCGCGGGGGTGCGCGAGCGGGCCGACCTACTTGCGGGGTCAATAGGCCCCCCCGGGGGGGAGGGGGGCAGGTAGGCTCGAGCGGGCACTTGCCGTCGACACCCCCGCTGCGCCGCCCCCGCCCGCTCTCAGCGCCGCCTTTTGTGCCCGCACCCCCTCCCCCTCACCCCCTGGCGCCACGCCGCCCCCTCCCCTCAAGCGGGTCCACTGGTTTCCTTTTTTTGGCAAGTGTAACCAAAAATTTTTCAAACTGTAGCATACTTCTTGAAAATATAACCATGTTTGACTCATTGATATTTGATGTTTAAATATCTACAATTCTTTCTTTTGATGACGATGAATTAACATTATATTTTTATTATATCTGAATATTTTAAAATTCATTTTAAAATATTTTGAACATTTAATCTTTTTAAAATTTTTCCATCTCTTCTTAAAAATTCTTTTGCTTTGTCCCATGACAACGAACTTTATTCGATAACATATTGCAACACATCATAGATTTTTTTACTACAATATAGAACAGGGGAATGGGACAACGCATAAAGCTAAATTGATGTAACTAATATCACTCTCCTCATTTGTTCAGGTGTGAAATTTTAAATCTCTAAAAAAATCAAGAACTCCCGGATCTACAAATAAAGATAATCTGATTATTAGTCACTTATTAATTATTTTTTGAATAAAATATTTTGGTTTTTTACATCGAAAGAAACAAAATTATTTTAATGCAAATTAAATTTTAGAAAGGGTATGCTGAAATATTGCAAATGAAACCAGAAAAGAATAAAACCATTCTAACATTTTTTAAAAACATACTTGCAAAATGTAACAGAATTTTACAAATCTATTTCCCTAGGCCTAGTTGCAAATGCTCCTTCCGTGAATTTCCTCACTGAACAACGTGCGTTCGGAATTCGGCTTTGCAAAGGGGTGACCTATGCCCAAGGATTCGAAATTACTGTCATTTTTGCTGTGTCCTCCATGTTACACGTATTATCTAAAAAATACAGACATTTTTTTTAAGCATCAGTATTTCGGTAAAATATCTACTACGCCACTAAGCTGAATCTTTTTTTTGTTTATTTAAGTGTGCTTTTTTCATGACATTGTGATATGTTAATTATATTATTTTGAGGCTAGTTGTAAAATGTTGTCTTGCTCTTTACGCTGGAAAATATCAAAACTTTCAAACATAAGAGTAACATGATTCTTGAACGAACCAAATATTATCAATACACTTCCGAAATTCATTAATATTTTTCTCGTTGTGTAATAGCAAAATCTGGAAGTTAATTATCCATTTCAATTTTTAAATGTTAGATTATTATTTTTAATGTTAGATAATGTTAGTTTGATTGTCACTAATTAACGATGTTGCTATTTTAAATTGTCACAGGTGTGTGTTTGTGTATGTGTGAGTGTGTGTGTGAATTTAGATACAAGTTGATTTCTCACCAATACTTAATTTACGGTTATATTTTTCATCGAACTCTTTAGCCTATGAATGTTACAATCATGTTTTCGTCGTAGAACGCCAATCTAATATTTCAGAACATTCCAAACTTGTTTATTTCAGAAAGCGCTTTAATATTTAAATGAAAAGTTAAAATGTTATTTTGGTCAAGAAACATATTTCTCGACAGCAAACCCACAGAAAAGGAAATAAATTCAACGCTTTTAAAATAAAACGGTTACGTTTTGCAGGGTGATGCGTCAGTTATTTAAAACGGAGGACACAATTTTGTTTAAGAAAATACGACTTCCCATCCAGGAATCTATTAATTCTGAGGAGAAATAGGGGTCTTTTTGGTACTCAAAGACACCTAAATCATGTAATAGAACCGTTTCCTAACCACTTCGCTCCAAATAGAGCAGTGAATAAATGCATATGTAATTGCAAGCAACGAAGGTGTGTCTAACGGCTACCCAATTTGTCTCCCTGCGGAACCGGTGGCTGAAGATTAATAAATAATCCGGCTCCATTCGCTGGCGCTTCAGCGGCCGCGCAGAGCATGCGAGGCGACAGCGCTCCGCGACGGACAGCTCCAGAGGCGCTCTCGCAGACGGCATGCGGCATCCACAAGTAAACATCGATGGTTTTAAGCATCGATTGCTTTAAACATCGATGATTTTAATAGTAGTTTTCATTTATTTTCAAGCGAGGGAGAACTTAATTTGACAGTGGCCTTGTTTATTAATTTATAATTAAGATTTAACTGACAAAACAATAAAAATAATAACTATTAACAAAGCTGAACCTGAAGGTCTGAGCGTCCAGGATGATCTGTGGAGAGCAGAGCTTCCTCAGTTCTCCTTGGAAGAATAAGGGGAGAAGAGAAAGGCCCTGCGTCTACTGCACCTGCGTTGACCGCCTCTCCGCTTGCGAATTGTGAGAAAATGTGAGGGAAATACCAGGGCATCTGGGTCATCTCTCGGAGCAGAGGTAGTCTCCTCGATGAAGGTAGTGTAAACAGCGTTTGAACACATGAACTGACATTGCTATCACTGTAATCGTTTCGTTTCACAAAATTGTGATTGAGAGAATTTTTCATTCGCTAACAAAACATTGAAAACGTAAAAAAATTAGAAAACTTCGAGTTAAAAAATCTGCTTTACAAAATCCATGGTAAAAATGTCTGTTTCTATAAAAAAATCTTCGAATGTTCTGAAATCATCGTCATTATTGTCGCAACCCTAGTAGTGCATAATACATTACAACTCCAGGTGGAATAGACATCGAAATTAAATGCCTCTAAAAGTGTGATCGAAAATAAAAGATTTAAGCTTTCGTTTTTAGATGTCAAAGAAAGTTGCCAGTATTCAAAAGACTCAATAAAAAACAGAAGAGAATACATTGAATGTAAAAGCTTGCTGTCGAGACTCTCTCTCGAGACGACGACAAACGTATACCCTCTAGGAACAAATAGAATGAAGTAGAGAATGATCTAAATATTGATATTTCTCAACGCATACGTAAACTAACGTTGAATTATTTAGTCAGTCAGATACTGGCGAAATGTTACAATTTGATATTGAATTTATAAAAAGAACTTATGCTAGAATTTCAATTGTTTGACAAACATCCATTACATTTGTAATTTCGGAAAAAAGTGTACACCTTGAAATATTAGTTTTCAAATTATTTTTACTTGTACGTGTAATGCCCAAAAGTCGTTTCTCAAGCAATTTATGTTTAAATAATGCGGAAAATGCCTACTGATGTATGTGTTTTTCAAAGCATCGGGTACTTTCCATAATTTCTTGCATTTTGGATATAGTACCTGGTAGATGTCCGAATCGTTAACCATGCATTTGAATAATATAAAAATACTCGCGCAAGATTTACGACTTGTGGATGCACATTTTGGAAAGTGCATTTCTTAACAGCGTGAATAGTATTTCCTTTCACAGGGACAAATGTTTATTTGAAACAATTTTTTTCACGTTCGTCAGCAAAATTTATTATTTATTAGTGAATTCTGATGACATTTGGGGATGACGTTCTTCCTAAATATTTTTTGAGAAAATATAAGAAGTATGTAAGAATGGAAATGGGATAAACCTTACCCTCTACCACACACTTTAGGAGCCATTTTCGGATGGCGTTTTTTATTGTTATATTTTAAATTATTTTTGACTCCAACGTACTGGCCTACCTTACTGCTTTACTGGTCTCACGGCTTTTGGTTACATTTTAATTGGAAGTAAACCTTGGGAACTATTTCACACTGCACTTCTGAGTGTTTGGCAAATGGTTACATTTATTTTTTGTAACCATATTTTTGTCGAGCTTCTGTGAATATTAAAACGTGATGTGTAAGGGGCATTAGCAAAGAGGTGGTCTAGGTTGTATTGTATATTGTGGTGTTGAACATTTGGGTCGCAGGGAAGAAATGAGGACGGGAGAAGAAATTATGCGTTAGGAAATGATTTGTTCAGTTACAGTATTTATGAGAAATTCCGAACGGTGTTGTGAGCTGTGATCATACGATAGTGCATCTACTGCCAATAATAAATATATTTTACAAAACATGTAGTTTTTATAATACTTTTGATGCTTCTACCCAGACAGGACATGAATGTTAATGAGAGGTAGTCGTTTCTTGCCTCGAAGGCCCAAAGTTTCAACCACATTTTCTGCAGAAGACAACATTCAAAACACCACGTGGGGACGAAACGAGAACTAAACGACGAAAACGATCTTTGCTTACCCAACACAATATGGATGAATCCTAAGAATACTGTCGATAAAGTTTCCTAGTTCAACTTCCTTGATTTTTGAACATCTGAAACTGGAAATCATAACGCAGTTATTGTGGATTCATTGCATCCCTGGCAAGAAGAAATTCATACTTCTCCACCAGGGCACATCAAACTCCTTAGGAGGGGACAGTCCCCGAAACGGCCCCCGCCAATTCTCGTACTCTATTCAATCTTGAAAAGCGCTTACCTGTATAAAAAATGTTAGAAAATAAATAAATATAATAAAAAATTAAAAAATAATTTGGAAAATTATAGATTTTTAAATTAGTCAGAATATATACATAGTCACACACATTCCTCAACTTTGACTCCTAACAAAAAGTAATAAAATGGATTTTGTTCTAGACGTAAGAAGACGGTGAAAAGTACCACTGGGACACTTCCACCCACAAATTTTCATTTTCATTGTCATTGTCAACTACCAATATTCACATATTTACTGATTATTTCAATGTAAAATAGATTGTAAATTTACTTAGTTCAGAATGTAAATTTAAAAAAAAGTCGCGCACTGCTTCTATGTCAGCCGGCCCAGAATCCGGGCGAGTGCAGGGAAATGCGGCGTCCTTGAGCTGCGTACGGCGGCGGCGGCGGCGGCGGCGGCGGCGGCGGCGGTGGCGCGGGGCGCGTATCTGGGACAATGCACTGCTGCGCGGCGCGGCGCGCACACGTAACTTGACATTTCGAATGCGAGAAATTGCTCTCGGCCGCCCCGCGCGTTGCGCCAGCCGCTGCCGGCCCTACGCTGCGGTGACGCCCGCCGCCCGCCGCCCGCAGCCCGCCGCCTGCCGCACTGCGCCGCGCCGCGCCGCGGAGCGACCCGCTTTGAAAAGTTCGTGCGGTGAAGGCGTTGCCCGACGCACAGGCCAAGTGGGAGGGATTGTCATGCGGTCGCCGTTTTATGTGTAGCACGATGAAAAGTGTGGGGTTATGGTGAGAGGGAGGTAAAGGTGAAAAAGAGAAACGCATTTGAAGAAATTTCACTTGTTAAAATGAACACCCATGTATTTGTTTCTGGTTTTTGATTCTACACCGATCAGTTGAATTTTCATTTGCTGAATCAGTTGTTGAAGTTTAGTTCAACATTTGCATTAAAAAAAAACTAAAATTCCCAATATAGTAAGATAGACCATGTTTCGAAAAAACAGGAAATATTAGATTGAAATGTTTCATGATTACGTGTGTCGAGTCTGCAGTTAGTAAATAATAAACACCCACGGTGCTATAACAAACTGTTTGTACCGTTGTTCACTGATTGTATTCAGCTGACAGGAGTCTGTTTTCTCCAAATAAGTATTTTCTCAGCGTAGTCGTGAATTTTTCCATAGAGTGTGTACTGCATGATGAAAGAATTGTGCTATATTTTTCGTATAGTTTGATTTAAGTGATAAATATGTGAAATTCATAAACATCTTCATAATGTGCGAATATTTTGTATTAAGATAATAATAAACACCTTACAACGCAAATTGATTGACACAAATATCATTGTATCCCACAAATTATACTGAGTTCTCTGGTTAATTGTAATTTCTTAAAATTGCATTTCCTGTTATTTCAAACGATTTTATTTTATAGATGCCTTTACGAAAACTCTTATCTACCTTTCTTCTGTATTAGTTTGTTTTGTTTTTCGATTTTATGAAATTTTATTTTCAACTTACGGCATACTCTTTCTTTTTCCCCTCCTTTGTTTTTAGTTTTTATTTCCTTGAATTTTGAGCTATTGGGCAAGGCTATTAGCCCAACACGTCGTGCGCTTATTTTTATACGAGAAAGGGTGAGTCAGAACCCGCTGGGCGGAGGGAACAAAACATAATGCCAGGGCGGCGTTCCTCTCGGCGGCTGGGAACGGAATCGGGGCGAATCTGGACGGGACCGCCCAACTCTGTCAACCGCTCGTCCTGCGCCCATCAGAGTGCCGGGGCGGGGCGCACAGCGCTTCTTTCACATGCACAACACGGGTTACACAACGCCGTTACTGTCTCAAAAATGCTTATCGACTTTTTTGAAATCGGATATCACGTAGGAAGAGAGCATGCAAATTTTGTTTTTTTCAGACTGATGATTCTGCTTGTAATCCACTACACGAAACTGGCTTGTTTTGTGTCTTTATGTGCATAGAATGATTTTTGTGAATGGGCTCTAAGAACTGCATTCTGACACGCAGAGAATTGAGTAATAATTTCCTTTTTTCAGAGTAATAAGTGATATAATTTCCTTGGCTATACAGTGCGTACTGTTAGCCTAAATATTATTTTTTTAAGGAAACAAATGTTTTAAGATCAAACTAAACAAGTGAACTCGATGTAGAGAGACATTATTGAATATGAATGCAGACATTTCAATCAGTTCATTCAAATTTCAGTTCCATCCAAAATGAAAATAGAGATTTTTTTCAAGAACTAAACAATATTATTGATAATATCATTTTGAGTAATAGGTTAAAAAGGACTAGTGGAGTAGTTATGATGTAGGGTTCACGTGAAGTCTACCACATTTCATCTCTTTCACAACGCTTTCACTACCTCATTTCATTCACTTCACAACGGACATGAAGTCTACCACATTTCATTGGAAATAACCTTAAGGATTATTCCTACACTTCTTAAAACTGAATGGTAACGCGTTGAGAGATATCGTTTTGCCAGTGGCTATATTGCGATACTAAAGTATCGAGCCTACGTAAACAATTACATGATATTTGTATTTGTTATTGACTCGATGTAAAAAAAATAGAGAGACTACACCAATCTTCCCCCTCTTATCTTATTCTTACCTTATTCTTGGTCGCAGCCAACGTATTCCTGTATGCTGCATAAAGCCAGTTGGTAATAAACGACTTAAACAGGATTTCAGTTTGCTGTAGCATCATGGACTTTTAGTACATAACTGCACACTCAATTCATTTGATCAGGAATCAGCTCAATCTGATATTTCACTGTTTTCATCAAGTACGTTAATTCCAACATGCTACCGTTGTTGGGCGATATCGAAACTTTTTCTCAGCAAAGTGTGGAAGAATTTGAGGAGCCGGGAGGAGCGGTCGGCGACAGAGGCGCCTCGTCGCGGTGCGGCGCGACACTGCGTGGGCGGGGACCGGTTGGTGCGGGGGCATTATCGTGTATCGCCTCGTGTTAATGCCGTAATATGCGCTGTTTCTTTGCAGCATACATAAACGCGCCTCGCATGTCCAAGGCTTATTTTTCTGTGTAGTACGTACAACGACCGGCTTTTATGGGCCTGGCCATTTGACCGGTTCCACCTCAAAGAGCAAAATCTACACAGGATACCGCTTTATTAGCCGCGCGGCGCTCGCCAGAGAAGGTTTGCAAGCAGAGTCTCTAGATGCTAAAGAACGAGTGTAAACTGCAACAGAGCGGATAGTTCAACACAGTCGAATAGGATTTAAGGAATGCTTGATTAAACTCGTACCCAATTATTAAAAACGACTCACCTAATTGGAACGTGTAATTTTGAATTATTCTACCATATGGCTTCTCTAATTTTCTTCTCGAGTGATGCATAAGGACCGAAATTTTAGACCCGTCTTCTCGATGTCCCTTATTTATTTGTAAACCGTCTGATATATAGTCAGAGAAAAATTAAAGTACTTCATGCTTAATAAACTTTAAATTGGGATTGCTGATGTACTGTCACCTAATTTCCAAAAGTTAAAATAATTACAAAGAAATCCCACTGGGGCATTTTAAATAAATAGTGCAATGGTTTCGTTTATTTAATAATCCAGATTTCTTCAACCTCTCGTGCTCTATTTTGCCTCCCGCAAGTGACAGAAGTGTCAGAACGGTCCTCCAGAGACGGCAGCCCGAAGCGGCGCAGAGCGGCCCAATGATTCTTGTGTGGGAAACGTCACAATAAATTAATTCGCCCACTATTTCAAGGTGAATTGCTTCATTTGTGAGTGCGATATGGACGGGGCGCAATGTGGCCTGCCAGCGCGCGCTGTCGTGATGAAGAGGGTGCTTACTGCAGATATATAGCGCGACGCTGTATATTTAGCTGGCTCTCCCGCGCCCGCCGCTGCGGACGCTCCGCCTCACCGGCTCCGTTCGCTCAGGGGAACAGCGATCGCCACTACGGCGATTCGAACCGGGAAGTCCTAGGGTTCGGGTCTCGATGAAGGATTTTGGACTCTTTCTTGAGGGCTAGGTCGAATTCAGTCGCTGTCTCGGTCAGAATTTCAACGGCTATCTGCTCTGATCGGTTATTTTTTTCTGATTTATCCCAACACTACCAGGTTAATGCTGGAGCAGTACCTTCACAAATGGGCCACGGACTGTGTGCAAATTTTTTCCTTTCTCTTCTCTGATCTATCCTCTCCCCTCACTTATACACACTTCCCCTTACATGCACTATGCAAGCACACATGTTGAGAGATCAATGTCCAGGCAGGGGTGGTGATCCGCTGGGAGATACCTGGGTGGGGAAACTCCCTGCAAGTCGGCATGTAGGTCGGTGCCGGATCACATCATTCAGCAGCAAGGAAGACTACCACTTCGGGTTATATAACATTTACTAGACATACGTGACTAATGACCACAGCAATTGACTGGCCTGCAAACGTCAATCAGTCAGTCAGTCAATCAGCAGCCTCAGAGCTTCAGAGAGCTCACGACCGATGATGCTTAACAATCTTCAATCCGTTGTGACTCCGGTCCGATCTGAATCCGGGGGCATTCAGACATAGTGTATGGTGCTTTATACGTATATATATATATATATATATATATATATATATATATATATATATAAATTTAAATATCAATAAGTAAAAATTACACATATTTCAACAATGTAACCAAATTATTTTACATTTCAGTACTCGGAAAAATAAGAAAGGACTTAAACTTTTTATTATGCCAAGTGCAAAAGAGGTTGCTGCACTTAGAGGGTTAATTTATAAAACAAATAAGTGCCATATTTATATTATTACATAATGTTAATTTTACTTTTAAGAATTACCCTAATTCATCTAAAATATGTTTATTAATTAATTAATATTTCCAGTTATTTGCAGATTATGAAATTTCATTTTAGAGGCAATTGACTATTAGGCTTTGAAAATGCACAGAGACCTTCTACCATAACAATACTTTGGAAGAGATAATAGTTTGAAGTCATTGCCCGGTAAAGATACGGCGAGTTTCACATTAAAGTATCACATTAAAATCTTCATTGCAAAATAATTTTCTTCCTGGCCAAGAAAAGTGAATGCATTTTGTATTTTAAAATTAAAATTACATGAAATGTTTTGCTACTAACTTCGTGAAACATTATCTCGTGTATGTTTTTTACTACATTACTACAGTATACGCTATTTACTAACATTCCGAAGCGAGTAGAATCCCACATACCTTGAAGGGAAAAAACCTTGCTACAAACACGCCTGCCTTTTGCTTCACAAGCCTTTGAGGGAGACACCGTGTGGTGGCGGAACCTGGAATCTTCCGCCTTCGGCCGTGCCGTTGCTGGCGGTAGCCCCACGCACTTGGACGTCGTCGGGAAATTCAATTCGTATTGGGAGACGCATCTCCTCACACACAGGCGCCGTTCGCCCCCCAATTATCTCCTCGCCGGATAAATCGCCTCCATAATGGGAGCGTGCTACGAAGTATTTTTCGTCTCGTGCGTGTTTTGGTCTTATATTTCATTTTTACATAGTAAATTACACAATGAAAACGTACTTGAAATTTTATTACTTTTAAAACATAAGAAGAAGAAGACCAATAACGTATAGCGTCATTACTGCGGGCGAGTGGCGCGCGGGACGAGCTGGCGGTGAGAACCCGCCGGTGGTGAGGCGGCGAGGTGGCGAGGGGTTCACGGGGCTCAGCCACACACCGCTGGCTCACCGCATCACCGCCTTGGTCACCTGGAACATCGCCTCCATCGCCGCCGCCGCCGCCGCCGCCGCCGCAACCGCCCGCCCGCCCGCCCGCCCGCTCGCCGGGCGAGTTGCGTCGGCCAGATGATTGTCTCGATACCGCCCGGCCCTCGCCGTATTTCTTCACGTCGTAACTACTTGATTCGACAGAATAACCCAAGGACATGGCCGTCACGTTTTCTTGCTCCCCCGACCGGTCGGCGGCGGTGGGGGTGGGGCGGGAGGCCCCCAGCGCCATCGTAGTAGGTCAGGACCGGCTCCGGGGCCCGGCGCCGCCGGCGGCGGCGGCAGCGGCGGCGCGTCGCCGGCCGTCGCGCGCACGCGGGTGGGTCCTCGTCCTCGGCCGGCCCTTGGCATTGGAGCGCGTATTGATCCCGCCCTCCGCGTGTCACTGGGGGCCGAGCGCCGGAGGCGGCGGCGGTCGTGCCGGGCGGTCACGCTGCACCCCGGGAGCTGCTATCGGAATGCGTGGTGTTGATTAGGTAGTAATACCCTTCAGTAGCGTTTCTCCCGTCGAAATCAGTCGAAGAAACTCTCTTTTGAATAATTCAGCTCCTTTCGGATTGCATTGTTTTTATTTGATTGACAATGCTCTTCATGTGTGCTTAAAAATGTTGTTGAAATGTGTACGTATTTTGCGGAGTCGATGGTGTAACGGTTAGCGTATCGGACTGTTATGCCCAAGTTCGCGGGTTCAAACCCTATCGAAGCCGCGGGCGAAAAAATCCTTCGTTCGCCATCCTTCGGAAGGGAAGTAAAGCCGGCTGTCCCTTGTTAGTAGATTTACTGCATGTAAAAGATCCTCAAGCCAAAATGACGTCTCTGAGCAAAATTCAAATCGCCTCTTTTGTCGCCCAAGTATTCCTTCTTTCTCCGCTAGTTGGTGAAAGGAGCGTAGCAAAATTTGCGTAGTCAGACGGAAGAGCAGACCTCATGGCCTGAGTCTCGCCTCGTAAAATAAGGCATCAATTCAATTCAATACTAATTCCAAATATAAAATCCAAATATAAAATGTTATCTAACGGATTGGAGGGTTAAATAAATAACATTGCGCTAATGTACATCTGACACCTTGTCTAATGTAAAATGCTCCTAAAATGTTTTTAGTGATTGATATACACATGGTTAAATGCAGGATTGACACAATTTTGTAATTATAGTCGTGTGTATGAAACACACCTTACCGCTAAGACTTTCTGTGACTTTCTGCCTTCGTAAAATAATTATCACGAAAACCGCAATGTGTCTTTTGAACTTTCAACTACGAGCACTTCGAGAGTCGTGCAGGTTGAGAAATTATTCCAGACAGCAATACATTTATCAAGGCCGGTTTGGAAGAGTTCCTGAAGTCCTGGGAATTAGAAATTGGGTACAAGAATCTGTTTGTTTCATCATTCGTTTGATTATACACAGGACTTTTTTATCGACGGAAATCGCAAATGAATATCACGTTAAACTTGAGGTTTCAGTGCGTATTGGGAAGTAGTTAGATGCTTGACTTTACAGGCCATTCTCACGAGTGTCCGACCCAGTTTCTAGACTGTTGTGCTAGAGTTAGCCCTAGTACGAAGAAGCTTCGACACAAAGTAGGCCGCAAAACTGACAAAAACACTCTCGCCTTGCAAGAAGTCTCAGTGCGAGGAACTTCAATGAGAAAAGCAGCCACTGCAAGCGGCGGCGCCGTTGATCCCACAAGAAAACATCGATGTTGCCAAACATGAATGTTCAAAATCCAAACATCGATGTTAATAATACATCGACCAAAAACCAACGACATTTTTAAACATCGATGTTTTAAAGTTGTTTTGGTAACCTCTAACATTACATTCGTGCGCAACAAAAGTTCATTTGACAATGGCCGCGTTTATTAATTTATAATTAAAATTTAACTGAAAATAAAGTTACTCAACGCCTGTCCACGTGTGAAATACAGGAAAGACGAAGAAAATACCAGACCGTCAGATTCATCTCGAGCAAGGAATGGTAGTCTGCTCGATGAAGATGCAACAAACCGCGCTCGTTTCGATCGAATACGAATATTGGTACCATAAGTTATTTCTTATTTTCACTCTTACAAAATTGAGATTATGGGTATCATATTCACGAGCAAAATGTTGAAAACGTAGAAACATCGAACCCAAAACATTGATGTTAAAAAAACATCGGTTTCAATTTATCAATTTTAAAACGATGCTGAAAACATCGTTTTCAATGCATCGATGTTCAAAAAACATCGGTTTCAATATATCAATGTTTAAAACAATGCTAAAAACATCAGTTTCAGTGCATCGATGTTTAAAACATTGATGTTCAAAAACATCGGTTTCAATGTATTGATGTTTAAAACATCGAATTTTTTACAGAAACATCGATGTTTTCAAAACATCGTCATCGACGTCGCATCCCTAGATCCCACCCCATCGCGCTCATGGCGGCGCGGCGCGGTCCTTGGCATTGGTTCGGCTATTGATCCCGCCGCGCCGCCCACGCGCATTTCCTTCGCGCGTTTCCATACGCGCCCGCGAAATTGCGCGCCGCCCCCGCCCCCACCCCCGCCCCGCCCCACCGCGCCGCGCCGGGCGCTCCTTCGCCGCCGCCGCCGCCGCTAAATAGCTTTGGCCTTACGGCGCGCACTGCCAAGGACATTAATTAAGCGCGCGCAGTACCAGCCCAGCGCCGCCGCCGCGCCAGCTGCGGAGGCTGTGCGTTGCGACGCCGAGCCGCCGCCGCCGTCGGAGGAGGAGCGCCGCGGTGCCCTGCGTTCCCACGCGCTGCCTCGGGCGGCGCAGGGCTCTCCAGCAAGGCGGCAATTCAGATGGGGCACACTCCTCAAATGCCGCCACATTTTGTTGTAATAAATATTTACGCGTGTGTTATATTATCGGCATTTATTATTATTATTATTATTATTATTATTATTATTATTATTATTATTATTATTATTATTAAAGGATACCAAAATGGAAAAAGAAAATATGGCTGGAGGTTTAGGACAAAATATTAAGTAACCTTTGTCACTTTGACACAATAAATATGACTTTCTTATTTACGTCTAAATCCGATATTACATTATTGAAATAGTTCTCTAAGATTGCAGTATCTAAAATTACCAAAACGTCAGTATAGTTGGAATGAACGTGATTGTTCTTTGTAGAGAGTAATAGTAATTAGATTAGTCAAAGACTGCCTTTTTAATGATTATAATTCTCATTTAGGTCCAATAATTTTCAGGCAGACTCAACATTTATATATTCCTGTGAAAGATTGTGCAATAAAAATATATAAATGTTGAGTCTGCCTGAAAATTATTGGACCTAAATAAGAATTATGAACGTGATTGATTGAAAAAGAGAAATAGATTGAATTGATTCCTGATCAAACGCGTGTGCATTTGTCTAATGAATGTCCACGATGTTACAGCAAACTGAATACCTCTTCGGGTTGTTTTCCACCAATCCGCTGTACGCAGATTGCGAATGTGTGGGCTGCAAAACGTATTTTTCTCAATGCAAACGGCCGGTGGCTTAGGCGGCGCAGAATTACTGTCGCCTTCCTTGCAGCAATTTGGCCTGTTGTCTTCGGAAGGAATAAATAACACCACGTCTTTTGATTCTAATAAACGTGCGTCGTTATTAATGCGATTCATTAATTACGATATTAATTTATTGAAGTGTTATATAACAAAGTATAAATCCTAAAATGCTCTTTCAAAGATCAAAGAATTGTATTAATAATAATTTAAATGCTAAAAATCAATGTCATATATTCCACATTGTTCGTGCTGTCAGGGCTAACTGATTTGTTGAACAGAATGTTGAAACTAGAAATGAAAACAGAGAAACTGCTGAATGTGGAGAAAATGGTACACAAAGAAAGAAAAAGGTTTTCCTCGGAGAAATTATTGGATGCTTAAATGCATTACTTCGTTTAATAATAAAGGGAATAATAACAATAACAAGGAATGTAGCCTAAATGCCATGTTTGGTTGTAGAGAAACGTTAGATTAAAATTCGTTAGCGCTGCCATTGATAGGCGAGTGGGAGTCGCTGCTCTTGGTGGAATCTGTTGACCAATGAGCGGCCCCTGCTGCGCGTGCCCCCGGCGCCGCTGGGCGTCGCAGGGCGTCGCAGGGCGTCACGGCCCTCGCCGCTGGCCGCAGCTGGCGGCGCTTGGCGCGCTCACAAGCCCTGGCATTCGCCCTTTGGACGCCCTCGCGTCGCGTCGATGAAACGCTAGCGGGAGTGAGGCCACACATATCCCCCGTGACGGGAGGCATGGGGATGGAAAGTCAAGGTGGCGCATTTCATTTTAATTCTCGTCCAGAACGCACCATCAGGGAGAGTATTTGGAATTGGGCTTCGGTTTTGCTACATTCATTTTTACTATGCCAAAATGAGGCTCTCTTATATCAAAACGGGTTGAATAAATATATAATTTTAGCATTTTAATCATTCTTGGGATTCGCAAAGAATGATTAATATTAAGGTATATTTGATTATCATCATTATTATTACATTAATGAATACAAAAATGTTGGTTTCCAAACTGCAAGATTTGCCATTGACTTCTTCATATATGAGTATTTATATTCATGCATAAGTATACTTATTCATATACGAGTACGAGAGTATTTGGTTGTGTTAATTCTCTGATAATTGTCTTAAATGACATCTAGAAAACGCGTACTTAAATAACCTCTCTCTGATTGAACACAACACCAATGGAACAACTCTTCCAGAGTCAGATCGTCAGGCACTAGTCATCAGAATAAATTCGATAAATTTTCCATGTTACCTCTTGATTACAATGAAACTTGCAATATGTTACTCATCTTCATAGTTAGTAGATTACATATTTACACAGATACATTTACAGAACGACATTTCCAAAGGCAAAATATCTATTTCTATTCTTTCTCTTATTACATCAATGTGACGGATACTAAGTAGATGGAAGGCAGAGCCCATGCTAAAATAAATTGAATTGTATAACGTTAAATTCGAAATGTTTCATTAGCAAGTTTACCTCTCGATGCTTGTCCTCTATTGCCAATAAAATTAAATTGCCTCCTATCTATGGAGTGAAATTAATGTTCACGTGTCATCGTTCCTTCTTTTGATGGAGCGCCGTGCGTAATAAAGTAGGTGCGAAATTTACATGAATAGCTGATGCGCATGTGAGCCCCTTGGAGGACTGGATACACTCATGCATCAGTTCAGAAAATGGGTCATATTTCAATTGGGAAAACAGATGGCATTTTCAAAAAAAAAGCTTATATACTTGAAATTCTCGAATGAGAACTACTTATACGATTTGTAATTACAGATTTCTTATAATTTTTGTATCTGATATAATGAAGTTTTACGTACTTCAAATACCTGAAAAAATGAGACAGCTAGTTCTCAAATATCTACAAGATGTATTATGTAATTAATTATTTATTAAATAGTTAACTAGTCCTAATAATAGACACAGTTTCGAGAAATATGTTTTGTGTTCATTTGATTACAGAGTATTTTCATAATATTGTCATAGTGTTTAGCTTCGCTTCCAATTAATAAATGTGTTGAAAATTATTTTAGTGTAACTTACATAGTGTATCTCAAGTCGTATTAATTCGGGATTTCCTGTATGTTATTCATTCTAACAAGTCATACGAATATATCGTCTCCGAACTAGAAGTGTTATCGCAAAATATGATTAATTTACAGCTCATTTAATATTGAACATCACGAGAATTAAATATCTGTGCCGCGTGTTTCATGGAATATGTAGGACAGATGTAGGAATCTATTTCAGGGTACCAGACCCAAAAGTTTTCACAAACAACACAAATGTACACATCATTCTCGACTCACCTCAAGACTCCAAAACGAAGTGGCATGCGAGGATGACATGCAATGAAACGTGCCTCGCGCCCGGCTGCATTGGGCGCGGCGGGGCGCCGTGCAGCGGGCGGGTGGGCGCCTCGCCCCCTTATTTACAGCGCCATTCAATTAGGCCCCGCGCGCGGGCGGGCGGGCGGGCGGGCGGTGACTGAGTGATGATCTCGCGGCGCCGCCGCCGTCGCCGCAGCCAGCGCGGCGACCGCTCCGATGGCGTCGTGTTGCCGGAAAATAAATTTGCTGTATGCAAATCCGAAGCCATGGATATGATGTGATTCACGTCCAATAAATCTGATTTATCCTACAAGGTAAACGACTCAAGTTACAAATACTGGGCTAATATAAATTAATTTGGGCGCGGGCGGCGGCTGCGGCCCACGTGTGGTCCGGGCGCGGTGACGGCGGCCCGCGCGCCGGATTTGCATAAGTGCATGCCCGCGCCGCGCCGTCCTCAGTCCTCGCGCCCTGAGGACGAGGACGCGGACGAGGACGGCGCCGGAAACGCCAGGTGCCGCGCGGGCGCGTGGTGGCCTGGCTGCGATCGGCAGCTGGGAAATGTCGCAGGCTCGTTTGCAGGAGCACGTGCTGGAGAGGTCGTGAAGTGTGGTGAACTCTTTGGTTTCCACCAGGAGACGAGTGATCATTGGATTTTGTGGGTACTTCAAAGAATTTGGTTGTTTATGAACTGCCTCTTAGAAATTTGAGGGGATTATGTTTTGATATGACTTCATAGTTTTAAAGTACTGAATCCATATTTTCTTATGATATGAGGAATGTCAAAAACTTTCTCAAAATGCAGATTATTTATATCTCCAATTTTGAATTTGTTGGTATTTCTTAACTGAGCGAAATTTAATTCACATTTCAAATTTGATTTTGGTGAAATATTTGAGAAAGAAGTAAGCTTTAAATTGTTGAACATCGTTGGTGAATGAAAACTAATAAATAATTTCTTTACAAAAATAAAAATTGCCTTAAATTTAAGAGTAGTAATATTTGAAGTATTTTGTGGCACTTACTAATACGTTCATTAGTAATACGATACTTTGCAAACGATTACTAAATAAATGTTCTGTTCACATTAACATTATGTTATTAGCAGTAACTTGAGTTTCATGGAGAGTTTACATATAATAACACGGTCAATATCATACACTGAGAACATTCTTTGTGATACTTGAAACAACGAGCTCATTGATATAATCAGTGTTGAGTACATGCGGAGCGCAGTTGCAAGTGATTGCAGTCGCCCGTGAACGTTCCCCGCCCGTGTGGCGTTCGAGGGGGGGGGGTCCCGTGCACCGGCAATTAGTGAGATTGAGGGAGTGGGCCCCGCCCAGCGCCGGCTCTTTATTAATTATCGATGTCGGCGCACGAAGAATCGACCGATATTGTATTCAAACGAGGCCGCGAAGAAGGGAAGGCGGTAATGAAGCGTGATTCGTGAAAGCCGCGGCCAGCGCCTGCGGAGGTTGGTGCGTTCGTGAACTCCTCCCTGCCGCCCACACGCCGCCACCTCTGCTTCGCTCCGCGGCTGCGGAGGATTGACGAATAGTAGCGATTTAACAATGGAGCTCGAAATATAATGGTAAGTTTTCAATATAGTCGGTGACAAGAGAGCCTGCGCCAGGCTAAAAATGGTAACAGATACTTCAGCTAGCCAGAATATGAATGTTGAATGAATGCTATGCAGCCAGTATAATTTTTGCTGAAAAGATTTCATGATCGAACGAGAAAATCATTAGGATTGTGTTAAAGCTCAGTCACTCTGTATTAGTCTCCCAAATGGAGTCATTTATTTTGTATATTAATCGTGGATGATGCTCTTTCAAAATAATATTCTGAACATGACGTGATATTCTACAGAGATGTTTTCATACGTACAATAAATAATTATTTTGATTGAGAATTTCTCAGTGTTGGAATATTGTTTTTCGAATCATTAGTCTAAAAGCTATAGAGAATTTTACGTTGTGGTTTTCAAGAACGTCGTCATTTTTGTCTGTGTCTCGCCGAAGGCAAAGTATCATATGTTAATTGCAGTTCTAGAAACTCGTATGGTCATTAGACGTTCATTTAAAATAACGGTATGCAGCACCAACAATTTCTGAAACGTACCCCACATTTTCACGGAGGAAAACATGGCTGACGAATCCCAATCGTTTCCGGTCGCCAGAATCGTTCCTTAATCTTCCCGTGACACCAACATATGAGTTCCCGCTGCTCGCGTCTGTCCGCGTGCACCGCTCGACGCGACCTCTTGCGCCCTGTAGCGGCCCTGCGCGAGCCACGGGCCGCGTTGCAGTGATGGATGAGGGGTTCACGCACAATTTAAGAGTATTAGCATCGTTACTTCATCAGACCAGAATGACAGACACTACGCACAGGGCTAATTAACCCGCATGAATAATACAACAGCGATGCTGAATAATAAAATATGCGTTAATGTAATGGAATGTAATTTATTTGTACTTACAAATTGAAGGCGGCTAGTGCGCGCTGGAGTCGGAGGGCCCAGCTGGGCTCTGTGAAGGCTTAACGCAATCTCTGTGGCCATTACACTCGTGGCCGGCGACCGCCCGCGCCGCAGCTGTGGAAGAATTAGCGGAATAGCGGCCGCGCATAAGTCTAACGTAGAGGGGAGGAGAGATGTCTTAGCTTCATTTAATTTGTACTATCACGTGTTTTAATAAATAACAGTGTAAAATGTTGAATGTGTTTTAAAATATTGATATAATCTCTCTCTCTCTCTCTCTCTCTCTCTCTCTCTCTCTCTCTCTATATATATATATATATATATATATATATATATATATATATATATATATATGTAAGAGTTTAACTCCGATACCGTAAGACCAATCTCCATGAAACTTGGCACTTCTACAGGTTAATATGCTGTTAAATCTGTTGTGACTCCACTGTATGGCGCTGTAGAAGAAAACTAAATATTTACCCCAAACGCAACCCGCAACACATTCAGCTGAATTTTGAATCTATATCGTTAAATAACTACGAAACGATGCGTTCTACGGCCTTAAAAACTAAAATTTTGAGGCAAGCAGCGTTTTCCTAGTAGTAATTATAAATAAGTCGAGATATTTTAAAGAAGAATTTCAGGCCAAAAAGGTCGTCTTTACTCAACGAAATGATCGTGAAACGTTGCTCGGAAGCATCCCGTTCGTTGGAGTCTGCGCTAAGGGTGCGAGGAAAGCGCCACTGTGACGATGACTGCCTGGTGTCAGTGCGTGGACTCGTGGGCGAGGACAGTTCGGCTTAAGGATTGTGGCTCCTAGAGGAGTTTCAGCACTCGTCCCGTAAGGTCACCTTCTTTCAGTGTGGAGAGCTGATGGCTGTGCTTTCTCTGAGAGGCATAGTCACCCATTGATGCAAATATGTTACAACTTACATAATTGTATATAAACTTTTAAGTATTTATTTAATTTTTTTGGTTATCATAAATGTTTATTTCAATACTGATTACGATATAACTGTGAAAATCAAAGAAAAGGGAATGTGTAAAAACTTCCTTTTCCACACAGATATAATGTTTCAAGTTCTAAGAGTATTGGTTGGTAGTCTGGAGATAATGCTGATTATCGAATTGTTTTTGGCTGCGTCTTGGAACGTAATTAATGAGCATTTGTCTACAACACATCTCCTCTAAATGTCTGTTCGAGGAGTTGACCTAAACATTTTCCCGGACATTTAGCATGGTGCGCAATCGCCATTCACCATTATTTGATCATAGTTTCTTATTTAATATTTCATGCTTCTTTTCACAGAAGAGAGCTACGCGTTTTATTCAACTTGAGTCACCAAGTAAGTTGAACCTTTACGGAACAATTTCATTGTGAAGTACTTGTACCGATACGCTGTGCCGAAGTAATTTTACTCATTGAGCTTCTCCTTAATGTGGCGTCATCGTGGGTAGTCAACTAATTGATATTTCAGGCTGTACTGCAAGTACGTTTGAAATGCGTCAATTGCGTGATGGCTATGTTTCTTTTAAAACACTCTATCAACTGGGGAGCTACTCCTGTTGCCCATACCTCTTATTAGATCGCTCGATAGTACATGATTACTCAATATGAAAAACAAACCTTCCCCATTTACTAACGCGCAACTGTCTCATTTGGATTTGTTGAGAATCTTTCTTTCCTGGTGGGCGAAACATGTTATCGATTTGTTGCATAATCACTGGAATTGCTTTTCAAGTAAAGTATTGTTCAGAAAAGCGGGTCAGGAACCAGCAATATCAACAGAGACGTCAAGGCTATTGGTTAAGGCTGTCTTCCATAATTCACGAGCATCGTGATTTTTTCTCCTGAACAACCGGAACACATTTGAATTTAGATGATAGCTTTTCTTTCACGGTGATTAGAAATAGTTATTTTTACCAGTATATACGGAGTAATTTACTTAGTATAGAGAAATTTAAGTAATGCTACGGAAAATCAATTTCGAGATTTCAACGGAAATACACGTATCGGGGTCCCCTGACACCGAAAAAGTGTTTTTTCAAAAAAACGTTCGTCTGTCTGTCAGTCCGTCTGTCAGTCTGTAAACAATACTAGCACCTCAACTATAAGTATCATTTCTTCCAAAATGAATATTCCCCGGTCAATCTGGTTCCACTCGATGTGCCGCGATTTTTAAAAAACTTTCTTCAAAATTTGGGGGTACTTCACATGAAGCCCCCCGGACATTTTCAAATTTTCCTCAAAAACGGCTCCAAATTTTTTCTTTACATTTCTTGTAAGAATAGAGTAAAATACACCTATTAAGGCGACATAGGTTCGATTTTTCAGAAAGCAATTGTTCGGAATGCATCGTATACGAAAGCTCAGGAGTTAAGGTGCTGATCGAATGCGAGCAAAGGAAGGAGCTCATTGGAAGACGCCGCGACATAACTGGCTTGTTCCCCTTTCCCGCTCCGCCGCCCCAGAGCGTCTCCGCCGCCGCGCGGGCGCCCGCGGGCGGCCGCGGCGCGCGGGATGAAAGATCGCCCGCCATTAGGGCGCATGTTAACTTCCGAGCCGCACAATACGCGTCTGGTTTCGGGCGATCACTCCCCACGGGCGCGGTGACGGTGATGAGGCGATATTTCAAGCGCCCTCCCCCCTCCCCGCGGGCACAAAGCTCCCTCCTCACGCGGACCCCTCGTCTTCGCGAGGGGTGCGGGGGGGCGCGCTGCCACGCCCCCCCGGGCCCCACGACCCGGCGCCGCCGATGGGGTGCGAGCGGCGGACGCGGCTACAAAGCTGCAAACAGCCGCATTCAGGGCTCCCGACAAATGGCTATAAAATAGAGCGCCCCCCGCCGTTCGTTAGGGAAACATACGATTGCACGGATGCGAGCGTCCACGCGCGCAGATGGCCACCGGGGCAAGATGGCGGCGCGCGCGACACCGCGCGGCCGCGCTGTTGAATGCGCTTCCCCTCCGGTAATTGTTCCGGCGCAAAGGAGGGCCGTTGGAAAGCGATAGTTGGCATGATGAAAGGCGTATTCAGTGAATACAAACGAAACTGCACGTTTCCGTGCGAGATTTTTATAATTTAAACTGAAAGATTCCATCTTGACAGTATTATCTCACAAAGAAACAAACTTCAAATTTTTTTTGTCATTCTGTTGACTCGTTGCGGCACTGCATGATTCATAAACTCGGTTACGTGCTATTCTTGGTTGTATACAAGTATACAGTGAACAATGTAAGGCTTAATTCTTTTGCTGTAAATTACACAAAAATTCACTGAGAATATTAATTACAGTCTAAAACTTTTACTTCTGGACTAACAAGCTTCAATTTTTTTAATATAAAATACCTAATAACGTACCGCCAAAAAAAATTTTTTGTTTCATCTTTTTGAAAATGTGTTTTCCATGTTTCCTTTACTATTCATTTCCACAATAAAACAATTTTTTTATCTAAATCATTTACCTTCTTTTACCTTGTACTGTATTTTTATAACTTAATTACTAAATACACGAAAAAAATATTCCTTAACATATATATTTGGTCTTTGCAGTACCCGATGATGGAAACAAATGTTGTCCGGAACGTTCTACGTAGACTTTTTAGGCATAAGAAATAAATTATAAGTTCACCAATTTAACAAAATTGATTGCCAATAATTAAAAAGGAAAGGAAATTTAAGGGGAGTCGCATCGCGTAAAGAATGAAATTCACCTCTTAAGGTGGTTGCATATGCCCCTGCCGAGTGGCGATGAGCTGGCCCACTCCGCTGCTGCGCCGAGAGTGAAGGTTCTCCTTCGCCCGCGACTCCGGCGGCGGACGGATCGCCCGTGCGCCTTCTGTTCTCTGATCTCGCCGCCGCCGCCCCCGCCGCCGCGCCCTCCCCGCCCTCTCCGCGCGGCGCGGCGCGGCGGGGTCACGCTTCTCCGCTGCTCCGGCTCCCGCACCTCCCCCCCCCTCCCCGCCGCCGCACGGCTCGCTCTTCTACGAAGCGACGCGAAGACGGGGCAAACGCTGTATCGCTAGCCGCATCGTGACGTCGTCTAGCAGAAAAGAAGGGAGAAAAAACGGTTTCGGAATTCGGCGTGCGGTAAACGTACTGTGACCGAGCCGACACCAAAAAAAGAACTTTGTAGTGTTAACGGGTGCTCATAAAAGTAATCATATTCACGTTATGTGTCGTTGGTCGTGTATGCAGCTGATGGAAGAGGGCGTCTCATTACGCTAGGACGTATGGAGCGGCGATGCGGCCTTGGGATCTTCACAGAGGAAGCGCTCCGTTGCTGGGAGGTGGCTGAAGGGCGCACGCCGACGGAAAAACCTTTGTTCCGGGATAGACCGACACGCGACTGTCGTGTCCCACCGTGGGAGGTCAAAAAATAAGCGCACTATCTGCAGTGATGATAGCATAGCATGAACTTAATGTTTCTCTTCAGTGAAAATCTCTTTAGGGGGGTTGCGTAGATCCCATGGTATTCAAATTATTTTTCCTAATTGTCACAATGTACACATCTTTGGATTTACTCCTATTACCGGAGAGCAAATTGATTCCAAGAAGTTTTCATTGAGATGATATCGCGTGCTCCTATTGCTGAAAGATAGACTTTTAGGACAATTTTTTTTGTTCTCTTTGAGCGAGGTGTTCGTAGATCTCGTGGTTTTGAATGCTGAGGGTATGACTATCGTGACCTCACCATAGTCTGGAGCTCAGGTGAAACGTGGGGACCGCTCGACTTGCGACCACTCCCCCGCCGGGCCTCGCTCTCGAGAGGCTCCACCGAAAAGCGCCGGGAGAGAGAGAGTCGTCAGCGGGCCGGAGGCAGCGCCGCCGCGATAAATCAATAGGCGAGATGACTCGGCGATCCGACTAATTGCTCGGTCACGTGACTAATTGGGCGGCCCGTCAGCGCAGGCATGTCCGGGGACGCGGCTACCGGCCGCCCGCGCTACCTGTGGCGGCTTCTGTTCGCGCCGCCCCCGACGCGCCGGCGCCACCCTCAACACCGCCGCCGCCGCCACCCTCGCCCCCGCCTTCTCGACTGCCTCCGGCACTACGGCGGTAACCTTACCGCGAAATACGTTGGCAAGGGTTTTCCCCTTTCGAATTTCTATCTTTAGAAAAAGATGCTAATTTCCAAGGGTGCCAATTTTGCCAGAGTTACAGCTTTGCTCTAAGTTATACTGAATTAGAATCTCTGGATTCCGGATAATCTTAATTTCCCAGTCCAGAAGCAATGATCCGAACAATAGTGCGTCATAAAAAAAAGAAATGCATGCTAGTTGCCAATATGCTGAATTGTTAATTAAATGTACTATGGGTGAATTAAATTACTCTGACGGTGTGGTGACTAGTTTTCAAAAAAATGATGCCAAAAATTTCTTTCCTGCTACAGCCAATGCGTTTAGATCTCAAATAGAGGTTATATCCATCGCTGCCATCATTGTCACCAAATTTACTGTCCTATTTATTTTCTCAGTATTGTTGCCAGTTCCCTTCGAATTTTCTCCTTCATTTGCTTGTATATTTCTCTAAACCATTCAGTTTTCACTTAATATTGTCCACACCAATTAGCAAATTATTTCTTACATTGTCATTATGTTGTGAAGTGTACATATCTCACTTTGCAAATCGTTTTCCCTTACCAACCATCAAATCGCTTGCGTGCGTGTCTCATTCTTTCCTGTATTCTTAATAGACTGCCGTTGTGTGACAATAAACAGCATCAGCCGTACCTACAGGCCTGTTTTGTTCTTATAGCTTTCCATTATTTTAGAATCATTCTTTCGCACTCTTATTCCACTCTTTTTTAGTTCCCTTTACTTTCTCCGTTCCATTGTCACACTTTTCGTCGCCTTCTCCAATATTTATTGTGTGGTCTACCTCGACTACCTTCATCACCCGTGTCCGTGCTACCGGCGCCGTCAACTTCGACGTCGTTTCTTTCGTCTCTTTCTTCACAGCCGTCGCCCCACCCACGCCCATTCTTCGCAGTCGCCCCGCCCCGCCCCGCCCCTCCCCCGGCCCGCCCCGCCCCTCCCCCGGCCCGCCCCGCTCGACGCTGTGCTCGGCGGCGCCTCCACAGAACTCTTAAGTGCCTCCGTTTTTTCTCTCCTCCGGCGCGGATGAACCTCCGACCCCCAGCGACTTCTATGGAACGCTATGTTGTAAACTTCTCTGTACGAGCCCACGCAATACCGCCAATGTAACCACCCATTAGGCTATCAAATGATAGACTAGCGCCTCGCGAGTAACTGTTACGGTGACTGATTATAATAATTAATTTGGAAATTGCGAGGCAGGGCGGTGAGTAATAATACTCGCTGGCGACAAACCGCGCGGCGGACGAGAACATGAGTGATTGGCCCAGATGGGCGAGAGGAGCCGAGGAGCATCGCGGCCGATAGGCACTTGTGCTCGCGCTGGCTCTGAAGAGCCAGTCGAGTAATCCTTAATTTCTTACTCCTGACACCGCGCACGATTGAGAGGAGCTCTTAATATCCGTCCATTATATCACCTTACGTCTACTAATAATCCGATTTACATGCGGGCTACAGGATACAGATACAGACGGCGAAATGGTATTGCTGTAATTGAAGACGTTTGGGCGATTGGGCGGGCGGTGGCGGCGCCGCGGACGGACGGATTGGGCCGCCACTCGGGATCGATCCACGCCGCGCCGCCGCCGTCCGGTTTAACCGGGATTTCTGAGCGTTTCCCTGGCGGCGCGCGGCGGATGCCAACCGGTTGGCGATTCGAAGTGCTTCGCGGCCCTCCATCACCGCTCTTCCCGCGTTTCTGCGCGACGCCTCTCCCACACGCGTCCCCGCGGCCCGTGACAGGGGCGTCGACAAGAGCGGCTTTATGACCCCGCTCGCGGCCTCGGGGCGGTTACGTGTACGCGCTCGAATAAATCGACGAGTGTTTATGCTGACCTATGTAGCCTACGTTATTCGCTTAGATGTGGCGCGAGCGCACTTAGCACCTTGGTTTACGACCGCAGGGAGAAGATATGCTTATGCAGTAGGGAGTGATGTCATATTGTCTACTGTCAAAGTACTCAATAGATGTTCGCCCTAGGTTCTTTAAATCTTGAGACAATGTGTCATATTCTCGATTAGTTATAGTCAATGTAGGGAATGATTACACGTAACATTGAATACAACAGTGGAGATCAAGAATAAAATACTTGCACTTTTACTTTGTAGTGTAAATACAATGCTGCATTTATTTTGCATTTTAGTTGTACCCAACAGGCTTCAAGTTACTTTTTTTCTCAAAGAATTTATGTAACTTCTTCAAAACAAAAATATGAATCGATGACTAAAGAAATGAGTAAATAATGATACAATGGTTTCTCTTTTTCGTATAATATAATCAACACTCCCATAAGTATAGTGTATATTGTACCTCGGGATGTAGCATTGTTCCTCCCCCGCTGGAACGGTTACATCAAGAGCCACCCTACAATCCAGCCTGCCCCTTCCTGTCTCCCTTTCCATGTGTCTTGCCTAGCAAGGTACCACCCTAAGGGGACAAGCAGTAAGCATGCACTGGTCTCCCGAACGTGTGGTAGTGCAGTGGTTGTAGGGTCGTTAGAGCACTTGTGGGGCATTCGCGTGGTATTGGTCGGAGCGAGCGCGGAAGGCCCCCGACGGGCGCAGGCGGCCGCGGGAATGCGTGGGGCGCCGCGTGCCGGGGCCGCGTTGGGCCGCGCAGGCGCCCGGCCGCGCCTCGCCTCGCCTCGCCTCGCCTCGCGGCGTTTGACGCGCACAATGCGCCGGCGCGCGGCAGAGCGGAAGGAATCTCGGCGGAGGCGGCGGCGGTGGCGGCGCCGCGCCGGGGACCGCACAGGTCTGCATAGCTGGCGCGCCCCGTCCCGCCCCACGCCGCCCCGCCCCGCGCCGCCCCGCCCCGCCCCACCCCGCCCCCGCCCCTCCCCGCCCTGCCGCGTCCCTCCCCGTCTCGCCAGCCCGGCCCTGCCCCGCCCAGCCCCGCCCCGCCCAGCCCCGCCCAGCCCCGTCCAGCCCCGCCCTACCCCGCCCCACCCCGCTCCGCCCCGCCCTGCCCAGCCTCTCCCTGCCGCGCTCCCCCTGCCTCGCCCGCCCTTCCCCGCCTCACCCGCTCCGCCCCCTCCCCGCCGATCGCCCGTGGCCGAGGCCGCCCACGACGCTCGCGCCCACTGCGCAAACGAGAGACGCACCTCGGGCTCAGTGTTTCTCCCAGTCTAGCCCCCCGGCGATGCAGTTCCTCTCCTCGAGATTTTGAATGATCGCACCCGCCGAAACGCTTAGAATACCACCCCCATGGCAATATGGAACTCCAAACCACACTTTTTGAAAGAAGTCCACGCTTCTGTTGCACACTGCCCCAAGAGATAGCGTCAGTCATTGACCCACGTTTCCTCATTCGTACACAGAATCCGTGGTCTAAACCAAATTGAAACCACTGGCGCATGTGAGCGCAAGAGTTATTACTTTCCTTAAAAAATCTACTAACACGTTTATTTGTGTACATATTTTCATTGAGTGATACGCACTGTTGCTACGAATTTTTCTGACATACCATCCTAAATGAGTGGCAAGTGAACTATTTCATTTTATCAATGTGCAAAATCTACATTAGTTGACGTCGAGAACACATTTTTACGACAAAAAACCCATCCTATCTGTTTCCGCGAGCACTTTCGCCTGTCGGCGGTCAGCGGCTGACAGGCCCGCCCGCCCGCGCGAACGAGCGGAAAACTTGCGGCGCGCTGCCGTGCGTCACTCACGGCCCCTTAGATACAAGAGCGGAATATCAGAGCTATTTTCCCGTCAATCACTCCGCGGTGAAAGTAAACGCGCGGCTATCTTCGAGTTCGCATTGACACCTTTCGGAAAGTGGTTCAGTAGCGCCCGACCGGCCGCCGTCTGCCAAGAGAGCTACTTTTCCACTCGCCAGATTTGTCTTTTTTGGAGCGCGCTCAATTTTATGATAATCCTCCCCATAAAATTTGTATATCCATATTTTTTCTGCCATCAATAATATCGAGCATTACACGCCATTAGGGAGGCGAATGTGTGGAGCGCTGCGAGCGGACCGGACGCGCCGGAAAAAAGCCACAATTTACGTCTGATTCGGCGTTTAGCGCGCGCGCCCTCTCGCCCGCCCGTCTCGTCCGCCCGCCGGCCCCGGCTGGCCCCGGCTGGCCCCGGCAGGCCCGCGTGGTCGCTCGGCGCTGCGTGAGGGGCTTGCGGTTTGAGGGCTGGCGGGGCGGTGGAGCGAGGCGGAGACGCCTGGATCGGCCGCTCGCACACCTGTCCGCAGACAGCCCCCGCCCCCCGCCCCACGCCCCGCGCCATGGCCCCCGCCCTCGCCTCCACCATCGCCCCCGCCTTCGCCCCCGCCTTCGCCCCCGCCTTCGCCCCCGCCTTCGCCCCCGCCTTCGCCCCCGCCTTCGCCCCCGCCTTCGCCCCCGCCTTCGCCCCCGCCTTCGCCCCCGCCTTCGCCCCCGCCTTCGCCCCCGCCTTCGCCCCCCGCCTTCGCCCCCGCCTTCGCCCCCGCCTTCGCCCCCGCCTTCGCCCCCGCCTTCGTCCCCTCCTTCGCCCCCGCCTTCGTCTCCGCCTTCGCCCCGCCTTCGTCCCTGCCTTTGCCTCCTTACGGGTCGCCTCGGCTCGCTTCGGCTACTCCACTGCCCCTTCGCTTTAGCCCAGTGGAGACAGCAGTTTCTCTAGGAGAGATTTATAATCATGTCACTTGAACCTTGCGTCTTCAGTAGTTTGAGGGAGGGCTCTATCTTAGCTACAACTAACTCCATTCTAGCGTCAATCTAATAGTAACATGAGGGAAAACAAATTAACACTGTAAGCAAGTACGTAAATAATTAATAAGCAAATGAAGCCATGAGTAGCCTTGATGGTCAGTTTTTATTTTGCTATTATTGTTAAAGATAAAAAGCTCAATATATTAATATTATATTTTTATTTTTTATCTTGTTAATTTTTCATTCTCATTCCCATTACTAATGGGATTAACCTATTCACTTACACCAGCGCACATTTTATGATTTTTTTATTGATCTCTAATTCGTTCACAATATTCGTCAATAGTTGTTTCGTAGTGAACTACCTGGAATACTGTATAGAAACAACTAGACTTTTGGCATGAAGTTTTATTACAACTTGCGTTTATACTTGGGGTTACTTCCTTAATCCTCTTGGTATAGTGTTTTTGGCACGTATTTTGAGCTTATTTGAACTGGAGACGTTAATGAGTGTGTTGTGTAGTTGACTTCGAAGTGATACTGTCGTATCTGTATTGTTAAAATTCACAAAAATAGAATCAGTAACTCAGATAAAAATGTTTAATTTGATTAACCAAAAGTATATTATTCAATTTATGGCCAACGTATTAATCCTAAATTGAATTGTTCGTGGGATAATTTCATTACATCCCTTGGTATTCGAAGGACGCAAAAAACCTTGGTAGTTGAAGAGTTAAAAGAACAAGAGTGATAACATTACTACGCCCAAATCAGTGAAGATGATACAAGGAAACTGCGAGTGCAGCCCGTTCGCCTCGAAATCCTCCGGGTGAGCATCCAGTAGCGAAACGCCGTGCGTGCCGACGGTTCCGCCTCCGGCGCCGGGGCCACACTCACATGTTCAAGCAGCCACATGTCACGGTCGTAAGAGGCCATTAGCAGTGAGCAGCCGCAGCGAATGCGCCTCTCCCCTGCGCACTGCGTCGCGCGTCGCGGAGGGGGGGCGGGGGGGGCCAACTCCCTCGCTCGCCACGCTGGGGTGGAGAGGCAGAAAACCAATCTCAACCAAACCATACCGAAGGTTAAAGGCTAATTTTAGGCGAATTAAATGCTCTATTCCCGAATTTTAGGCTATTTTGAATGTCCCAAAGTCGTGAACGCTGCTAGCTTTAGTTCAAAGCTTTCTTCTTATGGACGTTCTTATGTACGAATACATACTAAATTGAAAAAACCTCAGAAAAAATATGAGACCCTACCCAAAAAGATTGATCTTTAGATGGCTTGGAGAGGGTCACATTTTCTAAATACACTGAGAAGCGCATTGCGTTGCTCCGCCGATTCCGTCATTTTATGTTCGGAGAGTTGCAATTGTGCGGTATTGCCACCACCAATCGAAATCCAAAGATCATATCCTTGAAAATCACCACAACGCCTTCAATTGTCATCGTTTCTCTTCAACTCCTGAATGCAGTCGGGTGGGAAGATTTCAATCGGGGGCGGTTGCACTTCTCCGTGAATCCAGCGTCTCTCGAGGGCGTTGGCCAGGGGGCGGGGCAGCGAGCGCTGTCATGGCCACGCCTCACATCACTCGTGCCCTCACGAGCCTTCATAATCTGACACTCCACTTCACTGAAGGATTCAAACGCGCGTTAATAGTGTTCTTGAACGGCTTGGCTCAGTGACAACATAAGCCACAGGAAGCTACCTGCCATTCGTAAATATTAGTATATGCGTAATATAGTTATTTGAATATTAAGCGCGTGAAATAATTGTTTTTGAATGGAAATTGATGTATTTTACCGAGAGAGATAGAGAGAAAAATTCGAGCTCGTGCAAGAAATAATAATTTTGCACGAAATTATAAAAATGATTCTATTACGAATCATCATGTTTCTTTCTTTTTTCTACCATCAATTTCTTGGCCATCATTGTGCAAAAAATTACAGTGTAACGTGATGTCGACATCACCGTGCAAAAAAAGTGTTTGTATTTTTTTCACGGTGCCGTCTCGTTTTTGGGATGTCTTCTAATACGAATACTAACGTCACGCACGCATAGCGGTGTGTGAAGTCCCTCATTTTATAAGATAGTAAACAAAAGACATATTTTAGCAGACAAAGTACTGGAAGGTTTCTGTGATCTCATGGAGTTGGTACTGATATAATTTTTAAATGAATATTGTATCTAATTAGAGTAGTTTAAAAAATTAACAAACCCATTGCCAAAATATTAACAATTTTTTTCTGTAGATATACCTAACTAAATGTTGCGAGTCTTTTAAACACCTCATGTGAAATGGCTAGTCTTTTCGAACTTGTTAAGTACGCTCTCTCTCCCCGGGAAGCATTCTGATCGGCGATACCTACTTCCACATCCCATACTTTCAGACAAGTAATAGCCAGCCGATGCACTTGCTCATAGGTTCATTCCACATTGTTTTATTATGACCACTAAGATCAGTATCAGTATGAAAAGTACTTGTCAATATACAAAGTGACATACATGTAGTAAAACATGCGTACAGTTTCCATTATTATCGAAACACAGAAAATTGACCGAACCTCTGTCCATAGGTGAATATACTTAATTTTGAATTATAGTTTCATTTCAAGGCTAATTTATCTTCATTAGTAATTCGACATAAAACGCATTTTCTTTTCAAAATAACATTAAGGTTTTCATTTTTTGATGAGCATTCTAATGATAGCATGAATGCATTCTAATGATATCATGAATTATTCATGAAGAATTTTTAGTTTCTCTTTTGCGGAAATTCTATCATTCTTCAGAAGTAACATTCATCACAACTAAAATTAATTTTCTTTACCGGCGCCAATTGAGCTATAGTTAGAAATTAGTGCATCGTCATAATTGGAAATTCTCCAAATAAACTAATGTTCCTCTTTGTGTAAAAACAAATTACAATTTAGCAAAGCTGAAGCCATATCACATGATTGTACCACAAGTGCAAGTATGTATTATTATTAGTGCAAGTGAGCAGCGAAGGTCAAAAGCAGGTCCAATTGATGAATAAATTTTATCGTTGTAAGAAGTAGAGAAAATATTTCAGTAACACAAATGTATTTATTTTTATAATTTACACATGACACGAAATTGATGCTTGCACAAATTGTCTGGAAACTGACGAGAAATTGTATTTCATTCGCCAAATAGTTTTCACACCTTAAAACGGGTTAATTTGCAGCGACTGTGGTTACTTTGACTCAAATTTGCTTCACTAGTGCTGACGCCTTGGGATGGTTTGGTTATTTGTATTAATGAATATATTATTTTTTTTGGATTGGACCTGTTCTATCTGAAGCAACCAACAAGTAGCATCCATGATTTAGCCATTTTTTCGTTTGCCACAAACATACTAAGGGATAAAGTAACGTTTTTATTGTAATAGAAATAGTGATATTGATGTTGATTTACTACAAAATGGCAGTTGATTACCTGTGATTAAGATGAATATATTATGGATTACGATGAATCGAACACGCATGGAAGTAAGTCACATTCGTATATTTCACTGGAGACAGGTTTCATATAAGAATTTTGGGTGATGATACCCTGATACTCGCCATTCTCTCCACCGTGTTCCCCAGCCTTGGCAGTGGAGGGTGGAGGATCTGCTTCGCACACAGAAGGTGTAGTCCAGTGGCTTGGAGACAACGTCAGTTTTATTACGTTGAATGGAGGTTACAATAGAGGGGATATCACCTCCGCGACTCGCTCCTTTGACAGAGGACCCTGCATCGCAGAGGCGGTTCTGCTGGCCGCGGGCAGGGAGGGGAGGCAGTGGGCGTGGCGTCTTGTATCGCCCTGGGCGTGGCGGGCGACTCGTACCTTTGTTTGTTTCTGGCCGCCCCAGCCACTACAGCACCCGCCCGCCCGCCCGCTCGCTCGCCTGTTTCCTTATTAAATCCCCCTTTACTCTCTGGAGGAGCGAGCAAGCGAGCGAGCGGCCGGGCAAAAAACCGGCATTCTTGGGCCAGTTTATTTCATAAGCGTCTGGCGAACGACGCCGCCGCGCGGGGCTTCGCGCTGCCGAGAGCAGAGGGCGCGAAGAGAGCGGGCGAAGGGCTCTCCCCCTCCGCCACCCACAGCCTCGCGGCCGGTGGCTGCACCGGCATACGCGGTGAACCGAACTGCGTAAAGAAATGCATGCAATTCCACCAGTGTCCTCTCTATGAATGATTTCAACAACTTCATATTAATGCAAAGCAAGAGTGAATGCAGTCAAAATTGAAGCAATAGCTGGAGAGAGTGTAAATAAATTAAAACCACACAGAACGTTGTAATAATTAATCAAGAAACAAAACGCATAAGTTGATGTGTTAGCTTTATATTTTTCTGTAATTATTTAAAAGTAAAATGTTCACTGAATTGCCATAAATCTTTGTGTTTTGATCTTGCTAATTTTTCTCTTTCATTTCCTGTTACTATTTTATTATGTATATTGAAATAATAATAATAAAAATAACAATAGTACACTCAAATCAGTGATTTGGGATCCCTAACCTCGACACACCGACAGGCTCTCGGATGGTTCATGAAGGAAAATGCATATATTGATCCGAAACATGGTATACATACTCTCCAGAACGATGAATAAAGAACCAAATGAAATTGAAGAATCAGTTTATACCTTAGTCGTCATCAGTATATTTTATTTCTCTGATGTCACAATCTATCATTCTTAAGCTAAACAACCGAATTTGACATGTAAAATTTACATTTAAGTTTTGATTTTTTTTGTAAACAAATCATTTTATTACAACCGAATGAATTTGCAGGAAAGCAGAGATAAATTAAAGTATAATCATCAGAGTATGTAATTTCGTAATTTCAAAATTTCAAAGAAAATTACTGGACAGTTTGGGTATGACCTAAGATCTCGTCTATTGTTTGATGGATTAAGAAATACAAATTAATACGTTTTCGCGAAATACATATAAATTCAAACGATAAATGTAGATAATTTCCGAATAATTACCAAACCAACTACACGTAATTGTAATGGTTCTTTTGAACTTGTAAGTAATGTCCTTATTTGTCTAACGTCTTTCCCGCACTTCCCAAACCTCGTGTGAGCTACCAGCCCGCCAATCGCGGTCGGTGTTAAGTTATTATACCCTCCTAACATGGCGACCGCCGCTGTTCCGCCTGCTTGGCGAACATAATGCCGCGCGCAAAAAGCCGCGGCTATCGCGGCGGCGTATCGCGGAATACGCAGCCGTCTCAGGCCGCGGCCCTTCGCCCGTCGCCGCCGCCGCCGCCGCCGCCGCCGCGTGATTTAGGGAGGAGAGTAATTGTATTTCATTTTCGCGGGAAACCACAATGACGCGGCGGGACGTTTTCCAGCGCCCCGACGAGATCTTCGAGACGGTGTGTTGTGTTGTGAGAAAAGGTCTCCGAGGTCGTTGCCCTCGCTTCATTTTAGGCTATAATACGGCCAGAAAATGTTACTAATACCATACAAACGTTTTTGAAAGTTATTTGAGTAATACTTGTACTTCTCGCATTCTTTATAATGGAATGTTAAAGGTTGATAGCAAATTTTACAAGCACGTGAAAACGAAGTCGTTGGTCCTTGAAATGATAAGTGAAGTATGTAATTTCCTAGTAATTTGGTCATCACGTTACTAAACCACAAGATATGTAAGTAAATGTGTGTTTTTTTTCGTGGTATATTCGAAGTAAAATAATTGAGTAGTATTTTTTTCTTTAGAAATTATGATTATTCAACAGTTTCTTTAGGAAATACTTTCAGTTCAAAGATAAATCAAGAGGTCTTTCGCAGAAATGATCAGACAAATTTCTAGTAGAATAATTTTGGTACAGTCGAAGCGTCTGGGAACGCGGATCAAAGAAGAGTAGACGATTGAGCATGTCGTTGCATCACCCAGGTGCAGCGCAAGAACTTGCAAGTGCTAAGGCATGTTGTTCTCGGAAACAAATCGCGTGACGAAGGCAGTAGCGCTTTCGCACCTTGGTCGCTACGCCATCGACACACCATTTATTTTTATGACGCAATGCAGATCGCGAAGCGACGGATTCGCCTGTCGACCACCCACCGCGGGAACGTGCCTCGGCGGTTTCTGGAATGCGTATGTGACTTTACAGTATTCGTTACTCGCTACTTGTTGCCTCACATCCGTCTACTCACCGAGTTTAGCTTAGAGCCAGCATTGGCGCCGTCTCTATGGCCACTTACCAAGAGGTTCAAGGATTGGAATCCTAGTGATGGCGGATTCTTGACGCTAGCTAAACGACAACACTTGGGTTTATAGAGCTACATAGAGCTCTTGGAGCTTAGAACACATAGAACACTTAGAGCTACATAGAGATACGTAAATCAGCTGTCACAGTGTCATCCAATCGGAAGGTTGAACGTCACCATAGTGACGTCACTATAATGACGTGTAAGCTCCCCATTGAATGACACCATAACTGCTGATGACCTGTCAGAGGCAGCTGTAAATAACGCAGTATGGGTCCAATTCAGTCGCTGTCTGGAGGAGAATTCTAGCGGTCGGCTGCTCTGATCGGTACTTTTCCGTGGTTTCTCCGATGCAATAGGTTGCTCCGATGCTCCGGCTCGGGCCACGGACCGCGCGCGAATTTTCTTGTTTCTTGCCCTCCTTCCTCTTCCCTAACGTACTGACCAGTCGGGAGCTTAGAGCTCGACCCGCCTGCGGCAGTGCCCTGTTTGGCAATATCTGGTTGCGGAATTCTTCCGTAATGTGACGTGTAGGTTGGCGCCGGATCCAGTAGAGAGGCACACCGCTATCTCTAGGCATAAAAAATATCCACTACTCCAACGGGAGTAATGACCATAACAGTTGACGTGCCCGGAAACATCAATGAATATATCGATCAGTCCCCATTCCTCCGTCGACCGCCGCGCCAGCGCCCGAGCCGGGAAGGCGGCAGGCGGCGGCGGAGCGCACTTTCCCTGGCGAATGAAAGAAAGGCGTGGCCGGGCCGGGCCGGGCCGCGCCGCCCCGGGCGACCCGCGCAGGCGCCGCGCCGTTTAGCGCGGAATCTGAACCAGCGCCCGGAGAAAGCGCCCCTGCCCGCCCGCCCGTCCGCCGCCATTTGCATACGCGGCGGGGGCAACGACGCACTCACGGTTCGCGACCGGCAGCACCCGAATCTCACGCAGCGATTCTATACAATCCTCGGATATTTTACACAATCAGAATATGAAATTTCACGACTCAGGAATTTCATGATCAGAATATGACTAAATTGTTACAATTTAGTCATAAAATGCAAGAAAAGTTACAGCACACAATAATTCGCGTTCACATGCCTCACCAGGAACATTTAAACTCTTTAAAGCAAGATAAAAACAAGCAAACATTATCGGTATCCACAGGACACCAATAGAATAAAAAATCACCAAAAAAGTATGGCATTTCAAAAGAGAGTACAAATATACATACTTGTAGCACGTCGTAATATTTGGATTGAAAAAAAACAAACAATAAATTATGAAATGGTAGCTCTACGCTAAGTCTAATGGCGATTTGAGGTGACGTTCCATGTTTCAATTGTCAAAAAAAGCGAAGTATACTACAGAATTGGGGTTATAAAGTACAACTCCATATTGGTTATTGAATAACCAAACAATCTGTTTCTTAAAAATGACACAATTTGGAGAGGAGGTTGTTGACAATGCTTAATGTAACACTTTTAGACAATTTTCAATTCATGAACCTAATTTTGTTTATAACAGTGTCCTATTTGTTAAACTAGTGCTCTTTATTTTTTTCAATTTCCCAACCTTTGCCCTGAGGTACATGTAACGCAAGGCACTGTGCCATTTACTCCCAGCCACATATTGGGAATTAAATAGGTGAAGCAATTTCTAACTGATAACTAACCCGGCGTTTCAACTTGGGTGGTTTCCGGAAAATTTACGAGAGATTCAAGGATGATTACGTCAGGTGCATTAAATGCAAACGCCCATGCCTAAGGCCACACGACCCCTTGCACAGGAGCATTTGCATAGGCACTTCCCTTGCACTTCCCGGCAGAGGCAAACCCCTTGCATAGGCACTTCCACCTAGCAATGACGACTACCCTTATCGGTGTTTTTGGCTTAATTTATTTTGGTTGTATGCTAACGGTTTTCAATTGTCCCCCCCCCCCCGAGACCACCATCCTTTCTCTGAAAGCGTCACTGGTGGTAAAAGAGGAGTAACGGGTGTGAATGAAGAGGGAAGTTCGCTTTCCTCTGTCGCTTGGAATATTGACGCGCCACGTCGCCAACGTTCGATGGAACTTCACTTGATTACCTCTGGTGGTACTGGTCAACGACAAGGTATTGTCGATTGAGTGTAATCAATTCAAGCACCCGTGTGTGTGTGTTAGAAAAGGATAAATCAAAAAGAATTTACTTGAATCACATTCAAACTTTTCTTCACGAAGATATTTAAATCCTATTGAGACTCCCGTTTGTTTGTTCTTTTATCAAAAATTTAAAAGTATGTGCAAACTAAATGATATTATTGTTTATCAAAAAAGTTACGGTAGGCTGTCTTGCTTGGTAAGAATTCCGGTTTCAAAAAAGCAATAGTGTTAATTACGACATACAGCGACCTCCTGCTTGTCACTAATGCGTGGCGATTGTCTGCTTATCATCATAATTACCTCGTTTGGAGCTGCTGGCAAGAAATCATAAAGCTGTTGGCGGTTTTCAGAATGCTCTATCGCGGAAACGACTGCTTAGAATTATTGTTCAAAAGGAAAGAAATGGTTATTACGGATTAATTCAGAGAATGAAATTTAAGTAAGGCCATCTATTTGTTAAGGTAATAAGTTGACTTCTTATCCTGACCTCAAGAAGTTTCATAACATTCTCGTTAAATTTTGTTCACTAAAATACTTACTTTGTGTTTCAAATGGTTGCTGATAAAATAAGAGGAAATGATTAAAGAACAATTATGAAAATAATTTCTGTACCCTGTTTTCCGCCTCTTGATACATTATTGTCCTTCAAATAGCCCAAAAGTCCACACGAGAACGCCAAAATATTCAAGTAGTAAAAGTGGGTGCTTGACATAAACCACTTGGATATACCAGTAGTTACAGTTCATTGATGGATTGTTAGAGTTTAAATTCCAAGCATTTATTTAAACATTTGCAAGACGACACCCCACATTTACATTTACAGTATTGTAAATGTAAATTACAATACTGTTAAAATGTTGTTACACATTGTCTGTATTAATAGGAAAACGCCATTTTTCAGTTGCAAGATTTATGATCTCTAGCATCCTAATTATGTAGTTCAACTTTTGTTTAAAGCGTAGGGAAAGGTGTTATGAGGACTGAGCCATTTGGTCTAGGGGATGTATTCATAAGTGCGCGAATTCGGATCCCAGCGTGATGTAATATTTGTGAGGTTTGAAAACAATTTTCGGGTTCAAGTATTGTAATATTACATAACCGTTTCTAATAAAGTGAGAAAGCACGTGCTGTTGTAGCGTTAGTAATTTCACAATGTCGTCTTATATTGTGGTGCGCGTGGTTCCGAGGCCGTAAATAGATGAACGCATTGTGTGAAAGCCATGTGCCGGCCGGCCGGCCGCCGGCTGGCGGGGCCGGGCGAGTGAATGGCGGGGCGGGTGGCGAGTGACGCGCGCGAGGGGCACTGGGCGGCGCGACCCCGTCCGTCAGCGGCGCGTGCCAGGGCGGGCGGGCGAGCGCCCCAGCGCCAGGCGGCGTCGCGCCCGCTAGCCCACTCGCCGCCACCCGCCCCTATCGCCCCACTCGCCCCTCTGGCCACACGCACCTCGCTCGCTCCCACAAGCCTCCTCTCTCCTCCACTCTCCGCTACTCTCCGCCGTTCTCCGTCACTCCCCGCCACTCGCGCCCTCCCGTCCCCGCTCGCTCCCACTAGCCCCCACTGCCCCCATTCCCCCCACTCCCCTCACTCGCCCCCACTCGCCCCTATTCGCCCTACTCGACCCCAGTCGCTTCTTCTCGTTCCCACTGGTCTCCACTCGTCCCCACTCGCCCCCACTCACCCTCACTCGCCCCACTCGAACTCCCACTCGCCCCCACTCGCCCTCACTCGCCCCCACTCACCCCCACGCGCCCCCACTCGCTCCCACTCGCCCCCACTCGCCACTACTCACCCCCGCTCGCCCCCGCTCGGACCCCCTCGCCCACTCTTCCCGCTCGCCCTCTCTCGTGTCCGCTCGTGTCTTTTTCGTAAAAAAAAAGAGCGTTTAAATCGAGTTTTATGGGTGATGGACTTATACGGGAACTTTCTTTTCGTATGCGAATACATTTTTTCTCTTGTTCGGCCTTCACATTGTCTGCCTTTTAAAACAATCAAGTGTTTATCGCAATAAGGTCACCCAAATCGCAATGAACTTATGGAATTTAAGTTTAGTATTCATGCCAGTTCGATTGCTAGAAAGAAAAAAAATTACGCTTCCTTTTCAAAAGAATAGTCTTGATTAGAAATATACTCTCTTTTCAATTTGTTATTTTTGACTTTCAAAGGAAGAATAAAATTTAAAGAATGGATCAGTAATATTCAATATCATATATAAATATATCAATAAACCTTTTGTTTCTATCACATATTTGTATTGGTCCACTATTTTGCGTCCTTCTTCACGAGTTGCCAGTTTCAACGCCTATCATTTGCGCGTACTTCGGTGTACATTGAAAAACCTATATATACAAGCTATTCCAGGGGAACTACTACTCGCATTAAAACGTCGCGTCGCTAAAACACACTCGCCCTTTCGCAATATGACACCGTGTCCCTGTTTGCCCTGGCACACGCACCGGAAGTGCTAATGAGCACGCTCTTAAACGCTTCGCGTCCGAACAAACACGAGCGAGCAAACGATGTCTCGGAGCCTTGCGGTACCCCAGTGCCCCGTAGCGGCCCATCCCGACCCCCAGTCACTGCTCCGCCGCCGCTCCCGCCGCCGCTCGGTCCCCGCTCCTCCCCGTCACCGCCCCCGCTCCGCTCCCGTCTACGCCCCCGCCTCGACCCCTGCTCCCGCTCCTGCAACTCCCCTGCCCTGCTTCCTCCCCCACCGCAGTCCCCGCTGGCGCCCTCGCCCAGCCCCCGTTTCCGCCCCGCTCCCGCCTCACCTCGCCTGGCGTATTTTGCGCGCGGCGCTGGGCGTGTTTTTGCGCGTGTATCCGCCCGCAACGCACTTCTGCGCGTTGCGTCGCGTCGCGCTGCACGTGGCCGGGGCGGGGCGGGTCGGAGCTTTTTGCGCGCGCCGTGTGAAACGCGGCCCGCTCTCCTCGCGGTGCTAATTTCCACGCAGCTTTTCTTGCGCGCGGACGCTTCCGCCTGGAGTCGCCAGGTGCGCCTGCACGCGGTGCAGCGAGAGGGCCTGGATGCAGAGAGAAGCGCATCCTCAACATTTGGTGCCCTCTCTTTCGAACGTTACGCCAGCCAGCATTCCCTAGTGATGGAGAAATGTTAATCACTAGGGGGCGGATATTGACGACGTAAAACATTGCTAAAAAAGATCAATAAAATGCTCTTAAAATGTCTTAAAAATGCCCTAAAAGCAAAGAAAAATGACGGGAAAATGTTCTCAAAACCAGTTCGGATGAACAATTTAAATCTTTGGACATGTTACTAATGTAATCGAGGCTTCTTTCTTTCGTTCAAGTGAACTCAACTTGCAAACGTTTGGTTTGGACTGTTCTTTACCAGGTCTCTGTCTTTAGTTTTCGCGAAATCGGCTGAACCGCCAATGGCGCTGACAGGTGTCATAGGAACCTTAGATTACATACAATGTGCAGTTATTGGCAATGGCGGGGCCATGGTTATGTCCTTAGTTAACGTTTTCGTTGAATGTCCTAAAGGTGGAGGCGCCGGCCATGGTGGTGTGGGGTGAGGAGGGGTATGTGAGTGTGAGTGGTAGATGTGAAGGGGAAAGTGGATGGGGTCGGGGTGAGGCAGGAACAGAAAGCAACCCTCTTGCGTATACGTGTTTGTCAAGGAATGGCAGGTGCTGCATGCGCAGAATGTCTCTCAAGAAGCTTTTGTCACTCTTTTTGCGACAGGACATATGGAAAGGGGAGGTATTTCGACATTGGACGCGTGTGTGGTGAGAAAAAGTACGTTTGTCTTAGCATTGTTCTTGTTTATGTAATGAAAGCATTGTGTTCATACTACGAAATTGCTGCGTGTATTATAAGAGACTTACTTCATAATGATGCCATTACAATTACATACACATACTCATCGCTGTTAATTCGGGGTACAAATGTTCTTTTATATTTACTACCGCCAGTACTTGTGTCAGAACCTCGGAAATCGAATTCCTCGACTTCGACCCAAATCAACCTCGAACCCGAATTCCTTTGTATTTCAAAATATGTGTTCGTAATGAAAACGTAGGCCTCCATGACAGGAGTCCATAGCTTCTTGGCTGGCCGGGTGACTCCGCGAACTAGGCGCGGTTGCCACGACTCTTTAGCAATTTTTACCTGGGACGTGGCGACTCCCCGACAGCTAAGAATCTATGAATTCGAAATCCTTCGGTTTGTTACAAACATACATGATAATAAATGACTCGAAGCGAGTGATGTCAAAACATTTTAAAAGTAATATTTTACCCTCTAAAGTTCGATATGTTAATGTAGATTCCAGTGCATTCAGACGTGATGATCATTGTGCTCTGTTTGTAATCTTTCACCTTGCTACAAACATGTAATAAAGTACCCGATGCTTATGATGCCGCAACATTTCAAAAGTCACAACGGGAAGCGAGCAACGATTTCTGTGGCCGTATGCGTTCCTGACATACCGCTGGGCCAGTCCATCCCGGCGTCAGCGGGGGTGGCGTTGCCCTAGTTCGGGGTGCGGGGTTGGCGAGCGGTCAGCCTGCACATCTGAACACCAAACCAGCACGGCCCGGGCGGAGGGCGAGCGTCGAAGATGTCGCAAGGCGCCGACGCCTCACCACATGGTGGTGGCTGAGCAGTGCGGGTTTGATCGCAGGGCGGGAGGCGGGGTTGGCCTGGAGGTGGCCGGGGCGGAGGAGAGCTCGCGGGCTGCCCCGGGGGGCCGTTGCTGCTTCGCGTGTGCGCACGTCGGCGGTGGCGGGGGAAGGGGGAGGGGCGGGCGGCAGTTGCCGGATGCGCCCGTGCTCACGTGGCCAGTCTCCGCCGGCGACTCGCCGAGATTCGATCGGTGACCCGCGGCCAGCTCCTGATTGCTGAATCAATGGCTCGTTTACTGCGAGCTTGATTAATCTATTATATCTCATAGGTGGCGTTCACACCTTTAATGAGTGACGTGGAGATTCTGAAACATCTAAGTAATTACAGGTGTGCCGAAAAGAATTTGACACATCAGGGTCAGCCATATAGTTGTTCTTGTTATGTTAATATAAAGGCAAAGATATTAATAAATGAAACAAAATTCAACTTCTGCACCTACTTGTAAACCAACATTCCTCAAGAATTCCATTGAAAAGAATATATTATTTTGAAGATAACGCTTGCACATCGGTCTTAAAAATGGCCAAATTATGGACTCATTAGCTTGGAATGCGGTTCTAAGAGCCTTATTCCGCAAAATACTCGATGATATAACCGGTAACGTAGTTTGCAGTTCCAATTTTTGTTGTGAAACATTGTCGCAACACGCCTTCTGTTAAATTGTCGCCATCTGTCGTGAACGGGATCAGTAGGTTCTTGTACAATTCCATTTCGTATGAGGAAACACTTAAGTTCGCATTTACTTGCACAGCAGCGCGTCAGGTTTCATTCAAGTGTTGCTAATAAGCAACGTGTGGTGGCGCTGTGGTTAGAGTCGCCATCCGGCCTGGCGGGATGGAAAGCGACCACGGGCCTCCCGAAGACCTTTTTGTGGTCTCTTTCTATTCGCGGCGGAGAAGGAGAGCGCGTGACGTGATAGCCCGTAGGCTATTTCTCCTTCCTTGATCTTTCAAAAATCTCCATCAGAAAGTTCGTTCGGCGCCTCTCAGGCCTTGGGAACAGGTTTTCTGAACGTTGATGTTCACTATTTACTTACGGTGAGAAGATTGTATACACCCCGAGCCCAGCGTGTAGTGTTAACTTGAAAAGAAATAACTTACGGTTATATACATACATATGCATTATTTTAATCGTCCATCAGGAATCTGTCGATTGTAGAGGGGAGTAATTCTTCACCTACAATTTTTTTCGCAGAGACGATGAAGTAAATTGGATTTGTATGCTCCAAGGAAGTAAGCGATTTAGTTGATCTGTACATTGCGGAAGTGTGTTTCAATGAGATTCAGATTAACCACCGTGACTAACGTGGACTCGCCAGTACTTTGGATACGTCCGTTTCGGAACAAAAGAGACTAACACAACGATGATATAATATGGATACTTATTTATGAACGGTGGCGTGCTTTAGAATGTACACATCCTGTAGGTGTTGACCGTTCAACTTATAAAGGAAAATTGACCCCATTTGTGTTGATGTGTAATGCATGAATGTATAAAATATAAACCCTAATGGATGAGGATAGCTCCGGGCGGATTTGGCACAAGACTGGGATCAGCCTCACAAATGCAGACTATTAATGAATTTTATAGATATTTTATGGCAAGTGAATGAGATGTTATTATTACGGACTTCCGCGGCGAATGGGCAACATTACATTACCGGCGATCGGCGAAGGAAACAAAAAAACCGTTTAGTGTTTTACCGCGCTAGCGCCCGCAAATTCATTAACGAAAACGGCTGTTTTGGTTAGGCAAGCTATAATCATTGTCGGGCGTGCGATGGGCCGTGGACAGCAAATAGATTCCACCCTCGCGGCGGGGCCGGAGGCGGGGGCGGGGGTGGGGGTGGGGTGTTGCGGGGGTGGGCCTCTAATTGCCGGAGGTCTTGGGTGCGTGCGTGCGTGTGGCGCGGCGGTGCGTCCGTGTGCGTGCTCCTATTATCCGCGCTCGCGGCCGCGGTGCGTGAAAAATAACATCCGGCCTGGGGCGGGGGCGAGGGGTTGGCGCGGGCGGGGGGGGGGGGCGCTGGGGAGCCGCGTGTTGACGCCGCGTCGCCGCGCGCGCGCTCTTGCGCCTTTGATGTGGGAGGCCCCAGCGCGTCGCGTTGGGAGTCCGCTTCCGCTTTGTTCACGGGACGTAAAGCGACTTTGGATGGGGTCACCCCGGAACACGGCGTTGTCTTGGACCCAGCGGGTAATTGTTTCCAATTATAGTTAATGAATTGAAACTGACGCGTGGCACACCTAGGGTGTACGAGGAGGTACAGACGGGCCTTCTGTTCCAGGCTTCTGGGGTTGCAAATCCGCGGTTGTCACGGATGTTTGTTATTGAGCTTTTTATGTTGCTTGATGGGGGTCTTTCAATGCACAGTTCTTCATCCGTGATAGTTCTGCTTGTAAATGAGTGATTTCCGAATGATGAAACTACTTTAGGTGTTTTAATAGATCATCGGGGTCAGGATCTAAAATAGAAAGGATATGAATAAAAAAATTTTCCACACATTATTTTGACAGCAACAATTAAATGGCCAGTTATAGATGTTGCCGTGCGTCGGTACACTTTGAAGGGTTACAATCGCGTCAGTGATAAGTATCTAACAAGACCTAAACACGCCTTTAACGTCTTTTGCCAAATGACTAATGATGCTGTCCAATGTCCTCCTCCTCTACATCTCTTCATGAAACTATCTATTTCTAATTGTCTCCTTACATCTTAAAAACAATTTAGAAAAGCAAAAATGGCATTGGCTGTAGTATGAAACACTTCAATGAAAGATGTACTAACTAAAAATAATGTAATGTTATTTTTAATTACAGCAATTTGAATATTTCGAAGGATCTTCACGATCTCCTATTCCAGTCGCTTGCCGCTATTTTGTCACTGTCAGAGGTGCTCGTCTTGGCGGCCTTCTGTGTATAATTGATATGCAGCCTGATAGCGCCAAATAGCTGCCAGTAAGAAGGAGGAAAAATCGATGGCTCAGCGCCACAATGATTTGCTCGGATGTCTGTGACGCGAATCGACAAACTCTTTCTTAACGCGGCGGTGATTCGTCCCTGTTCGACGCTCGAATCACGTCAGAGATGCTAACGAGACATAATAAATTTACGCACATCCAATCCACATTTTCATGTTTCTCAGTAGATTTCTTCTCTTACAGAAAGTAATGAAAATTTTCAAAATATAATATTAGCTTATCAACTCCGTATTATCTATTTTGCTTTTCTGATACAAAAAATGATTACTGAAACTTTGTTGAAATTTATTTTGAGTTGTATGTCCTTCAACTTGCATTTTTCTGGAATATTATATTTTATAGAATTATATGAATGAATATTCAAATCCAGTAATGATCATTGTGCTATAGGTTTCAAACGACGCCTTTCCCAAATTACATTTAAGTAACAGTAAAACGAGTTCATTAGAATTACATGAACGTAATTATACTTTTCTTCCTGTTTTCGAAGGAATATATAAATGGATGCATGCTAGCACCGTTACTAAAACTTCATCAATAAATTTGAAGTGTCAGCTGACAAAATATTCATGATTAATTATATCTTTGATTATTTTAACAGACGAGGCAACATTGATTCAAAGAGCCGGTATATGTGAAGAATAAAATTATCGCGTTCGAAGTTTAAATACGTATACATTGTTACATACACAATCATTGGCTTACAGTGCGATTATTAACCTTTTGCAGCACTGTTTGACTGTACTCGTCTCCACCCAGATTATTCCTTATAGAAAATCCCTTTTATCAGTCTGTATTAATTTCTATCAATGCTGTCCTCGAATAATGCTTTCCTATTATTTTTGCTCTCTTTGACTTGTATAAAGAGGAAAATATTTATTGCCTGCGTTGGCAATATAAATCGCTATCACTGTATACATGATGAGACAAAGTGATTCTTATCAAATATTAGAAATAAATATGTACACCGTTCTTTTAGCTTTGATCCTTTTTCATTCTCTTATATTCAACTTTTTAGTATCGCACACAATTTCAGAAAAGTTATTTGAAATGAAGGAAAAGTGGGAAACGAACTCTTTGAAAGGAAAATTATAATCGGTTGTAGAAACGACCACATCCGGTCAGGCAGCTCCGAGACAACATCTTCCACCAGCTGAGCAAGTGAGCCGACGCTCGGCGGGTCTGCTTTCTCCGAGAGCAACCCCTCTTACGCGGCCCCGCCCCCGCAGACGGCTCCGCGAACAATCGCCGAGAACAATTGTTTTTCGGAGAGCGTCGGAGCGTCGAAACCTGAACAGAGAGGCCGGCCATTTCCCCATTACTCAGCAGGTCGGCCGCGCCGCCCCCAATGACACACTCAATTTCTCGGGCGTCTCGCCGCGTCTTCCCGCGCCGCCTCACATAAATCATCCCTTATCTCCCGCTTTGACGCGCATTAGGATGTCGGACATTAATTTTTTCGCGTTATCACACGAGCTGTCTCATTAAGGGCAGAAGTGAAAACGGATTGAGCGGGAAACTGAAAGCCGGGAAGGGGGGAGGGGGGGTCGGAAAGGAAGATGTCGCGCCGTGGGGGGCCCAAGGCGATTTGTGTGTGGGATCAATGGTCGAGGAGGTCGTGAGTTCATGAACTGTATTGCCTCATTCTGGCAGTCAAGTGAGCTTTTGCTAGTTCTTTATCCACTGATTCAGGACGAGATTAAGAGTTAAAGCAGTTTGATTATTGATCAATAATCATTCTGTTCTGTTCAAATATTCTTCCTTCCATCAAACACTTCCAACATGCTATTTATCACTTCTTCAAAACTTTGTTCATAAGTTCAAAGAGATTAGATGCGTAGAGTCGATAATTTCCTCGACTAACACATCGGTTATGAAACTTCTGTCTAAACAAAGTTAAAATATCAAAGACTGATGTTAAACGACTCGTTTACTGACGTCACTGACGGTCTACTACGTATTAACATTTATATTCTGAGTGCGTCGAATCAAGTGACATATTATTCCAGTTTTATAATGTACGTTCTCTTGTTCATTGTCTTCATATCGCGAAGTTGTTGCCGAATGAAACTTCAATCGCTCAACAAAGGAAAGTTCCCTTCGTGAATAAATATCATCCAATTTAATATTAGATGAGTGCGGATTCTGTAAGTCTAGAGGTAGTATGCTATATTAATATTTATTTATAAATTACAAGATAGAAAACATGTGTAAAATAATTCTGATTTTTTATGAGACTAATGGATTTAGTATTGTATTGGCATTCGGAGTAGCATGAAGGGCAAGAAACCACACGAGTGTGATGAAAACAGTCCGTAAAAAGCAAAGAAATGACACGTGGAAGTATGGAAGCGAAGGAGCCGTTGGCAATGGGTCTGCAGCTGCTCCGCGGCGCTGCCCTCTCGCCACCTTTAGTCTCTAGATACAGGGAGAAGCGCATTCCATTGTTGCAACGATTCCGCCATTTTATATCCAGTTGACAGAAGAATTAAAACTGTATGGTATTGTGTGTGTTGAGAAACATAATTCTATCCCAAACCAATATTAATATTCTTGAAAATCTCCATAACGCCACAAATTATTATTTCTGTTTAACGTCTGAATTCTGCTTGATGGGGCTATCGGGTAAGAGGATATTAAATGGCGTTGGTTGCGCTACTCTCTGTATATAGGGACTCTGGCCACGGTATAACCAGTATGTTCACTCTCGGCCAATTCCATTGAAAAAGTTTTTTCGATTATGTGACGTCCGTCATGTTCTTGGTATAACACCCAGCGCGCGAAATACATAATTACTACATTTAAAATTATTTTCTTACATTTATTTTATTCACTAGTTCAATTCATTTTATTATTCTATCCATTTCATTCAAATTCCACGTCCTCTGAAACAAATTAAACACATACATTCAGTTCTCGTATGATTTCCGAATGTATCCGCTGAAATTCTATTGGCTGACAACCAAGAACATGGCCAAGGGTCTACCCAGCGTAAAACTAGATTTTGGAGCAAGTGAACGTTCTGGTTGTACTGTGCTCTGGCCGCCTCTAGTCCCCGGGCACTGAACCGGCGCCGATCGCGCTCCGCCTGCGGGCGGGCGGGCGGGCGGGCGGGCGGGCGGGCGGGCGGGCGGGCGGGCGGGCGGGCGGGCGTCGGCGCTGGCCCCGGACCGTCCGTCACGCGGTCACGCGCTCCACTTAGGGCTCATCGCGGCGCGGGGCGATCCGTCTTCGCGGGCGACGGGGCGTCGGGGGCGGGGCGCGGCGGGGCGGGGAGGCTGGCGCGTTATGTAAGGCGGACGTGCGCTGCTGTGCACGCGGCGGAATGCGGCGCGTGACAGACGCCCGGGACGTGACACGTCCGCGACGCCGTCCATCACTCCGCGTGCCCCGAGCACGCGTGAACGCACGGCGCGCGCGACGAGGCGACCTTTGGCGCGGCGCGACGCTGCGCGCACGCCCCGGTTGGCGAAAGTGCGCGCGCACGCCCCTCCGCCCCTCTCGCCTCCGGGGCAGCCTCGAGATCCCTTGCAATGCGCTGACGACACGCGTGGAAGGAGTCTAGAACGTCACTATAGGGCTAACACCTCCGATAACTCGAGAGTCTCTGAATATATCCGTTTTTTTTTTTTGCGAAAGTGGCTTGAAAGACATTACATCCAGAACGATATTTCTTGGGAAGTCAAGAACAAAATTTCTGACACGTGATCGACTACATTCAATCTCGGGAATGATGAAGGAACATTGTGTGTGAGAAAAAAGCATTTAAAACACCCAACAAAATCACTATAGTTGGAATGAGCATGTTTGATGAAAAGTGAGCATTAGATTCCTGATTTAGGGAATCAAATGTGCTGTTATGGAATAAATGTCAATGACACAAGTCATGTTTAGGCATTTTTCACTATTAGTATGCGGCATACAGGAATCTACTCGTTGCAAACGTACTTTTCAGTTTAGGGAAGCATCTTGGTATCTGACCTTCAATATACTTCATTGGTTCTTTCTGCTCTTACTTGAAAGGAAACACATCGAAAGCCTTGTAGCTGTGTAACGTTACTTTGCTCTTCTATCAGAATGAAGAGTGATCAACCTAATTTTTACCACTAGTGCAATAGAGACAAGTCTTCAGTTGCCTGGACTGTTTTAAGCACGACGTTTTGTGCCCACTTTAACGACTCGAGTAAGCATTTTTGATTGTTCAATCAACACTCAAGGCATTTGCACAACAACTGTATTCTGCTGTGTACGATGAACACGTAGGAACAACCCGACGCGAGCAGAATCGTTTCCCGGAGGTGAGGCCGTCGCCGGCGCCAGGTGGTCGCGGCCTGGGTGGATGCGGGCGCGGGCGCGGGCGAGGACGTGGCTGCGCTGGTCCTCGACCTTTGAGGGCGTCGCTGCCCCGGCGAGGGCGCGCCCCGACGCGTGAGTGACGGGGACAAAGGGGCTCGACGGAGGAATGTCAGCGACTGGGCGCGGAAAACGCGCATTTGCAAGCGATGATTTTTTCCTGGAACGGTAGGCCAGAACATGAAGAAATCTAGTAATATCAAAAGGTTATTTTTTTAATTCTAGATTCAGGAAGACAATATTTTTTTTAAAAAAAGAGAATCTTAAACTAATCATACATTTCATCTGTTGATTTGCGGACCTCAGCATTGCTACAAGAACTAAAACTATAATGCTTTTTGAAAAGAAAAAAGAAACGCAGTATGAAAAGATTCGTGGCAGAAACAAAATTTAGCTTTTAGAAGAAAACTCAATAAATAAAAACAACTAAATAAATAAATAAAAACACAAAACAATAACAACCTAAGACCATCTCAAATATTTACTCACGTGTAAATTCAAAAATGGTATTTCGAAGCTTTACTTCTCGGTTTTATATCAGTGTGACTCGTCTTTTCAAGCGGTTGCCATTTAAAACTATGGGCTCGTCAATGTGCTTATTCATTTAGTTTTGCTGATGATCGTAAGGAGAGAGCTTAAGAGAATAATGGATACGAATCATTTAAACGCGAAAGAAAGAAAACACGCTTAGGAAAGTCGTTTTGTTAATGATTCCTTCGTGAAAGAAATTAATAGAATTTTCTTTCGTTTGGTGACGCCAGTCCTAGAGTACACGAATAGGAACGAGAGAAGCGATTCTTCTGCTCGCAAAGAGGAGGACCGCTATCCTCTTCGATGATGAATATGCATCCTAGCACAGATGGATGGCCGCGCGAGCGCCGGCATCAGAACGGAATGCCATTCCGTCACTTGTCAAGCGTCAACCCAGGTTGTTCACCGCTCAGATATCAAGCGCCGTTGAGGATTCCCAAATATGCTGGCCGAGCGACGGGGCTCGCGGCGCCGCGGGCAGATACCGGCACGTGAAGCGGCGGCGGCGGCGGCGGCGGCGGCGGCGGCGGCGGCGGCGGTGGCGGCGGCGGTGCCTGGTCGTCGGGACCCATGTTTAATGTAACAAGAGCGGGCGCCGGCGGAGGTGAGGACGGCTCGAATCGCAGCCGCTCCCATCGCATTTGAATTGAATGGCCCCGCGGCGGCGCGGCGCGCGGGACGGGCCTTCGAGGTGACACTGCGGCGCGGCCGAAGCCGGATTCGGCGCTCGCACCCGCCGCCAGGGACCACGGGAGGGACCGGGTCCACGCGACGGGGTCCTCAGTCGGGAGGAATTGGACTGGCGATGCACTAGTGTGACATACCAACACGTGATGCGTAGAATCAGTCAAATGACTTCGGCGTTTGACGAGGTCGAATCAGTCATCTCACGTCGATTTACTTTGGGCGAGGAAGCTTCGTCCTCGGCATTTTCATAATTCCATGTTGTCTTCCAATGATGCAACAAGAATAGAGTTTATCCATAGGAGATACTAGAAAGAACAATTAAACAGTTGATGTTATTGAGAAAATGGAAAGGTACTCGTAGGGTGTAACGTATTCATATCTTATTACCAAAAGTATGTAGTATATCCTCCGTGATATAAAATGAAATACTCATAGGTTTCGGTCCGTACATTCTCTGTTCCATGACACTTTCGTGCTTCTTCAGATTTCCAGAACATTCAACGCGCCGCTTTATTTTGATGCCTTGAAAAAGAATATTTAATAAGACAAAAAGGCAGTCCTATATTAATAAATAATTAGGTTCACCTTTAGGTAGCTTTTTAGTTCCCGAAGTAGAAAACCTTCATAATTGCAATAACACTGTATCAAAATACTGTAGTACAACTCGGGAGCTTGAAGTTCATTATGAAATACAATTTGGCAGATTATTTCTAATGAAAAAAAAACACCAATAACACATTTGTACGTCTGCTATTAAAATCACATTAGAAATACTAGATGCTAAGTTTAACTTCTCACCTATTCTTTTCAAACAAATTAGGGTACCCGTTGACTCTTCTGTTCTTCCTCGTTTGCTATGTCTAACCTCCATTTTTCATTTCTCCTGCAGCATAAATAAAACGGACAGTAAATAAAACAAGCGGTGAATTTTATCTTGAGACTACATCAGAGTGGCGTAAAATTGGCACCCGACACTCGAGATCGTCATTAGGAACGCCAGAGCTGCGCTGGCTGCGGGTGGAGGGAGAAGGAAGACTTACGAGCGCCGCTGTCGATGAGCCGAATAAATGACCGTCTTCGGGGAAACGTCCTGTATTTCTAATGCGCGAGTTCAAAGAAGCTTTCGTATCGCTGGAAGCACGAGTGATATACGGGAGCACTTCGGCCGGATTGTTAAAGCAGCGAGTACACGCGCACTGAAAGACGAATCGGTAACAACGTTCTCGAGGTGCGAGACACACTCGAAATACTTGCCATTAATAAACTAGAGTTAACAGAACTTTCTCACATCTTTAGATTAACAAGCAGATGGTTTGCCATATCCGTAACAATCTATATGCTACAAACATTTTTCTTTTGATTTCCGGATACATATCGACGACTGCCTGAAGATGTGTGGATTATTTTTAAATATATCAATAATGTTTAAAAAAGGCATAACAATAAAATAACTTAAATTTATTATGAATATTTGTGAATATGGGCCTATTGTAGTTACATTTTTAATACTATCATAAATCCTCTTATAATTTCATCATTTTATTCAAGAACGCGTTTCCCAATAGTTGATCAAATAAAATTGAATACTGTCTGGAAATGAAACAGCAAAAAAGCAAAATCAATTAAAAAAAGCAGTTAAATACATTATATACATATATATGTATGCATATATATACATATGTAATGTAAATATATATATATATATATATATATATATATATATATTTGTAGAATTTTCGGAGGGTAAATTGAGGAAAATATGTAAACGTGTTACAGGAACATGTGTGCGACCAGCCCCCATCCTTGCTAATGTTCACTCTAACATCCAATCCCTTTGTAACCATCTCCAAGGACGAAGTTGAGGATGAGTATTGGAAGAGCGTCTGCACATTGGCTGTAAGTTAATGTGGAGGTGTATATAGGTCGGCGAAGCGCTGGCCCGGCACGTCAACCTTCGGCACCGTATGGATTTCCCTTTCTTGGAAGCCGTCAGTCACTTTCCCCGCCGCGCGTGGCGTGTGTCTGTCGATTGCAACCAAGATACGCGGTCGCGTATCGTGCTCTGTATCTGAGGAGGACTCGGGCGTGTAGCGAAGAAAAATATTTTGGAGGAAGAGAAATTTTTTCACTCGAATTTACTCTGAGTCATGAACTTTCTAATGAAATTGTTATCATACTTAGGTTCCATTAGTTTGAAATGTTGAGTCTCAGATAGTAATCTGTCCACGACATGAAATAATTACTCTCAAAGTGCCGTTTTCCGAACTTCTAAATTATCCAAGAAAATTAAGTTGAGATATTTGGAGCGGTTCTACACGATTTCTCTAACTGAGAAAGTGGTAGCCCGAAACATTTGGCCCTCTTTGTGAACGAGTCCAAAATGAAAGGCGAAGAAATAGATCTAGACGTCCTTATAATATTATTTTTTTAATGCATAAACACAAAAGAAACACGCTGAAGCACACGTAGTACTCTGTGCTACGATTCGGTGTCCTTCCATTCTAGTGGTACTGTATGTTAAACAAAGATGGCCCTTCCGGTGTTGCCACTAATTCCGCTTCTAAATTCTGCCATTCCCAATTCATAAAAAACACCATTCCATATTCATTTCTCCTCGTCATCAAGGCTGACACTTCATCGCCTGCCATCGCTACCACTGATATCCCTGTCGGCAGCTCGGCCCGCCTTTGGTGATCCACGTCACTACTCCTCCATCACCACCATTGTCTTCACTGTTCGCTTCCCACTTCACTATAGTCTCCACCTCTCGTCCGTTGCCGTCGCCCCCTTCGCCACATACATGGCCGACTGTCCCCGTTGCCGCCGCCAGCGCCGCCGCCGCCGCCGCCGCTGCTGCCGGTGTCGTAAATCCCGCGCTAGAGCGCGCGTTTGCGGCGGCGGCGTCGAGGAAGCGCCTTGCCGCAGAGGCCACGCCCACTCGCGCAGCGTCGTCCCGATAAATTGCGCTCGGGTACCTTTGAAATTGCAATCATTTCCTTTCGAAGCGCCGCGCCGCGCCGCGCTGCGCCGCGCCGCCGCGGCTTGCCGTCGGTGAGGAAACCGCGCTGCTTTATAGCGGCTATTTAGGCTGAGGCAGAAGCGGAGGCGGGCGCCCGGCAAACAAATTGAAACCATAAAATGCGCCCCCGCTGAACCCTCTGCTCCCCCCCTTCCCACCTCCCCCGTCCGCCTGCCCTTCGCAGAGTATGCGCATTCGATAGGGCGACTCGCGCTGCAGCCGCTCCGCCATGGTTGTTCCAGAGGGGCAGCATCCACTATTTGCAATTTAGTTATCCTGAATTCTGGGCACGCCCAAAAAACTCGTGGGCCAAAATCATGCTCTCTCTATCACACTGCATTTCTCGATGAAGACTACACTCTGCTATTATTTCCCTTTAAAGCTTTTAATGAAATTCAAATAGCATATATAGCAAACTACTTTACTGGCAATGTCAGAGAATGATATTGTTGAGAATTCAATGTAGGAATTATGCATTGTGACAATTTTTTGTGAATTGAAAATGAAAAAGAAATCGACAAGTTTGAAAGCATGAAATGCAACTGAGGGTTCTTAATTCGGTTAAAACACTGCAGTACATTTTCTTTCACGAGTTGAAATAATCGCGTCTGTAGTGTCCGTCCATCGCCGCGCATATTATGCAAGATACAAACTTATTTTTTACTGATAGGTAGCACGAGAATTCTTTTCTGATAGAGCTTCGCTATCATTAGCGACTTCCGTTTAGTATGTACGAACTACGAAGGCATGACGAACGATAAATATTCAACGTAACTCCGCGCGACACGTAAACGAGACAAGCAATCAGTGAATGTGCCGTGGCTCATATACTTCGTGAACTCACTTAAACAGCGTTGAAATTTCTGAATCACTCATGGGAGAATATTACGGTTGATGCCCAAAACCGCGAAATTGTGATACGAAAAGGCTTACCAACACAATTGAACAGAGATAGAAACTTGCGTGCACAATCATGGATCATCGAGGGAATCGGAATATTCCCTACCGAACAACTATAAGATTGATGGAGTTTAAAAAAATGACAATAGATACCGATTTAACGATAAATATTAATGATTAGAAAATATTTTAGAAAACATAAAGTGTAAGAAAACTGGATGAGTAGGTACAGAATGTGAAACTTCTTTTTTTGTAATTATACCGAACCAATACTAAGACGCTTCACCATCACGCACATAAATATTGTGTTCGAAAATTACATTAAAAGGTATCCCGAAAATGTTGATTACAATCTTGAACTAGAAGACTAAATGAGAATACATTCTCTTCCTGAATAATTGTGTTTAATGGAGATAGGCCATTCTTGGAACAAGCTCTTCAACGACTCAACGTCTTTGAAATCGTTGTAGTTTGTTTTAGTATTTAGCACAGCAGAAAACCGCAACAAAGAAGCAATGAAAATCGCACCTTGTCAGCAAGCCTAAGTAGTAGCAACCTTATTACTCGCACGTCGCGCACGTAGAGTGACGCAGGCGGTTTGGAAGCGTCGCGGCCGAGGCGAAGGTTCGCAGCCGACGAGGCCGCACCGGCAAAGGTGGCTCAGGGAAACAACGATGCCACTGCAGTGTCTAAGACAGTGTTGTCAAGGTCGATGCAACGAGTGCCACGACGAAATCGCTCCTCTACGCAGTTCATTACCCCGCCACCAGAGACAACGCCATCCCTATTGTGAAACGGCGGAGTTACTAATAGTTGCCTTTCCCGACGCTAGTTGCGCAGAGAAGCTCGTGGCATGGCACGATGCCGCAACGCATGCCACTGCCACCAGTAGCAGACCTTGACACCTCTGATTTAAGACCTCCCGGTCTGGGACCCCGATGGGAGTAGGATTTTCAACAGTTACTTGTCAGCTAGATCGAAATCAGTCGCTGTCTGGATGAGAATTCTTTAGCGGCCGGTTGCTCTGATCAGTAGTATTCCGTAGTTTCTCCGATCAGTATTAGGCGAATGCCGGAGCAGTACCCTAAAAAATAGACCACTGACCGCCTGCGCTCATCCCTTCCTCATTCTTGTTCGATCCTCACTCCGTACTTACACACACACACACACACACACACACACACACACTAACTTGCCCTGTATTACCTCACGCAGAGGCGTATCTAGGTATTCAGGTGCCCATGGCAAGCATAGAATTTGCTCCCATTAGGATACTTCAAATTTGGGATTTTTGTTTTTGTTTTAGCGGGTATACTCAAAATAGCGTCCTTTGTAAGGGGCGCCCATGGCACGTGGCACGTCTGCCGTACCGTAGATTTGCCTCTGACCTCACATGTGTGGAGACCAGTCGGGAGCTTAGAGCTTGTCCCAGCTGGGGCGATGCCACGTGGTGGAAGATACCCGCTAGACGACGTGTAGATCGGCGATGGATCTCGCTTCCAGCGGGGGAAGATCACCGTCACCTCCCACGTTTAACCACACACTGCTCTTACTTGACTTAGCGGTTGACGCTCACGGAATCATCAGTCAATGACCCATGTGCCCGCAAGACGCAACGCCCGCCCGGGGAAAGTTGCACATTATATTTTTCTCGGAACTTTTGACCAGTTCTATGCACACTTCAGATTTTCTTCTAAATGAAAGACCCTTGGTTCAGAAACGTACTTTCTTAAAAGTACTTTTTTTTAAAGTACATTTTTAAGTGTATCAGTCTATGATAGAATAAAAAATATAAATATATTAATATACTTTATGCATATTTATTTAAAACAGAGAAAAATTGTGTAAAGTTTAGAACCTTTGCTTGTAAATATTATGACGATTAAAATCCTATAAAAATTGAGAAAAAAATCTACAAATTTGTGGGCCCCCAAAAGTTTCGGGCCCTAGGCTGCAGCTCTGGTTGGGCGCGGCGCGTGGACAGTCGCCGTCCGCCGGCCTCGTTGAGCTGCTGACGAGGGCGCGATGTACAGCGAACGCCGCATGGAACGCGCAATTACGACGTGGACAAGACCTGATTGCTCCGGTCGCTCGGACATAAGCGCACCTAATGAGAGACGAGTGACCGGTGCGGATTATTGTTTTGTTAGATTGTGTCCAGAGAGCGGTGAACTAATGTCGGTATCCATTCGAGTAATTTTCGTCTCGTGCATGACGTAGCGGAACATCTGTTGGTGTAATTTTCCTCATCTAACCTGTGTGGGATGTTCGAAACGTTAAGCTATACAGAGGATTTTCAATCATTGATCGGTAACCAAAGAGTTCGTGTGCTCTACATAGTAATCTGAAAGAACTTTAAGGAAATGGTGACGTACTACCTGTTTCTACACGAAGAATAATAAACATTCAAAGATATCAAAAGGACAATTTGATAACTACTTTGACTAATGAGAAAAACTGCAGAACAAATTGATTGTACTATAATGAACGCCGAGAAAAAAAATCAAAAATTTCCTACAACGTTGCATAGTTGAAATAAAAGTGTTTGATGAAAACGAACTATATTAGAGTGAACTGATATTTGATTGATTGAATCGAGTGTGCATTTATGTAATTAGACGTCTACGATGCTACAGCAAAGTAATTATCTGTTTGGGCCGTTTTTCTCTAACTGCCTGTATACAGAATACAGGAATCTGTTGGCTGCAGATAAGTATTTTTCCCATTGTAGTACAGTATACGTGAAGGGAATAGAACTAAAAAAACGTTCATATTTCCTGATTGTTCATTTCCTTTCTGTTATTTCAATATTGGAGGATAGGTAGCTATCCCAACTTTAGCAAGATTATTTGTATCATAATACTTAACACGCATTGTGAGAGAGCCTCTGGGTGTTGGCTTGCCTCGCGCATTCGCATTGACCGCGAGCGGAGTCAAGTGTCCGAGGAGGCGGCGGCGGCGCGGCCAGGAAAGTTCCGGGACGGCGGGGGCCGTGACCACGCGGCGCGGACGTCGGGGGCGGCGCGGAGGCGGCGCGGGGGCGTTGCGGGGGCGGCTCTTATTGATTGCCGGCCCCCGCGGCAGCGGCGGCGGTGCTAGCGAGGTCGATAGCGCACCTTGGCTCCCGCTGCCGCCGCCGCCGCCTGCCGCCTCGCATGTCGCACCTGCCGCGGGCGGGCGGGCGCCGACGCCGGCCGACGCCCTGGAAGCGTCGCGTCGCGTCGCGTCGCGTCGTGTCGGGCGCGGGGCGGCGCCTCGGAAAGTGTGGGAACCTTGGGTGCGGGGCCGACAATGGGGCCCGACGCCGCCCGCCGCCCACGTGCCCTGCGCGGGCGCCAGGTGGCCCCGAAAACAAGATGGGCGAGGGCTTCTCTACAGAAAGGAACTGGGGAAAGGGCTGGAGGCACCACGTGGATTGCCAATTCACCTCAGATTTTGGAATTCAAACATTTTTTCTTGCTATTTGGTTATTGTCATAAAATAAGGTTTTGATTATGAAATAGCCTTTATAATTTTTGATAAACATAGAACTTATTTATTATAGTCGAAATGAACTAAAACGTCTGTTTCTTCATTCTGAAAACCTCCCACGGATATTCTTATGGGGTCATTCTGTGGTCTTGTGTATTTAGATGTGTCACGAAGATAAAACTCATACAATTCCATCTGTATTTATTACGTACGTGAGTTGATAAACTGCAAGTCGTCTTGACAGCGTAGATACGATGTACATGCTTCATATTTATGAACGATTCTAGAAATTTACCGAACACGCGCATGTGCAGTGTCGCTTCGCCGCATTGTACACGTGCGCGTTCGCTAAAACGTCGAAACGGCTCGACAAAAGAAGCGAGTAAATCCAGCTTTAGACAATTCCAATTTAGTTACTTAATTTAAATAGAAGAGCATAAATATCGATTGGTTTGCTTCGAACAACTGGCGATAAATTGATTGTCTGAACGTTTCTCTCTTCTGGCGCCTTTAGAAAACAAAATAACGCTGGTAGACGTCGCGCCTCGCTGTCAACGTGCCTTTCCCCATCGGCACCTCCGAAGCAGAACGTCGTCTTACCCGCGCAATTCCACAGTGTGGAGTTGAAAGAATGGGCTTCTGACGGCCTCACGGAATGAGCCGGAACAAAACGCTGCGAGAGCGGAGGCCACCGCCTGCGTTTGGCAGCGCCCGCTTTCCGCCTCGTTACCGCGCGTCGCGCCGCCCGTGCCTCAGCCAGGGCGGGCGGCGGTTAGCGCCACCCACCACCGCCACCCACCGCGCCACCGCACAGGTGGGGCGCCTCAAGCACGCTCGGAGCCAGCCGCCGGGTCCTAGGGTTCGAGACCCGCCGGGGGCGGAATTTCGACGCTACCGGCGGCGTGGCTATGTCGAATTCAGTCACCGGGAGAGGTCGCTCACTGCATCAACTGATGGCACTGCAGTGCCTCTGACCAGGTCCTAGGCAGAGGCGTACCTAGGTATTCAGGCGCCCATGGCAAGCATAGAATTTGCGCTCCTGTCAGGATACTTCAAGTTATGGTTCTTGTTATTTTTTTTAGCAGGTATACTCTAAATAGCGCCCCTTGTGACTGGCGCCCATGGCACGTGCCATGACTGCCATACCGTAGATACGCCACTGGTCCTAGGTTCTTGTCCCGACGGAGGCAGGATTTACGACACTAGCTTGTTAGCTTGGTCGAATTCAGTCGCTGTCTGGAGAACTCTAGCGGCCGGCTGCTCCGATCAGTAGTTTTGTATTTCGTTTCTCTTACCAGGCGGGTACTGGATCCTATCTCTTTACTTTATGTACCACACTTCCGCACATGTGGGGAGATCAGTTGGGTGCTTAGGGCTCGTCTTAGCTGGGACCGTGGGAAGATAGGTCGGCGCCGTCATGTAGGTAGGCGCTGGCTCTCACCATCCAATGAGAAAGGAACACCGCCCGTCCTGATAAAAACATACACTACACTCGCGGGGCTAATGATCACAGTAGTGGACATGCACGAAAATATCAATCAATTCATTCAATAAGTACTGACCTAGGCATGAATTGATCTTTAAAAGACATCCCAAGATCTTACAATAAACACAGGCAATAAAATACAGGCACACGCTTACACACTACTTTTTTCTCTCTCCTTTTATTTTTCGCCACATGATTTAGTGTTGTGATAAAGAATTATAATAATGTATGAATGTATTGAATTAGTTTGTTTTGCTTTAATTTACAAGTTATCAAATTAATTAAATTAATTTGATTCCATGTAATGCCACGAAATAAAATACAGTATTTATTGAAATAAACAGTTGTATTCTTTTTCTGAATAAACGTAAATCAAAATTTAAAATTAAAATTATTTTATTATTTCATCTACGAGAAATGTCACCGATACATGCACTAATAAATATTTCAAAAATATATAGGTGTAGGACAGAAAGTAATTTTAGATTCGAATTTTATTCTCGTACGTTTTCGTCCTAAAAATACAATTTCCATAAATATCACACATTTCCTCAAGGTGGTAAATGTCATTTCTTTAGAAATTGAAAATAAGTCAAACAAGTTTTATATTCACCCTCCGTTGGACCCTGACTTTCAGGCACATTTATGGAACACCAGTCACGCTTTGGAATATACGAATTCAAAAGACCTGATAGCATCGATGCCTGGAACTCCGATGCGTTGATAACATAAACAACTCCTCTCGGAGAAGGACAGAAATATGGAGATCTAAAACCGCGATATATCATGCTGCGCGGCGCGTCTCCACCCCGCCCCATGCCTCCCTCCCCCCTCCCCTTCCAGCGCTCCCCCCCCCCGAGACCACCGAAGGCGGCGGCAGCGGACCCAGCGCCAGGTATCGCACGCACCATGTGCAATAAACTCAGCAGCTAATCGCCGCCTCTTGAGCCGCTCCGTCGCAAACGCCCCTCCCCCCCCACCCGCTCGCGCGGTCACGGCTGTCACCTGCCCACGTCACCAACTCCCTTGCCACACAGCGTCTGCGCATGGCCCCTCGCAGCACACGGATGCTTCTCACGACGCGCGAAGTTTTGAAACGACAGTATTATCAAATGAGCATTGATACCCAAGATATCAGCTGGCATGATTTAAGTTGCCAAAGGGATATATACCATTATCACATGAACTAAATGCAGGGTTCCATCGATTTTGATTTTGATTTAATTTTTTAATGTTAACAGACAAAGCAATACTTCCATACCCTATTCCTATTCATCAATATCGGTATTTTTCAATATCAAAATAAAACTTTCCAATAATAGTGCCGTTGTCAGTGGAGATGTGTAATTCGTATTGATATCGACACAATGATAAATGCAGTATCAATACTTCAATATTGATTTTAAAAAGAGATATCTTAGTAATTCTCACCAACGTCGCCGAGACGTTAATGAGTGCCCTCTCCATTGCCACCACCGCCACCACCTCATCCCTTGTCGCCTGGGTTTGATCATCTACCCCAGCCGTGAAGCGCGCCGCGGTCTATTGGGCAGAACGGAGCCAGGGGCGACGACGTCGGTGGCGGTGCACTGTGTTCTTGTGTCGGAAGTGCGTGATCAAAAATAGTAGATACAATTGCCTCAAGTAAAAAAAAAGAATTGTAGGCATTTATTCGGGATTGTTTATTTCAAACGCAGGTGAAATGTGACAAAATATAGTACAGAAGTACAAAATGAATCTAAACATGCAAAATATATAATGGAATGTGTCATGTTGTACAATTGAATAGAAGTTATTTTTAAATTGGAAAAATTAAATGCTCCCTTCAAAATAATTATCGATTAATTTTGAACTATAACAACTCAAATAGCTACTGAACATTGACCAAATTTAACACATTTTTTCACAAATTTTCAGGATTTTTAAACGCTTGGGTTTCCTTTGGGTAATCTGTTTACAATGATAAATATTAAACAAAAACAAGGGTAAAAACATGGTGAAAATAAAAAAAACACTTGCTAAACTTGGTCAGTTTAGAATATATTAAATATTTCTATAACAGACATAAAACATTGCATTACAACTAAAATATTTCAACAATAATTGTTGAATAATTATAAAGTCAATTCTTGACATTAAAAAATTAAGATTGTAAGTTATTAATTAATTTTTATCGTGCAATTGTGTTTCAAATTTGATCTCTTATTAGAAAGCTACGAGCTCCAAAACGTCTGAATAAAAGAGTATAGGCCTACTAGTGGGTTTTGTCGACGTGATTGGCCCCTTTGTCCGCAATCCAGAGCACAGTGCGTCGGCGGCGGTCCTCCACCAGAGCGCGCTGGCACGCTGTCAACGCATTCATCGCGGCGTTCACGAACCCTGGACGCGGACGCGGGCGCACTCGAAATACCCCGGCGCGGCGCGGGGCAAAAACGCCGCGCGCCGCTGCGAGGCGTCGCGACGCCCCGCGACGCGACACGACGCGGCGCGCCGCGGGCACCCGCCTTTCGGCGCGTTCGCAGCGCCGCTCGCCCGCCCGCCCGCCCGCTCGCACCCGCGCCGCGAGATTTATTTGTTTCTTTGGCGCGCGTGAACCGCGCCGCGTCGCGCCGCGCCGCTTTGCTGTCGGGTGACGGCGGCGGAGTGGGCGGGGCGGCGGAGGAGGAGGAGGGAGAGATGAAAATGTTGTCTTTCAATGCATTTCTCTGAGAAACGCTGATGAATCGAGGCAAATATTAGGATTAAAGCGTTTCGTTTTGTTGAATAAACATTTTGTGGATGAGCCTTTGCGTGAAGCGATGACATTTCCTGCAAGAACACATGCGTGTGTTTGGTATCACATTTGCGTTCTTATCAGTGCCATGTGACTATATGATGTAGAGTGTATTTCACAGAGATACGAAATTAATATCGAGACAGAAAAATAGCTCATTGTTGTTTTGTTTTGCTTGCAAGAAACTTGTTCATTACAGCACGATTCTGTTGAAAGCGTCGTGTAATGATCCACAATCACTATATTTCGCCACGGAAAGGATCTGGAATAAAATATTGTAAATCAAAAGTCCCTTTTTCATGACTCGACAGGATTACTCGCTTTGGCTTGCAGGCCGTGCCGGATGAACTCTCCAGTTTTGTCATGAAAAGGTCGACTTTCTTTCCTTGTGATGTAATTTACTATTAAATGTTGGCAAGAGATATATAAATTTACGGATCAATATCTCAATTGTCATGTAAAAGAAATAAAGCTTTAATAATGAGTCAAATAAATTGTACCTTTATTAAGTCTTGGACAGTCGATGATTGAAAAAATTCCTACATGCACTTCTTTCCGTTCAACACAATGGATAATTCACATACCAAGCGAATTTTACATTGGACAAGCTACGCGGGAATAAACAGTTAACAAGTTCTTCGTTTGAGGACCTGTCGAACTCACAGCTGCGGGACAGCACGTCCTCAATGGGCCATACAAGAGCTTTTGAGGCTTTTTCTCTGAAGCTGCAGGATTAGTGTCGCGCCCTTGTCTGCCCCCGCACCCCCTCACGCCCCCCCCCCCGCGCCGCCACGCCGCGACCCCTTCGCGCGCCCTTCGTCCTCCCCCGTCCTCACCCCCGTCCTTACCCCGCCTCGCCACGCGTCGGTTTGTTCGAAGGGTGACAGTCCCCGCGCGCCTTATCTGACATCTCGCCGCAGAAGAATAGGCGCCGATATGAATACATCGCTGATAGAATTGGACAGGTAAACAAGCTGCGGGCTGCGACGGAGTGGGAATCCTTCGGCAGAAGTCAATATTCGTCCGTCAATAGGCTCTCTCCCGGGAGACGCTGAGGCCGGAGTGAGGATGCTCAGGAAGGATCTGCGGATGGGAAGGGGGCCATGGACTCGTATTGGAATTTTAATCTCTTCTAGCAGAACAGGGATGGAACTTGTGTGTTCCTTCTTGTTAAGTAAATATATAAATATTGTATTTCATTGTCCAAATTAATAGGATGGTAGCAATTGAGTCAGAGTTTTATGATAGTTTTTCATTTGAATAATATGTAGCCTACTTTACTACCTGTGCTGCTCGCATATCAAGAAGTAAAGCAGATGTCAATTCTGACTTATTTCTTGTTCTGATATGCAGCTTTCAAATAATTTCGGCACCACCTTCATAGCCAGATGAAGATCTAAATATCACGCTGTATCTGATAGCAAAGAATGATATTGGTTTGATTATGAAATCTCCTAACTACAGGAGTTTGTCAAAACAAATTCTATATTGATTTGCACGGCACAACATCTATCACGAATATAATACACACACACGGGAAGTGTCACATACACGGGAAGGTGTAGATCTGAATCTGAAACTGACACTAGGACTTTGGATGTTTCAGAGATAGGCCAGACCTTCCCTCCTCCCCGGGGGTCGCGCATTGCCAGACTCTCCTGCGCAGGCAGCCAATCGTACGCACATACAGGGAAAACAAGAAACATCAACCACGAAAAATGGAAATTATCCAAAGCTCCTTACCACAAGAGTTTGCCAAACACCTAACAGTAATTGCACGGCACCGAATCTTGTGTCACAAATATAGTGCATACACAGGAACTGGACAGAACCTTACACATGCACAGGAAGGGCTCGATGACCTGAAACCCGCGCGTGGATTTGGGACTGAGGCCATCTCAGAGGTGGGCGGGGCACCCACGTGCCAGGCCACCCCTGCGCAGGCAGCCAACCGCACGCGCTAACAGGATTAGCGCAACCCTTCCGCCGGGCTGTCTGTTTCCACGCCAGCTCGCTTTGTTCCGCGGCGCCCCCCGCCGCGGTTCCGAAATTGACACCCGAGCTCCCGGGGTGGTCGGCCGGGCAGGCGGGCGGTCAGCGCCCCCCACCCCACCCCACCCGGCGACGACCTCCCGACGCGACGCGACGCGACGCGGCCCGACGCCCGCTGAGAGCGCCGAATGAAACGGAATGGTTCGTTCCAGAGGCCATGTCATCCCTGGGCGGCGGCGCGTGCGAAATCCGTGCAGACGCTTCAAAAGGATAATGGCCTTCCTTTGCCACTGTACAGCACCCTTTCGCAAATGAACACTCGTAATTTCCAGCGACTTTCAGTCTCCAGTAATACTGCATGGTTGAGGAAACACTTTTGAAGACGAATCCAGAATGTCGCCCTCTTTCTCAAAAACCTTTCGTGTGAATTGTTTAATCAACTTCGCCATGTACAATACATTCTTTGAATTGTCTCAGAAATGGAAAAATTGATTAAACAAATGTAGGAAGGGTGTTGAATGCGACCTAAGGAACGCTGTTTTCTTGACACAATATGCGCATGTGAACTTTTTAAAGTAGGAACAGTTTTTGTTCTGGAAAATAAAAGCCATGGTAGATTTTAAAAAAATGCAATGATCACGCTTCATTATTTTGCGTAATCTTGGAAGTTACGTTTTCTCATAACTTAAGAGATAAGAATCCTCCCAAGGACACTCCGTTTTATTTATTCGGAACTTCTTGATTTTATTTCTCTCAAGAGCGTTAAAAGTCTCGACATCCTCCTTCAACGAACAAATCCTCAGTTGAGCCTTCCCTCTTCTCCGCCACGAGCGTCTTCTCATCGTAAGTAGTTTCTCTCCCAGTGCCTCGATCGCGCGGCCGCGCCGAGACGAGGCGAATCCTGCGAGGGTGTCGTACCGAGGGGCGTGGCCTCCCTCGCAGCCTCTGGGATCAGCCCCCCCCCACGCCCCTGCGGCACACTGGGCCCAAATGGGCGCAGAGGCGCTCACAAGAAATGAACGTCACTATGCAGAAGGTACTTCCTCGCAATGGGTGACATTTTGAAGTTAGTGCAGTGATGTACGAATTAAAAATTGATGTTAATCGCAAGTAAGGAAGAAAACCTACAATTTTCTGCCACAATTATTATTTTCAGCTGTTAAGATTGTGTCATAAGACTAATAATAATTCTACGAAAGAAATATGGGCTACAGCGAAGGGAAGGTCGGCTTTCACAGAGAGACCTATAAAGACATTAATAGCTGCAAGTGACATTGGACATTTTTCACCATAAAATTGATTGTGGAAAGGAAACAAACCTTGAAATGTTAGACTCGATAATCGCATTAATAAATGTCATGTATTTGGTTTTCTTATTTTGAAATCACGCAGATAATATTAAACACAAGTCGACCTTTTACCCAGCAATCGGTTCACTGTGCCTCGTCGCCAGAGTTCCTCCCCCGCCCGCACCCCCAACGCGATGTTCCGAGCTCTGTGTCCACGGACCACTTCGCCAGCACCCACTCGTCCGCAGCCAGCGCGAGCCCCCCTCGCAGCCCGGGGCCGTAACATTAAAGCAGCTCCCCGCCCCGCCCCGCCCCTCCCCGCCCCGCCGCAGCCCGTCGCGGGCCGCGCTCCCTCGTCCCAGCGGGCAGATTCCCCGAGATTGCCCGGCTCCTTTACGACAGCGCCCGTTGGTCGCTCATCGGCTGCCCTCGCCCTCGCCCTCGTCCTGGTCTTCGCCCCCGCCCCCGCCCCCGCCCCCGCCGCCGGCTGCTTCCGATTCAGCAGCGTCATCAGGCGCGCGCGCGCGGCCAATGGCGGCCCCGCCCCGCCCCACCCCTCTCCGCCCCGCGCGCCGCGACACTCGGCCCCGCGTCGTGTCCGCGCTCCCTCTAATGGCTTCCGCCGATGAAGACCTCTTAGCCCGCGCCGCACTTTATCGACGCCACCATTGCTACACCCTCCACTATGATCCAAGGCGGAGGCGACGCAAGAGTTGAAAGCCACAGCGCGTTTAATGTCTGTGCAGTGTCACACCACTAATTTCCAAGGCGCGAAAGGAAACTAGCAGACCCGGGGCATGTGAGAGTTGGATGTGATTTTGTTAAATAGCGTGGAACCTGAAAAAAGGCTAAAAACAATGAAACGGATTCGATTTGACTGAAATATGAAAATATTTGATTATCCTGTTCACTTATTCTCATACTGCAAGTACCAACTGAATTTTGCTCAGTGCGTCACTGCTTACGAGATGGCTGACGATGTGCGAGGCTAGAAAGACGAGGCCGCACGCCAGTAAATATTTGCTATTCACTAGTTGCATTATGGAATAGCAACTTTTTCGCCATTCTTGATGTGTTGAACACTTTACAGAGGCGTACTCACACTATTGTTGCTTTAGTCGTGAAGACTGATATTTTAAAAATATTTAATTAATTGTAGAGTTTCACGAGAGTGTTTAATGTGTTGTTCTTGAGCAGTGTGCGTGCTACCTTTTGGAAAACCATTTTGTACGGTTTATTCAGCAGTCGAGTCGGGTCGAGTCGGGTCGAGTCGGCTCGAGTCGGGTCGAGGCGGGTCGAGTCGGGTCGAGTCGGGTCGAGTCGGGTCGAGTCGAGTCGGGTCGAGTCGGGTCGAGCCGGGTCGAGTCGGGTCGAGTCGGGTCAAGTCGGGTCGAGTCGGGTCGAGTCGGGTCGAGTCGGGGCGAATCGGGTCGAGTCGGGTCGAGTCGGGTCGAGTCGGGTCGAGTCGGGTCGAGTCCTGTGGGGGCGAGTTAAGACGGGGCGGAGCGGGTGCAGATGTGCGCTGGTACGTCCGACGGGCTGCTCCTCAGGGGGCTCAGACTATTCGCTTCGTCAGGCGGCAAGTGAAGAGCAATTTCACCATTTCCGAACAGGAGTGAAGGGGGCATGGCCACAGACGCTAGAGAAGCAGTCCTGGAAAAAGAAACTCGAGCAGATTTCTTCAGTGCGATAACGTGAAGTATTGTGCTATCGCTCCTTTCAGTCATGTTTTGTGTCTACACATTTTTTAAATACGTACTTACTTGTAAGAGAGTATCGGCAATGGCTGTTCGAACTTGTCTTGCATTGCTTAGTCCAAATGTCAATAATTCTAAGAGAACGGCTTATCTATGAAAATGAAAGAATATTGTCGAAGATTTGTTTTGTAAATGTACAAAGGTAGATGCCAACGATATGCTATTTTTTTTCAATAAAATCAATATTCGGAATGAGCATTCTATGTTTGTTTGTAATTCCTCTGAACAGAAAAGTAATAATTATTCGAAGTATGCCTGTTGAATTATAAAAACGAGAGGTACTTCTTGAGTTCATTAATTGACTAATTGATGAATTTTTAAGATTTTTACAGCATACCCAGAAAATACTTTCTGTGCGTATCAAAGCTATTAAAGAATATTCCTACATTTTCCTGTTTTGAACGATTGTAATACGTGAAGAAATGTTGTTATAAAGGGAAACCAATGTCTGGTGCAAATAATGTAAGCACGAACGTGTAGATTGTAGTGCAAAGAAATCCTGCCGAAATTATCCATCATTTCCCCTGAAGAGAGTACGTCATCGGAAAGTCAAGGAGCACGTGGTGGTGTGTCAGCGTTCGCCCGATCATCACTTTTCGAAGGGGCGCCTCCGCCTCCACCTCCGCCTCCACCACAGCCACAGCCACAGCCACCGCCGTCGCCTTCGCCTTCGCTTTGCCTCCGCCTCCGCCACAGCCACAGCCACCTCCGTTGCCTTCGCCTTCACCGTCGCCTCCGCCTCCGTTCCCACCACAGCCACCGCCGTTGCCTTCGTCTTCGACTTCGCCTCCGCCTCCGCCTCCGCCACCGCCACCGCCACAGCCATAGCCACCGCCTCCGCCTCCGCCGTCGCCGTCGCCTTCGTCGTCGCCTTCGCCTTCGTCTTCGCTCTCGCCTTCGCCTCCGCCTCCGCTCCCACCACACCACCGTGCTTCACCGAATCGTGACGCTCGCACGCTCGCCACGCTCTCGAGCCTTAATCGGACGTGGAATTCCGAGCATACCTGCATAAACAGCACGCGTGCGCTGCGGGCGAAACGCGCGTCCCGGCGGCCACGTGGTCGGCAGCGCTCGCTTTTGGGACAGCCAGGGACCGGATTTCTCTGCACTAAGAATCTGAGAAATATGTATGCAGTTACTCACTGAAAACTTCCAAAAGATGCACTAAATATCTACTGCCGTACAAACATTTATAAATCTGTGGCAACAATTATTGTTTCATGATTTAATGTGTAATACATTCAAATGGCCCTTGACACTTATAATACCGTTCAGAGAAATTTCTAAAAGTAGCATATAGTACATTACTCCACGATGTAAGGTGTGCCGCTAAATACTGGTACATTTAAGAAGTACTCGTAATACAGGAACTGTGTGTGAACACAATTCCGAAAACCCCTTAGCAGCCACCTTTTACACCAACAAAAGGGATGGATGTTCCTTTCCTTTTCGCAGCCTGCCTCACTAATGCTTGCCTAGGAGGCGCCCCCACCCCAACCCCTGTGACTTGGGTTCAAGTCACGTGTGTTGTTACTTCATCGGCGTTACCGACTTCCAAGATGGACTCTAAGACACGAAAATTTGGTTAGAGAAAATTGATATTAGTTACAATAAACCACACATATCACACATATTACAAAATTAAAATTAAATATATTAAAATAAATAGTATAGGAATTCATTTGAATAGCTATGAACTTTTTCACGTAGATTATCTATAATATTAGCAATTTGCACGAATGTTTTTCTAATTCAGAAAACAGGCAAAATTATGAAGATATGTGTCATAGTTTAAATAATACGAAATTGGGTGTTTTATGCAAATAGCAAGTGGCGTACTTTCTGAGTGCAGGGGGAAAACAAGCGTGTGCACTGCAATCCGCTCCCCCACGACAACCCTTCCGCCTGCCCGTGGAGTGGGCGCGCCCTTCGCCTGCCTTTCTCCAGTGGCAGGCAGCATAACGGAGCGAGGAGTCACCGCGGAGTGTAGCGGAGTGTGAAGGCTAAGCGGATTAGACGGGAGGGGCCCAGGCGACAGGCAGGGATTTTGCAGAATTTGGCAGCGTGCGGGACGGGAGGGGTGGCACCTGTCTCCGGGCGCGCAGTGCCCAGGGTGCAGGGGTTCCGGCAAGACCCTCGAAGCGCAGCGCACCGCCATGATGTGTTTTAGCGATGGCGGTCTTCAAGACGAATTTCTCGGACTATCCAAGCAGGTATTATAATTGATTTAATCGCACGATTCTTGCGTAAAGCGTTGCTCATACTTTTTACGAACGTTCGGTTTTCCTTGTGGTGTTTCTGCGAAGTGTTTTCGTTTTGCGCGATTAACTCCGGTTTTATTTTCCCTTAATCTCTAACATATATCGAAGAAAACATGAACATTCAAATCGAGTGTAAGTTGTGCTTGTGGAAAAATATTCCGTTTTTTCTTTCTTATTTCATATTCAATTTTTTATTGTGATTCACGCAACAAATCAGAATTTCGTGTTTTTTAAAACCATGACAACGTTATCATTGAACAAGATGTGTCTGGAACTTCTAACGAAGTGCAATATATGATGTAGTGGATGCAATTTAGTGCAATATCCCAAGAGGAGCAAGTCGCGTGCTAATATAACGCTTAAGAATATTGTGTTGACTGTACATGTTTATTGTATTGTGCCAGATGTTTAAATAAAAGAGTATGAAATCGCGTGAAATTTCATGTGGAATGAAAAATAATCGTGACGGCATGCTTCATTTTTGTATGATAATATTACATTTGAGAAACTAAAAGAATAAACGCAATTATTATGATGACATTGTTATCGATAAGGGTATCGAGACCAAATTGTTTTACGTCCACTTTTACGATTTGTTTTCTTATGCAAAAGGTAAGTATTTGATTCTGTACGTGTACAATTATGAAAATAATACTTTATAAGAATCAAAGATAGATTTTAGACAAGTAGCCGAAATTTAAAAAGGAGATTTTTAGAGCAGATTTTGTTCGTTGCAAAATGCGATGATACAACGCTCGGCCACGTGGCTTTCCAGTTGTTAGGAGCGCGTAATTTCGAGAGCGGTTTTATCGGGGCGAATCGATAAGCCCTCGCCGTTGTCCCGCCGCGCAGGAGGAGGGAGTGCGGCGAGGTGGGCTCGGGTGGGTGCCGGGGTGTTGCGGCCGGCCCCAGGCGGCGCGGCGCGGCACGGCGCGGCGTCCGTCGCCGGCATACGTAACAGCAATTACGTGACCTTGGGCGCGGGCCGAGAGCGGGTCGGCCGCTCGCCGCCCGTGGATGCTGCGCGCGTTCTTTATGATCGATCCGGCGAGAGGCCGCTGGCCGACCCACGCCGCGCCGCGCCGCCGACGCTTTTGGGGGTGGAGGTCCCACATGACCCTCCGGACAATGCGGGCGAGACGTTTGCATCCAATGATCTTCGGCCGGCACGTTTCAAGTGCTTTGTTTTGGCTGCAAAGCTTGTGTCAAAAGTCGTTAAGTAGCCACGTTTCAGGTTTTTCCATTGCTTGTGGAGCTGTTTTCAGAACATTCATTTATTATATAATATTTTGTTTTCTTACATGTGCAGTCTCTTACGAATTTAGTTTGCAAAAAAATAGACTACACCCTGTCGCGGAAAATCAGATCTTCATTTAGGAACGTTTTTAATTCTCACTCACCGAAGTCTACTTTATTTCACGTTTCGAGTGCCCGTGCAATGAGCTATTTTTAATGCGGTTTTCCAGGGAAGAGAGAAAACGTTCACTTTTGGAGAGGCTCGTGCTCTTTTCGGCCAGGGGGAAAGGTCTTGGTGGCCACGCGGGCGGCGCGGGCGGCGCGCGCGGCGGTTTCGCCGGGGGCCAGGGGATTCCGTTAGAGCACCCTCCGCTCCTTTCCCTCTCGCTGCCAGCGCTCTCCGGCCCTCGCCTCGCCTCGCCGCGCCTTCTTCGCTCTCCCACAGACCGATACCTCGGCACGGAGATTCTCAAGTCTGGAAAAACTCTGGAACTTTTAAAATGAATTCAAATTTTTAAAGTTTTTAATGGATTTATTGCTCTAAAGAATTAATTCTTTAGAGTCATATACTTAAGTCATGACTATGTGATAAAATATGCTAAAATGATTTGTTTACGTATGTCAAATTTTACATTTATTCTCGGATATGCCCAAAATAACTTGAAAATTATCTTATTGCTTTCGACTACAATATATTTAATGTTTTTATATAATTTAAATGTTAAGACTTACGATTAGAATTTCAATAATTTTAATTTTTAAATGCATTAAAATTGATTCATTCTATGAAAATGTAGATTAAATGAAAATAAAATTGGAATCGTTTTGACAGTAACGAATTCCGAATTGTTAATGTTTTCTTCGCGGTCACCTGGACTGTGACTGCAGGTCGACAGGAACCATGTCATACTCTGTAGTTCTGTGCTCTCCAAAGAAAACAAATAGATCTTTATACTAATAGGACTGTGTGATGGATTCCATTGGCAGGAATTTGTAGATCAGTTCTTGATCTAAATTTCTTAGCTCTTCATTTCGTCGTTTCATTAATAAACATTCTGCATAAGCCTCCTTAATGATAGTTTTGTATACAGTACATTCTATATACATTTCCTAGATCCCTTGATAATCCTTGGAAAATGTACTTCATATCGATGCATCTGTGAGCATTATTTAATACCAAATTACGTGGATGGACAGCTCTTATTTGTGAGCGTAGTGCGGAAACATCTTATATAGATACACTTTGTCCAACAATGTATACTGCACCATCACAGAAATAAATGGACTACAGTTTAGTCTTGTCTCAGATGCTCGGTCGACATTCTAATTACATCAATACTCTCGATCGATAATACTTGATAAAGTAATTGACGTAAGTATAGGGAAAACGGAAAAACATTTTAGACACGCAAGCGGAAAGAGCACGCGACTGCGTAGTTCTGTATACTGTCCCTTTCTGTATTACGAATTAAGCGAGGTATGCATGTTTGGAACTGAGAACATGATATTGGAATGTGCGGTAAGGGGGCAGTCCTTTTCAGTGAAGCTTTTTTTTTTTCAGTTCAAAGTCAACAATATTTTGCTTTCATCGAAAATTACTCACATAACTTCATATTAACTTACTTTATTATTTTAAAACTTAAAAACAAAGAAGTTAATATTTATTTGAAATATTTGTTTTTAATTTTTGCTTTGCCGATTTGGAACCAAGAGTAAAAGTTTTTTTTCCTTGTCAACTGAAGTTCCTCCTTTTTACAACTCTGACTCCATTGGCCGGAGGCGCTTGTGTATTTTTAATCCCGTTCTCCTTATCTTGGCGAAGCTACGCCATATTTTATCGCCACTTCCGGTTGAGAGGCTGCCAAGGGAGCGGCCAGCACGATCGACCAGTCCTGCGGTGGACGTTCGGCCCAACATAGCTCGGACCTTAGGGCGTGCGATTTTCATGGTTGCCAACCTCTACTGGAGACGTGTCCAAATTCGATCGCAATAGAAAATGTTGTAAAGGTTTGTTATATTTGGTGCAGGAAAAGGCTGTGATCAGCATATTTTACGTATTGATGTTGAGTAATAACTTCAGGGAATTTCCAGGTAGTTTTTCTTCATTCTTCAACGAACAAAATAAGAAAATGTTATAAACACTGACACCAATTTATTGCATTCAAGGAAAAAACGGGAAATGAAGAGAGTGAGGAAACGAACGTCTGTTCCACCGTTCTCGACTTTGCTAACCTCGAATTTATAGAACTTCATTTAATTTCACAAACCTACGTTATCAGCGATATTATTTTTTCTCTTATTCCAGAGATACAAGTGTACGATAAACAGCAACAAGTTCGTTTCCGAAAGCAATTTTTTCTCCCTACTGTACTTGCCTATTATTATAATAATCATGCTCGTGTTCCAAATACAATTCTTATTCACCTCTCGAAACGTTTTACGTTTTTGTTACCGGTCCTCTAGTGCAATTCGCCGTTGCTCATTTTAATACGCCAAATACGATTACGAGATATATTCTGTTGACAATGTAGTCGGGTAAATGCATTTCCTTATTATATTTGGACATGCTACGTTATATCTCACTTTCATTTTGTTTCATGTCTACATTCCAGGAGAGGAAATTTATTATACAAACGTTTAGAATACTATAATGATATTTTAATACTGGCAAATTGTAGCGAAAAGACTTGTTTTTAATAATAATAATAATAATAATAATAATAATAATAATAATAATAATAACAACAACAACAATAATTCTCTAATCGAGATTCGCACTAGAGCTGCATATTTTCTAGTCTCCCGGCGCCCACCTGGCTTTCCGAACTTCTCCTCGCCCAGCTCGTTCACAAATCTCTCAGCCAGCATAATTTTATGGATATATGAGAGCTTCCATTACACTCTGTATGTGTATACAAAATACTTCAGCGCCGCGGGGCTCGGGCGGAGGCGGAGAATTTACCGTGGCTGATTAGAGCGGCTAGTTGCAGCCCGCGGCGCTGGCTCCAGGCGGCCCTAATTGGACTAGCAGCCTCTTACGCCGCGATTTATTGCCGTCTTTTTGGACGCTGTGACGACGCCGGCGACGGCGCCGGCAGGCTGCCCGCGATAGAGGCCGACAAGTGGCTAATTAAAACAAAAACCCGCGCGCGCACGCCCCCGACCGCGCGGGAAGGAAACGCGCGAACGCGCGCGGTGGAAACGCACGCACGCACGCGCACGCGCGCGCGCGCCGGCGCCTCCTCGTCCCACGCACGCGCCACACAGTGGGCCAATCGCTCGCACACGCATTTGGAACACTACAACGTCCTTTATTCTAGCCTAATGATGAGGAAAATAATATCCTCCAAACTGCTGTAATAATAAATAATATAAAGTGCGCACCTATTGAGTTATTTATATATCTCCAATAATTAATAAAGGTTGTAACGTTCCGCTCCTACCACCAGTTTTCTTTGGTTGCATCTGCTGCTACTACTTATTTTATATGTAGTAACATTCCAAATCTTAATTTTATATTTTATTCTTAATATTATATTTTATAGTATTACAATATTCGTGCATTACGAAATATTATGATATTACAAATTTTTTTTTCGTTAGAGGAACATCAGTACTTCAACTCTCTCTCTATTCATATTTAATATCCCGGTTGCTAGCATAATTTTTTTAAAACAAGTGAAGTCCATCACCAATTATTTGTTTACGAAAATGTAAATAAACATAATGCAACTGTATGAAAAGTTACAAGGTCTGTTCCGAATACAAGGGTCAAAGTATGAAGTGACGTCTGTAAGAGTTTCAGAATAAAAGTTGCAAACTTCTAAGGTATACAGAGGGGTCGAAAATGATCACGTTTTGCCAGTCTGCATGCGAATAGAAATTTTATCTATCGAAGACACACATGTGACATTTTGTCTCCGATTGTTAGGCAAGTTCTCACTCAGTAGTGTTCGGCAGGTCACTTTTTAAAACAATGAGGACTTTCGTGTACCTGCCCAACACCGGAGCCCGAAGAGTTACCTAAAAGTCAGGGACAAACGTTACATGTGTAGCTTCGTTAAAAGAAATTTACCACCACATGTTTATGGCAAAAAAGTAATTATCAGACCTCTCTATATGCCCTGGAAGTTTGAAACATTGATACTGAAAAATACAACAGGAAAGTGAACGATTCACTTGTCATAAACTTTGGTAGTGTGTAGTTTTGTTTACTTACAGAAGGAAAGACTTCTGTGTGAAAGGTGCAGTAACATTTCTTGAATATTAGCTTAAAAAGTTTGTTACTGATATTTCTTCGCCACTGAAATATTTCGTTTCCATATCATCTCACGTACTACATGCATCCCGTAAGAGACAGATAAGTTAAAAATGGAACTGTTTTACCAAGAAGTATAATGAACATAATGAGATAGAGAGTGCTATTAAAGCATTATTTCTTTTACTCTATAACATAACCATAGTTTCAAATGATGTTTTTGGCAATTATGTAGTTAGTTATTATTGTATTTAATCTGTTATCTTATTGTCCGCTGCGCCCCTTCCTGGGCCGTTTTGACCCAGTGCGTGCACGGCGATTTGAATAAACGCGGCTGATGTATGAACGGCGAGGCGGGGTTATTTATAGGCCGCGTGTAATGGGGCCGCGTTACACGAGATGTTATACACTACTCGGCCTTTATCAACATATTTATAAGCGGCGGCGAGCGCTGCTATCTGCCCCACGTGGGCGATGTGGGGGCACGGTGCCCGCCCGCCTACGCTCTCGCGGAGCTGTTGAGTTCGCGGGATCACAGCTCTCGTGGTGGCGGTGGAGAGCAAAGCGTTGGGCGGTTCTTCCTTTGAGATGCAATGTGATGCCAGAAAGTGCGAAGGGTCAACATTCATGAATTTTCTACACGCTTAATTGAGATATCAGTTTTCACATTTGAATTGTTTCTCAGTCCTTGAAAATTTGCGGTAATTACATGTTCACTCAAGCAATAATTAAATACCAAAATAATATCAAAACTATTTCTAGTGCGCCCTGCAAAATATGAGGCGGTACATCTTTAGTACATAGAAAAAAACAAACACTCCCAACAACGTTAGCCTAGTTGGAATAAGCGCGTTGATGAAATCAGTGAAATATTAAATTGATCTGATTTCCGATTAAGCAAACGTAGTGTGCAGTCGTGTAATAAATGCCCATGATATCACAGTAAACTGAACATTTGCTCAGGTCTTTATTGAATAAAGTTTATTCTCTATATGCCTGTTTGTGGCATTGAGGAATCTGCAAACAAAAATCTATCAAATTATTTGTATAGTCGTGTACAGAGCACGTGAGTGTCAACCTGCGGGCCGGAGCTCACCGCGCGGGCCGCCCTGTCCTGCGCGAGCCGCCGGGCGTCATCGCCCCGGGCGCCTCCGGGGTGGGCGCTGCCGTCGCCCCGCCCGGCGCACTTGATGTATTCATTTATGCGCGCCTGGCGGCCGGCGACCCACTCGCTCCGCGCCTCCATGTATTTTCCTTCCTCTTCATTCTTCTGCCCCCGACTCTCACCACTGTTCTTGCTTACATCTTCTTCCTTCATTTCCTCCATCTCCTCTCTTGTATCCTCATACACGTCTTCCTTCTTGTTCTACCATAATTTCACATGTCCCCGACACTTCTCGTAATTCTCTTCCTATACTTTTCTCAATACTCTCTCTGAGAGGCTTCGTTCTCCTCTTTCTCTCCCATTATCGCCACCCCCCGCGCCCACCCCGGCCCCTTGCACATCACCACCGTCCCCATTCCTTGTCCTCACCATCTCCGCAAGTCCACCTCGGATTTCCCCGCAGTCTTTCCCCTCCCTTGCAGTCGCCTTCCCACAGCCTCCTCGGTGCCGGCCCGTGTGTCCTCTGTTGCGGCCATCACCTTCCTCTCCGCGTGTGTCCCCTGGGCCGCCCCGCCCGCCCTGCCCGCCCCGCCCCGCCCGGCCCGGTGATTAAGCGCACGGGCTCACCGTTAGGCGGCGGACGGCGCCGCGGGCGTCGCGGCGGTAGCTGCTCGGGAGCAATAACCGGGCGAAATTGGTAGGTGCGATGCATCGAACGCCAGCACCTGTGCCCCGCGCGCGCCCGGCGCAGCCCGCCTCTGCCGCCGCCCGACATCCGACATTCGCACCCATTCGCATGCTAACGAGGCGATGCGCTCCGCCCTGCCAATCGGAACGCTCCAATTCAAGATTGCAGCTCCTCACTTCTGGGAAATAGCCAATTCGCTACTATTTGGCTGTTATTTTATAATTCCTGTATTCGTATGTTTTATAGACACGTATTTCGACTGTGGTTTTATTTTTATTAGTTAAAAAAACGAAATAATAAAGTATTGTAAAAGTGGAAACCTTGTACATAAAAATCAAATATACACCATGTGTGAAAGTAATAGCTGTTATTTCTTTTCGTATATTTTTACATACATTTAATTTTATAATGCGAATGGTATGGGTTTAGTCGGATGATTTTTTTTATACTAGACGTTTCAGGCAAAACATTTAGAAAGAATTTATCACTCATTCAATGACGAAATTTCGTCCAATAACATTTGAAAATATCTGCCAGATTTATCTCTTATACATTTTTTAAAGGGATTAATGATGCTCTACACTTTGATTTTATATTCCAGTTTTCATTAAAAAATGCATTTGCTAATACATACAAGGGTGAAGAAAGATCAAGCCGCAAAAGAATCTTTCTTTGATTTGAATTATAGCAGTATTTCAACACAGAAAGGAAAAGGCTTGCATTTTGCATGAAATCAAGAATGTAATTTATGGAGTTGGAAATTTTCCAGCATATTCCAGTTTAATAAATTTCATCACAGCGTGAAATTATAAATATGCCATGAGCGACCTATTTAAACGAAACATGCGTCATTTTTCAAAGAATATTTTTGCTTTCTAATACGTTATTTTACTTTGAACGCATACACCGGCGCGGCTCGGCTGGGCCCGGCGTCTCGCCGGCCTGTCGAGGCTTCTCGATGGGTTGGCAGGCCTGCGCGCAGATCAATCAGGCGGCAGCGGCGGCTCCAGCAGGTGCGCAGCGCTCGGCGCAGCACGGCCGCTGCCGCCAGCGCAGTCGTCTGCGCGCGCAGGCGGAGCCAGCGCAGCCCCCCTCTCCACCCCACCCCCGCGGCGGCCATTGTCTGGCAGGCGCTTCCATCTTCCTTCCAGACGCCTTACTCGCTTTGCCTGCATTGCACTGCGTCTTCTTCCTTTCTTTCTTTTTGCTTGCTTGCTTCCTTCCTTCCTTTTTTCTGGTTTGTTTCTTTATCTTTGTTTTTTTCCTTTCTTTTCTCTGGTTTGTTTCTTTTTCTTTGTTTTTTCCTTCCTTCTTCTCTTTTTTGTTTCTTTTTCTTTCTTTTTGCTCTCTTCCTCCCTTTTTCTGTTTCTTTCTTTTTTGTTGGTTTCTTGCTTTTCATTTTTACCTCTACATTACTTCTTTTGCTGTATCTATCTTGTTTCAGCTAATCCTTCTTTTTTCCTTCTGCATTTTTTGTTCTTTACCGTTTTAAATAAGAATGGCACAATGAGAGAAAATCATAAACCCCATGCCAGCAGATTTGAGATGTATCTCGATTAAATTTGACGGGTACTTCAAATCAATGGAAGGTCGAGAGACAATCTGAAGGGCTAGAAAATGGAAACGTATTATTGAAAGGGAAGAAGGTTGCTCCAAGAGAGTCATGGTAAGGTTAACTTGGAAAGCTCAAAATTATGGCTTTTCATACTGACCCATTCATAAATTAAATGTTCATAATATTTAACTATTACCTTTTCATTTTATCTCTTTTGCGTACAAACAAAAGATAACTGTATCAAAATATAATTTAAATGTCATTTTTTTATTGCCTAGGAGATTCTTGAGATACATAGTTTGCTAAGTAGCTTTAGTGAATGATACCGTTGCTGTCTTAAGACCTTAGAAAGTTGTGCATTAGAACATTTTTACCATAAAATCTGAGATTAGAGTACTGGCGTCTTGTTGAAAGGAATATTTCGCCCTTGCGTACAGTGTGGAGGGAATTCGCTGTTCGATCTGCAGTTGTGTAGGAGGACGGGGGGGGGCAGTGGGGGCGTGGCGGGAAGACGTGCGTCTCGGATTGCGCCGCCGCCGCCGCGACGCTCTGCCACGCCCCCCTGGCGCCCAGGGCGCATGTCTGGCGCTCCCTCCCCTCGCGGCCCCCTCACCGCCACTCCACCCTTCCCTCGCCCGCCCGCCCTCGCCCGCCCTCGCCTGCCCTCGCCCGCCCTCGCCCGCCCGCCCGCCCTCGCTCGCCCCACTCGCCCTCGCCCGCCCTCGCCCGCCCGCCCTCGCCCGCCCTCGCCCGCCCGCCCTCGCTCGCCCGCCCTCGCTCGCCCGCCCTCGCTCGCCCGCCCTCGCTCGCCCGCCCTCGCCCGCCCGCCCGCCCTCGCTCGCCCCGCTCGCCCTCGCCCGCCCTCGCTCGCCCGCCCTCGCTCGCCCGCCCTCGCTCGTCCGCCCTTGCTCGCCCTCGTCCGCCCACCGTACTCTCCACTTAACATTCGTTTTTGGATTACATATAAGAGATTCATAAAAATCGAGAATTTAAGAACTATTGCATTCCATGTTTCAACTATGTTCTTGCTCTTGAGTTGTGTAAAAATTAAAATCTCTCGAATTAACATTTTACTTACTTTATTGATAACATCATTGCCTTTGCAAGATGAGAATCCTGCAAGCGCTGAATGTCTTTCATGTGTGAATAGATATGGAACAACAGTTCTTTGACTTGCTGAAATCCGCTAAACGTCAGCCATGGCGAGTGCAGTGGAACGCTTTCCTGAGCCTGCCTCACAGGCAGGCGATGCGTCGTGTCTGGAAGAGGAACGAGCAAGGCAGTTCTTGAGGGTGGGGAGCCCGGCGCTGGTGTGTACGTCCACTACACGAAATACGCTCGTATGAAAAGGAAATAGTACTACAGAAAACTTTCCTTATGGGACGAGTACTTTTAAAATGTGTTACTTATTATAGGGAGCCGCTTATTTTAAATAATAACGCTGTGCTATCACTAACGTTTGTCCCTGGTACTTTGTGGAATAATATCATTTAAAAAGATTTTCGGTCTAGTAATTTTTTTAATAACTGAATGACCTTGCACTGAATTACTGCAGATTTTTCTTTGAGGATATGCATAGTTTTGGATGTGTCTGTACGCAAGACACAGGTTTTCACTGCAACGTTGAATGTGCCTTTCGAAATGGCAAATTACGTACTTTGGGCGGTTGTAAGTGGGATAGATGTAAGTCGCATGGTTCGCCCCCCTCCCCCCCCCCCAGGTTCTACGGACAATAGAAAATTGAAGGATGCTCTCTGAAAAACAGGAGTGAGAGAGGAGATTCTTCACCAAAGTTGCTGTCGCGCTCTAGGGAAGATCGAAGTTTTTATTTCCAAAGCGCAGTATCACCATATCTGCATGTGTTCTAGTTTTATATATAAATATATTTTAAAATGTTTCTCCATCTTGTATTTCAAGAAAATACGCCACTTCGCCGCTAAGAAATATTCTCTTAATTTGTCACCACGAACTGTCCATTTGTGACGCTGCCTCGCCCGTCGGGGGCCAACGCGTGGGGTCTGTTTCTGCCCACTGTGCTGGGAGCGCGCGTCGTGCGGGATGAACCCAGCGCCGAGCGCTTGTCGCAACACGCGACAGTGCCGGGGTGGCGATGGCAGGCGGGGAGGGGGGGTGAGCGGGCGGGGGCGGGGCGGCGCGAAGCCGAAGCTTCTGCCGCGTCGCGTCGCGTCGGCCGCGGAAACAATGCGGAGGCGCCGGAGCAACGACTTTTAAAATGCCATAATTTCCGGCCGAGCGTAAACAGCCGTCAGGCGGCTGACAGAGGCGCAGGAAGGGGCGTTGCGGCGCGGCGCCCCGCTGACGGGGAGGGGGGTGATAGTGCCCGCCGCCCTGCTCCAAGTTTCCACGCGTCCCCCCCCCCACGTCCTACTTGAGGTGATGCTTCCGCGGACATCGCGTGCTTTCGGAAGTTGACTGCACGTCAGGAGTCGTTCCTGAGTTGACTCGCACTAGAGTTACGTGGTGTAGCAGAGAAACTAATCCCTCATTTGTTGAAGGTGCCTTCCTGAATTGCGTGTAATAATGTAGTTTGAGAGCACGTATACACCTTAGGGTGTGGTCTAAGAACGAAAAGGAATAGCGCTCAGAAATAGCCTTCAATGACTTATTCGCATGAGACGGGAACTGTTTCAACATGCCTTCAATAAATAATTCGAGAATTAAGAAAGCACATCGCAATATTTTGTTGTGCTAGAAAGATACTGAGCATACATCTTGTTTTGACAACTGTCATGCCGAATGTTCCGGAATTACTACCAAAAATAGCAATCGAAGTTTAGAAGATAGAAAAATTAATTTCATTGTTTTTTAAACTCACGATATTTGTTGATTTTTTGTTTTTTTGTTTTATTAGTGTGTATGTATTTCACTTGCCTCTCCCTCATCCCCACTCTCCCAAAATTATCTTTCCCCACTTGATCTTTTCCCATGGAAGATATTGAAGAGGTGATTCAAAATTTCGTTGTTTCTTAAACCGGTGGGTGATATCTAGGAACCAAGAACCTCACAAAGTTAGATTATATACAATTTGTCAACTGTCGCTTGTTATTTATGTGAAACAACGATAATGAAGTTGGAAATGATATTCACTCGCGTTTTTTCTTTGCTATTTGGTAAGGACAAAAATTCTCGTTGAAACGTATTTCATTGACATTGGTTCCTCGATGCACCCGCCGCCGTTTGGACTCGAAATTTTGTCCGTCCGTGGGCCGGGCGCCCGCATTTCCCCGAGTCTCCTTCCCTCTGCTAGAGCGCGCTGGGTCGCCGGGGCTTCATTAACTGAGTGGTTTGTTGCACGTAGGTCCGCGATGGCCCTCTTGACAGCGCGGAGGTGGTGGGGCTCGCGAAAGCCAAGCTCTGGCCCAGTGTGGAGGAGATTCTGGTAAGTGCAGTCGCATTCGCTCTGAGCTCACTAACGCCTCCGCCCGCTCCCCCCCCCCACGCCCACCCCCCACCCCCTCGCTCGCTCGCGCTTGCACTTGGGAAGCGACATTCACAACAAAACATCCATGTTCATAACACATTGCCCCCAAACCATCGATGTTTTAGAAGTGGTTTCGTAATAGTAACCTCTAACATTTACATTCTTGTGGCGAAGAATTTAATTTGATTGTGACCGTGATTATCCATTTATAGTTGAAGATTTGATAAAATAAACTAAAACATAATAAGAACAATGACCAAAATTGAGTCTAACATCTTGAGCGCTCAGGATCATATCAAGGGAACCGAAGTTTTCTCAGATGTGAGCACGAGGGGCGTGTTGCACACACGTTGACAGTTTCTCCGCAAGCGACAAAGCAAGGAAAGACCTAGGAAATATCACGCATCGGGGTCATTTATCTGTGGGGAGATAGTGTATTCTATGAAGGTAGTATAAACAGTTTTCACATAATCTGATCTATTACACATTTTTATTTTATATTTTAACTTTACCAAAATTTTGTTTATGGAAGATTTTGGTACATAAGCCATCGCAAACGTACACACGTCAAACACAAAATATCGTTGATAAAAAACATCAGCTTTAATCAATCAATATTTTCATAGAAATATTGATTTTTGAAAATGTACACATTGATGTCGCTTTCCCAGCTTGCAGCCGGCTGCATGAGTGGGGGTGCGGGAGCTTAGTAATTACTAGGGCTATTGTACTGTATTATTGGAACTGAGCGCCATTGTGCTCGTCTTGTGTCACAATACCAACCTCGTGGATTGGAAAAGTTAAGTGTGAATTCATTAATCAAGATAGAGACTAATGTTCGAGTATTTTTGTAAGCTTAAGGCGGCTCCACACATTCATTATTCGGCGAGTAGCGAGCAATCGCTCGCCGAATCCCAAGTAGTGTGGATGTGTTGCCTGCTATTTGCCGAGTGACGACATTCGGTGCTCGACCTACGCACCGCTTGTCGGTCTTTTGGACACATCAAAGGGAGCGAACATTCGCCGCACACATCAGCTGTCCGGGACTGGGCGAGCAGTAGCTCGCTGCTCGGCGAATGTCGAATGTATGGAGCCGCCTATAAGTACAACGTACATGCACTGTACGTACAACGAATGCCAGCGACCGGAATGGAGTCCTATTTATAACCTCAAACTTTCAAGGGATAGTGATGCTACTCTAGGCGAGTCCAATAACACGACGAGGTTCGAACCTTCGGCCTAAGCGTTTAACATAAAGTCAGTTATCCTCGAGTCAGTCCAAGCAACAATGGAAATAGAACATTGTCGACCGAAGTCTTGGTCGACAATACCACTCTTTTCGCCTCCCACAATACTTACTAAGCTCACCCAATCCAGTGCCATTATACGCATGTGGTGCAGCATCGCAATCGCCGTATGTCGACAGAACGACTTACGAAAACGTGGAAATGTTTTCATTCAGATTTCATCAATTAAGTACGAATGTCGCAGTGTGTCTCAGTCAATAAACTTCGGCCATTATAAGAAACCGGACTAAAGGAAAATTTTTAACTTTTTAATTCATTATAAGTCAAGAAATAATTAACATAATTGAAATTCATTGTGACTTCAAAATAGATTCTTTCATTCAATTCTACCCATTTCCTGTAACGGTTTTGATTTGTATGAGTTTTTAACCAGCGTTATTTGAACATTAGCTTTAGCATTTCAGTAGTTCGGAATACAACAGAATCAGTAGCCACGTTCAGAAAATTGATCAACCAAAAAAAATTCAACTAACGTTATTTTTTGTGCCAAAAATCAAACAATAAAATCGATGAAAATAAAGGTTATTCTCAAAATGCTAGTGGACAGTTTTACTTACTTCATGCAGATTAAATTGCTGAATATTTCTAAATACCAACTGTAAGAGGAATTGTGAGGTTATAGGCGTTCTGACATTTTGTTCACAATAATCGGAGAACCATTTGCTTTTCTAGTAACCGACTTCAAGGTTAAGAAAGTATAGTTTCTTCACACGCACGCTCTATCTTTGTGGCTCAAGTTGAAATGCCTTTGATAATGTAGAGAAATTACGGTTATGAGATAAAGTTATTCATGCTTTTCTCATCAGCCGTTTTTACTTCAGCTTTTAAACAGCCGTGGATTTCCGTCGAGAAATAACGTTTTTACAATTTTAAATCAAATATTGTTTGAACTTCCTTCATTGGTCATCTCAGTTTTCGATCTGTATTTGTCATTCATTTTCAATTTCTTGCCTATCTGGTACTCTCCGCTAATATTGTATATACCCGTTTGTTTTTTCCTTTGTGAACTAATGCTTTAATTTTTTTGAAAGACAGATTAATGGTTTCTTTTAGTTAATTTACAGCAGTTTTCAGATTTGAAAAGTTAGTAGAAATTATACCACGCACAAGATTTTGTTTATAAATGGTAGACAGTGGTCTACCAAGATAGTTTTGAAGTTTCATAAAAATTAATTTTAGCATATTATCGTGGCTTCCCATCTGATTTGCACCCAAAATAAAATTATATTTAAAATGTTTTCGTAAACAACTTATTACATATTTACCTGGTTTATTCATGCTTTACCGGATGATCAAATGCAGAAATGAAGGTATAAAAAGCTTTCCTGTGCAAGAAACCATTGCGATAAAAAACATCTTTTCTCCGAGGAGAAGTCTCTTTGTCGCGGAGGGGCATTGTGCCGGCGTCCGAGCCGCGGGTCGGGTTGCCCCGCGCTTTGTCACCGCGGCCCTGCGGGGGCGGGGGCGGGCCCTGCGCCTCTGGCCCTTTGTGCGCCGGGCGTTCGCTACAGTAGCCGCGTTTCCTGGCGGGAAGTGCGTCTCTGGTTTCTCCCGGTGCCGTCCTAGGCGGCGCGGCGCGGCGCGGCGGCGCGCTCGCTCCTTTGCTGATATCGACGCAATTCGTCGCAAAGGAAGTCTCGCCCCCGCGCCGTCCTCGCCGCGGCCCTTCGGGGGCTCCTCGCCCGCGTGGGACCCTCGCCCGCGCTCAATGGGGCGGCTGCGCCCTTTGGAGTGTCACTCAACGAACGCTCCACGACAATGGGATCTAGGATTTCGCGAGGAAAAACAGTATAAAAGTATACGCGTTCTTGAAGATAAACATCTCTCTCGACTGCACATGAAAATATTTGCAAATTTCTTACCTTTATTTTAGATTCGAAATATTTTGATATAGTTTCTAAGCTGTTTAGTAACTCATAGTTACGGATATGAATGGAATTTTTGTAATCAGTTTCTGTAGTTCGTTACAGTTGTGGACTATAGAGCACGTAAAGAGCTTACCTTTCTGTTTCGTTATGTTTTTAGTTGGTGGTTTACTATTAAATATTTACAATCCAAATGCGCATTGCTGTGTTTATTCTGACAGGACGGGAATTGTGGAATGGACTTGTTACTCATTCGTCAAGTGATGCGATCATTCTGTAGTCTACTGAAAATGATTAGGCAGTAAGGTTAGACTGGAAAACTGGAATGTGAATTCACGTAATGCAAAAACAGTACGTGAAAACCTAAACGACGCGATAACAGGCAATCGGTAATTTTTGCGTATAAAAAAAAGAGATCAACGAAACTAATTATCTATCTCCTCCCTCTCTTTCTCCTTCCCCCTTCCTCCTTCTTTCCATAAAATGACAAATATCTGACTACAACTTTGTATACTATCCTCTAAATTGCGTGTATCTCTGAGTTGTGAAGCAACAATTCGGCAACATTCTTCACAATTTTGCTATGTGCATTTTTTGTGAAATCAGTTTGGCCGAAAAGATGACCGTTCGAAAAATTGGCTCGAATAGTTACCATTCCTGTTCGATCGTTTTTAAAAGGCGGAAGTTAACTTCACAACTTGATTACTTAATGCTGGTGTTAACCGTAATTGAATCAAAAATGGTCACAAATTTTACTAATGTCCTACGGACACCTAATCACCATAATTTATTCAGCAGAACATAATTGTGGTTTAATTATCTTGAATTAATACTAGTATGCATATCTCATAGGAATGGCAGAATAATTTACAAAATTGGAGATATGTGTTTAAGAATTTATACTAAACAGGAAGTCTCTCAAAATTTGATTTGCAATCATAAAACGATGATTATGGTTATGACAGTACAAAAGAAAGTAAAATATAAATTCTTTTGAAAGTCGCTTATGTGCAATTTAACTAACCCGAAACTTTTTTGTAACCCAAAAGGCGTACGAGGCAGTGGTTCAATATACATTTCAGATGTTTCGAGAGTTCTAGTTAAATGCTTTAAAGTCTGGAAACTGCAATGGCAGTTGTTATCTTTGAGTGCACTAGTGGAAAGTGTACCGTTTTAATTCGTATTTTTTTATATAAACATGGGGTATGTCCAATCTTTAAACAATTTTGTTCAGTGTATACTTAAACGTGACTGCACCAAGGCGAACTAGTGGCGCAAATAAACATAATATTTAATATAATGAGAAAATAACAACAACGAAATGAGTGAGTAATCTTGAACATCTTGTAACACACTTCCCTATCTCTATGTAACGCAGTGTAATGCTGCCTCCCCCTTTAGCGTTACGTAATTTATGAATGACCCCTTTGATAAATCATGTAAATTTAGAGACAGGCCATTAAAAAAAACTCAAAATTGGTTGCACATGGAAAAGAGCAGCACATGGAAAACAGCAATCAGTGTGTGATGCCGCCTCTGAAAGTTTGACGAAAACGAAAAGTTATATTTACCGATGGTGAAAATATTTACATTTACTAAGAGCACCCTTCCTTCCCAGTCGTTCGTCTAGCCGCAAGACGCTTGCATTTGTTTTGCGGGGCGCTTCCGACAGCAGATGCGAACGCGCGCGGGAAATCAATGTGTAACACGTCGCGGCCGCCCTCCGGAAGGAAACCGGTCGCAACGCGAGGCCTGTGTAGGTCGCGCGGCGGGGCGCGGCGGTGGGGGTGCGGGGTGGGCGGGGGAGGGGGCAAAAATTGGCCACTTTGTTAGTTCCCAGAGTGGACGCTCCGGCCGCGGCGGCGCCACGTGTCGAGTCAGGTACGGCAGGTGGGGACAACGGCGGGGTCGTTCGAAGGAAATTTGAAATCGTTTCCGTTCTTTTTCTCGCTTGCACCCGCGACGTCTACGTACGGTTGAGCCATTCTTTGTCGGAGGTCGTGTAATTGACGTTGCTCCGAGTGGTTTACGAGTGTTGCAACAAAAGAGACATGTGTAATGGACGTCGTAGGTTTTCTCTTCAGTCCACCTGCTGCGTCGTTAAGAGATGAATAGCACTCGTATGTGACATGTAAATTCTGTTTGATGTTGAGTAATTTTCTTGTCCGTAAATTCAAAACAATATTAATAAATGTAGAAGTATCGCTTATTATTACAAATCGTTAACTTAAGATTTGTAAAGTGTTTTTTATTATTATCGAGTAGGCAAGGCTCCTAATCATTGTTATGAAGCAATACACTGTAAATAATTTTCTAGCGTGAAGATACGTTTTTCTATTCTTGATGTTACATTAATGTTATTGGATTTCCAATTATCCTTGTATGATATATAGGAAATGTTAGCTGTTTTTACAGTGATTTATGACATTTTTTCAATTTATACAAAGGAGTTTCAGAACCCCAAGATCAAATCTGTTGTGGTTGTCAAGCCACGAAGGCTCGTTGGAGTAATACATTAAGTTCTTTTAGATTTCCTTTACATGTCAATGATGAGAAGCCTTTGAGGCTGTGGTGGTGTCAATTCTCTTAGGTTCCTTAAGGTAGTGTACTCAGGTTTATATTCGTATTTAAATTTTACATTTATGAGTCGCTCAGATTATATGTATGTGTATTTATAAATTCAGGTAGAGTGAAATCAATGCCCTCCAATGGTTTCCACATGTGCACTATTTTGAGTTTAATTAATTATTTGCAGAATAGTTTTTAAGTAGGAGTTCTACGTTTTCTCTCATTTTCACGTCCTGGTTCACTATTAATGGTCGGGGATCTTGCTTTGTAAGCTTCCTTATGGGAGGCTCGTAATGGACTGTAGAGAAAGGCCGTTAAGGCGAGCGTTTCCCAATCCATTAAAGGATTTAGAATAATTTCGAGGGCGGTGTTGCTTCCATTGCGTGTTGGAAGCTCCATCAAACACGCCTGTCAGTTTTCAAACGTTTGACCCTTTTCCCCTACTTCGACTCACCCTTCGCTGCTCCGCCTCGCCATTAAACCTCTACTTCGCTCTTCCTCAACTTTAATGTAAAACACCTTCCACAGACAAAACATTATTATATATATATATATATATATATATATATATATATATATACATATATAATTTTCACAATTATTACTATGTATAATCCAAAGATGGTTACGTATTCCGTGAAAAGTTGAAAACTGAATACTGAATAGAAACACAACTGTAGAACGAGAGTATAGTATTCGACATTTTGCGTGGAACAGAAATGAAATTGCAGTGACCTGGTGCAAGCGAGGCACATGCAACCACATTCTTGTGTAACTCGTACGAGATAGGAACTCATGAGAGGGCAATTGCGCTCCACAGTAATTGTGCCATGTAATACATAAACCTGCATTTCTTTCAGACCATCACGTAGCCACAAGTTCCAGATAATTTTCTAAAAATATAATACAATAAATAAGTTTTTTAAATACTGTAAAAATAAATGCATTTTCTTTACAATAATCGGGTTCTTAAGAATCTGGAATTTTATAATAGCACAGTACACATGATCTCAAGCTCTGTGCCAGTGGCCTTAAACCATTTTTCACTAAAGAGCTATTTCGGACGAGGTGGCGGGGGCAGAGGGTGCGTTGAGCGCTGGGGGAAAGGCGATCGAGTGATGGCTGAGATTTGCCCCCATCTTGCATTTTCGCCAAAGGCAACGTAATTCCTGTGCATTTCGTGAGAAACGTAAAAAACGAAAATGAATATGTAACATTTAGTACACCCATTAAATATAAATTAACTTAAAATAAATCTCGAACTATAAAATGAAACGAGAAAAAAACAAGTTTCGAAGCCAAACCCTAAAAGCCTTGAATAGAAAAAACGTATTATTTTTTTATTTAGAAAATAATTGGAAAATTGTAGTACGTGTTTACTTTTAACTGAATAATTTCTAGTCAGTTTCATTTGTTCGTGAAATAAATTTCTTATTTGTAGTTGGGGATTGCATTTTAACAAAACATTTTCTCACATCATGATATGAACGCGCCTCGTATACATAGTCACGTAGTATAAAGATGGCAAAAGTTCCGAACCCTGTGTGCACGTAATGACAGACGATAGATGAACTTGTAGTTTCACTTTCAAACACTCTCCTTCCTTTAACTCTCCGCCTCGCACGCAGCAGCACGCACCAACGTGATTGCCCTTTCCACTCTCAATACGCGCGATAGCGTCAATGGAAAATCGTCAATATCTCGAAATTGAATCATAATTATATACGAGGTGTTGATGCGATTTCCTCCGGTCTAATTTATTCGTGGGCCATAATGGAAACCCGCGCTTGCGCTGGCTGCGGCTGCGCTGTTTACCTGACCGCTCAATGAGGGAAATAATTACGAGGGGAAAGTGGCGCGGCGGAGCGGCGGATTCCTCGACCAGCTGGCGCGCACGTGAGGGGCCGCGGCGCGGGCGCGGGCGAGGGCGGGGGCGGGGGCGGGGGCGACGAGGGCCAGGTGGCCGGAGGGCGTCGCGGGCGAAAGTCGCGCCTCATTTGCTGCCCGCCTGACCTGCGCCGCGCCGCGCCGCGCAGACGCGACGGCCAGCCGGAATTTTTCGCTGGTTCGCGAACGCGCGTGCAGGTTCTCAACTCAATGTGGATGTTGGTAAGGATTAATTAATAAGGAAGCAACTGCCTCGCATACGAGAATTAGTTTTTCAGCTTTAGAAAAACGCAGACATGTCCGTTTATCGACGGCCAGTTTGTCGTTTGTAAATTGACTGCAGAGACTTCTGCAAGCGTGCACTATTTATGAAGGGATAAGGTTCCACTTTAAGCCTGAGTTATGACGTTATAACTTCCAGAGCAGTCACGTGACTGATACCATACAACGTTGTTACTTTACGCGTGGCACCAATATTTTACGATGATCCGCAGGAGTCGTTTGGTGGTTGCTAATAAACCAGATCAAATTTTCCGTATCTTTTGTTTTGGATTTTACTCTTTCTCGTGCCCATCGTTGCGGGTGGAAACTTCATAAAAATGTCAACTTGATACTTTCTCTCTGCCATGAACTTTTGTAGCGCTTTTTTCGAATATTTACAAGTGTTTGCATTATTCTACCATGTTTGGAGATTCGTTCCAAATTGTTTAGTGCATTTCAGTGCTTCTTTCTTTCCTAGTAAAAAAAGATTACTTCGTAAGAACACTGACGAAATTATTATAGGAAGAAACTAGAAAAAATTCGAGACTTACTTCGTTGGACACGCGTCTAATAATGTGAACCGATGTATTTCTTTTGGAGTATCTGCATTGAGAGGTATCTCCCCTCGTTTTTCGGCGGCTCCGCATGAAAGCAAGGCCAGCCCCACTCGATGCATGCGACGATCGAATGGCGATCGAGTGGAGAGTTATGGCGCTTCCCCCGGGAGCGTCGGGGCTCCGCGGGCGCGCATTCATGAGGTGTCTGACATGGTTTGACCGAAGGGCGTTGCCCCCACCCCCACCCCCACCCGCCTGCCCCGAACGAGGCTCGTCCTTCTCCTCTCCCGACTAGCGTCGCGCGAGCATTTGCGGTAAATATGGAAACAATGAATACAATGGATGGTGTACCTCCAGGCATGATTTTTTTAGCGTTTCCTGGTTTGTGAAACAAACGGCAATTCGTGTTTTTCCTCCAATTCTCTCCGTTAGTTTTTGTGAATTTTATTGTACCGTATATATTATTCCGAGCAATATTTTCTTATTTTCTCGATTCTTATATCTTTCTTTTCTTCTTCTTCTTCTTCTTCTTCTTCTTCTTCTTCCTCTTCCTCTTTTCCTATATTTAACCCACGTTCATTAAGTTCTCATCCTCCTCAACCTCCTTCTTCTCCTTTTGCTTCTTCCCGCCCTTCTTCGTACTTCTTCTTGTTGTTCTTCATTTTATTATTATTATTATTATTTATTATTAACATTATTATTATTATTATTTTTGTCTGAAACTCCGTCGTCCGTTGGTGCGTTTTCTCCGTCTTCTGTCCCTTCGACTCTTCTCCCCCGAAAGGCCCACCCCCTGCGCGCCCGCCCCATTCGCCCCGGCCGCTTTCTCCGCCCGCACGCGCCCGGGGGTGACGCTGGGCGCGACGCCGCTCCGCGCCGCGCCGCGCCGCGCGCCCATTATTTACCTAGCGCGCCGATATGATATGCACCCCACGCGGCGTATCGGCCCATCTGCGCGGGGCCGGCTGCGCGAAGAGGGTGGAACGGGGGCGGCCCGCGGGCGGGGGTGGGCGGCGAGACGCCCCGCGCAGATGGTGTCGCCTCGCTGCGCCAAACTGCGCCTGCCACCCTCACACAAATTGTCCACTTAGGCGGGTGGCCGCGGGTCGCGCCGCAAGACGCGGCGGGGCCGCCGAGTGGCCGGGCGCCCCCGGGGCCCCGCGTTTCGCCACTTCCGGTCGGCGCCCATTCACAAAGACGCTGGTAATGACGCCGCGTCTTCCTCGTGCGCCCCGGGCGCCCCGACGACCTCCGCCGCGCGGCTGGCGCTCCCATTTTGTGGGATTTTTGCGTGAAAATCGTCCCGAGCAGCTCGTTTAGGTCTCAATTCGACGGGGGCAAAAAGCGGGAGCGGCGAGGAATCGTTTAGTGCGTTGTAACGCGGTTAAGCCGGCGTATAAACGCGACCGCGCCGGCTTCGTCGCCGCGGCTCCCGTTATTTGTGGGGAGAAAGCGGGCGCCGCGGGGGCGGGGAGGGGAGGGGGAGGGGGGTCGGAGCGGGCGCTTCCCCAAATTCGTCATATCCGGAGCGCCGTCGTCGTCTAATGCCGCCGCCGCCGCCGCCGCTGGCGGGCGAGGGGAGGGCGAAGCGGAGGACGCGGCAATTTCCGCGTCGCCGCCGCCGCCGTCGACCCGTTGCCGGCGCCGCGACGCCCGCACGCCGCGCGACGCCCACCACGCGCTAATCGCTTAGCGCGAGGCCGCGCGCTTGAGTGCCTCGACGCAGCCTCAACCCCCACCCCCCGCTGTGCGCAAAGCTTCAGCGAAGTTGCAAATGTCTGTTGCGTAACTTTTACGATCGGTTTCCTGAGTATCCTAATTCATGCATATTACACGTACTAATGTATCTTTATAGTGCAATAGTGCCGTGGTGTAATTTAGCGATTTATACATGTGGTTTACTTTGTTTCCCAGTTGAGGAACTAATCGAAATAATATATTTTGGTATATAAGTTTGGAAAAACTACTTTAAAATAGGATAATTGTATCAAATCAGAATTTTATTAGAATTTTGCAGCTTGGAGTAAACTTAAGTTACGTTGTAATTCACATAGTGCTTACAATTTAATTATAAACATTTTTTCCAAGATACTTGCATTAATTTAATAAATCAAGCGGATTACTTTGCAGTTCTATCAATTAATCAACATCAAATGTTTCTGTGTCACGTTCGTGTAATTTGAATCTTATTTTTCTGGTTGAACTTATTATCTGGTTTTCATTTGTGTTGTGATGAAGTCCATCAGTGCTTTGTCGCACTGATATAAGGGACATCCTTTTTAGATTTTCCTGTGAGCTGTCAGAGAATCATAACTTCTTATAACAATTTCTTTTAAAAGGGAATGACGTCTGTCGAAACGTTCATCTCTCAGAAAAGGCTGTCGCGTGCAAACGGCTACATCAACTGTTTAGGCTCCGCGCATTCCTGTGGCTGGGAATCATCTATCTGCAAAGTGATGCAGAGAATCATACTGCAGAGAAAAGCGATGTTCTGGCAAACGGAAATGAGCCATCCAGTGGTATCTAGCAAACGTCCATTCTAACCAGTACTCCGTCAGGCAGTCTTCACGTCCATCTCCTAACCAGTCAGGCATCTCACGTCTGCCTAACTCCGTCAGGCAGTCTTCACGTCCATCTCCAGCTTTCTTCGTCACAGGACTTCAACTGTTACAACTTCGTCACAGGGCCGCCCGGCCCCTCGTGTGGCTCCTCTCATCTTCGCCCTCGGCCGCCGGTGGCGTTCCGGGAATGGCGCGCCATCGAAGCCGCACCGCAGCCCATTTCCATGCCTCCCGCCCCCGTCGGCGCTCGCCTCACGTCGTCGCGACGCTGCGGTGCTGCGCCTCGGCCGCAAGTGGTCGCTTCGCCAGGAGTACGCCGAACTCGGAAATTGGACGCCTCCTTCCCCGGACAGGCGCGTCCCCTTCCCACGCGGTCGCCTCACATTTCTTCTCTTTTGTTCTCTCATCGAATCTTTTCGTTTTTTCTCCTCTCTTCTCGTCTCTTTTCGTATATTTTCTTCTTGTCTCTTTTCTTCTTGTTTCTTCTTTCTCTTTTAGTCCCTTCTTCTCTCTTCTCGTCCCTTCTCCTCTCTCGTTGTTTCTTTTCGTCTCTCCTACTCTTCTCGTAACTTCTCGGGTCTTATCATCTCGTCTCGTCTCGTATCTTCTTGTCTCTTCTCGTATCTTCTCCTCTCTTCTTGTCTCTTCTCGTCTCTTCTTCTCTATTTTGTCTCGTATCATCTCCTTTCGTCTTGTCTCTTCTCTCTTTCTCTCTCTCTCTCTCAATCTGGTCGTGCGTGCTGACATGTACGACGTAGATGCGAGATGTTGCGAGTTTTCTTAACCGGGCTTTTTTTGGGGGAGTAAGTACGTATGAGTCTGAAACCGAAGAATCGTTACGTACAGTGGATTCAATAAGAGAGGGTAAGTAATGTAACGAGGCACAAAAACAATGAGACAAATTTCTTAAAGCTGAGAGCAATCCATGCATTTTGAAATTATATTGCAAGAAAACAGTACTTCGTTAACAAGTCTAAATCGTGAATAATCTGAAATAAAATTATGATTATGATACTTTGTTTCAATGACAGGAGAATCTCACAGGGACAAAGACAATCCCTTCCCTTAAATAATTCTACGTATTGCCTCACTTGCACACACCATTGCGTTAACGCCGTCGTAAAGGGAGCTCCCTGCTCGTTGGCGCATGGCCTGGAAAGAGACGCCGCCACTTGTATAAGAAGCGATGATGGCAGCCGCATTCCTCATCGTTCATCATTGAAGGATGACGCCAGGGGCCGCCACGTGGGCGCTGCGACCGCCGCGGCGCGCGGAAGCCGCCTCTCGCGGAGCGCGAAACACGCGGAGTTGGGGGTGAGGTCATGTGGGGCGGGGCAGGGCAGGGCGGTGAGGGGCGGGATGGAACGGCGTGGTGAAGTTGTGTGGGGCGGGGCGAGGAAGGGCAAGGCGGTGTGGGACGGAACAGGGTGGTGTGGTCATCACGGCCGGGGTGGGACGGGACGGGACGGGACGGGGCGAGGCGCGGCGGGGCGGGGCGGGGAGGGGCGGGGCGGGCGGGACAGGGCAGGGCGGTGTGGGGCGGGACGGGACGGAACGGGGTGGTGAGATCATGTGGGTGGGGGGCGGGGCAGAGCGAGGTGGCACAGGGCAGGGTGGTGTGGGGCGGGGCGGGAGGGCCGAGGCGAAGGAGCGGAGCTGGTGCGAGTCGGGGTGCAGTGGGGGGGGGGGGCAGGCTCGATCGCGGCGATGAGGCGGGGGTGGGGGCGGGGGAGGGTGGGATGGGGCGACGGCGCCTTTGAAAGTGCCCCGCGGAGGGGCTGGGTCCGGGGCCCGGGCGCCCCCTGTGATCCCTGACCCCGCTCTTAAGGCGGTCCAGTTGTCGCGCGCCACCCAAAGAGAAGCCGCCGCCTTTCGCGCTTCGCTCTGGGCTCGCAGCGCGTGCGCGGATTCACAATGCGTGGGGACGGCGCTGGATCTTTACAAATCAGTGACACGTGTAATAATCTCCAGCAAATTATTAGTTTAATGAACAATTTCGACACCGCAACAATAATATTTTGTTTTTTGATGGAATTTCTTCTGAATCATAAGCATTTTTTTCTAAGATTAATTTACGATAGGATCGAATTTTGTGTGTCATTTTGATATAAATTTAATCATACAGACACAATGCAACACAATGCAATAATGAAAGTATTACGTACAGCTCTGTTATGTTCTCTGATTTACGTATTGAACTCTTAGAAAAACGAAGTACCTAACTGGTGAACAGGACAGCAAATATTAATTAAGGAACTGGAGCCCATATGCCCCTCTGTACATTCTGTGCTGCCATATAGTTTCGGAGGCCTTAGAGGCTTCCAGGGCAGGCTCGTCCTTAGGAGGGGACAGGCCTTCTACTTAGGAGTAGAAGCGACAAACAAAACTGTCACCTCCGCCGAACTTCGTACTGGCCTTACCTCGCCGTTCTTTGCAACTACAAAGTTGCAAACCTCCGGGTCTCACTGGCCCGAATCGGAGCATGTTTTGTGGCACGTACAGATTGAATTCTGATTCCAGAACCCTTTGATTTGAAAGTAACATACGCGAGATGTGTTCCGTTGCCTGTAGTGGGGTTCACGTTTCGAACTCTACCCGGCCAATGGAGGTCCGCGTGCTGCCTCCGCCGCTTCGCTTGCTGCAAGTGTTGTGTCGCAGCAGATGAATCTGTGCCGGCGGCGGCACTCGAACCGCGGACCCGCAGACCGGCGGCCGCCGCGAATGGAGGGCGCTGACGTCATGGCCGGGCTGCCGCCGCGCCGCGCTTGTCATCAGGTCGCTGATTGGGCGTGGGTGGGCGGCGCGCGAGCGCTCGCGGCCTTTGATCAATTAAGACGCTGCCGCCGCCGCCGCCGCCGCCGCCACGACGCTCTAACGAGCGGCGCCCGCTCCTCGCCGCCGCCGCCGCCACTGTTTCCGCTGCTTCTCGCGTCGTCGTGCCGCTTCCACCGTCGCAACGCCACGGGTGGCTGCTGTCGTTTGTCTTCATCTTTGCGCTCGCTCGTGGACTTGACCGGCTTTGTTGTTGGATGGCACGAAAAAGCTGGTGGCATTCAGGGGGCACGATGTGAAGAAATCCGGAAGACTTCTCTGAGAATTTTCTTACTTCGATGAGTCTCAAAATTTGTGCGAAGTTGAATTTCCGCGGAACAGTTTCCAAGGAAAATCTGGAATGTAAAAAAAAGATGAAACGTGTTTTAAATTTTTAAAATTTAACACATCAAAGTAAATTACTTTTGGATGTCGGTCGGTGTCTAAACAGACCTATTACGTTAGAGTCTACTCTCAACTGGCCGTCGTGAGACACATGTACTTGCTAGCACGGCATTTTATTCGTATATACGATTGCATGTAAGTTCACAGAAGTAGTATAAATCAAGGATTTATGATTTTCCTTCGTATTCCTTACGTCCCTTCAAGACTTTCATAATCTAAGGTTGAGAACTATTAATCTATTTATATCAAAGCAACTAGGCCTACAAGTATTTTAACTCAGCTTGTGATTTTCAAATAATTCAATAACCGTTTAAAAATTTGATTTACAAAGATGCAGGCGTTTGTAAAAGTAAGTTAAACAGTATGATTTACGCAATAATATCCGTTCTACTGATTGCACGCGTATGCCTTGCACATGCAAAATGTAATGAAAAGATTTCATCGGAATACCTAACATTCATGAACTGTGTAATTCCAAAGCAATTTTCAAAGGCGTGGGCTCTTATGTGCGTGGAAGCTTAAGAAACTGGTTTGCTTTCTTTCCGACAGAAATGTCACTTTTCTCACATTAAGATTATCTCCGTAATTTTACACAATAATTTAATGCTATTTTAATTATTTTTATCTTGTCCATGATAGCTCGCTTGTTACGAGAAAGCTTGTACTATTTGCGTGCAAAATTTACCTACAGTCCAGTAGGCGTTCGTTTGCAGAGACACGGCCTTACACATTCTTTCAATAAAATGCTACATTCGGTACAGTATATCGCGATATTAGCAAGTCAAATAGGCTTTTCGCAAACGATGAGCATGGTTATAATTGACATCTTAATGCGTTCAAGGAAAGGAAGTTTTAAATTACATTAAGCGAGAGGAAGTTGCAAGAATATTTACGAGCAGTGATGGGCAGATACATCAGGAATGTATACCGTTGAGCTTAAGCAAAGTTATAGGATGTAGTCTTCTCAGCCAGAATAAAAGGTTTGTACAACATTTGGTGACGTAAGTCTACAAATTGTTTTGGGAAGAATATATCTATCGAATCTTTGTTATTGATTGTCAACAAAATAATGTTGTAAATTAATGGACGCAGTTCTTATCAAGGAAAGAGAGTTTAATGGCCAAAGTCTTATCAAACTGTATTTATAGAATACCATAGCGGATAGTGGTGTGACGATTCGGGTGAAGTGGTTTGCAGGGTGGTGCGGTATAGGCAAGATGGGCAGGTATTTCCGAGCTCATCGTCATGGGCTGAAATAAGTCAGTCAGCTGTGCTCTTATTTCTGGTATAAAATGTATACGTTCCCATGATTTGTCTGTTCAGGAAAGCATTATGAGCAAATTTCAACAGAAATGTGAGAAATCGTACGAAGTCCTTACTTCACGGTCTTACCGTGTAGATTAACAGAATATTAACATTATCAGAGCACGTTGTTTTAGGCTTTGTGAGAATTAGAACAAATCATATGGCATTTGGAATAAGTTCAGATTACGCGAAGCCTTTCTCAACTCCAACGTTTGGAGGAGTTTTCGTTCGATTGATTCACTGTTTCCGTGTACAACTGCTATGGTCATTAGTCCAGCAGGGGCAAACTAAACTCCCGTCAGGTTTTCCCACATATGTGGCTACGAAGTGCATATATAAGTGAATGGATATGTGTTTGTGTATGCGTGTGTGTGTGTGAGAGAGAGAGAGCGGGGGAGAGAGAGAGAGAGCGGGGGTAAGAGGAGAGGAAAAAACAAACATAAGGGAAGTATTGTGCGTGGTGAGTAGCCCATTTGTTAGGGTATTGATCAGATATTTGCTTGGTATTGATGGGAGAAACCACGTAGAACTATTGGCGAGAGCAGCCTTCTAAATTTCTCCTCCAGACAGCGGCTGCATGCCACGTAGCTAGTGTCGAAAATCCGCCACCGTGGGGACTCGAACCACTGGTCCTTTCGGTCAGGGTTGCTGCGGAGAGAATGGCAACGGCGGCTTTGAGCTAACTCAGCCGGTTTCGACTCTAGGCAGTTTCGACAGCAGGTAGAAAGGTTCATCTGCGCGTGTGTCTCGAACTGGAGCAAGTGTGCGCCGGCGCGCAGCACATCTGCTCCCGCGCAGCGCACGACGCTCACCGCCGCGGCGCGGCGCCTGCGCTCTGTAATTTGAGCGCAGAACGCCACCTCCCCCCCTCCGTCTGCCCCTCCCGCCGGCGCGCGTGGAGGGACCGCCCCTCCGCCTCGCAACGCTCTCGTTACTTACCGGTCGTTAGCGTTCTGGTTTATCTCATGGCGGCGGAGGGCTCGCCACCGCCGCCGCCGCCACCACCACCACCACCACCACCACCACCACCGCCACCGCCGCCGCCACCGCCACCGCCACCGCCGCCGCCACCGCCACCGCCACCGCCACCGCCACCGCCACCGCCACCGCCACCGCCACCGCCACCGCCGCCGCCACCGCCACCGCCACCGCCACCGCCACCGCCACCGCCACCGCCACCGCCACCGCCACCGCCACCGCCACCGCCACCGCCACCGCCACCGCCACCGCCACCGCCACCGCCACCGCCACCGCCACCTCCACCGCCACCGCCACCGCCACCGCCACCGCCACCGCCACCGCCACCGCCACCCGTGCCACCGTCATCACCACCGCCGCTATCGCTCTCACCACCGCTACCGCCCTCACTACCGCCGTCATCGCCATTGCCACTACCACTCCACCAGCACTTCTCCGCCACCGATTACAACCAACCCCTCTCCCCCCTCGTAACGACATCGTATGGTTTCTACCTCTTTATGTTTGAAGCTCGTTTCTTATTAACGATTGTCTTAATTTCGACGGGTTGCCCCGGTCCGTAGTTAAAGAACTGGTTAACGTCTAGTTAATTACGAGGAATCTCGATAAAAACTCGTTTTATGGCCTGATAACGAGCGGACGCGCCGAAAAAAAAAAGGGGGCCGTGTGAACTTCCATGGTGCAGGAAACGGGCAGCGGCGTGGACGCGGCGGCTACGCAGGGGCTTCCTGGAAGAGAGCGCTGGCACCCGGCACGCGCGGGGCGCTCAGGACCGCAGGCTCCCTCCGCCCACGACACGCCCACCCCAGCCCCACCCACCGGCGGGGGACGCATGCGTGCCTCGACCTTTCCTTGCTTAAAACGGCTTTGTAACAGCAATGGATGTTCAAAATTATTTACAAAATTGACGGTTTATTACGTGAACGTAACGAAGCCCGAAGTGACTATTGTATTACTTCATACGAATCCTGTGATCTGAGCGTATTCCTGTGATCTCAGGAAAAAAAATGAAATGTACTTGGGGAAAATTTGATGTTACTACATCAACGAAACCAATCAAGAACAATTTATTTCGTCCTCCAGCTGAATATCCTGTAATTTGTATGCTCCCCTTCAAGAGCATTTGGTGCGACACATTTTCATTTTCCACGCAGGAGAGCTTCCTCTCCACCGCCTCTCGCCAATTCCGCACGGGAAGATAAATATTGAAAAAACATCCTCTTCCCAATCCAGCCCGTCGCATCGAGCCGCGTCACTAAATTATCCCTCTGCCACTGAAGTGGACAACCAGGGGTTACAGCTTTCGTTGGACGTGTAGTATTCCTCTCCGGGCGAAAACTTTATTACGGTAATCTACATGTCGCGTACGTCACCGCAGAGCCATCGAAAGCTAGGGGGCTCTGGTGGCGAGAACGGGGGCGGGGGAGGGTGGTGCGCGGCGACGTCATTCAAATTAATTGGGCCAAAGCGATCGGGTCGCCGCGGTCGGCGCGCCGCGCCGCAGCGCAGCGGTCTAGTTTCAAATCAGTCCGCGGGAGGCGCTGTCTGGGCCGGGACTTCCCCTCGCGGCGCGGGATTAGTGGAGCGCCGGGCAGCGTTAAGTGCTGCGGCCGGCGCGGCGCGGCGCGGCGCAGCGCGGCGCCCGCTCCATATAATTCAATAGCGGCGTTGCGGGCGGCGGGGCACGAGGGGGCCGGGGACTCCCTGGGGGGCCGGCGCGGGGCGCCAGATTAAGCGGCGCTCAAAAGCGGGGTCGCGGATTGCGAACCGCCCCCGCCCCCGCCCCCGCCCTCGCCGTCGCGGTCGCGCTGATTAAACCCGCCGTTGCGCCGCGCGCTTTCATTTCTGAGGACTGCGAGGACGCGTTATTTATCGCGTGCGGTCGTTGCGGGGGGAGGGATGGGGGCGTTTGGATGAGCGCCCGGCGATGAGAGCGAGACGAGTGCATGATGGGGCCCGTTGTGGCTGTAAACCCCGGGTGCTCCTCTCTTTACTGACTTGAGACCGAGGACCGATGGGGCTCGTTCGGTTCAAATGACGCACAAACGCATCTTCTTTTAATGCGTTGTTCCTTGCCACTACAAAGATGTTTAAATGACGCTGAAATGCACATAGTTGACTCGTACGCCACCACAAATGCTTTCAGGTTGACTTGTCGAAGTCGCATAGCTAGCTAATATTTCGTATTGTGGTAGTTAAACAGAAGAACGTCGTTTTGAATATATTGTTAGTTATTAAATTAAACTCTGTTCCTGATACTCTTGTCAAAAATCTTTAATCAGTTAAAAAAAGTGTCAGATAATAATACAAAAATTAATGAGAATTTATTACCTACAATAAACAGCGCTTTTACTCTTTTACACATTTGCCTAATAATTAATAAAAAATCCTGTACAACAGTAATTTTCACCTTCTGTCGGCCTATGTTCGTATGATAACAAACATTCATATAATCTTTTGTGTGATAATCCTTTGCGCAAATATGATCCTTATGACCCATACATAATGTCAAGTGTATTTCCATTTTTACTGTCGCTGATTATAGTCCAATCCTACGTGACAAACGTGAGCATGAACTCATAAAATTCAACGATATTTCTAAAGAATGGAACGCCCTGCCCGCTTGACGTGTATTGATGTCACTTGCCAGGTTTTAAAATTTCTCAAATCAGATTATTAACCTTATGTACTTTGTTAAGAGTAACCTAAAGAGACGACTTTTACTTGATTAGAACCACTGTTTAACTTATAAATATATGATTATAATATCCTCTTTACTGTAGTAACTACCAGGCCGTTAAATTTATTACAGGAAATCTGGGATCGGGGCCTTAGTCTTATAGATAAGGACTTGCTTCTGAATTCAAAAGTTACGGAGGCAATATATGTAGATCAAGTAAATACAGAGTTGGACAATGCAGGATTTGTGTGTTTTTACAAACTGTTTGCGGTATTAACAACTGGTAGTCGTCGCATCGTCGGTTTAGCTATGTCGGTGTTGTAGAGCTGTTTTCAGCGTTCGCTATGTTCCGCCCCGCCTCTTGCAATGCTCTCTTCTGCGATAGCTGGGCGGCGACATCCCTTGTTTCGGTGCAGACGCCAGGGACCACTTCGTCCGCGACGGGAGGCGCGCCTCCGCCAAGGACTGCCGTCTCGCCAAAGTAAGACGCCCTCCTCTTCCTCTTCGCGCGCTTCCTTCCCGGAGACGGACCGCGAAACAGTTGAACGAGCCATCCGGAATCTCACAATAGAAGTCTCACAATTCCAGGGATTACAGGCAGGGGGTTGAAGGAAAACAATTTTGTCAAAGACATATGGTAAGAAATTCCAAGTAAAGAAGATACACATATTGTGTCATTTGACCCTGATTGGCAGGCAACTCATCATGCACTGGCGTTTGGCGTATCGGATGCAAAGAAGTTTAATACCCGTCAAAGAAAATTGCATGATGAGTTCCCAACAAATCAGGGGCAAATGTTACATCTGTAACTACGTGTAACTTCTATGAAATTTTATACCATATTTGCCAAAGTGATTTTCCTCGACCATCAAACCCAGAAGTTTGTTACTTTATTGTGGGATATTCTGTATGAAAAGGCAATGACTGACCATTCAAATTAATTTTATTCAGAAACACCATTGCTTCGTAAAATTGTGGCGAGTATTTTTTAAAGAAGCTATTTTTTATAAATGAAAGCAATGCATATTTTTGTCACATCATTTCGTTGTATACACTTTACATATACAGATCGCAGAATACACTTTTATATATAAGTACAAACGTAAGATATTTAAAATATATGCAACATCTTGTATCAAGACTAGTAAGACGACTTCGTTATTCATTGGCATAATTTTCAGACAGGCTAAAGGGGTATTGCTCTTTTTTGCGCTTAATTTTATTAACTCTACTTTTGAAGTAATTTAAAAAGAAGTGAAATCACTGAATCGTATTTTTGACATTTTCTTCTAGGATTGTCGTGAACAGTTAACTGCTTGTTGAAACTGACTATTTAATCCGGTGTTCTTTTTTCTTATCATTGTTCATTTGTCAAAGAGACATATAAAAGTAATTGCTATCATAGTAATTACCTTCTACCTTACAAATGCCTCAATAAAACTTACGTAATAGAAAATAACCTGTAATTATTACGACAGAGAAACGTTTCCCACAGAAAAGACAGTTTCATAGTTTGACAGTCTAGTATTTATGTGATTTATTACTGTATTGCTTGTGCAGACAGCAATTATTCGTTCGCTGTTCGTCTCCTGTAGTGTAATACTTTGTGTGATCTTTGTAGTTAGCTGTAGGTTGTTTGAGTATTTCCTCTGCGACAACTTCATGCTTGCTTGCCATGAACTGATATTCAGATTGTCTTTGGTTCCTGTGGTCTTCAATAAAGGCCATTCAATGGATGTAACTCTCGAATTTTCACCACTCCTTAGTTTCTTGCTTGTAAGCACTGGAATGTCCACCAAAAACAGGTTGTGAGTGTCACATGTCATCTGTAATATCCAGTAAAGCATGAAATAAGCTCAGAATAAACATTACTCACCCCCGAAACTGCATAGTTGATGTTCAACATCTTTTAAAGAAGAAAATTGACTTCTAAATTACAAATAAAATAGTAGTTGTAATTAAGATACGCCAAATTGGCAAACCAAGAATTTTTAAGTCTAGGTGTCGTGCATTTATCTTGGATCTAGATTTTGAGGTATTCTAATGAATAAGCTATTTTCCCGGTTTCCCCCTGTATTTTTTAGCACTATTTGTCTATCTTGTAAATGTAATAATTTACTCGTTATCAATTATTACTCGGAATCACTTTTTTCAATTGACAAAATAAAAGCGTTGATTTTCTTTTCGAAAAATGTAATTATCTTCCTAATGTCAAAATATTATTCGTGAACAATTGTTTCGTGAAGTTTCATGATCATGAGACCACTTGGAAAGATCGGGCACATTAAATTTGGTCTTCTTTAAAGATCTGTCTCGACTTCATCATCGATTCGAGGGTTCATTCGGTTAAGAACTAATGTCCAAATTCAATGTTCGAGACATTTTTCTATAAATTACGTTTAGGGCACTGCAATAACTCAGCGACATACCAAACCGTGGAGTTGGTGGAGTTGAGTGTCGAGGGAGCGCCGCTTGCGCGGGGCACAAAGAGAACGCACTCTGGCGCGTGCATGGAGAGCTTTTCTGGAAGGAGACAGGCGGGAGCGGGGCGGGGCAGGGCGGCGCGGGGGCGGGAGCTCTTCTCGCCGGCATTGTTCTAAGCCGAGATCAATAGAGCGTCGGAGGCGGCGGCGGCGGCGCGGCGGCCGGGGCGGGGGCGGGGGCGGGGGCGGTGGCCAATGGCAACCTCGGGGCGGGGCAGATGGCGCCCTCGCCGCCTCCGCCCCGCCCCGCCCCGACACCTCGTCGCCGCCCCCGCTCCTTCCGGGCGCGCGGGGGAGGCTTTTTTGTGCTCGGGCAGTCTCGGCCGCGCCGCGCCGCACGCCCTCGTCCATCAGGAAACGAAGGCTCGTTACGGGAGCCAGCCAGGCCGCGGAGGCTCGCTCGCGCGCTGCTAACAAAACGGAAATATACGTTCACTCGAAGTCGGGTTTAGGAACAATCAGCTTAACGTACGTTACTCAAAACAGAAGAAATTACAATGCGCTTTGTAACAATAGAAAAATGATTCTTGTCGTGAGGATTGCTGCAGTTTAGAACGAATAATGTTGTGAAATAGGAAAGATGCGTGAAACCCAACATTCAATGAGACTGGCGAGGTTTTAAAAACTTTGATGTTCTACGACACGAGACAATTATTTGGAAGACAAAACCATGTTGCTCATATTCCAGAAGATTCTTGTTTCAAGAGGTTTATGGAACCAGTATTTCCGTCATTTCTTATCATAAGATTGAACGTAGATTAAAAACTAAAATTAGATTGACCTCTAGTATAAATATTATTAACTTTCATAATTTGCTTGTATTCACTTTTCTGTAGTAAAAACGATTGATTGATGAAAAGATTATTTAGTTTTTAATATATAATTTAAAAGTTGCCAACCTTTTCATTTGTGTAAACGTTCGTTATTACTCCATAAAATGAACAAAATATTAATCCATGAGTTCATCGATTCGCAATGAATTATGAATATTCATCATTGTGTGTTCAGTATACAACAGAATGTGCGATAAGCGTGAACACTAATTAATTCCTCGTAATCTTATGAATATTTTAAATGGAAATTTCCTGCCTTTCGGAAAATGTAGTTGAAATGACGACACCAGAACTCTACACCCATAATATCCTAGATAACAACAGCTTTCAATTAAAGTAAGCAGTAACCATGTATATTTCTCATACATGTAAAGAACACTACAATATATACAGAAGATGAAATTTAACTCACATTTCATATTTCAATCTCACAATGTTCTTACTAGGTTGTTCTTCTGATGTCTTCCTTTCGTCTGACCTGAATGGTAATGGCAGAATTATTTGTATAAAGCATTCACAGAGCTTGTACCACCGGTTCGTGGCTTTCTTGCGCGGCCTGTGGAACTTAGATATGTAAATACGATATAGTTTTAATGAAAATGTTATATTCGATGTATACAAGACTGGAGCTTACAACTCTAGAATACTGCATATCCGAAGTTCCATAATTTTGCAATGCTACGGACAAGAAAGAGAATGTGAATAAAATGTATATTTTCATGTCCTCAGCATTTAAATCTATAACTAATTGTACGCACGCTTACGGTAATTAAAAGGGTTTCTTATTAATTTATTCGAATAAGATTAAACACTTGTGAAAAAATGACATCATTGTTAAGTGTGTCAAAAGTTCATTAAAACTTCATATTGTAGAGAAATATGTAATTTAATTTTCCTTATTCCACTTCACAAAATGTAGAAAAGATTCATAGCGCAAGTTCTAGAAAAGTGTTGAATTTATTCCAATTTTTATAGACACTTATAACGACCATTTGAAACGATTGATTTAATACTTTCATTTTAGCGTTTTTCTTTCTTCAATATTTAATATTTCAATCCAGATGCTGTAGAAAATGTGTACAAAGGTTTTGAAAAAACGGCAGTTTTTCGTGAGTTTGGATTTTCTAAAATTGTTACATTGTTTTGTACGTATTCTTCGAGAGTTCGAGAACAATGAATAGAATAACTAATTTATAAGGCAAGATTTTAACGGACATTTAATGTAATATTTAAGAAGTTATTTCTACATGACATTAAACGCCGTACATTGCCCATATCAGGCGCAGTGTACTTTAAACATAAGTAATTAACTACTGTACGGCTTGTGCGGCCGCATCGATCCGGCTGATCTTCCCCGCGCCATCAGCACGTGGTTTCGGTCAGCTTTTACCGACGGAATTGGCTCGAAGCCAGACTTGCCACAGTCTCTGCAGCAACTTTGACTGGGAAGTCCTAGGATTCCAGTTCGGACGGAGGCAGATTTGCGACTCTAGCCTTATAGATAGGTCGAATCCCGCCGCTGTGTGGATGACAATTCTAACGGCCGGCTTCTTTGATCGGTATTTTCCTTAGTTTTCTCCAATTAATATCAGGTGAATGCTGAAGCATTACCCTGACAAATAGGCTTGTTTTCTTTCTCTTTCTTGTCCCGTCGTCCCCCTTTCATTGCGCACGCGCGCACACACACACACACACACACACACACACACACACACACACATACATACACAGACACACAGACACACACGGACACACACACAGACACACACACGGGCACACACACAGACACACACACACATACGAACACACACACAGACACAAACACACGCATCTACATGCACTACCCAACCACACATGTTGGAAGCTTCGAATTGTCTCGGCTGGGGCGGTACCTGGTAGAGGAAATTGGCGCCAGTCGTCGTGCAGGTCGGCGCCGCATCTCATCGCCCAGCGAGACTGAGGGAGAGCGACCAGACTGCACGTGGCTGCGGCAGGAACGCCCGTGCATGTCCAGATTCTATAAGGCTTTATCGGCGGCCACTGCGCACATTAGCGGCCGCATGCATATTCACGCGTGGTCCCGCGCGCTATCGCGGTGCCACCGGAAGTAATATGCAATTTATACGGGGCGCCGCAAGAATGCTGATTAAATAAGCAAATTCGGTTTCCTCGCGAGGAGGTAATTGCGATTCGGATATTAGGAGCGGCGGGATTGTATTTCGGGAAAGGCTTTCTTTATCGGGCTCCGTTCCGCGACGTACGGAAGAAATTCATGGTTTCCTGATGGATGCAGATACAGATGGCTAGAAAGGAGGAAGTTTCCGTTCCGCTGAGGAAGGTTTAGGAATATTGGTGAGAATATATCAATGGTTGACCTCATTCCGGTAACATTCTTATTTATTAAAAAGGAATTATTTTATATTGGTAACTAAGACGACACTTAATAGACTTTCACCCTGGCAACAAACTTTTCCACCGTCTTCAAATTTTCATATTGCTTATTGACTTTTAAAATATTCTATTTTCATGATTAAATTCCCGTCAAAACTTTGCACTTCGGAAGATATCGAAAACCAGTAGGTATCTCCACCAGCGAAGCACCGCAGCCGGGACAAAGCCGGCGTCCGACTCGTCTCCCGACAAGTGCGGTAATGTAGTGTATGTAGGTGTCCTGTGTGTGTGTGTGTGTGTGTGTGTGTAAGGGGAAAGGATAGGACAAGGAAGAGGGATGAAAGTGTGCGCATGGACCGAGTTCTGTTTGATAGGATAGTGCTCCGGTACTCGCATGCTAATGATCGGATAAACCACGGAAAACTACCGATCAGAGCAACCGTCCGCTACAATTCTCCAAACTGCGATTGAATGCGACCTAATTGTCGAAGATACGTCACCGTCCGGACTCGAACCCTAAAACTTCCCTGTCAGAGGCGCTGAAAAGATAGTGACATTGCTTCCTCTGAACGAACTCAGCCAGAATTTTAATGGTCCTGGGTGTAACCAAAAATATTAAATTATTTTATATTTTGGGGTGAGATCAGCCGTCACAAAAATTCACTTGTACAATGAAAGCTGCAATTTCTGTTTTCAAAGGTTGTCTCATGTGAAATGGTTACAGACTGAGAATTACAATAAATGTATCGGAATATATAGCCCTTGACGTACGAGTTGGAAAAATGCAGAATCCTGAACTGTTCACATTCGCTTAAAATTTCAATGTTGGGAAAGCATAATGCTCCTTTTATGTTACTTTTTTTTCCATTTACACATGACATGAGACTTTTAAAATGATCTGGCAATTGAAATACATGTTTGGCAATCTCAGCGCATATATTGCGATCACCAGGAATAATTGCTTCGTCCTACTGGCCACCGAGTTGCAGCTGTGGTCGCAGAACAGGGTCACTGCGGTTGGCAAAAACCTGCGAATTGGTCGCCGCGAATCAAATTCTGGCGAAAACGCAAGCTATGACGGATATTCGGGTGATATTTGATGCTGGTGTTCGGTGAACCAGCAGCTCTGAATTGGAGCAGAGTTTGCATAACGTGGGGCTATGTCGCATTAAAATTTTATTGTAGAGTTGCGCAAATTACGTCCTGGTGAAATCTGATTAACGCATGACCCTCTTCTAAGACACGTGCCGGGAAGTTTAAAGCATGTCTTATAAATCACCATGCACAAATTGAAAATTTGTTTTCAGAATTTGAGAGTTGTATTATGTGATTTGTCGAGGGTATCTGTTTAAAATGAGTACCATAATATAAACCTTTTTTAAATACCTTTCATTTTGAAAAATGTTTATGAGTCATATATAATTAAAGAAGGAAATGAAAATAGTGTACAAGATTTATATTTTCTTAGTATTGAAGAATAAAAATTAATTCATAATCGTTAATAGGATCCATCCTACAACAGGAAATTAATTTGCGTCATTCGTCGTATTTATTTATAGATTCGTGGTATTGATATTTCAAAATTCGTCCTGTGATTTGCCGTAAATATGATGTATTCATTTCAAAGAAGGGCCGTAATTTTCTCTATTGGATTCCTGTGGCTTTTCTTAAATTGTATCTCGCATCTTCTGTCAGTGGTGGCTGTGGCTCTATTCTTTCAGGAAAAATGAAGTTTCTAACCTCGATTGGTCAAAGGAAATGCGTAATAGGAGTAGGAAACAAATGACTGAAGAACTAATTCAATTGATTATAAGTACAATAGAAACTTTGGCTGAATAATTTCATTTAACTGTAGCTTCCTGCCCCAATCCGCAATTGCTAGCCAATTACTCATAGATCACAATTTCCATAGATGTGATGCGTAAATGCGTATTTTCCATAAACGCATGTGTGGCCCAGAAAAATGTACGCTCCCGCAGACATCCGGAAGCAAAAGACGCCGCGGAGGCAAGGACAAGGTCTGGTTCATGACCTTCGAGGTCGCGCGGGGATGGAAGAGGTGGCGGCGGTCGCTGACTCACCCCTGACGTCACTGGGCGCCGGCCGTCCGCCCCGCCCCACCCGCCGCCGGCAAATGTAATGTAATGTGGCGGCGGGGTTGTTTGTGCCCGGGAGCCGCGGACCCGTAAATCACGACCCCTGGGGGCGGCGGGGGCGTGCGGCGGCGAGAGTCTGCGAGCCGCCGCCGCCGCCGCTCCCGTCCCCCCCCGCCTCCCCCCCCGCCCTGGGCGCGTCATCTGGCGCCGGCGCGCTCTGCAGCGGCGGCTCCTTCAGCTGTAGGCGCCGATCTCCGCCGTCGTCGGAGTGGCCGGCGCGCGGCGGGGCTGCCGGGGCGTGTCCGGCAGGGCGCAGGCCGCACTCGGCAGCTCGCCGCCCTAATGGGCAAGCGCCCTCCGAGCCGCGCCGCGCCGCGCCACTCAGAGTTTAATTTCCTGGCCGCCACCGGCGACCCGAACGCGGCCGCCGCCGGGACTCCGAGGCGGCGCTAGGCCCAAAAGCGATTTGCATCAAAATGAGAAGCCGCGCCATTAGGTCCCAGAAGGCTCGGCCGGCGCCGCCGCCGCCGCCGCGTGCGCCGGACCCGACCCGACCCGGCCGGCAGACCCACCGTTCGACCCGACTCGACCCGGTCGCCGCCCCGCCACACCACGCCTCGCTCACCACCTGATTGAGTTTCTCCGGTTCATTATTGCTCGGGAGGACCTCCGCCGCCTCTGGGTGGTCGGCGAGGGGCGTGGCGGGCCGGGGGCGGGCCGGGGCGGGGCGGACGGGGCGGGGGCGGCAGGGGCGGGGCAGGGTGGCACGGCTGACACCGCGAAGCTGCCGGCAACTCGGCGCTCTCTGCTCTGAAATGGGCCGAAAGCGCAGTGCCTTCAGTAAAAAACAGATAAAGGTTGTTTCATAAAAACACTCATTTTCAAGAGAGCTAGGTAATGAATGCTTTACCAGATGCAGCTGTTAATTATGAGTAATACAATACTGCAACTTTCACTTGTGGTTCTTGGCGATCTAAAGAAGCCTATAAATTCAGAGAACCTGAATTTTTCAACAACCTACCTAAAAGTGGACAAGAAAAGGAATAATACCTTTTATTACGTTATTATTTCCTTGTCTCTTTTTGCGATGTAATTCATACATCTTACTCGTAATCATTAATTTAAAAATTAATAATATTATGAAATATTAATTATATATTTTAAAATAAAATTTCTATAGAACTAGTGGTGCTACAGAATGGCACAAACTTTCACGTATTAGTTTTCTATTTCCTTGGATCTGGGCTCGCTATTTGCAATTGCCACATACTCGTGCCAGCTGCCATCTATCGCCGTCCAAAATAATTTTCTTAATTTTTCGGTTTCCTAATGGTGGAACGGAAATATTAAATTTAGAATATTAAAGAACACACAAACCTCGTCCTAAATGGCAATTTTCTTTTAAAACTTTGGAGACGTTTTTAAGAAAATAGCGTTTTAGCGCTGCTAGAAATGCGAAATTTGAAGCTCTTCTTCACAAAAATTATTTTGAGTATTCGAAACACTTCATTTGAAGTTATTTGAAGCACTTACACCCATAAATACAATAGTGTTTACAAATTGCTGGTAATGTGCATATAAAAGGAGTGAGAGTTCTTAAAAAAAATTACATTTGTGTAATTTTTGCAAAAACCAAAAAAAAAACCCAAAATGTATTTTACCTCATTTTAAAGAGTGCAATTAGCACTATCCGTTCGAAAAGCTTAAAGAAAAAATTAGGAGCCATTTATGAGAAAATTGCCTTACTTTTTCTTCTCTCATATTACACATATCGTTTATTGTTAGTGTTCTTTTTTTAGGACGTAAATTTCAAATTGAAGTTACGTAATCAAGGATTAGGTGCGATATTAACTTTAAACCTGCAATATCTCGAAATTAAAAAAATTTGAGTTGTTGCCTTTTGAAAACGGACCTGAGGTCTTGAGGAGGGCATCAGCGACGCAGAAGCGGGTTGAGGTTGAGGCCCACAGCGGGAGGGCGGCGGCGGCGGCGGCGGGGTGCCTCGTCTGTCCTTCCGCGAGGCCCCAGGTGGCGGAGGCGGTGGCGGCCGAGAAATGAACCCCTGCGGGGCGATGAAGGCCAGAGGCCGCCGCTGCGCGGTCAACTGCCAAAAAGTGTTTGGAGCCGACCAGGCAACGTGCTACACCTTGTTTCAAAAACTTCATCGAATCTTTCACAAAGCGCGTGGTAGAAGAGAAAGAAGAGCCGGCCTCGGCACGGCAGCAGCCAAGAAGGCGAAGCGATGTGCCAGTCACATCTGATTATTTCATTGGTAATATATCATTATTCACCCCTCATGAACACACTACTATCGCTTTGATAAAGGCAAACCATCTCTGAGATCACATACCTAGGGAAGGAGAAACCAAGCCTCCTTCCATCGTTGAAGTTTAGAAATGACTCGCCAGTCGTCATCACCACGAACATCGACGTCGCCGTAATCACAAGATGATTCGGCTCTACACATGTGCATTTTTCTAATTCTCAACGATTGAATTCTTATTCCTGAATTCGGTAACTTTGCTGATGCTTATGCTTCCTCTATGCTGATATGCTGATGCTTATGCTCAATACGAATGCCAAAATGGGAAATTACTGTGAATAATCCTCTTCCATGGTTCAGGGCACTTACTGTAATCTTAGCAATCGGTGTATTGTAGTTCACTGAAGTTTATCTCGCTCTTCCAGAGTGTTTTCCCTTTGAAACGAGATTGGAAAGAGGGCGGTGTCTGCGGGGCAGCCTGTGGGGCGGGGGGGGGGGGGGCGGCGGCGAGGGCCTGTGATGAGGCCGGCGCCGCGCGGCGGCGGTGGCGCCGACCCCTAAGGGAAAGCGCCCGCCTTGATGGATGCGCCGGGGTTCAATTGGCAAACGACGAGCACATCCTTAATGTCCCCGGGACGCTGTTAATGTGAACTTTGTAAAGCTAAGCGCCGGCGAAAGAGGTTAGGCAAGTTTGTTTCACTAACGAGAGTTTTGACCGTCGTTCCTTGGGAAATTAGTATTTCGTCAATTTTATAACCATTATCTTCCGAACAGAAATGGCGTGGAAAATATGTTCCGATTGTTCTTTTCCTCCTGAAGAGACCACAGAAGGCGAGTGCGTGAATCGGGGATGTGTCAACGTATATTACGCTGATGACGCTTAGCGCGCACACCTTTTAAATTGTTTAATTAAGTTTTGGAGAAATACATTATTTTCTTCTTCTAAAGAAAAAAATAGAGAAACAATATTACAAAAAATGTTTATTAATAGAATATAATTATTCTCTTCAACAATTGGTCACGTTCCTCCGATGGACGGAAATGGCTTTTGTATAATTTAAATTTATTGAATGTTAATTAGGAAGGAGATTACACAAGACGGCAAGAAAAGGATTCGTTACTACAAAATGACGTTATGTCCAACAACTTTCCGATTATTCGAATAATTATACAACATTAAACTTGAATACTTTATATGCTGAAAATAGTTCTTGTCCTTTCAAATTATTTTCCTGTCAAATTATTAAAGAAGTTGGCCTGATTGGATATAAAATTACCTTTTTATTATTAAACAATCAACTTTCTTTTTTCTGGAAAAGTCACTTCCCCCCTGAGATACCTTTCGGTTCTCAGTGAAGTGTTCTGAGGTGTAAGATTGTAAGGGAAGTAATTTTTAACAAGCGGTGCGCGAGACATGTGTTTCTCGTGCTTTTTTACCGTGTGTGAAACATTTTTTTCATTTCAACTATTGGTTTGCGAAACATTATGAAGCCTGCGCAAAACATCGCGAAGTATGTGTGAATCATATTGCGCACGCGGCTTTTTAAAAAATAGTATACGCAACACGTGCACGCGGTGATTCACACGCTCGTCTTTTGTCGCCCTAGCGTGACGAACTCGGCTCGTGCGCGAATCACCTGTTTCGCGCACTAGTTACGTAACTTCCTATTGCTCGAGCCTTGGAGTACTAATGCGGGGCTCTGTTTGGGTTCGCAGGACCACCCTGGGCTGCGAGGCACGCCGCTGGCGATGCTGGCCGCGCAGTGCAACAAGCTCTCGAGTAAGTCGCCGCCGCCGCTGGCGGACGCGGCGGTGGGCAAGGGCTTCCACCCGTGGAAGAAGAGCCCCGGCGGCGGCGGGGGCGGGCCCGGGGGCGGCGGCGGGGGCGGCGGCGCCGGCGGGGGCGGAGGCGGCGGGCCCAGCAGCAGCACGGCGTCGTCGGGCGGGCTGTCCTCCACGACGCAGCGGGGGCTGACGACGGCGGCCGGCGGGGGCGGCGGCGGCGGCGGCGCGGGCGGCGGCGGGGGCGGGAACGCCTCCTCGGGCAGCTACTCCAGCCGCCCGGTCATGTCGTCGTCGGCGTGCGGCTCGGCGGCTGCGGCGGCGGCCGCGGCCGCGGCCTACGGCGCGCCCGCCGGGGACCTCTACTTCCCCGGCGGCACCTCCCAGTCCGGGGTGGGGTCGGACGGCTCCCCGCACCACCACCACCCGCACCAGGCGGCGCTGCTCGGCAAGGTGAGTAGTCCGCGCCGCACGGCCCGCCGCCGCCGCCGCTGCTTTGCTCTCTTGCAGGTGTCATCGCCTCCTCGGAAGCGTCAGATCAGTGTTAGTGTTTGAGTGTTGCACTTTCGGGGCACCCTCCGATTCGACGTCCCCGCGAGTGATTTGTCGCCCCTCGTCGCGTCGGAGGGGGTCCTCGGGGTGCGTTTTTTCGACCGTGTGAACAGTGCGGATTCGGTTAATGAAGTGAATTGGTGTTGGACCTCGTTCGAACGCGCGAACCCCCTCCCGCAGAAAAGCCAGTTGCATCCGAGCCCGAGGCCGCAGGCCGTGCGCGAGCGCGTGAGTGAGTTGGGCGCGTTGTGGGCGCAGGTGGACGTCGGCTCGGTGTACTCTCGCCACCCGTACGAGTCGTGGCCGTTCAACGCCATGCCGGGCGCCACGCACCACTCCGCCATGAAGGCGGGCGACGCGGTGAACTCGGCGGCGGCGGCGGGCGCGGCGGCCGCCTGGTGGGACGTGCACTCGGCGGCGGCGGCGACGGCCGCCGGCGCGGCCGCGGGCTGGCTGGACATGAGCGGCGCCGCGGCGGCCGGCATGCACGCGCAGATGGCGGCCGCGAACTACGCCGCCACCTCGGCCGCCGAGTACTCGTCGCTCAGCCACACGCTGGCCGCGTCCAACTCGGCCGCGGCGCACCACCTGCTGTCGTCGGGCCAGCACCTCCTGCAGGACACGTACAAGTCCATGCTGCCCGGCGCGCAGGGCGTGGGCGCGTCCTTCGGCCTCGGCCACCACCACCACTCGTCGGCGTCGGCGTCGTCGCCCGTGTCGGCGGCTGCCGCGGCCGCCGCGGCGTCGCTGCCCGCGCAGGTGCCGTCGCCGCGATCGCAGCGCCGCTACACGGGCCGCGCCACGTGCGACTGTCCCAACTGCCAGGAGGCCGAGCGCCTGGGGCCCGCGGGGGTGCACCTCCGCAAGAAGAACATCCACAGCTGCCACATCCCGGGGTGCGGCAAAGTGTACGGCAAGACGTCGCACCTCAAGGCGCACTTGCGCTGGCACACCGGGGAACGTCCGTTCGTCTGCAACTGGCTCTTTTGCGGGAAGCGATTCACGCGCTCGGACGAGCTCCAGCGTCATCTCCGCACGCACACGGGCGAAAAGCGCTTCGCGTGCCCCGTCTGCAACAAGCGCTTCATGCGCTCCGACCACCTGGCCAAACACGTGAAGACGCACAACGGCAACGGCAGCAAGAAGGGCAGCTCGGACTCGTGCAGCGACAGCGAGGACAACAGCCAGCCCGAGATGCCCGGCGGCGTGGCGTCGCCCGCCTCCGTCAACAACACGCCGCCGCCGCCGCCGCTGGGGCTGGACGTGGTGACGGGCGCGGACGTGAAGCCGCCCGGGCTCGTCTGAGCCAGGTGGGGTCCCGCGCTCCTCTACCCCCAGTACCACCACTAGGAGCGGCAGCGCCAGGACCCCACCCCGAGGACGGCGACGCGACCGGCGCCCGGCCACCGCCGCCCGGGCCCGCCGCCGCTTGCCGTGACTGTTCACTTGGACCAAATCGAAAATGTTCGCTTGGAGATTAGTTACTGATGAAACTAGTGCAGAAAGAGGATCTTTGGCCAAGGATGAAATGTTAACGGACGAGGCGACGATAGGATATCGGGCGCTTTGCCAAAGCACTTTGAAATTAGTTTGCCAAAGACCCTTTCGTTCTAGTTGCGTTCCTTACTTTTAGTACGAATTCATGTAAACTTAGAAACATACTCTTTTGAGATTATTCTCAATATGCGAGGCGGCAGCTATGTTGATTTATTCCCCTATTGTTTTGTTTACTTTACAGTTCTCAATTGTTTTGTATGGCCATGACTTCTTTGCCGTACGCGTACCGCTAAATAACACTTTCCAATCAATAGTCAATGAAGCTTAGTATGCTTCCATGCATGAGTGCTCAAACGGTCTGTTTGGTGTTTATGCAACTGCGAAACTATCGGTCATTGCCTTTCAAGCGTCTGTATTCAAGTATGCAAAACTTGAATTTGAAATCCACATTTTTAACTATTTTCACAAATGCAGAGCTTCTCGAAGAAGGAGACACTATCACACGTCCTTCTACAAACGTTTTAATCTTTAATTTTTTACTTGTTATCATTTTAGTTCATTAAACATTTGAAATCCACATTTCTAGCTTCACAAACACAGAGCGACTGTAGAACGAAGTGATCTTTACGGAAATGATGAGAATTTAAATGTACAGGATGTATAAAAACGCAACAGGAAAAGATCAGAAATTGATGTGAACAGAGCCTTCCGCGGCCGGAGTCAACAGAATCATGGCTCTTTCGGGATATACCGCTTCCTTGGCACAATTGCCCAAGGTTTCGGCCTTTATACTATTGCGACCTGCGTTTTTGTCAGGAATTCGTTTTTCATACGGCGAGAAGAGAGAAGGTCCGTTAAAACAAGGGTCAACAAACTCATATTCCTTACAATTCAAATCAAACTCTTATTCACGTGATTTATTCTAACGTTTATTAAAGCAAAATTTTCAAATTTTTATCAATGTTAGTGGTTAACTCGATCCCTGGTATGATGTGCGAGACTCAGCTTACAATTGTAACACAAGTAATACGCAAATAAAATTAAAGTTGACCTCCATTTCTATGCATCCGCGAATGTTCTTCCGCCATCTTACGGCTTAGCTGCACCTGATACTCTTATTAGACTGTTTTCGAGGTTTTCATTCTAGTGTAATGCACACAAATCAAGAAGTGCATTCCAAATTTGCATTACGTGAACGGTTTGATCAGTGATAATGCTTTGGAAGCGCGTCGCTAGTATCAGGACGATATCCAACCCTCAAATTCGAGATGAAAATACATTTTGAAGGAATTCACTGACCTATGGAAACAATAGATTTTTACAAGCCCACCAAAAAACTCATACAGGTAAAATCTTTGGTGTGTGGATCTGCAATGTATGATGAACAAACATCATGCACGCAGTATGGAAGCCTGCCAGTCAGTACGCACTATACCAAGCATTTTTGAACGTATTTGGTTCTCATTACGAAGACGAATATAGTCCTGTACTGGGGCAAGTCACTTTGAGCACTTATTCTGACCCTCAAACAGAAAGCTCAAATAATAAAGTCTGATAGCTGTAATTAAGCATTTCGACATTCATATATTGTAAAGAACTTCCTCTCTTCTTTCTATACGAAGAATACAATCCTGATCTGTTCTCGTTGAGTTTTGTTATGCCTCGCATACTCTTCAGAATTTTTGTTCATTCTTTGGTTCATCACAACTACACTGAACCCAACCACAGATACATAGAGCATTTATGTGACTTTGAACAGGTCCCGGTGCACGATGTGTGAGTCTCCGCGCCTTCGGACGTGCTTCAGCACCATGAAGGTGTGGCCTAGCCCCCTTCTCCCACACCAAGCGCTCTGGACTCATGGGCTACGCTCATCCAATGTAGAAAGCATAACAATCGATAGGGACCCTCGAGCCCCATGGAAGTAATGAATGGGGAGACTGGTAGGAAGAACGGAGGCTACACGTCGCGGAAACCCGAGAGCAAAGCCGGAGAGGGGAACGCGTGTAGACAACGAAATGTGCGAAAACTAAAACAGGGAACACATAGCACACATGATTTTAAACGTTCTGTTTGGGCGGAGGCCGTACTAGAGTTATTAACGACATTGCGCCGACAAAAAGCAAATAATGGACAAGATTGAATTTTGTAATTTGAGACCGAGATCTAGGTTGACAAAAAATAACAAAAAATAATCATTTATGATATCGCTTGTGTGTCGTTCAATACTTTTAGTAATACCATCTTCTTATGAGAAAAATCATATATACCTTTTCTTGTAATCGAGATACTCATACACTATCTTTAGCTGCCACTCATTAGTTTCGTTGACGCTTTACGTTTCTTTGTTTAGTAGGTTTATTTACAGAATTACGAAAAATTGCTTTTAGTTATTAATTTGAATACGATTCCTCTATTAATTAGAAATAAAAATGAATGCAATCGAAGCCAAAAATGTGAACAGTCACGGCAAGCGCGAAGGCCCAGCGCCCATCCCCCCTCCGGCCACTCCGAGGGGCGCAGTGGCCGTGGACCGCCGCACAGGAGCGTGCGCCACGCTCCCACGCTCCACGCTCCACGCTCGTGTCGACGCCTCCCAGGATCCGCGAGGGGGCGCTGCGCGACGGCGCCATCTGGGGAGATTCGCCCGCTGTTGGCAGCGCTGGACTTGCCAGCCTCCCGCATCTCCTTCGAAGCCCAGAAGATGCTGCGGCCTAACACGGAATGGGACTCGCTAATATCACTAGGCATTTTAGCAGGCAAAAATAGGACCTACCAGTTATTTTTTTAATGTAACGAAAACATTGAACACGAAGCACTCGCGGACTTGAAGAATTGGTTCAAGTTCCTTTGTGATAATGAAGGCGGGCTCAAATGCACCCGCAGAACCCCCATTCGAAGTGCAGACAACCTAGCAAAGAACACTCACATGACTTGTTTGTATGCATTTTGTCGTGTGAATGAGAGAAAGGCTTTCTAAAGAGATCAGATGACAGTCATCTAAGGTTTTAAGAAGTACTATATACAGATTTTGTGTCTTGTAAATATTATAAATATTATATTCACTGTGTATTATAATTATACTATATTATAATTTAGGATAAAATTTGGAAGACCAATGCGAGTTGAGGGATAATACAGAGTGATGCAAACTATTTTTTAAAACCAACTCGGCGAATGTGTGTATGTGGTCATAGTGTACATATGGAAACTGTGAACAGACCTATCGTAAAGCTATGTGTGAGTTTCTAACGGATGAAGCGGAACCATCTTCACATATCAGATTAATTATTATAATTATGTATTCACATCTTTCTTCGTTCTCTTATCTCGGGTTCTTTCCTTCCGCCATGCACGCAGATTGGTAAAAATGTGTGATAGTTCATGAGAGAATTTTGAAGAGAGAAAAAAAAGTATTTGCAGCTTTACAAATTTAAATCAGGAACATCTAAGTTGTTTTGTAATGCTTCTTGCCAATCCAGTAATATATTGTAATGGAAAAAACCTGACTTTTCACAAATAAAAGAAAGATCTGTGGGAAAAAGAAAGTATTATTCTTCGAAACAAAAGTATTGCTTTAATGCAATATGGCCCTATTTTTTTCTCTCCTGCTCCCGCACATCCAACCATGTTAGTTTCAAAACTTTATCACGGTCTCTGTGATGTTTAACATATACATGATGTTTAACAAATACCTTTTAAAAGAAATGAGATACTGGTGCGATATTCAATAATTAAATGCTGAGTTTGATTCAGGTATTGTCAGAAACGCTGACTTCACCGAGGAATACGTTTTCCAAATGCATTAGACCTTCTCACAAATTGTTTCTCGGATGTAGTCTGCGTAAAGCGTGGTCTTCCTTAACACAAACACAAAAATAGCAGAAACTGTTGATGACAGAGTTGCCGAAATTGCCAAACTTTCGTGTCATTTCAGATTACACGACTAGTTTTACTCGTACTTCTTTTAAAACAGGAAATGTGTTACATTGAGTTATGAATGCCATTAATGGGTATTAGAGACCGCGACGTCACTCGCAGGCCTGGAGACCCACACACACGTCCAATGTCGCGCCGATGGTGACGATGCAAAAAACACTATGAGGAAGAGGTATGAGGAAGCAATAAACACTAATTTGGCACTTCGGGACTGAATGTCCCGCCCTGAAAGACAGCCCTGACGCTCAAGTCAGAAAGAGATTCCAGATCTATTATATTTTTAAGTGTCGTTGGTATAACCCTTTCGTGACCAATTTATTATTTTTTTAATTTTGAAACAAAAGTTTGTATTTAGGTTACTTTTTAGTTACTATTTCCATATTGATTATTCAAAATTTTTGTTAATGTTTTGTTTTTTAGAAACTATTAGTCGGACATATCTGTCCCATTGAACCCTACGGGTATGATGGAACACAATACTGAGAAGAAAATGATTTTTTTTTCTCGAATTTTAATTATAAACAAAACAGTAATAAAAAGTAATAATAACAACATTTATTTTAAAAAAATGGAAATGGAGGATCAATGCAATGGGTTACGTTGCACTTTTGGCACAAGTTGTCTGCTCTTTTCTCCCTCTGCTACACACATACTACTGTTTTGTAACTGCAAAAATACGGAGATATGGAAATCATCGTAGATATGGGAAAATTTCAAATTAATTTAGGATATAATAACATGAAGTAAATAATATAAAAAATGACATACAAATCACAGGAAGAAAGAAACTTTTCAAATGGGGAAACTGAAGGTGAAGCAGCGACAAGGCAAAAAATTCGCAAAATCACTTGAAACCTCGCATCTGAAAAAAAAAATAATTTAGCGGCAATATAATTAACTAAATAATTCAAAACAAACAAAAATATACCTTACAACAAAATAAAACGCCCAGAAAAAATAGAACTGTCCAAAACGAGGAACGCAAAACGCACCTTCCTGTAACAATGGCAATAAATCACACGATTCTTGGAATCACTCGAAACTGAGCATTAGAACGCAGTACACACACTCTCCACAAGATTGCAGGATGCACCAGTAAAAGGTTTTATGTATCCCAGCGAACTTCTCGAGGAATATGTTTAGTGGGACATATATGTCCCTCTGGTCACGAAAGGGATAAACCGACAAATCTACGAACTTATGCATTGGAATCAAAATAAAATGTTGCCACAATCATTCTTTCTTTTATCTAGGGTTTCGATCATACGTCACAAACACGATTTTTTTGAATGTAGAAAACTGAATTCCGAAGTGATTTTTTAATATAATTATACAGAAATCCAACATTCGGATTGTTACAATTATTTGCCGTTGCGAAGGACGTGACAATCTGTTTACAACTATAATGAGAGACTACCATGATTAAAATATTTCTGCGAATCTTTTCAAGAATTTTGTAGTCACATGACTTATTCGAAACTGCAAGAAAAACATTCTGACAAAGGGATAAATGTTACATGCACTAAAAATAATTTTACATTAAGAACTTGGCAAACCAATTCGGAATTTCAGGCTAAGACAGTTTTGCGCTAGTGTACTTACGACTATAGTCACAGTGAAACAAGAGGACCGTAGAAAAGAATGTGTATGTTGAGGTCCAGACTTACCATTATAGTAAAACTAAAGTAGAGTTGAAACTTTATTGAGTTGTCTAATGGCTTAGGATGACTGGTTTCATTGTGAATTGGAGAGAGATCAGAAGCAGGAGACCAATTTACTTCCTCAATGATATGATATTCAAAGTAAAAAAATCACAACCTAAAAAACTGGTGGTGGTATATTCTTTCTCTTATTAATTCTAACGGTTGCGTAATATAATATTGCAACTTGTATCCTACTAACATTTCACCTTTCTTTTGAAAAACTCGTAATGAAACGTCACCTGAGTCGCCTCGAAAAAATCTTTACATTTTGAATATTCGAAGTTTTAAAGATAGTGTCACTTCTGCAACTGTGCTCTTAACTCAAAAACATGTTTTCAAGATAAAAAGTATTTTGCGGATTAATATAAGGTAACGACGTGTAACATTGTCTTGGGAGAAACATTGCCACAACTTCAAAAAATTTAAGTAGCACTGTCTGTATCGTAAATTTATTTGCCGGCTGAGTTCCCATAGTTAGCTATTTCTCTTAGAAACATTATATACTATCGTGTTTTGCATTGTGTTACAGTTGTAACAAAATGTTCGTAAATATGTATGGTGTATTGTGATGCTGTGAAGTGTCGTAATAAAGTTAAGTTGACAGTTAATTTTGAATTAATTGAGTTGAAATAAACGGCATAGATGAGTAAATACAAGCGTATGTCATATATGAGTAAATATGTCATGTTCTACGCATGCTATGTCGTGACTTAAAAATTATTCATTTTAATCAAGACAAAATGTATAATAGCATATACTACTTTCAGGGTAGCATTGTCATACTTTGCCATACACTACATAACATTTTGCCCTTACATTTATATCCTTTGAGAAGAAATTATTACATATAAACAAAATTGTGAGTTTATTGATATCATTTCTAAAGAACATGACTTATAAATTGTAAATAATAATTAATTACATTTGATACAAAATTACTTTTTTGTTGTCGCCATACTTGCACTGTAACTTTGCCACGTAGACAAATAAAAAATCCAATATCTAACGTTTACAAACCTACGATGAAGTTAAAATGCACTGAGCAATGGAAGTAAATAGTGGGCAATTAAGTTGGAAAAAGCTACTGAAGTGTATGGAATTAGCAGATCCACTTTACTTGACATGGATGAGTGTGTTATGCCAAAATACGATATTGTTGCTGAGCTTTCCAGACTAAGTAGAAAAAAGGAGAAAGCACTTTTCCCTACTGGAATTTATCGCAATGTGAAGCAGTTAATAAAACCTTTTTTAGACTAAGTTCTAAAAGCAGTATTTAGCCCTGTTTAGAGTATTTAAATTGTCAAAAACCAAAGATTAATAATGTTCTGATGCATATTTATGTGTTTCTGCTTCCTATCCAACTCTCACATATGTAAACATTGCCAGAGACTTGGAAATAAATACAGGTGGGAATGTTTGACCCCTGCGGGTTAACTTTGCCACTTCCTTACTTTTAAAGCTGTGTCTTCAATATTTTGAAGAAACATTGTACTTTTGTGAAGGATTAAATTGTCAATATAATTATTGTGAAGGTTGATGCAACAAAGTAGAAGTTTAAACGAAACAAAGATGTGGCAATGTTACCCCCTGTTACCTTTATATCAAATGAGAAAACCCCCACAATTGCTTACTTGTATGTAGTTATAATAAACTCGGCTACATCATTAGATCGATTATATTAATTTCACTTCTGTATGAAATAAATGTCATTATTTTTCAAATAATATGCAAAACTGCCCACGAATTCTACTATAATTTGAAGTTTCTGATTTTAGATAATAAGAAATTTTGTAATATCAAATCTGGCATAACATATAAGTCTCATTGACATAAATAATAAATTTGTGAATCATAGAACCTTCGTACTGACTAACTGATGTTTGTACATTAAACAATTGCATAATCAGATATTATTACAATATATTTGGGCAGAAGCTTTTCTCTGATGTTGTTGAATAGGTTCTATCAATAGCGAGTCTCTCACGTTTTTAGTCAAAGTACGCTGATAATGGCGTTCTAATACTTTGGTGTTCTAAGATCTTTGTGCCAGCGAGTTCCCTGATACTGGCTGAATAGGACATTTTGACTATTTACACAATTTCTTTCACTCTCTAAAACAACGTTAACAAAGTTATTATGTTACGCTAGAGATATGTGAACATTTCCCGAATTACATGCGTCTCTTACAGAGATTGAAGATAAATCTGTCGAGTGCTTCATACATTTTTGTAAACTTTCATAAGCCACCCTGTACCGTTCACACGCCTGTAGTATTTCAGTTGTGGAAATGACGGCCATTTTTCACTTCGAAATTTAATATTTAGCCGAATTCTGAAATAATAAGACATTTTCTCATTCTTGGACAGTTGACAGATGCTATCATGAAGCCAGAAAAATTTACTTCAACCAGTGGATCTCCTCTAATTTGATTACTTTTGATACTTTCAAATTATTGCATGGAACATTTCCTATAACTGAGACATATTAGAGAGCTGATAATTTCTTTGCTAATAAAGGTATTTATATTTTGAAATTAAACAAAAGCACCGAAATGCATACAATTGATTGTTTAATTTTTAAATTATAATATTTCAAGAAATCCTTCAGAAGTTCCTGGTTTTCGCAGTCACATCGCATTGATGGAAAGGTAAGTGCTTACATTTTATTATATTTTACTAATGTGCCAAGTTTTCAGTAGTCAGAAAGATGCGATTTCAACTTCAACCAATCAAAGATGTCAACAAAAAATCATCAAATTTTTGTGTCAGTGTAATTCACGCTGCGTGAACCTCTTTTTCTTTAATTAGCGAAGCATTTTTATGCTTCAATATGTATATTGCCTTCTTCTCTGAAAATGAAGCAGCACTATAAATATTGAAGCTAACCAGCACTATAAATACGAAGCATAAGCTTATGAAACCCGGCATTGTTCAAGCATTTATTTGTAACGTTCATCTATTAACTAGCTAGTCTACGTGATGTAGACCGGAATTTGCGTAAAGATACAGATTAACAATGGGTAACGATGCAGATTAACAAGTTACTATTGGCTGCTTCATTCCAAAGCACGTTTTATTTGTTGGTTTTTGAGAAAAAAGTTCATTTTGGAGTAACATTTTAAATCGCGATTACGCAACGTTTGATTCTTAGTCACTCAGCAATTTTACCTTTGGGAGCAATCACTCTACTGCTACTATTTCTTGTGACACCTACCATTGCAAAAACCTTACTTTTTTTTAGGAGAGATATGAAATGTTTCTATGAAATATCAGGTGAAGAAATGGTTAGGAAAATATGTAATACATTGCCCCAAAAATGTCAATCAAAAAGGAAAACTGTTTGGAAACAGTTTCACCATTTCATGAAATGGTGTAACTGTTTCCAATGTTGTAAATGAAGAGATTGAAACATCTTAAATGACTGGGCTAAAGGTAATTGTGTTTTCCAGAATTGTTCGTTTAGTTAGTTGATTTTTTTGTTTCTGATAATTTCCATGCTGTTTTAAAAGTATGTCTTTCTTGTTGCTATATGGGTATTTTAGAATATAAAAGTAACATTCTGAATTCATTCGAAGCATAACTTACATGTCTCACATGAAATCATTGCAGGATGTAGTGATTGATAGATAGGGTATGCTAAAAGTACAAACTCTATCTTTTTCATCTTATTTATTTATTTAATAGTTTTCAGTTTATGAACACATTTATTAGTTGAAGGCATACTAAATATCATTTCGTGTCTGGAGAATTATCGATAAACCCCGTCTCTTCTTCGCGGATTGTGTATTCATCGACAATTCCCCGTGTACTCGTGCCATTACTAGTGATAAAAATTTCCATCGCGGTATTTCAGATGACTTCATAATTCTGGTAATTAACTTTGTCATTATTATTTTATGTTATAATAATAACCCTATTTAATACTAAAGCATTTTTTACTCGTTAAATTAGCGTTCTGAATTCAGTATTGAGCATCTAATTCGGATTTTTTAGAATTGTTTTACTACTATAGATTTCTAGTTATTACTAACTCTTAGATGAGTATATTTTACAAATACTTAGAGATAGAAACTAAAGTATACAAACGGATAACAATTCAACGTTATTCGTATGTTTAAGACTAACATCGAATACATACATCTTTCTACGAACGAAAAATGCTTTGATTTTTATTGGTAGTTTAATTATATCCATTGTACTGTAGGTACAGAACATAAGGTCAGGTAACGTTAGAATCGTAGGGTCATGAGCTCTGGAGGATTATCGATAAATGAATAACAGCTAAATCTATCTACAGCTCTGAACGTGTCAACGCTTTTATGGTGAGAAGAAGCTTATGAAATCCTGCTAAAGACACCGCATCCCCCACAAGAGCGTAATGGCCCACGCAAGGGAACTAAGAGCGTATGAAGGGCGCGCGCACACAAAGCCCTGTGTACACCAGGAGCCGAGAGCCCTCAGGGGTCGCCGCTGAGCCCCGCTGCGCAGCCCTATTGAATTAGAGATGTGCCCTTCCCGCGCCGCCGGCACATCAGCGCTGATCCGAGGGGGGGGGGCACGCGGAGGGCGGCCCCGGGCCCCCTGCGACGCGCCGCCCCGCTCGACACCAACCCCATCATCGCCTTTCAGGAGGGCCTTCCACGATATCACCGCCGGGAAGAAGAATTTTGTCGCTACACTTCCTAATTTCGACATAGCAATTGCCGACACCGCTTTTTCACAACATCCAGAGCTGCATTTGTCCTCCAGCACTTTCGTTGGATCATTGCGAGCGAGGGGAAACAGTATGCCACTCGATCACGAATTTACTGCGCGGCAATGGGTCTGGAGAGAACGTTAAGAGAAATGAGATTGCATACGAATGGGTTGGGCGAGTTGCTAAACAATGCTTAATAATTATGAAAAACTAATTTTGAAAGGGAGATCGAAAAACAAATTTCTTATGAATTCATGTTAACTAAGGGATAATAATTCACTTAGATATTACATTTTTTCAAATATTTCTGATGAACGTTATCTGACGGTTAATATAATCTATTCGGTGATTTCATATTTGCAATGTACACTATTTCAGAAACGATTTCCAATGGGAAATAGTTTGGTGGTACTACAGAAAATGTTTAATTACTCTACAATGTTTTGTTTCACAAACCAACGAAAATATGTAGTTCCATTAAATATTTACCCATGTTCAGAATGCGAATTTTCTCCACTTGTACAAAGACGACATGGAGAAGCTCCATCACTTCCTCTTGTAACTGGAATAGGCTGCGTCAGCGGGGCAGACTTCTAGTTTTCTATTGGACGAAGAAAGGATGATGTTAACGATGGCGATGCTCAATTTGTAGTTTTATGGAGTAAATCGCTCCGGAAAAGGAATGACGGATGTTAAGTCATTTCGTTATTTCCTTGAGATTTATAAATATAATTTAGTTCTGAATTTTCCTCACCTGATTTTCACATACAGACGTGTGTTCGTAAATTGTATTTTCCTGTTATTGTGCTTTTCCACTAATTGAGCACTGAAAGAATTGACGGTTGGCATTTTAGAGAAGGATGGTAGAGATAATAGTATAAATTTTAGATAACATTCTATCCTTAATCTTAATTAATTTTTTAAATCTTCAATCTTAATTAAATTTAACACTTGAGTGAACTGTGCATAGAGCACATCCAGAGCGCCAAATTATGTAGTACGTGTTATAGAGAGCATGGAGAATATATTTTTTCTGATACTGCTCTCATCTGAAAATCTTTTGCCAAATTTGCACGGACTGTGGAAGTAGTGTCAGGTAGGCTGGTATAGATATTGTAAACCAAATAAGCAATGTGATATTTTATTTTTTTAATTTACTTTCTTCCCGTTCATCTTTCGTCTTTCGGGCATTTTAACGGGTACAATGTTCCACGCAATGGATTTACTTGGCCATCCTCAGGCAAATGCCGGTCATGGTATAACCATTTACTACTTTTAAAATTTCATATTTACATAACTTGACTATGGGAGGTTTACATTAATTGTTTAGAAGTGGAAGGAGGGTGAAAAGGGAGCAAATTATTTTATGCATTAGGGTGGATGAAAGAGGTCTTTGGGGGTACTGGAAGAATGTGTTAAGGATTATGCGCGTTTTGACCGAGATCGAATATTGGACTGGTGGGAAATGCTGGGAGGAGAGAGTAATATTTTGAGAGGTTTGTGAGATGAATTGTGATAGGAGTGGTACTTGAAGTTCCCGGTGGATTTGTGAATTGATAATGAACCAGGGGGCTTTCAAGGTTTTTCTTAGATATTTGTTTTGGATTGTCTGTAAATTGGATAGATTTGTTGGTGCTACGTTGCGCCATATTGGGCAAGTGTGGGTTGTGGGTCTTATTATCATTTTATAGATGAGTATATCACTTTCTGTACTAGGGGTAGAAATTCTGATGACAAAAGGGCATTGTTTTGAAACTGTTGTACGTGTTTTATGGGCTGTTGATTGAATGTGAGTTTTTCAAGTAGGCCCTTTGTCCAGTAACACACATAGGTATTTGGCTGGCGAAGAATGAGAAAGCCATGGGAAATCAATGTTATTTAATCCTAAGGGGTAGGGAAGGAAGGACTGAGTGTGAATATTTTTGATTGTGATTTTAAGGGGTTAATTTTAATTCTCCATTTTTGGTCCAGTTTCTATATGTGTAGATACAGGATTGTATTAATTTATGGGCTAAGTTAATGTCAGTATATGAAGTGAAAATAGCGGAATCGTCAGCATAAAGAGCTATATTTGTTTCGTGTGGGACTAGGTAGTCTGCTATAAAAATTGAGAAATGAGTTGGCGAAAGAACCGAGTCTTTTGGAATTCCTGCGAGAATGTGACAGAACATGATTTATTTTAATTTGAAAATACCTGTGAGAAAGCTTCGAATTAGTTTCTGCAGATAGTCAGGTGTACCAATTTCTCGTAGTTTGTACATTAGTCCATGGTGCCAAATTCGGTCACATGCCTGTGAAAAGTCTAAAAAGAGAGCGACTGTGTACTTTTTATGATTATAATCGTTTAGTATACCCGTATGCTCGCCAAGTCGCAGCTGTTGGTGGGTAGTTGCATGATAAGGTCTAAAACCGATTTGGGTGTTAGAAATTGCATTAATTTTCGTCAACTATGGTTGGAGTTATTTAAAACACGTTTTTCAAAAATTGCTACAGAGGGAAATAGGATAATGAGCTTGTAATTGCTTGGAGTTTTGGGGGTTTTGCCTGGATTGCAGAATGGAAGTATAATAGCCTGTTTCCATGACGGATAGTATCCAATTCTTAACGATGCATTAAATATCGCTATTATTATTGCAATTGCATGTTGAGGAAGTTCTTTCAATTCTTGTTAGTGACACTGTCGTATCTAGGTGTCTTTCTAGTGTAAGAAATTTTAATGATATTTGCCACTTTTGAAGGAGAAATGAATTTTATCATTGTGAAGTGCACATAGGTAGTTCCATGTTCCATCCATTCCATGTACTCTTCTACCTTTGAATTGAAAATGGGATCTATGAGGTTTGGGATGAAGACACTTTCTAGATATTGTGCTAAAGCCTTCACTTTTCAGTGTCTGAGTCTACGATCTTTCCTTTATTCTGTAAAGGTGGTAGATTCATTCGTTCTCTTGTAATGCTTTGATTGTTTTCCATATTGAAACAATTTTAACTAACAAACAAACTGACTGGAAATTGAGCGCCAGGAACAATTCCAAGTAGTTAATGGAACCAATATCAATTAGCCCGTTACCATGCTAGCTCAGCCAATTTGTGGGTTCCTGCTCAGTAACAATTCGCTTTCCTGCGATCAGCAAAATTGCCACTGGATCCGCCCTCCGTACGGAGAAGCGCGAAATCTGAAAGTATTTCTTTATCTATCTGCACAAATAATGTGCTAGACTGCACAATAATAATTCATTGGATTTCGTATAAACAGAATAACAGATTTATTGGAGACCGCTTTGTACTTCCCTTGTTACTTTCTGACAATAATCTTTTTTAATAACTTCCTATTCAAAACGTAATATTCGGTCATGACCTATTACTCAGTTCATAGCTACCTTACCAAAGCTCTCTTGGTTGTAGTGGGATGGCACCTCGTACAACCAAACCCAGGCTTCCGCGACGTCTTCCGGGGTCATCTGCTTCGCTCTTCTTCAACAGTTCACGTCTTTCACTTCTATGAGAATGAACTAATTAAAATTTCTTGCGTAATGATTATCTAATATACCATAACTTAATAATCGCCACACGATCCGGCATTTACGGCACCCAGTGTATACTCCATTGTTGTATACAAGCCGAGCGCGCACCATAGCAACGCCCCAACAACCGCGCATGTTCAAGCTCCACGTCCACTTCTTGACGTTCGCCGTCAACTATCCAACCCGCTATGTTTTGTATGTCACAACAGAGGCCTGGTATTATGATTTAGTTGGCTTAGAAATTTATGAACGTTTGAAAATCTGAATTCATCTATTTTTTGTTTGACAATGTTTGTGATGTGGTTTATTTGACGTTTATTGTTGATATTTTTATGGGATTGCCAAATACATCGGATTTTTTTAATTAGTCCCAGAAGTTCCTTAAACAGTGATGTTTGTAACTTTCTGTGTGACTGATAGAGGAGTATATGCGCATATTTTTAGTGATTGCTGTACGCAATTAGTGAGTTTGTTTAATTCAATATCTATGCCTTCGATAGGGGTCATGTTACAAGGATACCTCAAACTGCTAGCTTTTAAGTCCTGGAAATGTTTCGAGTTGATTTTGTCATTGATTTGTTTAGACTTTTTTCTAAGAGTGTGTCGGTGTTCCCAACGATATGAAGATGGGACAATGGGCCGAATCTAAGTCTGGTACTACATTCTGGTAGCTCAGTGAGGTTTAGCCTTTTTTAATAATTATAACGAGAATGTATTCTGCTCTCATGTTTGGATCTATTGTGTACAGAGTGGATTCTACAGAGGCATGAATACTAATATTGTGACCGCTTACATTAATGAGTTTAAGAAGTTTGCACCCTGATGTGTAGTCAGATTGCAACCCCAAGCTCTGTTTTTGCTATTTAAAGCTTCTATAAATATAAATGTGGATACTGAGAAAAGATGTTACCGTATTGTGTTGGAAATTGTTTGCTGGGCGGTTTATATGCTGTGATGATAACTATCTCCAATCCATTGTAGTTAATGCTGATTGCTATAGCTTTTAGATCCGTTGAATGGGGAACAGATACTTAACGGTGTTTAATATCTTTTCGAAATATGATTGCTACTCCACTTGAAGCATTTGTAGAGAGTCAATCATTGCGATAAATTTTGAAATCGGGTAAAGAGAAAAGTCCGCCAGGTATGAGGTGAGTTTCTGTTAAAAATGCTTTTATTGTTTCACGATCGTTTAAGAAGGGTCGGAAGGAATTTTCTTGTCTCTTTATTTCATTTGCATTAACGTTTAGTAGGCTAAGAGCGTGTAGTTTATTTGGATCCATTTAAGTAATTTTGAAGAACATTTCTGGAAACATTTTTGGAAAAACATATTTTGAATTTGAGGTATTAAAAGAGATATTATTTGGGAAACTACATTTGAAATTAAATTATTTACTTAACCTTACATAACATCAGAAAAATCACTACAACTGAATAAATGTATTTTTTTCATTTCACATTTACTGAACAAATCTAGGAAAACAAATTGCTGCTCTTAGAGTTGGTACAGATTGCTAATGGATCTCAAGTTATGTTCTCTATATCAACTTCATAGTTTAAATAATAAATAAATAAAAACAGCATTTTTTTAAACAGAAAGGAAATCTTCATAAATTTTGAATAAGTGCATTAAATATTGCACAATGAAATTTTCATATTCGTTCTTTTCTATAACTGAACTATTGCTCAAAAACGAATTGGCAAAGGATTATTAACAGCAGTCAAAATTGCACAATTAATTGTTTCTGCTAGTGGTTGTGTTTCATTTGCTGTTTCCTTCGCTTCGTGGCTTGGCAGGATCACATCCTCAAATCAATTGTATCCAATTTAGTGCTACACTTATGTACATATGGATGTACCTAGATACATCAACAGTCACTGCCTCTAGATATAACAAATTGCGATCATGAATGAACATGGCTACTTTAGGTTACCTGTATGAAAGAAATACACAGTTTGAATTAACTACATTCTATGCTAGTAAGTGTAGGTCTACTTCAATTATCGTAAATTAATAGAAGTTATTACAAAATTCACGTAAGAGAAATGCAAACAGTTTTATTTTTCACACGTAAAATCTCTTAAACCCTCATAAAACCACAGAAACAGCTCACACTATAAAAACGTTCACTTGAATAAACACAAATGGTGTTATTGCATAGCAGTGTAAGGAAAATAATAATCCAAAATTTCTCTCACAAACTTTTCGAAAAATGCTTTGTCCGTAGATACATTTCTCCTTGGGTACGAGTTTCCTATATGGTACAGGGGGCCGCAGTGCTGAAAAGTCTGTTGAGTGAAGGGAAGAAGGTTGGGAAGCAGATTATCTTTTAAATGTAGATGATAATGGAGATGAAAGACCAGAAAACGGTGGTCTGGGTGCAGAAACATTAATGTATTGATTTGTTTGTATGTTTGTTAAAGAACTTCGTGGTTGTCCTTGGTAGAATTTAGCAATCTTTAAAATGCTGGCCAGCCTCTGAAATTGTCTGTATGATCGCCTTTGCAATTAACCCATTTAGGAGCTGTACATTAATGTTTTTTACTTTCCCGTGTACGAACGTATATACGGAATAATATACGTAGTATAGAGAAAGTTATGTAATGCTGCGCGAAAAAATGGCGAATATTCGGCAGAACAAAATTCCTTGCCGGGCTCTGATAACGAAAAAGTGGATAAAACCAGTTGCTAAAGTAAGAAAAAAATCCCTAACATGTGGTATAGCCAGAATCTCCATTTTGAAAGTCCTTGATACCCAAAAAACCCATTGAAGGCAAAACGTCCGTGTGTCTGTCCGTCTGTGAACAGTACTAGCGCCTAAACCATACAGACAATTTTTTTCAAATTGAAGAAACCTCTGTCGATCTGGCTCGTGTCGAAGCTTGGAGATTTTTAAAAAGATTTTTTCGCAAAATTCTTCGCAAAATTTAATGGTACTTTACATGGAGCATCCTGGACATTTTCAAAATTTTCTCAAAAATGACTCCAAATTTTTTCTTCAAATTTCTTGAAAGAATAAAGTAAATTAGCCTTATTAAGGAGGCATAGGTCCGAATTTCGCGGTTAACTCTGGATTTTCGAAAATTGCAAAAGTTTCAATATTTTTCGGCTGTTTCCGACAACTACAAAATTAAAGATAGATATTTTTTCCTTATATAAAATTTGTTCTCCATAGTTCTTTCTTTGAGGTCACGTACATTTAAAAAAAATAGTTTTCGCGCAACATTGCGTGCAATATATGCAATTTTAAAAATATTACAAAAACCAGATTTTCTCAAAACCCGCTCGAAATGTTTTCTTTAAACGTTTGGGAAGGATAGTGACAAATGTATTCTATGATATGGGATGAACACCAGTTTGGTCTATTCTTTTGTTTTTTCAAAAATTACAAAAATTTAATTTTTTGGCTGGTCTCACACGTCGTTCATATTTACATTAGTGGCGATTTGTTTATTGTATATAGGAGTACATGTGCTTTAAATAATATCAAGTAAAAATTCTCGGAAACTCAATTATTTTTTGTGAAAACTAGCTAAAAAATCCGCATTTTCAGAAACGCTCAAACACCATTTTCTCATAAATGGCTCCAATTTTTGTTTTCAAACTTTTGGAATGGATAGTGTTAATTGCACTCTTCAATATATCGTAAAATTCATTTTGGGGTATTTTTTTAATTGCAATAATGTAATTTTTTAAAAGATCTCTCGTATCTTTATTGTGCACATTACCAGCAATTTGTAAAGATTATTATATTTGTTAGCGTAAGTGCTTAAAATGACTTTAAATGAAGTTTTTTGAAAACACAAAAACATTGTGTGAAAAAGAGCTTTAAATTTCGCACTTTTAGAGGCGCTTTAACGCCATTTTTTTAAAAACAGCTACAAATGTTTAAAAGAAAATTCCATTTAGAACGAGGATTTTGTGTTTTTTAATATTATAAAATTAATATTTCCGTTCTACCATTAGGAAAGTGAAAAATTAAGAAAAAGTAAAAAAAAAAAGCTTTTTAGGCGGCGATAGCTGGCAAGAGTATGTGGCAATTCCAAATAGCTAGCCCAGGCTCAAGGGAATAGAAAGCTAATACGGGAAAGTCTGTGCCATTCTGTAGCACCACTAGTTACATTGTAAATAGTGATTTTCAGACACTTCATGCATCTAGATACGTTGTGGCAATTTGCCTGGTATGATCAAATCGTTGACAGCGCTTACATTTAATAGGCTGATTAGGTTTGTTTCTTAGTTGTACTCGTACCACATTTTATATCAGTTTGACCTCATTAATTTTTTTTTTGTTTTGGAATGCTCAACAAGACCACTGCTTCTGTTTGCATAAGTTTTCTGACTTGATTATACAGTCTACACACTTTAGGTACAGAGTATTCCAGTATTTTCAGTTCTTGTACAATATGTGATATTTTATTGTGTTAAAATTTTTTTCTTAGTAATTGTTGGTTAGCATATATCACATGACCATTGTTATTATCTTAAGGCTTTTTATTTTATAATATTTAAAATTTACTTATGCTGGTGTACCGAGTATCGAAAGTAAGCATATATTGATGTTCTTGTCATAGTTTTGTGTAGTGTAATGGAGTCAGTGATATGAAGCTACTTCTCCTGAATAAAGGTTTCTGCTGACTTGTTTCTTACTCGTGAACTATTGTACTTTGTTGATTCCAGTTTACTTTAGATCTAAGTTTATTACTCGATATTTTACGGAGCATCCAATTACGCTTCAAAGAACCTCTTCTATCTCCCACCAATAAAATTTGATCAACGTTTTCCAATATCTCCCAATGTATTTCTCTTTCCCCTCTTTCTGACCAACATACTCGAACCTCGAGTTATTGCTAAAATCAACCAATAAGCATTTTGGGGTACGTCTTTAGGGCGAAGGGGTGTTATGTTTCTTATGTTTTTCCGTGTGATATCTGCTAAGTGGGGTTACGGCTGTGTCAGAAGCAAATTATGCTATGCTCATTTCTTTGGAGTGCATATATCTGCTGTACATAAATTCATGGATGCTGGAGGTAATTCGTGTGAATGGCCACCTTCAATAGAATCAGAATTGAATTTGTGGTTATATATTTCTATCAATAGGTTTTATTTGTGATTAATCTTTATGTGCATTTTATTTATTAGCTGGGAATACCGTATATTATCAGTTTGAAGATTAAATCTTCATCTTTTTGAAAACTTGTGATGAATCCTGAAGAGAAAGTAGTATGTATATAGTTGTATTTAGAAAGTATGGATGTGGTCAGTTAATGTTAGGTTTTGTCGTGAAGCAAACACGTGTTTTATTCATTCAAATTGAGGATTAGGTGTAGTGCTTGTAATAAAAACAACAGAATTTTATATTCATTTAGTATGAATTTTTCAAGTATCTTGACTAATGTTGGAAGTGGACTAATCAGTGGAATTCTCAATTTGGTTTAGAAATTGGTGGAGTAATTACAAATTACCATTCTTGAGAGGGGATTTATCAACGTGAAAATCCTTGAAACAGTGAAAATTGACGCAATATATCAATTATTTCATGTATGGTAATATTTTTGGCTCGTATTAGAACTAATTCGATACTACTAATTGCTTTTGAAATTTAAATTAATAGTTCTAAATTAATTTTGTTAAATGTGCCCAGGAGATAGGAAAACGCATGCTCGGGAATTTTGAGTTCATGTTCAAGACCTAACTTTACTAACATTTTACTTTCTCGCAAATGTGGGATATACAGATATAAAAAGCATAAAAAAGTAAATTCGATATTTTGATGGAAAACATCTGTAGAGATCGCTTGATACTGGCAAAGTGGTTGTTTTCAAAAGTCTGTTTGCTCGCGCGTCCATTGATAACCGTTCCTACTCGTCCGTCCTACTGTTAACAGTAGTGCCTAAACCATGCACAGTATTTTCTAGAAAACAGATACTTTCTCATCGATATGGCCGAAATCGAGGCCCTGCGAATTTGAAAAAAATCTTAATTTTTTGAGGTATTTTAAGAAGTGTCCCAAATCTGTCGTTTCATGTGTGTGTGTGCTGTGCGTTTATAAATATGATAATAGTCCTATTTCCATTAATATCTCTGAAGTTTTGAAAATTCCAAAAGTGAAACTTCTTTTCGAACCTGTTCTACATCTTCATTATTGAAGGTACATATTCACTTCTTAATGCAAGTCATTCTTGAGTATTTTATCTGTGAAAAATTTCGTGAATTTGTTTAAAGGTCAGTAGAGTCTGGGTAATTTTAAGTTAGTGACAATTTTCCGAAAATTTACCGTAAAGAGCATGTTCAATTTGTTCATTAATGAGTGCGAGATTGAATGTTTGTAATGGTAAAGTCTCTTCCGTTTTTATGATAATAAATTCTGTTGAATGTTATTCTGTGAGATTCAGCGTTGCTATGAATATCAATGACCATGTATGTAATCGAAGATTTGTGCTTAAAATTAATGCAATTTATTAAAAAAAACATTTTTTTTCAAAAACCGCTTCAGACTTTTTTTTTTCACAGATAGAACAAGGAACACTTATAAGAATAGTACGTCGAAAGAGTTCGAGCCAAAAGACTTTTGAAAGGCAATGTACTGTTGTCATCATAATAGTCCCAAGTAGCACAGAACAGAATCGATTCGAGTGGAGCATTTTACCGCATATCTCATATGGTTTTATCACAGACTTTTCACACAATTTGTTTTTATTGCTGTTAAACATTGTAGTTTAATAAAGTTTTAAATTTTCAATGTTAGTAAACGTATTTAATGTCTGATTGTGCCTGAAATATTCAATGGTCGCTTTGTGAAGCAAGATAAACTAAACTCCAAATGAGACGTCAGAGAGACCACCTCGTGTACTGAGTTAACTACTTACTGCGAAGCTTACGTTCTCATTTTACTACGCGCGTGTGCTGTAGAGTTAAATCCTGACTGAAATTAGTGATTAATACAGACCACGTTCAATAAAACTTAGTTAAAATTATTTAAAAAATTAAGCGATTGAGAGAGAGACCTTCTAATTGTACACATACATGCAAGAAAATCCTAAGGAACAACCAGTTATTTCGAAACAAATTTGCAACGAGCGTCACCCCAAAATAGACGAATATACAAGAGAGTCACACAAAGGTCGTCTTGAATGCTATTATGGCTGCCAGGCAGTGGAGCCTCTATCCCACATCTCCGCACCCCCGCAACCGCACAACCCGTCTCCCGGGGGCCCGCCCCGCGTCCCGCCAATTTGCCACCCTCTCGTTACGGGCATTGTCCGCAGGGCGGCGCCGCGCCCGCCGAGACTTCATTACCCGGGGTCGCAATCAGCGCCCCCTCCCCCCCCCCCCCGCGGCCCCACTCGCGAGGCGATCTCCGCTTTATGGCCTCTCCGCGCGGGGCGTTGTCAAATGAAGACAGATCGGCTTCCGCCCCCCACCCTCCCCGCCCCCGGAAGGGCTGCTGGTCGCGTTCTCTTAGCGGATTCACTTTCGCTGAGAGTCGTGTGACCCTCTCTTCTGCACAGCTACACGACCCCCGATGCACGAGATTAGGGAAGTTGCTCAGTCTTCCTTAAAGTGAATTAGGGCGGTCCGGAGGTTCAATGAAGGGGGAGCAATGAAATGTTTTCTCGTGGCAGTTCCAGATACGAATCGTGGTCGACCCACGTAGAAAGTTTCTACTAGAAACTGCAATGTAGATAATATGTATATTGACGGAGTGGTGTTTAAAAACTCGTGTTCCTAGAACAGCACGTTCTTTCTCGCGTTAGGAATGGTTGAGTAAAATTATAATACCGCAATTTGTGTCCATATCAACAGATCTCAGCCGTCACTTCTATAATATTTACGTGCGAAATATTAATTCATTTAAAGGTAACACATCAACACAAATTCGACAATGCATAACTCCATTCCTTTTACCCAGAAGCGCCATCCAACAATGAGAAGTTATTCTGAGAATTCCTAACTGCCGTGTCCCAGCATTCCATTGTTGCATTGTAACATTTTAACACAACACAATATTGCTAGTGCACAATTTCTTCAAAAAGTTGATGTCTGATTTCTATACTGCCTGCCTTTTTCGTCTCCGTACATATTTACCTTTCTGAATTATAAATACTGCCATATCCAAAAGGAAGAAGAAAAACAAATCCGAAAAAAAAAGTCGAGACACAAACGAAAAATGTAATCAAATTAAAAATGCATTCTATATAACTTAATACATTAGAAATATAATATAATTTACTTCTACACATATTGTACTAGCATATACGTACACAAGTATCTTACGTCTGTCAACACTACTCATTATTAAAATAACTCTATTTTTCGTGTTCTTTTGATCCGTTCCTCCCCTCCGAGAATTTTTCTCTTCCTAAGACCTGATTTTTTAGAACAGATTTGTTTAAGGCAAAAATCTCTATCTTCAACTTTGTAGTTTTAAAATATCAACGTTTTGTAATTTTCGAAAATACGGAAACCTCGCCGGAAATGAGAATAGAACCATTTTTGCCGTGTTTTGATATACACGAGTAAAAAATGTAAAGAAAAAATTTGAAGCCGTTTTTGAGAAAACAATTGTTTAATAATTGCCTTTATTTTACGCCAAATTGCTCAAAAACACTCATACATTCCAAACATTTCACATGAGCTGGTTTGAAGATCTGCCTATAAAGAACTGATTTCATTCAGGAAAAAAATCACTGTCTTCAATATTGTACGTGTAGGAAAAGATCAAAAAGAATTTTTGCAATTTTCGAAAAATCAGGGATTGAAACGAATATGAATTCTGTGCCATTCTTTTGAGCATTCTTTCCACTATCCGAGAAAAAGTTTAATTAAAAAAATGTAGAGCCAATTTTCAGAAAATTTTTAAATTGTATGGCTACATAAAAAGTACCCAACAATCAAAATATGCGTTTAAAATTCAGTGTACCTCGAGTTTCATCGAGATTTATGGAGAAATATCATTATTGGATAAAATAAATTGAACAGAGGCAGTGGACCGCATACAGACGTTTTGCCGTCAATCAATTTTTCAGTATCAAGAACCCTCAAAAAGTGGATTTTCACTACACAAAGTGTTAGAAGAAGTAATTTACTATGTCTAGGTACACAATTGTTCCAGTTTTTCGTTACCAGGGCACGACAATAAAGTAAAAAAAGCATGTCGAATCAAACACGGGAAATTCGAATTTCAATAGAGAAAATTGTAGCACGCTAAACTACTAATATTTTTAAAACATTGTACACGACTTTTTTAATGAACTGATTTTGTAGAACAGATTTCATTTAACAAAAAATATGTATCATAAATATCGTACATTTTTAATGTTAATTTAACGAATACCTTTTTGTCGTTGTTTGAAATTTTCGAAAATGCAGAGTTCGCCAAAAATGAAACCAGCACCATTTTATTTACCTTTCTTTGCCACATACGAAGAAAAAAATAAAAATTTAAAGCGGTTTTTGAGAAAATAATTAATTGCAATTGTTTCAAAATTACCTACGATTCAGGCAAAATTTCCCAAAGATTATTGGTATTTTCGAAAAATGGTTTCTGACCTCATTAATAGACCTCTTTTTGATGAAAATGTTTAAAAATTTCTATCGTCATTATTGAAGTCACCGAAAATATTTTCGACTTTTGCAATTCTCGAAAAATCAGGTATTTTAACAAAATGAGACCAGCGCTATTATTTTAAGCCTTCTCTACGCTATCTGAGAACGTTTTCTCAAACAATTTTGCGCCTTTTTTGAGAAAATTTTGAAAATGTTTTTAATGCTTCACATTTAGTACCACAAAAAAACAATATATCGATTTTAAACTCACAAGGTCTTCAATTTATTTAGATCGATCGAAGAATATCAATTTTGGAGAAAATCGGCTGAACGGTTTAGTTGCTATCCTTGATCGACCACACACGGACAGACGTTTTGCCGTCAATCAAATTTTCGGTTTCAAGGGCCCACGAAACATTGATTTTGACTAAACAACGTATTAAAGGAAGATGTAGTAGTTTTACCAAAACGTCTGCATTGGCATACAACACGTTTACCGATTGTTCCCTATATAACTGCTACCAGTCACTCCAGACACTAAAAATGGTCCCGATGCTGTTGAAAAAGTTGTAAGTTCTGTATACGAAAGTAAAGTGTAGTCAAACTACCAATTCTCTTATTTAAATAATGAGTTAATTTAGATATGCCGTCAGTGGACTATCTTGAGTTTTGATTGTTTGCGTAGTTTTGCAAGGATGCCTAGGAGATGACCAATAAATGACAATCAAGGATACGGATCCAAATCCTATCACTTCACCTTGTAGATCAATGAAAATAGAATGGAGTCTGACAGTTCACATTAGCTGCAATCACAGGGCTATTTTGAGAAGTGATCGCCACTTCAAATAGTTGAATGTTTTCACGTCTGCAATCAGAAAGAACATATGATAATTATCACAATAACACATCTTGTGATTGCATGTGTTCTTTTATTTTCTTAGAAACAAGGATTCTGGAAGATATTATAAAATTTAAAAAGATACTTTTTGTTATTTGCTTTGTAGTATATGTTTATTGATTGATTGGTGATTCTGGGCGCGTCAACAACAGAGGTCATTAATCTCGTTCGTGTAGAGAGTGTTTTTTCATCGGGTGGAGTTTCCCCTCAACCAGATATCTCCCACCAGCGGAGCACCACCCCAGCCGGGACAAGCTCAGCTGCCGACTGATCACCCGGCATAAGTGGTAGTGTAGTGCATGCTAGTGTGTGTGTGTGTGTGTGTGTGTGTGTGTGAGTATGTAATGGGTGAGGATAGGACAAGGAAGAGGAAGGAAAGATCGCGTGCGGTCCGTGGCCCGTTTGTTAGAGTGCTGCTCCGGCATTCGTTTCGTGTTGATCGGAGAAACCACGGAAAACCACCGATCAGAGCAGTCGGCTGCTAGAATTCTCCTCGACAGCGACTGAAGACAGTGACTGAAGACAGTGACAGAATTCGACCTAGCTGACAAGCTAGTGTCGAAAATTCTGCCGCCGTCAGGACTCGAAACTAGGCCCTCCCGGTCAAAGGGACAGCAGTGACATCAGTTGACGCACTGAGCCATCTCTCCCGGAGTACATGTTTAGACGGAAAAGGGTTGGTGTACGTTTCACTGGACGCGCGCCAATAAATTACATCGAACGTACCCGACACACACATCGCTTAAGCTATTAATTTCCTTCAAAAACACGAAGCAAGGGGGCTTGGGGGTACTTTCTTGGCTGCATCTTTCGCGAAAGCGTCGTTCGTCACGGGTGCCTTCGACGCGGAGCCACTGTGCATAATTCCACGCCGTGCGTCAACGCGTGATTCATGAAAAAGAGATAAACGCGCGGCCCCTGCGGAGTGCCGAAGCGACCGAGGAGCGGGCTGCGCGTCTCGGCGCGCCCGCATAAGCTCCCCTCGAGGTAATAAAGAGAACTCCGCGCTCGTGTCGGCTCCTCGTTTAAGCGATCGCCCGGCGGGAAGCGGAGGGGGGGGGGGCTATTGACAAAAAAAGCAATCTATCGATCCCTCGCGCGAGCGGCGCGGCGGGAGATTTTCCCTCGGAGACGACGCGGCGCGCAGGCGAGCAGGGGTGGGATTGGGTGGGGGGCGCGGAGGAGCAGAATCGGGAACCAATGTACGGGAATCGCCGCGTTTCTGGTTCATCGTTTTAAACACAGAAAGGAAATGCATTTCGAATGCTCTCGGAATTATTTGTTTACCCCGCCCCGTGCCCGCAACTATTCAGGTGGAACAAATGGTCAAAATCTATTACCTAGGGCTGAAGGAGTTTTTTCGAAAGGTTATTCAGGAGTTTTAGCGCCAAGCATAAGGAGACTTCCTTAAACTCTATTTATCAAGTGACTGTCGACTTAATACGGTCGTAATGAAGAACGTTCAGAAGAGTTTTTGCAATAGCGTCATTGCGTAATGCATTATGACAAAAGAAACATTTCAAGCGTTGAACAAGTTGCATAGTTTATCAAAGAGGGTAGGGTGAGACATTTCAATCACGATTCGAGTCAAGAGTGTAACAAATGTATATTGTGCACTGTGGAGTTTTAGATTTTGTCACCCTCCGTGATGAGTATGCAATTTGGTATTTTGAATCGGCTTTTGTTGAGAATGTAGGAAGTATCTTAAGACAGCGTTCCTTATGAGCATAAGACATAACCTAACCCGAAGATATGATTTCAACTTCTTTTTCGCAATTCATTTCCTGTCACCTCCCCAATATTTGGTAAGGAATAATTGTAAGTGCCCCACATACGAGAATTGGTTTATCAGCATTGGCAAAATGCAACCTTTCCTGTTTTTAAGTGGCAATTTTACCGCTTGTAAGGTTTGCCGCTTGTAAAGTGAGGTTATAGTGCAGACTCTGCAACGTGCACTATTTATGTAGATGTAAGGTCGTACCTTATGTCAAAGGTTAGGTTAGACATAACCTTAGATCAAAGGTTATGTCAAGATATAACGTCATGGCTTAAAGGTCTGCCACATGACTGCGTATAACGCCGCTACCTTATGCGTGGCGCTAAAACTTCCTATAGTTTACTTCCCAAGGGCCATAATGCGTCGGCGACCACAAGCGCAAGAAGCCCCTCTGAATACGGGGGCGTCAACTGCTGTCATTAATCCTGTAAGTGCAGTGCATGTTTTCATAGCGAGAGATGGCCGTGATCTTCCCCGCTGCCTGGTGAGATCCGTCGGCTTGTGAGGATTTCCACAACCAGATATCTTCCACCAGTGTGGCTCCGCCCCAGCCGGAACAAGCGCTAAGCTCTGGACCGGTCTCCCGACAAGTGTGATAGTGTAATACATGTGAGGATACCCACTAAATGTAGATTAACATTTTGAGTTTATATATTTTTGTCCTAAGCTCTTACGGATATAATACATTTTCATCACTTGCTCCACTCATCAGAGCCTAAGGAGAACTCAATGAATGTTAATTAGAGAGAGGTAAATGATATGCCTGCTTTATAAGGCTTCGACTACCCTCGATTTCACAGCAAATCACATGCAATTGACAACCAGGAATTTTATATTAATCGTAACCGCAAAAATGACAGATTTTGAAAACAATGCCATGGCACATTAATGTGCACATTAATACAAGCTATAAGAAGCTCACCAAAATATTTTAAGAAAAATGCGAAATATTCTGAAACATATTTTTACCTGAAGATTTTGTGCGCAAAAAATATCAAGATCGTAAAAACGTACAATTTACTATTACGTTACTACTTTCATAACTGATTTTTGGTATCTTAAACTTACAGATAATCAATTAGGAGTTAAAGCCAATACAGAAATAGTCCATTAATAGTACATTATGAAACGATGATGTAATGATGGGTATTAATACACGAGTGTGATATTACTAAACGACCGAGGAACGAGGTTGGAAAGAGCGAGTATCTTAAATTTCTCACGGATATATTACTATCCATGATTACATCACACGGTACTTTTTCTACGACATTTGGTAATTTTTATAAGTTAAATTTTTATGTTCAATCGTTTCGTGGCAGTCGACGTGAGGGATTCAGCCAAGGCCACCTAGCGGGCTACCGTACCCTGCTGCAGATGGCTTTGGTTCATTACGTTAGTTAAATAGAGTCAAAGTGAACTTACGATCCCATTTATTTTAAATAATATTTCACGTAAAAATACTAATAATAAAAGAAATTTAAACTGTTAAGTATAATATAATATTAAATGCAACTTTAATGTACACCATCGAACGAAACATTTACAACAACCTTTCTCAATGATTAATTATCAATACTTGATTACTAAACTTATCTCTGATTGGTCAATAATCTGTATCATAATGAAATCTTTATCGTAATAATTATCATTATGCAACGCTTTGCAGCCATCAAATCACAGAATTATACCGTGGGAATAGAAAAAATAATTTTAAAACAGTTGAACAGCATATTTTATTTTTGAAGTACAACGTTTCGTGAAAGATGTGTTCACCTCATCAGGTACTACATTAAAATCCGTAGGGAAGAAAGAAATTCTTTTACAAGATGAATTTTCCACAAAATGAATTTTAATGGGCAATTCCTGAATTGTCTTGGACTCTTAACTGATTGTCTATAAACGTAAGGTACCAAAACTCAAAAAACTTCACAACAGACAATCATTAAAATATTTATAATTATATTTTCATAATTATTTTACATGGTTTGATTTCCATTTAACACGCTCAACTCTTGCAGAAACGAACACGACTCTTCAGCCAACGACATGACGTCAGTTGGGAATACGTTGTAATGATTGCGGCCTTGAAAGACTTTCATTACGGGACTTAAGGTCATCTTTAGGTTTGTTACGTCTACGTCTTATTCCATTACATGAGTCCACAATAAAGCAGAGATCTTAATCATAGATATCAATAATGAACAGCAGTGCCAACTGCAGATTGCTGGTTGTGATTCGCACACTCAGATTGAAGCAGATTGTCGAATGACGATAGAGCTATTGAAAAACGTGTAGATACGCGTCTGACTGTAACTAAGATCTCTTAATAGAAACTGACGCAACTCCGGGAAGTTCCGTAAGGTGTGAGCTAACATTAGTAGACCTCACAAGCAGGGGTGTCGCCTCCATGGATGTGTAGGTATCGTTGATTTCCTTTTAATTCGAAAGCACAAAATTTGTATTTGGAAATCGTGGAGATGTTTTATTGTCGTTGCGCTTTCATCGCAAGTGAATCTGTCGCTTATCTCAAATTAAACTCTGAAGGCTAGTAGTCAGGCCCGTCAAATCGCGCCCTCACGAGCTATTTGCCCGCCTGGAGAGCCCGGTGCTCGTAAGGGCTTGGGCAACTTCCCCTGCCTCTGCACTCATTTCTCTTTAAAAAGCAGAACGGGGTGTACATGCGCAAGCTGAGGCGGCGAATTGTGGCTTCGTACGAAAATATGTTTGTCAGATTTGTTCAACCAAACCATTAAGACTTGTTTTATGATTATATTCTTCACTAATTACTATTTCATTTATTAATTTTTTTACTAAATTTTCCCGTATATAAACATCTTTGCTAGGTGGCAGGAATATGTTTGAATGGCTAATTGTGTGTGGGGAACCACCATTACTCCACACAGTGCCGGGGGCGTCACCGAAGGTGGCTTGCATCGGCAAGCATAACATCTCGGCGGCACAACCTCCAAAACGTGCTGCCGCATGCAAGCGAGGGCCTTTCCCCACCTCACTAAAATCCTCCACGTGAACCACAGTACTCCAAAGTGATGGGCTGCCCCAGGAATACGCTGAAGCCAGTCAGCTCCGAGGGTGCACGTCACATACGTCCTGGTTTCGTTTTGTGTTGTGTTATTAAATCATTCAGATATTTATTGGATTTAGCAATAATGTGAAATAAATTAACAAGTTATAAGTTAACAATTTCTATTTACAGGCGGACTGCACTTTTAGAATATGCTGATAGAATATGCCTGTTAAACCTTCTAAACTGAACGTAGAAAGTTCATGCGTTTATAGCAATCTTAAGTAAACAGAATGAAAAAAACAAGATACTTTTTATTCATTTTTTTTTATTTTACTCGCAATTGAGAATTTGAAATTTGACTGATGTATAATGTTCCTTTACTTTAAAGAGAAAATGGGAATTAATGTAGTTTCGCAATAACTGTCAAGTGACATCTTATAGAGACTGTTATGAACCGGGTATCCAGTGACGTACCTCCATTCCAGAAAGATTTGTACAGCCCTTTCTTTTAAATCTGGCGCCAATTTCTCGGGATGCAGTGACCGAGAGCTCTAGAAAGCTTGTTAGGAGCTTTCCCGCAACATTGACATGCCTGATCTAAGGAGTTACTGCTCATTCGCAAGTCAGAAACTAAAATAGATATAATATTGTAATTAGTTCCGCAGCACATTGAGCGAATCGAATCCCAGTAATGTGTTCCTGGGAAGTAATTGCGTTTGGGTAATTTTTTGTAAAATTACATTTGTGTAATTTTTTTAAAAATTCCCCAAAATGAACTTTGTGTCATATTAAAGAGTGCTATTAGCACTATCCGTTCCAAAAGTTTGAAAAAAATGGGGCCATTTATGAGAAAATGACGTTTGAGCGTTTCTGAAAATGCGGAATTTTGAACTAGTTTTCACAAAAAATGGTTGAGTTTTCGAGAAAATTTACTTGATATTATTTAAAGCACGCGTACTCGTAAATATAATAATGTGAACAAATCGCCGCTAAAGTAAATATTAACGACGTGGGAGACTAGCCAAAAAATTACATTTTTGTTTTTTTTGAAAAAACAAAAGAATAGAGCAATATGGCGTTTATGCCATGTCATAGAGTACATTAGTCACTATCCTTACCAAAAGTTTAAAGAAAAAAATTGGAGCCGTTTTTGAGAAAAATCTGATTTTTGTAATTTTTCAAAATTGCGCATATTGCACGCAATGTTGCGCGAAAACTACTAATTTTTTTTAAAAAATGTATATGACCTTAAAGAAAGAACTCACTATGGAAAACAAATTTTATTTGAAAAAAAATCTCTATCTTTGATTTTGTAGTTGTCGGAAGAAGCCGAAAAATATTCAAACTTTTGCAATTTTCGAAAATCCAGAGTTAACCGCGAAATTCGGACCTATGCCTCCTTAATAAGTGTATTTTACCTCCTTAATAAGTGTATAAGTGTATTTTCAAGAAATTTGAAGAAAAAAATTAGAGCCGTTTTTGAGAAAATTTTGAAAATGTCCGTTGGACTTCATTTAAAGTACCCCAAATATTACAGAACCTTTTTAAAAATGTTAAAACTTCGACACGAGCCAGATCGACAGAGGTTTCTTTATTTTGAATAAAATCGTCCGTTTTGTTTGGGCGCTAGTAGTGTTCACAGATGGACGGGCAGACGGACGTTTTGCTTTCAATGGGATTTTTGGTATCAAGAACTTACAAAACAGGGATTCTGGCCACACCACGTGTTAGTTTTTTTTCTTAATTTAGCAACTGGATTTATCCACTTTTTCGTTATCAGGGCCCGGCAAGGAATTTTTTTCTGCCGAAAATTCACAATTTTTTCGCGCAGCAGTACATAACTTTCCCTGTACTACATATATTACTCCGTATATACGTACGTATACGGGAAAGTAAAAATGAAAAAAAAGTCGCTTAATGTTCATGTTTGCCAACATAGTCTCCTACATGCCTCACTAAGACCACATACGACCTCAGTGCGAGGAAACACAGCATTCCAGAAAAGTGAAGAATGCAACGTTTCTGCCGGCAGGTATTCAAATGACAAATATTAAGTGCGTTGTGCGTTGTAATGTGAAATAGTCAACGGACTCATTTTAACGTTACCTAGCGGACAACACGTTTCGGTAGCCAAAGCGCGTAGTCTTTGACGCACGTTTTGGCTTTAATAGACAGTGAGTGGTTGTTGGCACAGGGATTGCGTTGCGACGGATGTAAACAAGTATCGTAGAGCAATCGAAATATGGGTAAAATAGACATGGAGTCAAAGACATGCTAAAGGGACCGATTCAGTGAAACCCGTCAATTTATAAAAACATACTGGAGAAAATATTATTTACTCTACTTTCCAATCAAAAGCAAATGTGGTGATAAAAAATTTTCATCATCGTTTTGCAATGTACGGAAGAGTGTGTGAAACGTAAAACACTATTTCTTTGGTAAACCCACCACCTGCATTTTCTATTTTCTAGCGGTTTTACTCGCGTATAATCTACAATTGTTTTCAGGCCATCCATGTCTGTAGGGGTTATGCATAAACCGGCTAAGTGCCATTTTTGAAAAAAATGAGATATGGGTGCCATCAGTTGTATTGGACCATGTTCTATGTGTACGCAAAATTTTAGCGCCAAATCTGAAAAAATAGCCTTATAGTTAATGAAAAATGTAAACGCCATAAGTCACATCAGGTATTTTATGTTTCGCAACAACCGGCTATAAACCTAGAATTTCAAATCTACTGTTTTTAATTTCACATTATGCAGGTAGCGTCAGATATTCCACTTATGTTTGTGTAGTTTGGCGCTTCAATGAATGAAATAATTGAATTACAGTTTTTAGAGCTGAAAATGCAATAAAATGGCCAACGTAGGCGTGGAGATCATTTCGGCCCGAAGTGTTTGGTCGAAGAAGGTAGTACAAATAACGTTCCTTTGATTCCAACACATGAACAAAAACTAACAGAGTTACCATCGTACTGATTTGACATTCAAGATTACCTCAAAACTTGTACGATGTCGCGTAGCCATTGATGCATAACACCATCCATTACTCGCGATAAAAAAATTAATTATCTGCGAATGCCGCGCGTAGTGACGAATCGTGTGCCCTGTGGCGCAACGCAGGAGCTTTTGACGCAAGTTGGTGACGTCTATTGAGCGATTCCCCTATGTGCAATTAAGAAAGTCACGCTAAGCCACATTAAAAAATCCTAGTGCATTCTTAACGGTCTTTCTTGATTTCGAACATTTACATAAATACTTTACCTAATACATAACTTTTTTACAATTAAATTGAATTTGCAATTAAAAAGAGAAATAATTACTGAAGAATATTCAGGGATGGTCCTGTGAACAAAAACTAACAGTGTTACCATCGTATTTCATACTTTAACTTTTACAGTATTGTGATCATGGGAATTTTTCATTCCGAAACCAAACATCGATCACAAAACATCGCCTTTTATACATCGATGTTTTGAAAACATGGACATCGATGTCGCATCCCTATACTGTGGTTTTCGTAACTTTGCACCTCAAGGCCCGTCTTCACGATGGAATATGTCACGGTATTTTGCGTCTTTCTCAGTCGTTCCGCTAGATATCGCATGATCGCGATCGTATCAAGCAGTGCTTGCGATCATGCGACGTCTAGCGGCACAAGCGAGAATGACGAGAAATTCAGTGTGATATTCCATCGCGGCCATGGGGGCTTGAGGGGCAGGGTTAGAAACATCGCACTATATACTGCGATTTTCGTAACAGCGTCCCTGACAGGAATCAGCTGTTTCGCTGCCATCCAATCAGGAGCTTATATTTCGCGACAGTGACGTCACTATGATGACGTTCAAGCTCCCAATTGGATGAAACCGTAAACAGCTGACTTCTGTCAGGGACAAAGATACGAAAATCGCAGTATAAGTGGGAGTCGGGCGGCGCGGCGCGCGGAGGCCTGGCAGTTCGGCGCGGCGTCGCACCCTGGGGCCACCGCCACTTGACACCTGGCGCCTGCCGCGTGATTCGGCGCATTTGATCCGCGCGCCTCCCGCGCGGGCGCTGCGAGCGCTCGCTCACCCCCTCCCCCGTTGCTCTTCTTTTCATCGATTCCATTAGGACTATATTGTGCAACTAGTGAATAATGTTTAGTTTTATTGTATAAGGAAATGTTTTGAAAAGGGGCGACGTTTGGACCGAGTTTTCAGATTCGTACTAATGCAATAAAGCATTGTTATAAAACAGTTCCCCACGTATTTTTTGTATAACATAATTGTAAATTTATAAAAGATCGAATTTAATTATTCGGAACCACTTTATTATAATCTTGCGCGCATTTGACAACTGTGCGAAAAAACAGTGTTCGGTTGCGCGGTTCACGGTTCACTTCCACAACCCCACGATTCGCTCACTGCTATTCGGACAGCTGTGCGGTTTACCGCCACCACGCACGATTCGCTTGCTACGATTGGCTGAATGTGTGTGACACAATTATTCTGCCAAAAACGGCGAATACGTCATAAAATAGTATTTTATGAATGTTTGTAACGAAAAAGGCCTTTTATAATGGGCATATACAAAAAATATTTATTTACAGTACTTACTGTTTCTTTCATAGAGATTTTTATGCTGATCATTTTTCCTAACTCTACTAGATGGCGGTACAGCACAAGATGGCGCTTTATTTTAATTCAATTTCCATCCCAGCTGAGCTCCACCTGGCTTCATTGTTGCTGGGCAGTGACGGGGCGAGGTCGAGCGGACAGGACGATCTGGGGAGCGTAGGATGTAGATGGGACGAAACTAATGCTGAGCTGGGAGACGACAGGGAGGGGGCGATAGCGACACGAGATCAACCAGGTGGTCGCAGCGCTGAAAGAACGGAAAGACGGAGAGAGAGAGAGAGAGAGAGAGAGAGGGAGAGAGAGAGAGAGGGACAAAGTCAACAGGGTTCTGATAGTTAATTACAAATTTAATGAAACAACAAATACAATTACTGTATGTTGAACCATTTACCAGTGACCAAGTACAGGGTGGTTTGGAGAGTTTATTTCCTAAATTTTGTTTATCATTTGCCCCAATGTACCAGTCTAAAAATGGGCAAATACAGCAATTTTCGAAAATAAATTATTTAAAGGGTTGCGGGGTCCCTTTCGAAATTTTCAGATCTCATCCCCTCTACCCTCTGCCGAATGTTGATTCCCTGTTGTTTTCCTTCACTTCATTCTAGTGACAGTAGCTCAAACAAGAGAAGACTTCCTCGACTGTTTTCTTCTTCCTGATGTAATTAATAAATAAAAAATGTGGTTTGTTGTATTAAGGTAAACTGTCGTGTCAATCGGTACAATCGCAAACGTTCCAAGGATAAACTCGAAGCCAGTACTCCTCTTGTATGTTAATCGTGAGGTAATCTCAAGGGTGCTTCGAAAATTCTCGACATAAATTCGACTCGCGAAGCGAGATATGATTATGTAAGAGAATTTTCAAAGCAAAAATGGGTTTTTAAGTCTTTCGCGAATGGCATTCACTAATTAATTGAAATAATATTGTTTATTTAACATTTACACAACATAATATTGTTCATTGAGCATTCCAATGAATGTTATATACAGTTTATAGAATTTGTAATTCTAGAGGTTGATGTCTATCGAGGGCAATATCCAAGTGTATTTAAACTTTACAAATGATGTTTCTTGTAAAAGTGGCTTCGGAGAAGAAATATTGGAAGATCCTGAAATTTTTATTATTTCTTTGTATGGTTACTCACTTTCAATCAATCGCGTCACAACTGTGTTCGGGGAAAAATGAAATTTTTTTTTCATTTTGCCTGTACCAGAAGCCTATTGAATCCAAGCACGGTGTACAAAATAATACCAGAAGAAAAACAAAAGAACGATTTAACTGCAACTAGATTCCCAGCGGTAACTATCAAGTCAGGAGGAGCTCGATGACAGTAATAATATCGAGGTAGTATCTTCTCCAGTAAAAACTTTGAGATGAATGGCAATTCTGATTCTGGCGGATTCTCAAGCGTTATTGTTCTATGATCCTTAATTGGAATAGTTCCCCATATCTCTCAAACGTGGGTAGTGCACGGTGTACTCTTAACATTTGGGAAATTCACACAATGGTGGAAGCCATGGGCAAACCGAAATGATAGTTCTTTCTTAATTAATCGCAAGTCTACGCATATAATATACTTGATTGTATGCATCATTTGAAATAGTTTATGCAATTTAATTCTTCTCTTCTCTTAAGACACATATGCCAGCGCCCACTATTGTCTGATTGTTTCTGGTTCTCCGTAGCTTTGTCTTTGTCGCTAGCGTTGTCCCTATCCGTAGATATGACCTGTTCCTCTCCGTCTCTATCTTTTTCTCTTCTTGTCACTATCATTTATATCCCAACACTGACTCTGTTATGTTACTCAATCCTAAACGGAACAAAATACGTCAGAATTGTAAGGTAATATATGTATTACGTTTTGACTAGTGTTTTGTACATTTTATAAGAAATTATCAACACAACATTCTTTAAGTGTACTAGGGTAGATAGAGAATTACCTTATAGTCCTGGACCAAGAGTAATCATGACAAAAAACAGAAATTCATAAATTATGTCATAGATGAACTATCAAGCATATGCCGACCTGAATGGCGGAGGCGGCTAGAGCGTGTGCAGACACAGCGTTTCGGTCTGAAGGGAAGGGGGTTCGAGGCCCGCCTTGGATATAGTTGTTTGTCCCTTGTCTTTTCATGTATGTGTGTTGTCCCAGAAGACCTTGTGAGTCTGCTGATCATAGACGAGGAGCCTACAAGTGTGTCTACTGTAAAAAGGTTAATATGTGTCCCCATGACGGACATAGTGGGTACCCGGTGCAAATAGTCCCCTTAAGCTGGAAAAAGCCCCAAGAAGAAAGAAAAAAAAAGAAATAAAAAAGTACTGTCAGGCATACATTCAGCCCGCAATTTACATTACGCTGCAACACACTTCACCATCGCACATGACTTGGAAACGATGCATCCTAGGATTTTCCAGCCACGGTTTGGACTTACAACACTTTTGAAAGGGACCCTCACCCAACAACATGAGATCCCAGAAACGCAGCAAGTTGGGTTTCAGTGTGGAACTCTTCTCTTTTAAAACCATAATTTAAAATGTACTTTCTTGTAAAGATTGCAAGTTTTTTTTGACCAATATACTACTACATTTTGGGCGAGTACATGTAGGGGAGATATGAAAAAAATGAAGGGAAACATTTTAGAAGCTTATGGAAGAACGTGCTGGGAGACATTGAGGAACTTACAGAAATCGAGCAGAGTAGATGTAGGTAAACGAGGGAAACATTCTAAAAACACAGGAAATTTTTTGTAAAAGTTAAGTCTCTTTGAGAAAATTTTGAAAATGTCCCAGAGGCTTGAGGTAAATTTCCTCAGAAGTTACAAGATATTGTGATATACCAAAATATTATATATTTTTTTCAATAACATTTGCTGTAAATGGGTTGGATAAAAGGGTCTGCAAATGGCGATATACAGCCTTAGCAACGCCGGCATAGTGGTTGGCAAGGTAAATAAACTGCACTCAGGCGTTGAATAGGTGGGGGTGCTAGCTAGATAGACATATAAAATAATGTGGGATTGGTCTGAAAAGGAATGACTGTCGAGGGCGTGGCTTCTTGGTTTGATAAGAGATGGATGGATTGGCTAAGGGAGAATAGACTGTCAAATTTTGTCGTTTTGTTTTAAAAAAGAGGAACGAAGGACGGATACCGAAGCGTTGAGGCCGAAAAACCGGTGGAGAACAGGACATTCTGATATTGGTCGTTGAGTAGTACAGATCGCTCGCGAGATTAACATAAGGGGAGTGGGACTTGTAAGTTTTGAGTAAGACTCAATAGTTTTTCGGACTCTGAAAGTTAATGTGCAGAAGTGAATTCGCGTAGGACTTGGAAAGTTTTTTATATTGCAGTGTTGGACTTTAAATGTTTTACCACTAGTTGGGGAGGACTATGAACTCTAAATATCACGTAAGAACCTTTAGATATTCTAGGCAGTGAGGGCTGGATGCGTCGGCAGCGTCGCAAGATTGGAAGAAAGAAGCAGGACTTGGGATCATCTCCATTCAAGTGGGAAGATACTGCGGACCGTCGTCGATCAAGACGTTAGATAAGTACGGCAGTACAACAGTTTTTATTTAAAAAGGTCATGACCTAGAACAATTGTCAAAATTGTTAAATAAATTGTTGATTTTTTCTTTTGGAAATGAAAAGATTTTCATTTAGTCAATCACAATTGATAAGTAGTTAGAAATAGATAATCATTCCCTTTCAGATTCCTCGCCATACTGTATAGTTGGCAGATCAAGTAATCGGCTATCTAGGCGATAGCGATTATCCATAACGGGACCCATTGACCCAGCTAGCCGGACATTTATCAATTTGTTAAAATTAGCTGTGGAAGCATTGGTTTTAATTAACGTAACCTTTTCCTGGCGCCCAAAATTTTACTATAAATTCGGAACGGGTCACGATTATAACCGTCCTAAGGTGAATGATGTCAACGATCTCGTAATAGTTCATGACGAGACATTGTACATTGTTGGTACATTTCAATATATTGGAACGCAGTTTCGAATGCGCCTAAATGAATTAGAGGATATACATTTTGGAGAAAATCCTGGGAACTGTTTAAACACTAGTGTGGCCCATAAAGGAACAAACGGATAAGCTGACTGATAGACTGTCAGAGACGTTATTTTAAAAAGCTTCTTTGGAGTCTGTGACTTCCAAGATGGGTATTTTTTTCAAGATCTTGAAATTAATTTCTTTCAATATCACAATATATTTTCCACTATTTCTAGGAATCCCAAAAAAGTAAAAATTAGAACTTTTAGTTGCTTTTTTTTTTCATGATTTTTCCACCATATTACTTTGTTACAATTATTAAAACAAAATGAAAAAAATATTATTTGTAAATATTCATTATGCCATGACTATTATGCATATAGCGTTCAGAATTAATTCCAGAAACGTAAGAACGTGAAAAAGCATTAATATGGTTAATATGCAGACAAGTAAAATTTACATGAACACAATTTTTTCTTTTTGAACTTGTGTTACAAATAACAGTTGAGTTCGTTTTCTAGAAAATATTGTTAAAATTCAAACGGAATTTATTGGAATTAAATTATAAATCTCTAACTTTAGAGCAACAACTACTGCGAGGGTAATTTTAATCAAATGAACAACGATTTTTCGTGTCTCATCGAAAAAAGATGCTAAAAATGTATTTACTGAAAACTTGACTCATGAAAATGTCAATAAAACATACCCTCACATGCTTCATATTTTTCAACATACGTTTATAAAAGGACAATTTATTTGATGTAACCCAAGCCAACTTGTTCACTCGATACGCGATGTACTAGAAAACAATGATTCATTGAACGATATGTTTCAAATAATTACAACAATTCTAAACCTGATTTATGCTATAATTGTGCATAGAAATAAAATGTGTTCTAAGAAGCAAAATTCAGTTTCAACAAAGAGTACAATAAGTGACTATTTTTTATAATGAAAATGAGGACGAAAACAATTAAGAAAAAATTAAAACGTACATTTTATTAATTCAAACAAAAATACAATAATTACGCTTACATCCCTTTCAATTATAACAACTATTTTTCCATTGAATGAGTTTTTTGTCAATTTATTATTTTCTAACAATATATTGGAAATTTCGGAGCAAGAAATTTCCATCACATTAGATTTTACGGTAAGTGTTCCAGCTGGAGTATCAACAATCAATCATTATTTCTGACTTGATTAAGAAGATTAACATATTAACACGAGATTAACACATTAGTTTTAAAATATCGAAAAGGAGGATAGGTAGGAGGGCACTTTTTGAGGAAGAGCAGAACATACAAAAGGACTACCATCCCTAAAGAACGCCGTACAATAAGAACTGTACGTTTTAGAGACAGCGAGCACGTTCAATAAACTGTGAAAGAATTGCAGTGCAATAGTCCTCAAAATGTCTTGGGAGGGGAGGGCTGTGCCAAGTCGCCTGAGTGATTGAGACACTGAGGCGGCTGCGGCCCGTGCGAAGCCTCCGCAGCACAGCGCCTGCAATGGCATCCAGTAGCATTTCGTTTTGTTTTTTTTCTTCTTTTTGTTCTGTTTTTTTTTCGGAAGCGTCAACTCTTTGATCCTGAGTCCTGTGAATGTAGCAGTGCCTGCTGAAGCGGGAGGTGGTAATGTTCCTGCCCAGCTGGAACGCGAAATCCAGTGCCGACCTTCGTGTTACTTTGCGGAGTTTTCCCCTCCATGTACGACCCACAGCGGGGCACCGCCTCAGCCTGGACAAGCTCAAAGCTCCCCACTGTTTTAGTGGTAGTTTAGTGCATGTAAATGTATGAGATTGTGTGTGTGTTAGATAGAAAGAGACGGATAGAGAGAGAGAGGGAAAGAGAGAGAGGGGGAGAGGGAGAGGGAAGAGAGAGGGAGGGGAAAGGGAGAGAGAGGGAGAGAGGGAGGGAGGGCGAGAGAGAGAGAGGGAGAGAGAGAAACGGGAGAGAGAGTACAGTAAAAAGTATGAAACAGAAAAGATGCGTGCCCTCCATGATCCGTTTGTTAGAATACTGCTCCGGTATTCGCCTGGAATTGATCGGAAAACCTAAGCAGCTGATGAGAACAACTGGCCGGTAGACTTCTCCTCCGCTCAGCGGCAGAATTCAACCAACACGACGAAAATCCACCAATGACCGCCTGCCCCTCGGCCCATCGCAGAGTTAACGGTTGTTGAGAAGGAAAACGTGATGGTTGTCAGGAAGGGTGAAGAGATCGCTGAAATCAAACACTGTTTTCTTTCGTATTGAGCAATTAAATACCTCATCACTGCTTCAATTTCATCGCATTTTCTAACTCCTTAACAACCATACTATATACACATATGTCTTTTCAGTGCACTTGTTTAATGTCCTTATTCTAATCGTGTTTTGGATGGTGTAACGGTTAGCGAATCGGGCATTATACCGAAGTTCGCGGGTTCACACCCGATCAAAGCCGCAAAATTTTAAGGGCGAAACAATCCTTCGTACGCCTTCCTTCGGAGGAGAAATAAATCCGGTTGTCCCATGTAGTAGATGTACTGCATATAAAAGATCCTCAAGCCTAAAAGAAGCTTTTGAGCAAAATTCAAAACGCTTGTTCGTCATTCGAGTAATACCTTTCTCCGCTAGAGGGTGAAAGGAGTATAACGAAATTTGCATGTTCAGACGGAAGAGCAGGCCCCATGGCCTGAGTCTCGCTACGTCAAATAAGGCATTATTGAATTCATTTGAATTTTATAATTCATTAACTTTAAATGTTTGACACCATTACTGATCAGGCGTGACATTTTCAAACAACACCTGCAAGTGAAGCGATGTCCTAACGGTATCTTATTTTTAGGTTTTTGCGTCAATAAAAGGCTTCCAACTTAGTATGAAGCTACAAATAAAATCGCTAAAAGCTAAAAATAAAATTCTTACATATAACTTGTTGTGGAAGAAAGAGGACAGAGGGACGAAGAGGCATTTGCACTTTCTGCACAAAAAGTGGAAGGGAAGGAAGATTAAGGACAACGTAAGGGATGCATTGTATTCCGATTTGAGGGAACTCTGGACCACGAAATCATGCTGAATCCAACAGACGTCACCGGTTTTGGTGAGTGTTCGTACCACTTGGGCATGTGTTTGGAACTTTGAGGGCGGTACAGATCTGCCAGTGGAGGTAACTACACATTCTCTCGTGTCTTTTCAAGTATTCGGTCTTTGCTAGGATTGGACAAGCTGAGACAATATGATCAATGGTTTCTACTTGCTCCAGGCAAATGCGGCTTTTAACATCTTAGAAAATTTTGAGATCTGCTTTATCAGCATGAGTTCTCAATGCCTGATCCTGGGCAGCTATTAAAACTGCTTCCGGTTCTGGCTTCATTATACTTATTTTTATTCTTTTATTATTATTATTATTATTATTATTATTATTATTATTATTATTATTCCACTACATCACGACTAAAGATCTTATGAGTCGGCTGCATATAAAATCTACTCCAGGTTGCAACCAGCTACCTAAGGAGCAGATTTGGTGACTATCAGTGCCTCTACAATACTTTACGCAAAATGTGGGCTGTTCCAAATAAAGCAATTTCTTGCACTTCCCAGTCTTTTGAATTACCTGGGAGTTTAGACAAGTTCCTACTCAAATTTTGCGGAACAAATCCCAGAGCTCCGATAACTATCGGGACGACCTGTGCTTTTACGCCCCACATTCGGCTGATCTCGATTTCCAAACTCTTGTATTTAAGGCGTTTCTCTGCCTCCTTGGTAACGACGTTTTGATCGCAAGGTACAGCAACATCGATAAGTAAACACGATTTTTTCGCCAAATCCCGGATAACTATATCCGGTTTGTTTGCCGCTATCGTGCGATCAGTTTGAATTTGTTGGTCGTACAATATCGTACACAATCCAACAGACGTCACCGGTTTCGGTGAGTGTTCGTACCACTTGGGGCATGTGTTTGGAACTTCGAGGGCGGTACAGATCTGCCAGTGGAGGTAGCTACACACCCTATCATGTCTTTTAAGGTATTCGGTCTTTGCTAGGATTGGACAAGCTGAGACAATATGATCAATGGTTTCTACTTGCTCCAGGCAAATGCGGCATTTGTCATCTTGGGAAATTTTGAGAACCGCTTTATCATAATGTCGTGTTCTCAAGGCCTGATCTTGGGCAGCTATTACAAGTGCTTCCGATTCTGGCTTCATCCTTCCCCTTTTAAGCCACATAAATGATTGATCTTTATTGATCTGCACTTTGTCCATTCTTTTTAGGTATTGTCCGTGAAGTGGTTTGTCTCTCCACGATTTCTTTAACATTTTTTGTGTCTCACACTTCATGTTTAGCAGCATCAGAAGTTCAGTGTCTGTGTTATTCGACGTGTCTTGTCTAGTTTTCTTCGCAATGTTTCTTGCTACACTAACAATGCCTCTGTTTCCCATTCTTCGGTCAGATTTCATGACCTGCCTCATTAGAGGGTCGTCTTGATGGCTGACTACATACTTCCCCAACCCGACTATTGCGTTGTGCCAGGAGGCCTCAATTTGTCTGAGGCCTCTTCCTCCTTCCTTACGTGCCACATAAAGTCTATGTACATCAGCTCGAGGGTGGGAAACATGATGCATTGTTAGCAGTTTTCTGGTTTTTCGATCCATGGTGCGAATTTCTTGCTCAGTCCAGTCCACTAGTCCAAAACTGTATTCGGCTACAGGTACCGCCAAACTACCTATTGCAGATATTTTATTCCTGGAATTCAGAGCGGACTGCAGGACCAATCTCACTCTCCTATAATACTCCCTACGAATTCTCTCTTTCATTCTGTCATTCGAGATGGTTTCACATTCTTCAATGCCCAGATATTTGTAAGTTTTACCTGGCTCAAGATCTTGAATCACAGTATGCGTATCAATTTCAATGTTCTCAGACGTTGTGAGTTTCCCTCTTTTTAAATTGATTTTTGCACACTTGTCAAGACCAAACTTCATGCAGATGTCATTGCTAAAGTCATTCACGACAGACAGCATTTGGGAGAGAATCGCTTCATTCTTGGCAAAGACTTTCAGATCATCCATGTAAAACAAATGTGATACTGGCCTTTCATCACCATGGAGCTTAAAACCAAAGTCAGCTTGCGACAACTGTCTCGATAGTGGGATCAAACTAATGCAAAACAGCAGAGGGGATAGTGAATCTCCTTGAAAAATACCCCTGTTAATCTGAATACTTCTGGTTTCTACTGCTTCCTTTCCGCTGTGGATTAGTAACCTGGTACTCCACGACTTCATACTAGCCTTGCAAAATTCAATAAGTCTAGGATGAAATCGATAGATCTCCAGGGTCTTCAAAATCCAATCGTGTGGTACACTATCAAAGGCCTTTTGGTAGTCAATCCAAGCCATGCTCAAATTACGTTTGCGTTTCTTTACATCATTCAAGATGACTTTATTCAGTAGCAAGATTTCCTTACAGCCATAAGAGCCTTTACGACATCCTTTTTGTTCAGCTGGCATTAGATGATTCTTATCTAGATGTCTATACATTTTGTCAGCTATGGCTGAAGTTATAACTTTGTACAGTACTGGCAGACAAGTAATTGGCCTGTAGTTCTTCGCCAAAGAGCTGTCTCCCGCTTTGGGTAGCAAATACGTGACGCCGCGTGTGAGCCATTCCGGGATTTCCTTTGGGTTTTCAAAAATTTTATTAACAGCCTTTGCTAGATGAGAATGTATTGCTGTTAATTTCTTAATCCAATAAATTTGGATCTTATCAATCCCGGGGGACTTCCAGTTTCCCATGTTCTTAATTGCTTGGAAGAGGTCCTCTTCCGAGAACTGGTGAACATCTTCCACTGTTTCTACAAGTTCATCGGCAGCATCAACTTCAGATTGAAGCCAAGATGCGTCTTTGTTGTAGGATCTGCTCTCTTCCCAGATTCCTGCCCAAAATGCTTCGACGTCATCTTTTGAAGGAGTAACAGCTTTGCCATTCGGTTTTTGAGTCAGATTGCGATAGAATCTCTTCGCGTCTGTTTCAAACAACCGGTTTTGTACACGGAAATCTATTCTACGTTTGTACCTTCTTATTCGTTGAGCCCATGCTTGAATTTTCTCTTTTAGCTTCTCAACTACCATTAGCCTGCTGGTGTCATTTTCAATTTGGTATTTTTGTTCAACATTGAATATTTTTCGTTGAACTTTGGGGGTGTGCGTTGATTTCGAAGATTCCTCAGCTAAGAGTGATATTTCACGCCGTGTGTCCGCTATCCGTTTCATAATTCTGTTCATCCATGGGGGTACAGAGCTGTTTACTCTGTTTTGCTGTCGGCCGTCGGTGTTCTTGGCTGGCCCCAAAATTATCTGAGATACTAGATATCCAGTTGCGTATATGATGTGATTGATTTCAGTAATATCTAGATCTCTGCCTGGGGTCTCCACCACCTCATTTAAGACAGAATTCACTGTTTCTATCACTCTTTTAGCTTTGGCATTTTCGTATATTCTCCTCAACGGTTCGCGAGATTCAAACGGAAGTTGACTAACTCTTTCTATCTCGCGCCGAAGGAGATTTCGCATCATGTCCTTATCGTGTAAATCATTGCCAGATGAGTTTTCACCACTGACGTGTGTTTCACTGGAAAGCGATGAACCTTCCACGGGATCATCATTTTCAAGTTCTACGTGTTCGTCATGTGGATTGTTCAAGCGAAGTACATACTCCGCATTTCTCTCAATGTCAGCAAGTTGTTCTGCTGTGAATTTTCCACTGCTGAGTATGTATCGTCGTTGACTGGCAAGCTTCTTTGAGTCTAGGGTAGGTCTCGTATCTGGGTTCCGCTCTCTCCATACCTTGAAAACTTCTATTTCTGAGCCCCCATTTTTCGCTTTTGCATAGTAAAAGCACCACATCACCTCCTTTAATTCATCCCGGGTCCATCTCTGACGATGGCTTCGAGCTACTGCCGGCTCTGGGTCCCTGGGACTAACACCCGTGGGATGGCCAGACGTCGACAAGGTGACATTAGCTCGGTTTCTGAGCAGGTATGGGACATTGGTAGAACAAGGCACGTTAAGATTCATTACATTGCTTGTTCTATCCATTTTGCTCATTGGTTTGAATTGAGGATTCGCAGGACGCAAGTTCGAGTTCACAGATCACACTTAACCCTCGGGTTGTTTCCTGCCATCCGTTACTGCGACCCACAGTGGCCTCGGGGCATCCCCCCGCAGGGCCCAGCAAGGGGTCCCTCCGATCGCCAGTCGGCATTACTAAACCCTACGGGATTTTCACTGACTGCTGAAGGCAGCCTCCTTCGCTGGCTAATGCAAGGTTCGGGCCTCCACTCTAATCAGTGGCCTGGTGTGCCAACCCAGTTTCTCTCCTTTACCCTCTATGAGCCGACAACAGGAAGTCCAAAGGTTCATGACCCTTCCCTCTCTACTTACTTCCCACTCTCCTCAAAATGGAGTACTTCTTCGTCTGACCCCTCACCTTCAACCTATTCAGCAAGGGAGGCCCTACCGGTAGCTAGGCTACCACTGACATAGCTTTAAGGCTCATGGGGATACTCAAGCTCCACCACCAACTCCAAGGTCGTGTACTCCCTAGGTGGAGTTATTATTATTATTATTATTATTATTATTATTATGTGCTCACGTATAGGCCAACTTGGACCACGCGTACATGCATACTGCCTTTTTCCGGGGCTCAGAAACATTATATCTCGGAGGCAGGGCATGAACCATTCTTAGGGGGGATGAGCATTTTAGCTGAATCCCATTTTTATTTCCCAGGTTGTTAGCCCTGGGGGTATGGAAGATGAAAATATTATGATAGTGAGGGGTGAAGATGTTATGAGTCAGCTGAATATAAAATCTACTCCAGGTTGCAACCAGCTACCGAAGGAGCAGATCCGGTGACTACCAGTGCCTCTACAATACTTTACGCAAAATGTGGGATGTTCCAAATAAAGCAATTTCTTGCACTTCCCAGTCTTTTGAGATCTGCTTTATCATCATGAGTTCTCAACGCCTGATCCTGGGCAGCTATTAAAACTGCTTCCGGTTCTGGCTTCATTCTACTTATTATTATTATTATTATTATTATTATTATTATTATTATTATTATTATTATTATTATTATTTGCTCACGTATAGGCCAACTTGGACCACCCGTACATGCATACTGCCTTTTTCCGGGGCTCAGAAACATTATCTCCGAGGCAGGGCATGAACCATTCTTAGGGGGGATGAGCATTTTAGCTGAATCCCATTTTTATTTCCCAGGTTGTTAGCCCTGGGGGTATGGAAGATGAAAATATTATGATAGTGAGGGGTGAAGATGTTATGAGTCAGCTGAATATAAAATCTATTCCAGGTTGCAACCAGCTACCGAAGGAGCAGATCCGGTGACTACCAGTGCCTCTACAATACTTTACGCAAAATGTGGGCTGTTCCAAATAAAGCAATGTCTTGCACTTCCCAGTCTTTTGAATTACCTGGGAGTTGAGACAAGTTCTTACTCAAATTTTGCGGAACAAATCTCAGAGCTCCGATAACTATCGGGACTATTATTCTTATTCTTATTCTTATTTCTTACTCATTTCTTATTCAGCATATAATAGCGATTGAGTACCTTCTTTTGCCAGTGTGTGTGTGTGGGCGCGCGTGTGTGTCGTGTGGAGCAGTGCGCGCGGGCCGGCTGGCAGGGCTAACAAGGGCGGCGCGGGCGCGGGCGCGGGTGCCGAACAGGTGGGAGGCAGGTGCATCCGCGCCGCCGCGGGGAGGGAGAGGACGCAGGGCCAGGGCCGGTGGCGCCCTCACGCAGCCTTATCACGAGATATCTGTAGCACGTTCAAAACCACACGGAAATTACACTCCAATTGGAGAGCTCAATGCTAACAGATCCAGTACTCTGAATTTATTTGAAATTAAATGCAAATGCGCTCAATCTACTTGGCATTTGCGTTGATATAATAAATTGCTGTGGGTTACCAGCCAGTTTGCAGTCAAAATTCAGTGGCTAAAACTCAAAATTCATTGATTGCTTTTAACATTTTTTACAAAAATATTCAGTTAAAAACAGGTTGAAACTTTAGTACCACATCCGTGTGATGATATATTGAATTATTGAATCGGAAATAAATTTTATGGGCGACAACCAATGTTGGACATTATTATTATTATTATTATTATTATTATTATTATTATTATTATTATTATTATTATTAAAAGCCTGTTCATCCCTAATAGGGCAAAGGCCTGCGTAACGCAGGGAAGTTTTTGGACATTAAAACGCTTTTATTAAACTGTATTTCTTACTGTGTAAATACGCATTTTAAAATTGTACTGTAATTATAACCGTATGTAATGCATAAAATTGGAAGGGTTTTCTAGAAGATAATTATTTAATCTATTGAATCAATAAAACATCTAATGCCCATCTAAGACAAATATGAAGTTATATTGTCATCGCAAAATAAATATTTTCTGTTTCTTTACCATATTAGTAAAATCATTTTGCAAAAGTTCAACAATTCAGTGTTAGATAAGATCACCAATAAAAGCTGACACTTCCACAAGGCGTTTCTCGGAAACATTTTCTCTCCGCTTGCAATCCACCAAGTAAGATGTAGCCATTTCCACGGAAACGTGAAAAGTCAAACCACAAAATCGCGATACCAACAACGCTGAGAGCACGTACATTTGAGATCAGTACTCATTTCTGAGCTCAGGAGAAAGAGGAGGTTACCCCTTCTTACCCTTTCCTTCCCTGGGCAGGTGTTTACACAGGTGGTTTGTCTTTTCCTCCCACTGAATGGGTAAGTAAGCACGGCGCCGCGCTGTCCCCCCTCCCCCGCGCCGCACGACCAGCCGCAACCTGGAGCGGCTGCACAGCAAAATGGCCACCAATGTTAGGAGGCGGATTTTGATGACCTAAAACATTGCTAAAAACTATCAATAAAATCCTCTTAAAATATTTTTAAAAATGACTTAAAATTCGGTTGTTTGGATGAACAACAGAAGCTGTTGGATATGTTACTGAAGTAATTGAGGGTTTTTCTATTCGTTCAAGTGCACTCAGCTTGCAAATTTTTGGTTTGGACTGTTCTTTACCAGGAAATCTTTGTCTTTAGTTATCCCCAAATCGGCCGAACTGACAATGGTGCTGACAGGCGTCACAACTTTAGATTATATACAACGGCTGACATTACAATTCCTGAGCCAAGAAATCGAATAGGTTACTCAAGAATTCCGTGGAAAACATTTGCTGAATCTTGCAAATATTATTTGAAGCAAGTACAATCAAAAAGATATTAAAATTCATGAAATCAGCGAAAATGTATTAAAAGGACATGGAAATGCATTTAAATTGAAGGAAAAGGTTAAAAATGACTTATTTATTTAGCGTATGGTAATCACACATAGCCCCCAGCACAACAGCCACAACATCAACATAAGTCAAAATCCAACTATCACCAAACATCATCGCATCGACTGACCAGCACAATGAAAAAGAAAAAATAAGAAGAAAATAAACTTCAAGCACCCACAAAACCAATCCAAATTTTGACACTTACAATCTAATAGGTAGCCTCTCAATCCACTCTATCGCAGAGGGAAGAAGAGTATACACATCTGATCCATCACTCTGATATGACGTTAGTTCACATTCTTGAGCAATGTGAGTGATTGAAACTTCGCACCACACTCGCAACCGGGAGATGTCACTTTGTTCCACTTGTGTGGTGTATTTGCACAAACACTATACAATGGCTTATTAGTCGAAATGGACGAAAAATGCAAAAAAGTCTTATAAAAATTGGTCATGTCCTTTTGTCATTAAAATTAATTCTATACTAAACGGTATTGTTCTAAACTGAAAAGGAAAAAATGACATTTGATTAAAATCCGCCCCCGAGTAATGCTTTACACAGCTGTCTCAGAATAAATGTTTCAAACCTTTAGGGTAAGTCGAGCAGTGGACACCGAGCACTTTTTGACAACGAATTATAATGGAAAATTTCGTGTAATGGATGTTCTGCAGGTCATGTTCTGACATCGGCAGGTCACTTCAAAGAGGTTTCATAGACCTGTCGAACTCCTGTGCATACGGAATTGATAAACATTTCAGGAGCAAATATCACTTTTAAATGCATCTGTGTTTCATGCAAATACCCACATTTATTGGCAAAATGTGTTCATTGGCAAAATGTAATCATTTTAAATCCCTCTACATGTAGAGAAGACCTCTAGAGGTTTGTAACATTTATTCCGATATACTATTCTGTATTCATAGCGCATGTTTTCATAAACAGCTGCTAACATTCCAATTCGATAGGGCTGAAGTCAGGCGATGTGCTGGATATTCAACCAAGGTCGATAATTGTATATCACAACAATAGCATATCAAGAAATTTCGTACATGGAAATAACACTTGTTACCACTTTGATGCAAATTGCTTAAGCTTCTTATACGAAATAATATTACTTCAATTTCTCAGAAATTATATATCGTTATTTTACATTGAGGCAGACAATAGCCTCATAAATTGCAGCAATTTAATTAACCTATGATTTATAATCACTGAAAATAACATTACTTTAACATTCGAGGGAGAGGAAATAAAACACACAATTGTTTATTGTTACTTATTTTTAAGATACAACTCAAGCACATAATTTGCTAGCACTTAAAAGTGCTCACTTCAGCGGTGATAGAATATCAAGAGAGAGTCCAATAATTCCTTTTGTGAAATCATGTCTGCTTTTCAGAAAATTTAGTGGGAAAAACGTTTTCCCTACTAAAATTTTAACTAAAAGTAATCCCTAAGTTGTGTTATTAGATAATTTTTCGTTGAAAGAAACCCAAAGCATTTCATAAATATCCAAGTTTTCTTCCTCGCCATTCTACTGCGACGTGGGCAAGCGCGCACTCGGTCGCCGTTTATGACATCAACTCTGACTCGGGCGGTGTCGAATTACTTCTCCTATCTTTCCTGCGAGAGGTGCCGGCCAGCTCAGGGGTAGTCAGCAAGGGAGAATCTGAAATTCAGGAGGATACTCAAATAAGAACACAATTCTGGTCTGCGTTTAATAAATAGAATTTTAATTTGATAAAATATTAAAAATTGCATTTTTTAAAGTACTCTCAAAGAATATAATTATATTTTCAATTTATCCTCGTCGCGTGAGCTCAGTAATCGATCCCCACACTTTTGCGTCATATTCTGACACAATACAAAAATACACAATTGTCACAACCAATCTTAAAACTAATAATAATTCTTATTCTAATACTGGTAAAAGGGAAATGAAATAAATTAGGAAGTTGGACAGGCGCGACCATTCATTCCTAGCAAAAATTTACAATGGAAAGCAAAAGTCTCGGACACAGAGCGCCTGATGGGCGTGAATGACAATGGGCCGAAGCTTGGCTGTGGCACTGATTCACCTTGACGGGCGCCGACCGCTGAGGTTGAATGTCCGGGACGATCCTTTCCACAGACCGCAGACGGAGTGTTTGAGGGAAGCTTCCCCGTTCGGGCAGAAAGGCGATGCTCTCGACGTCTAGGCAGGAGCGACAGATCGGCGTCCAGGCGACGTGACGGTCGGGCGAATACCCCGAGCTTACCGAGAAGCCATCGAATGATTGATCACAGGCCACTCGAATAATTGACGCGGACGATGGCGTTGCTGAATTAACTGCTCAGCAGCCATGCACGTAACGTGTGGGCACTCACCCATCAACAAACAAAACTCAATATTAATACTTCGCGGGATTCTCCCCGAAATCTCCACCGAGGGCCACTCGCCACATGAAAAAAACAAAAGGAAAACGCGATCTCCCCTTCAGACCCCTCCCAGAGGCTCTTCTCCAAGTCTCAACGGACCCCCTCGGAGGTTCTCTCCGGAATCCCTTTCCCTCTACGCGCAAAATTAGAGCAAGCCCCTTCTCTCCTTCCCATTTCCGAAGAATTCGAGAACATTGTACATAATTTTGAAAAGACGAAGTACCATTGGTTAGGAGCTATTGCGTCTCATTTTTCTGAAGCGCCAATTGCTTCGTGCGCCTTAAGCCCTTAAGCGGAAATTTCCACTGAGCGCTCTCACTCTTGCAATGTAATAAACACTGGGCCAAACAGTGGGCCAAATAGAACTGTGCGCCGAAATATTCTCAGGAGAGGGTGGCTGTGTGTAGAACGACGTAAGTTAGTTCTTCCCCGGGCTGGTGCCGGTTTGTCGCGGTGGGCAGTTCGCTCGCGCGCGGTAACGAATCAGCCCCTCGCGTTGCGGAAACGGCGTAGGGGAAACGGCGAACGCGGCTCTCCAGCCTGACCTACTGCGTAGAAAGCGAACGCAAATCAAATATCAAATCAAATATCTACGTATGTCATATTCGGTATCGTCACACTACATACTAACGTAGTCGATATAATGTATTTTAATACTGGAGCAAAATGAACCACTTTTCGACAGAAAAACTTGTATTGCAAGGCCTTGTTTTCGAAAAAGCGGTCTGTCTGCCGAACTGTCTGTAGTCAATTCTAGTGCCTAATCCGGTCAGACGCTATACTCTAAAATTGATATTCCCCCATCGATTGGGATGAACTCAAGGTCCTGTGTCTTTCAAACGGATATTTTCCTTTTTTGGAGGTACTTTACAGGAAGTCTCAATAATATTTTCATTTTTTTTTCAAAATGACTCCAAATGTTGTGATTAATTTTTTCCTCGAATAGAGTAAAAAGAAATTTGCACATGTCTCGTGTAGTTAAAATCTCTAAAATTTGGAAAATTGCAAAATGTAACAAAAATTCGACATCTTCCTACAACTTAAAAATTGAAGATACAGATTTTTCCCTTAAAGAAATCTGTACTTTAAAGACAGGTTTAGAATATGATACTATTATTCAAAAATTCTGGTAGTTGTTGTGTAATTTGGCGGTAATTTTCAACGAATTATTGTCTCAAAAGCAGCGTGAACTATTTTCATTATATTATTTCTTCGTAATATAGAGCAAAGGAAGCTTAAAAACGGCGCAGATCCAATTTTCTTTCTTAACACTTGATAGTTTATTATTAAATTTTCGAAAATAGTGAAAGTCGCAAATAATGAGAGAATGTACGTAATGGTGAATACATCATTATTTGCTATTGATTATGCTCCGAGGTTTATTTTTTTCATTATTTACTTAAATGTTCTATTGTAGAGTAAACAAGTGGACACATGGATGGAACAAAATACACATATTTAAAACTAGCTGAAATACCCGGCGTTGCCCGGGCATTATTACAGAATATTATTAGACAGGAAGACTAATTCCATCTTTTCATGCCATGCGGCTGGGCCTACATTTATCTTTCTTTGTATCTCTTCTCCCCTCTACTCCTTCCTGCCATGATCTGTCCGTCTCCGTCCCGATAGCCATGTTTTAATGTGCAAATATAATATTTTCAAATTTAATATTTACAATAGAACTAATTTTTACCAACATTGCATGTTGCTTGTTCTATAAAAGTTGTGTTCAAAGGCAATTTAAAGGTAGAATGTGCTGTTCTCCCACCTTTTATTAATGTTGCTGCGATTCCAGAAGCCGCGACAGCAATGACAGTTTTTCTCTCTGATCAAATTTACCAAGAAGTAAATTGATTACAAACGTTTTGCCGGTGCCTCCAGGGGCATCAATGAAGAACAGGATACCATTGTCAGGAACACTGTCAATAACTGCGCTGAAGACTGTTCTTTGATCAGGAACTAATTTTGGCAAATTTTCTTTTAGGTATCGATGCACATCACACTTGGTATCTCTTGTATAGTCAGAACTTTGTCTACTTTGCTCAAGAATACCAAAATCACGAAGTTGCTTATCACTGAAAGTTGCAATGATGTCTTCTAGAATAATTAATCCTTCATTGAATACATCCACTGAGAATGGTAAATCTTGGTTGTCTTCATGCAAACGCTTTTAAAAAAGAATATCCTCTCACATGACTTCCTTGAATTCACACCACAAACTGCTTGGATCAAATGGCTGACAGAATACCAATAGTATCGCAAATAGTCCACGAATATCTGATGGTGACTGTGTAAGTGCAGCATCACTCAGCGTGTGTTTCCAATGCTCATCATTTTCTATGAGGCCTAGTTTCTTACACGCTGTCTGGTAAGAAGGCTGTACGATACTGTTCACTGTTTTTAGCATTGCAAAAGACGTTGGACCACGAATGTGATGTAGAAGCAGACGAAGGTAATAGCATTTTGTGAAGTTTGGATGCACAGTGTAAACTCTTCCAAGAGCAGCATCTTTCCTTGTAAGGAAACACCCAAATGCCCTGCAACCAGTTGACCACGTTTCCTTCTCTGTCAATTTTTGTTTCTCCAGACATAAAATGCAGGCACTTCACAATAAATCAAAGTTTTTGCAAAATAATCATCTTGGCACATTGGTCGGTAGAAAACTAATACGGAAAGTCTGTGCCATTCTGTAGCACCTCTATTTTACTGTCCGGCACACATACCTATATACGGAGTAAAATACGTAGTATACGGAAAGGTATGTAATGCTGCGGAAAATCGATTTCGAGATTTTAACGGAAATACACGTTTTGGGGTCCCTTATACCGAAAAAGTTGTTTTTTTCAAAACGTCCGTTCATCCTTCTGTCCGTCCGACTGTCCGGTTTAGGAAGGTTTGGTGTTTAGTTTAGTAGAAACGTAGTTCAAAATTTGGGAAGGATTGATGAAGATGGCACCTCAAACACTTACAAGCAGCGTCTGTTCCGCTGCTGACGACCACAAGACAAACATTTTGAACCACCTAATATCCCTGAAAACGATGATCCCGTTTAAGGTTCATTTCTTTCCAATGAAGCACACATCAGTGGTGAAAATTCATCTGGCAATGAATTACACGATAAGAACATGATGCGAAATTTCCTTCGACGCGAGATGGAAAGAGTTCGTCAACTTCCGTTTGAATCTTGTGCACAGTTGAGAAGAATTTACGAAAATGCCAAAGCTAAAAGAGTGATAGAGACAGCGAACTCTGTCTTAAATAAGGTTGTACAGACTCAAGTAGAGATCTAGATATTATTGAAATCAATCACATTGTATATGCAACTGGATATCTAGTATCTTAGATAAGTTTGGGGCCAGCCAAGAACACCGACGGCCGGCAGCCAGACAGAGTAAACAGCTCCGTACCCCCATGGGTGAAAAAATTATGAAACGGATGGCCAACACACGGCGCGAAATATTACATTTAGCCGAGGCATCTTCTAAATCAAATCACACTTCTAAAGTTCAACAAAAAATACTCCATGTTGAACAAAAATACCAAAATGATAATAACAAAAGACTAATGGTAGCTGATAATCTAAAAGAGATTTCCGTGCACAGAATCGGTTGTTAGAAACAAACGCGAAGAGATTCTATCGCAATCTGACTCAAAAACCGAATGGTAATGCTGTCACTCCTTCAAAAGTTGACGTCGAAACATTTTGGACAGGAAACTGGGAAGAAAGCAGATTTTACAACAAAGGTGCATCATGGCTGCAATCTGAAGTTGATGCTGCCGATGGACTCGTGGAAACAGTGGGACATGTTCACGAATTCTCGGGAAAGGACCTCTTCCAAGTAATTAAGAACATGGGAAACAGAAAATCCTCCGGGATTGATAAATATCCAGATTTAATGGATTAAGAAATTGAGAGTATTACAGTCCCCTCATGGAATTTAAGAATTTTAGAAAACCCAAAGGAACTCCCGGAATAGCGGCATTACCTATTTGCTGCCTAAAGCGGGAGACAGTTCTTTGGCCAAGAACTACAGGCCAATCGCTTGTCTGCCAGTACTGTATAAAGTTACAACTGCAGCCAAAGCTAACAAAATGTACGCTCCAGGCAATGGAGAAGAACCACCTGGCAATAGCGAAGACTCCTGCTAATAGAGAAAAAACACCTATTGCTAGTTGAACAGAAAGGGTATCGTAAGTCTCCAATGGCTGTAAGCAAATCTTGCTACTGAATAAAGTCATCTTGAATAAGTAAGGAAAAGAAAACGTAATTTAAGTATGGTTTGGATTGACTACCAGAAGGCCTTTGACAGTGTATCACATGATTTGATTTTGAAGATCCTGGAGATCTATCGATTTCATCCCAGACTTATTGAGTTTTGCAAGGCTAGATGAAGTCGAGGGATACCAGGTCACTAATACAAACCGGAAAGAAAGTAGTAGAAACCAGAAATATTCAGGTTAACAGGAGATTTTTTAAGGAGATTCGCTATCCCCTCTGCTGTTTTGTATTAGTTTGATCCCACTATCTAAACAGTTGTCGCACACTGACTTTGGTTACAGACTCCATGGTGGTGAAAGACCAGTGTCACATTTTTTTTACATTTGTTAAACTGTTTGGTAAGTACGAAGCGATTCTCTCCCAAATGTTGTCTGTCGTGAATGACTTTAGCAATGACATCTGCATGAAGTTTGGTCTTGACAAGTGTAGAAATAAATTTAGGAAGAGGCATATTGACAATGTCAGAGAGCATTGAAGTTGCAACGTCAGAGAGCATTGAAGGAGGAAGAGGCCTCAGACAAATTTAGGCCTCTTGGTACAACGCACTAGTTGGAATGGGAAAGTAAGTAGTCAGTCTTCAAGATGACCTGCTAAAGACGCAGGACATGAAATCTGACCGAAGAATGGGAAACAGGGGCATTGTTAGAGTAGTAAAAAGCATTGCGAAGAAAACTATACAAGACATGCCGTATATCACTGACACTGATCGTCTGATGCTGCTAAACATGAAATGTGAGACACAAAAAATATTAAAGAAATCGCGGAGAGACAAACATCTCCATGGACAATATCTAAAATGAATGGACAAAATGCAGATCAATAAAAATCAATCATGTATGTGGCTCAAAAGGGGATGAATGAAGTCAGAATAGCTGCCCAAGATCAGGCCTTGAGAACACGACAGTTTGATAAAACGGTTCACAAAATTTCACAAGATGATAAATGCCCCATTTGCCATGAACAAGTAGAAACCATTGATCATATCGTCTCAGCTTGTCCAATTCTAGCAAAGACAGAATACTTAAAAAAACACGTCAGTATGTGTAGTTACCTCCACTGGCAGATCTGTACCGCCCTCGAAGACACATGCGCCCAAGTGGTAAGAACAGTCATCAAAACCGGCGACGTCTGTTGGACTGTGTACGATATAGTACCACCAACAAATTTAAACTGATCGCACGATAGCGGTAAACAAACCGGTTATTGACATCCGGGATTTTGACAAAATCGTGTCTACTTGTAGTCGTTGCTGTGCCATGCAATCAAAACATCCTAACCAAGGAGGCAGAGAAACGTTTTAAATACAGGAGTTCGGAAATCGAGGTCAGCCAAATGTGGGGCGTAAAAGCACAGGTTGACTGATTGAATGCTCAAAGTGACCACCATTTACCAAGAGAAGGCTTGCACCAAGAGTGGCTGCAGTTCGTTGAAGAGTAACAAGGACAGTATAAGTGCGTTCTCTTTCTTGCAACTAAAATTAGACACATTCTCTCATCCCGAAATTTGAGGGCGCGCGACCGGGCGTTGCTAAAAGTGAAAGGGATGCTCAAGGTATTTCACGCGTTGCCAAATTGCCAAAACAAGAGGTTGTGTTTCCAGGCATGGGTTGCGAAATGCGATAAAGACCCTGTACTATATATATATATATATATATATATATATATATATATATGTGTGTGTGTGTGTGTGTGTAGTAACATCCCTATATGTACAGATACACTCCTCGTCATAAAAAAGCTACACCCAGAAGGACAAGGCGGATATCGATCATTGTTGGCAGGCAGCTAGGTGGTACCACGTATAGAAAATGATTACACTTTCACATTTGTAGGACCAACATTTATTGCGCTACATGGCCACAGATGGGGCATATTAGTATGGCGTGAGGCCGCAATTTTGGTGAACACACGCGTTCAGACGTTGCGGCATGGAGTTGTACAGGTCTAGAATGAAGTCCTGTGCTAGTCCGTCCCAAGCAGATTGCATCTGTGCGCACAGGTCCTCTAGATTGGTGAGTAGGGGTGGGATCCTGATCGCACGCTCCATAGCACCCCAAACTTTCTCAATCGGGGAAAGGTCTGGCAATGCGGCTGGCCATGGCAGAGTATCCACGGCTGCAAGGCCTGCTCGGCAAATGGCTGTGGTATGTGGACGCGCGTTGTCCTATGGAAATATGGCATGAGCGTGGGTGTTCACGAACGGCAGAGCCATCGATTGCAGGATCTCCTGAACGTACCGCGCGGCTGTCACCGTACCTCCGAGGAACACTAACGGTGAACGGGCACCATGGCATATCGCTCCCCAAACCATCACACCACGTTGGCGGGACGTGTGATGGGATACCACAAGACACTCGTCGTGGCGCTCCCAACTGACGCCATTAAGGGAGAAGCGGGACTCGTCGCTGAAGATGATCCACTGCCAGTCTGCATGATCCCAGGTCCATCGTTCCGACACTGGCGAGTCTGTAGCGACGATGCTGGGGTGTGAGTGGCAGGCGTCGTAACGGTCGGCGTGCGGCGAGCCTTGCGTTGTGGAACCGCTTGCCAATGATGCTAGTACTTAGAGGATGTGACAGTGCAGGCTTCACAGCCCGCTGAATAGCACCAATCGTTGCTGTTGGATATGTTCATGCGTGGCGGACAATCCGTCTGTTCTCCCTCGTCATGATGCATGGTGGACGTCCAGATCCTGTATTTCGTGTGCATGCCTTCCTCAATCCATTGCCGCCAACAGCGGGTGATGGTGGTGTCAGTATGATCGGTGTGGTGCACAATACGACGACAGGACCAACCAGCCTCCCGCACACCCACGATGTAACCCCTCTAGAACGAGACGAAGTGGACAACTGGTTGTCAAAAGCGTCGCCGAGGCATAGTGAACGTGCAGATGACGCTCTAGCGACGCTACCCGATGTCGCAACGGCCGGCCCCGTCGTTTGAAGCCCTCTTATCTAGACCGGTGGGCGCAACGTCACGCACCTACCACCTCACCCGCAGTGCGCGGCCGACCGTGAAAACGAAATGTAGAATCACAGAATCATGGAATAGCTTGCCTGTAGCACGAATGGAGACATTTCCTACAAACATCAAGACTTTTATGATAAGATTAGATTCTAGTTATAGAGGTGTAAGCGGTAAGATCAATGAAGGGCCTCTACATTTAGTAGACAGGCCTAAAATGATATACAATAATTGTACTATTATATGCATTTTAGTGCTCTTAATTGTACTGTATTTGTCTTCCATTTTTTGCCATCTATTTGTAAACCTCGATGTTTTTGAACATCAATGTTTTAAAGTATGTTTAGTAACCTCTAACATTAAATTCGTGCGTAACAAAATTTAATTTGACAATGGCTATGCTAGTTATTTTATAATTAAAATTTAACTGAAAACATTTTTTTAAAAAACGCCTCTGCACGTGCAAAATTCAAGAAAGACGAAGGAAATATCAGGACATCTAGATCACCTCGGGTGTGGAATAACAGTTTCTTTATTGAAGGTAGTACATATTACTTTCGTGTGATTCGAACACAAAGCGTGGTACTATCAGTTATTATTTCATATTTTAACTTTTACAAAATTGTGAGTACGGGAATTTTCATCCTTAAACAAAACATCGTAAAAGTAAAATCAGCGTTCATGAAACATCGATGTTAAAAAACATTGGCTTCAATACACCGATATTTTTACAGAAACATCGATGTTTTGAAAACAACGACTTGGATGTCCCATCCCTATGAAACTCATCCCCGACAACAAGCGCATTAATTGACAAAGGTGTCTCCCGAAAACCTCGTTTTCGTGCGTCGCGACGCACCCCTCCCCCCCGGCTGGTCGCGCGCCAGCGTCTGGCAGCGGAGGCCCTCGTTAGCGGCCGCCGACGGAGCGCGGGGCGCAGCGCCCGCCGCTTACGAATGTGCTGACAGCGGCGCGATATATCGGCGCTGCCGCCGCGCCGCGCCGCGCCGCGCCCGGGGGCGGAGCCCGGCTCCCCGCCGCCTCGAGGTCGTGCGCTGGTGGCAGCGGAAGCCATGGGTTGGGGTAGAGTTGGTCGTGATTGCTGGTGATGCTTATTTGTTTGTTGACGGTCATCGCTTAATTCCGTTGTCGCTGGAGACGGTTGGAATTCAATAAGCGAGGCTGTCATCTGATGGATGTCTTAGAAACCGTTGTCGTCCATCGTCATTGTCATTAAACGTGGTTGTCGAACTCCGTAAACTCGGTAGTCACTGAGCACGGTTGTAACGTAACACAACTTCCCGGGATAGTGCTTATCGCTGATAATGATAGTGGCCAAACTGTTTATGTACGAAATTGGAAGGCGATGTAATCGTTAATGTAGATCTTTGACATTTCAAAGATGATTAGTTCGCTGAATGCGAAACAAGTTTAGCACAGCGTTTCCGCGATGGACGTGATTTTGGAAATGATAATGATAATAATAATAATGATAGCTCGGGTGATCATCATAAGAATATGTACAGTAATAATTTTATATTTCCATGATTGGAAGGGGAGAAGTGTGTTATTAGCGAGCCTGACAATAGCAGTGGTGGTGGCTGAGCAGGCGATATTGAGAAGGGGGGAGAATGTAAAGCAGCGAAGAGGCGGAGGAAACGGCACGGGCGTGGGCGGCGGCGGCGGCGTTGGCGGAGAGCGCGCGGCGCGACGCCGCTGCTGCTGCTGGCGGCGGCGGCGGCGGCGGCGAGCGGGGGCTGTGGTAAAAAACGCCGTCGGCGGCATATTTCACTTCGCCCGCGCGACTTGTGCCATAAGCTGTCGAGTGCTGTCAGGGCGTCCGCCGCGGCTTCATTAAAGTGATTCATGCGGTCGCCACAATGCCGCAGCACCGCTGCCTCCGCCACCGCCGGGCTATATTTACCCGCCCGAGGAGCCCAAGTCGCGATATGGAAGAATGTTCAGATCGTAATAGGGTGGGTGAATGACTTTTTTCCTGCTTTGGTTGCTGGCTCCGAAGGAAGGGTGCTTTATGAAAGGATGCGGGGTAGGTCGTGGCTGTTCATCACCTCTCTTACTTTGTCGGCTCGTTTGTTTCTTTCTCTCCTTGCCAAGATCTATATCTTTATCATATTCACACACAAAGAACAGAAAAGTGTGTATAAACACCAGAGCAGCACACGTTATTCTTTGCGATAGCAACATCTTACTCATTCTGTCACGCTTTGTTTTTAACTGATATCCTCATAAAAACACGTTATTTTAGGATCTACTTTAATAATGTTTCATGTTTATTTATTTATAATCTGATTTACCCAACCTTATTTATTTGATGTACTTTTAATGAACTATTTTATCAAAATTTTTGATTAATTAACAATTATTAATTGATTTCTGGCATGAATAAAAAACATTTCTTACTGATTCAGTTGGCTAACATTGGAGAGTAATTTCATTTCAAAACAATATTGCAATCGTTTTACAGCAACGCAAAGATGTAGTCACAGGGGGGCAGGGGGACCATACCCCATAATCATTTTGAACGGAGCCCGTTGCCTTACGTCTTAAAATATTTTATTTCATTCAATTTGGTCACTCCTTAATTCCTCCCTTCTTTAATATGCCAATTTCGGGAAAGGTAATCCTGTAAACGGTTCAGCATAAAATCCAGTGTATTTATTAATTGCATAATTCAAGTAGCATTATTAATTGCGTAAGTCTCCTTGTAGGATATTTTACTTATTTTCCAGTGAAATATGGAGTTGTGTAATAAAATTTAATAGAAAAGTGACCCAAAAATATAGTTGCCCCTCTACAATGTGTTATGAACGTGGACATAAATAATTATCTAATGATATCCTGAAGCAATGTGTTCTAATCAGTCTTCTACATCATAATTCTGGTGAATGCCATTTCCAACTGCGTCTTATTAATTAATAGGAGATTTCAGAACAGACAGGTACAAGTTCTCGTTTCCGTAGTAAGTGGTCAAAAAAATTTGATTTACCTACTTAATGGCACCACCAGAATATTTTTTTCTTATTCATAAAAACAGTTTATTAGTATTAAAATTTAAGAAAACTGCTGAAATTACTCCCAACGCAACGACTAGTTTTTTCCTGTCTGTTACATTGGTGGATTATGTTCTCCAAACAAAAATTAAGTTGGCGCAAATTCCGTAACTAATCAGAACCGTCTCCTCTGAAGTCAGTCACACTTACTCACCACGCCACTTGGAGTTCCCGCGGCTGTCTCTTCTCTAACACGCCTGAAATTTACGCCTCCTTCTCTCGAATTTCAACGCATTTGTCATTTCAACGCCCTTCTCCCCCTGGGATCTCCTCTGTTTGAAAGCGGCAGCAGGTACGAGAACCAGTGTTTTTCTAGGTCCAACCAGACAGCACGTATTATTGCTCATTAGGCCGGCGACAACGACGCGTCCTCACCCTTCTTTGTGGAAGTTTCGAGCGTGTAACAGCAGCGACTCGACTCGCGCGGCGCCTTCGCTTTTTACGCGCGAGCCGCTGCCGGTGGGGTTTGGAACGGCGCGGGTTTTTTCCAGCAGCTCCCTCAGTCACACACCCGCGCCGCTGCCAAGTCCCGTAAAGATCGCGTCCAACACATGGCGACAGAGCGCGTCGCTAACGCGGGTGCGTTTGTATCTCGCGCGCTTCTGGGAAACCGCGCTCCCAAATGACGGCTGTAATTGCCGCTCCGCGCCGTAAGAACAAGTAGATCGAGGCGGCGATGGCGGTCGCCGGCGGAACTGTATCCGCGCGCCGGTGGAAAGCGGGCGGGCGTGTTATCCGGCATTGCGTGCGATAAGGGGCATCGGGAACATGGCGGCGGGCGCGGGCCGCGCGTTGCATCTGTTTCATCTACGTCGACGCGGAATAAAACAGAGACCATTAAGGGGCGCGATAACGAGTTTTAAGGCTGTTTCCGGCGCCGGGCCTCTCATTACGGAGACCAGTAGCGGTCGCCATGGGTTTCCATTTCCATACAAGCACCATGGGGAACGGGAGGTGCCCCGGAGGATAACATCGGAGGGCGGGGGATGGCTGTCGCCGCCGCGCCGTCTCCGCCGGCGACGGGCAATGGCGGACACGGCGCCACGCGTCCACCTGCGCAGGCTCACCGCCGTCGGCGGCTAACATCGTGGTATGGGTGGAGTTGTTGATCAAATTCCTCTGACTTGTTTTATAATTTCAAATTTGGCTTTATGTGGGATACCTTTTTTATCTGGTTTTTATTCAAAGGATTTAATTTTGGAGTTGAGATTAATAAGAAATTTTAATCTATTAATTTTTTTATTATATTTTCTTTCTACTGGGTTGACTGTTTGTTATACATTTCGTTTAATTTATTATGTTATGGTAGGTGAATTTAATTTTAAAAGATTACATTGTTTGGGGGATGAAAATTATAGATTTATTGGTCCTATATTTATATTAGTATTTATGTATGTAATTGGTGGTTCATTATTATCATGAGTAATATTTAGTACTCGTAATATGATTTGTTTGCCTTTTTATATAAAGGTGTTAGCCGGTTACCGTTGCGAGCGAAGCAGCTTGCGCTGGTGTCTTGTTCCGCAGTTCGCAAAGGCGGGAAATCAAAATCAGTGACAGTCTTGCCATTCGCCGACGTACAATTCTCAACTTTGCTAGGTGCGGAGAAGTCACTGAATAGAATTCAAATTATAGGATGGGAAATTATACGGTTCGGAAGTGATTCCATGTCAAGAGATGGTCTAAACCACGGAGAACTACAGTGTGAGATGGAAGCAATAATTCTGTTCGTGTTTGCCATGTTGATAAACATTATTTCAGCGGCTTTCACTTTTCCGGAATGTGATATGAACTAGCGTACGTACTTAGTCAATATCCTTTCTCCGCATGAAGACAATTTTGCTCTTCGTAGCAGGCGATTTGGTTGTTGCAACTGCAGTATTTCCAGGGACACATTGGTCTCGAGAAATCTGTACTAAAATAACCAAATAACTACAAATAACTTGATAAAACAAAATATAATTCACTCTTTAATTTTAATAATTGTGTCAATTGAAATATTTATTCCCATTGGCTGTCACTTCGCTGTCCCATTGGCTGTCCCACACCACTTATTCCCATTGGTTGTCACTTTGTACACTAATTTTATTGATGTTTCTTCAATAATCTGTCTGTTTTCCTATTTATTTTTGTATATGCCTAAGCTCGGATATTGCTCAAGTGTCCGAATACAAAATTTGGTTCTAACTCTGGTTCCAACACTGGCCAGTTCCTATTCTAGCCTCTTTTATTTATATTTTGGTACTCGCATACATATCGAAATTCGTTTGTTCCTTTTCATCCCAACCATATTTACTTTTGTAACGGTCCCAACACAGGCCATAATAAACCAACACAGCATCTGCACTTGCCTGTAAGAGTATCGTCATGCCTTACGAAGCGTTAACACAAGGAATCGTTCACGGCGGTACACTACTAATTGAGGGCTCAGCTGCCAGAGTCGGTAGCAGCAGCACTGTCGTGTTGGAAGCGGCGGGAAGACTCCTCCCATAGTATCTCAAACTTGGTTTTTAACTAATAATTGTAAAAAATGTATATTCTTGTGTACATTCGAAATTGATACTGGCGGTCGCTTATAACCCAGTTGTTGAAAAGCGACCTCAGATAAATATATTTTTTAAAATTTAACTGTTTTGTGGCGTTAAATATAATAAAATAAATATAGAGGTGGTTGGAACCTACCTGACACTGAATAAGAACAATTTGGGAACAGAGCAGCCCTTCATGTAGCAGACAGGACTTTCGCGGAAATCCGCGAAACATTTTTGAATTTTTTTTCTAAAAGTAAAAATGTTTAACATATTGCGGCAGTTCTTTCTGTAATATTTGTCAGAACTTTTGCTTATAGGATATCCCAAGCATGTTTTTTTTCATTCACGTTCCGCTACTTCATGCAAGGAAAAGCAAAGGCTTTCGTTAGACTGAAGGAACTCGGGAAGTGGATTCATTCTTATGGAAGACAGTGTTTGAAGAAAAATTCAGGAACTGATATTGGGCACAGGCAGTTTTGGAGGCTATAACCGCAATTTAATGTAGACTCTGTTGATGAAACCTGTTACCGATGTTACATTCTTAAATTTAATCTATGCGATTCCTGATACCGGGGTATAGATTTTAACCTAATTTTTCTTTTTTTTAAATTTGTTGCGTCTTAGTAATTTAACCTAATGAATTTAACCTTAGCTTTTAACCTAATGAAACTGGTTTTCCTGATATTAACTCAACAATAAACTCAACAAATACATTTACTCGAAGATTGGAAAGTAGTAATGACAACCAGAAAGTTGAACCTCCACGAAGTGAGAATGAATAGCTTTTACGAGAAAAACGATTTAAAAAAATATAACAAACAGAAACGTGAACATCTTGAAAAGCATATTGATATTCTCCAATCGATATAAATGAACTCAAGGCCCTCCTAGTTTGAAATGGATATTTTACTGGAGTGTACTTTATATGACGACTGAACCATACTAGAAAATACTAGAGAATTCTTAACAAATTGTGCAGATCTTATTTTCGGTGCATTTTCTGATTTTTGAAAATTGCTAAGTTGAATTTTTTCCGACATCATCCTACAACTATAGTATTGAAGATGTAAATTCTTTGTTAATGAAATATGTGGTTCAAAGATTGATCTTAAAACAAGATTGTGTGCAATTTTTTGAAAATAAGAGTCGTTTGCGCCTATTATTTTGTGAAATTTAGCCAATTTTTAAACAACTACTTTCTCAAAAAGTTTGGAACAATTTTATTTAATTTGTTTCCTCGAATAGAGAATTAGACGCTTTAAAAATAGTGCAGGTCCCATTTTCGGTGAACACTAAATTTTTGAAAACTGCAAAACTAAGAAATAACGTGAGAAAATATGTGCTGTTATAGGACCACTAGTTTTCTCTTTGATTGATTCCGTTCGGCAAAATGTGATCCAATTTAATAAATAAATTTTTGCTGAGGGGAAAAGTTTTTGAATTAAATATTCTTTAAAATGTTTGTTATGATTTCTTTTCCAATGTCTTGCAGATACTTTCTTGCAGAGGTATTAGCGCATGCTCTAAATATGGCGCTTATTCACTCTTTAAATTCACATAGTGACGACATGAGTGACTCAAAAAGAGTTCGGTTTTTACACAGCTTAGATTCTCCTCTTCTTGTGAGAGAAGCGATAGTGCTTGTGGTTTTAATCTGACTATTCCATTCCTGAAATTAAAACCCATAGTGTTTAGCTGTACATACAAAAAACCCCAATCAGGGCGGTGTATTTCAAAAAGTTTGTCGCTTTTTCTATTCGATTTTTCTTACCGCTTCTTCCTACTGGCCAAATATAAACTGTGGCTTATCTATCTGAGGAGGCGGTATATATCGATTTCTATGTCGATGTCTAATAAACCGCGTATGTATTGTAACATTACCTCTTTGATTTTAACATAGCTTTCAGTTATTTTCAATATTTGGCGCATTTTGGAACTCTGTTGGACGTAATTTCATTCATTGAATTAAATTACCACTCGTGCTTTGGAAATTCTCAGATAAATACCTTCCTCCCTTCGCAAGTCGGGGATTTATCAATTTCCATAGCACTCGTCGTATTACCTATGTTAACTTGATAAATAATGTGTAATTAAATCAATGAGTCTACAGCAGCACATCACTTTTCGCATTATCTGTAACAGGCACTCAGAATTACGCCAAAACATTTTCAAAAAATGTTCAGCCCACCTGGATAGCGAAGGTCGCTAAGAATGTGTACCGACTCAGCGTTTCGGTCCGAAGAGTCGCGAGTTCGTGTCCTCCCGCCTTGGGAATGAATATTTCCCCTTGTCTCTCAAGTATGTGTTGTCGCAGAGGCCCTCGCGTTCTGCTGACCCCAGATCAGAGGGCCCCTGTGTGTGAGAATGTCTTGTATGGTCAAAAATGCGTCCCATCTGGACTTAAAGGCTAACAGCCTGTCGGCTGGAAAAAAACCCTAGGAAAAAAATACAACACATTATTTAAAGATCTACCGAGCGAAGTGACTCAGGGCCCGCTGCGCTGACTTCGCATTCGCGAGGTCCGGGTTCAATCCCCTTGCCTGTCATTCTGATCGGGGTTTTCATGGTTTCCCTCGGTCATCCAGGCGAATGCTGTATGGCTCTACTGAAAGGTCACGCCTACAAAACTAGTATCGCTGGCCGAGTATTCCCTCAAACTACGTGAAGTCACGAGGGTTAAGCGATATCGAGTCATCGCGGGTTCGTGGTTGGTTGACCGACTAGGAACCCTGGGATGTAATGGTCCCAAGGTCAAGTTACATAGGGACAGTTAAATATAAATTTCAAGATCTAATATCGAAGAACAAATTTTATAAAGAAAAAAATCCCTGCCTTCGATAATGTGAATTGTAGGAAGACGCTAAATATTTTTAAAATTTTGTAATTTTCAAAATTGATATAGTTTTTACCGGAACTGCACCATTTTTATAAGAGTATTTGGCGTTAATCTAGAAAAAATTAAAGAAAAAATTGAACAGGTTTTGAGAAAATGTTGGTTTTAAAATTACCTTCATTTCACGAAAATTACGTGAAAACTATTCATATTTTCAAAAAAACATTGTAATTGACTTTGTTGAGGCATCGAAATGCTTCGTGTTACATTCGCTGGCATTTTTGTTGTCAGCAATTTCTAAACCACCAAAAATGATCCTGGCAATGGAACAATTATAAAAATGGAACAATTAGGACTGTCATCACACATCAGCGTTACAATCTGATTTCTAACACTTTGTATTTCAAGAAAAATATCATGTGTCCCCTGTCCTGGGAGTTAGTATGACATTTCTTCCAAATATTCGCGTGCACGCATGCACATATCTATCTGCTGTTTGCCGCGGACTCATTTGCTCACGGAGAAAATACTAAGTCGCCGCCTAGGAGTTTTGATAAAGCCCCCAGCGTCAATAAACACTAACAGCGACGAGGTATGCGCGATTGTCTTCCGTTTCATGTACAACGAGATACACCACCGCTGATCGTGAAAAAGAAAAATAATGTTTATTGTAACAAAAAAAAGATATATAATGAATTAGTTTACGTTTGCATTGTATACATTTTTTAAAAAAATATTTAATACGCCTGTAACAAGTAATGTACTTCAGCTTCCGGGTCAATGACCCCCATCTCGATCAGGTTTTTGTCCAGTTTCCCTGATCCATTGAGCAAATGCTGAGATGGCCCCTTGTTTTGCTTCTGGACGTAAATGTAGCTTCACTGTGCGCACGTTCTGTTGAGCACTCCTTTTGCTTGTAGTTCATTTACCGTTGAAATTGATTTTTTATACCTCGGGAACAAACATTTTTCAAATATTTTTATTTTTCTAAAATAATGATTTTCTAAATTCATTTGTTCGCTTGTTGTTGTGTTTGTTGTTGTTTTATTTATTTTTTTAATTTTTTTTTTTAAATTCTGGCCCTCAAGAAAATGTGCGCAGATAAATCTCTTTCCTCACAGGTCATATACAGTTTTTACTGTTTTTTGACAAATAAATAAATAAATAGATCCGTTGTTGATATGAACAATGTGTGCTAACGACGTGTTAAACAGAAATTAGCTGCCATTTCCGCGATTTGCCACCGCGTCTGTCTGGACAGTGGTTGCTGCGCCCTGTTGGCACGCTGCGAAGTAACTCTTAAATGTTATTCTTCTTAGGTCGCTTTATTTTTAGCGACAATAAGGTCTGCAGTCTTTTTAAGGACATTTTTTACTATTTTGGGCGCGCCATTTTGGAAATGTGTATTCTTAGCTCTTAATTTATGCCCAGGAAAGCTTATTATTGTTTTATTTGAGGTTAGGTGACAAACTTAAGTGAACTTCGAAGCATAAACGTTAATGGACTTTACGTAAAGGCCTAATTTTAAAGAATAGATATCTCTAAGAAATAAATTTGATCAAATTCTTTCCACAGAACTGCAGTGTGCAAAGTCTGTGACCAAACAGGAAAGGCGTAATAACTCACGTCAAAGTTCGAATTTTCAACTGTTTGAGTTCACGCATCGTAATGCGCCTATTTTACTCATCACCTACCCAGACAGCATGCAGAAAAAACTTATTTAGAGATAACTAAGTCACAATTAAGTGCTCACCCACAAACGTATCTCTGCAGGCGAACATACGAATGGCCACGCGTGAAGTAGTGTATTTCGTGTAGCGAGCACCAAGTGTCCGGCGGCCGTAATATACTGTGCTGGCTCACGTAGATCCGTGCGGGGGCGTTGAGTAGTTTGCCGGCGCGCGTCGAAGGATCGTGGGTGGAGGCGGAAATGATGGATACCCGCCTCGCCCCTCACTCCACCTCCTCCCCCACCCTCCGCGCGGAAGGGATGACCGGCGCCGCGCCGCCTCCACCGTCTAGGCTCGCCGTCTATTGCGAGCGCACACCTCTTAAGGTGGCTCCACACATTCGGCATTCACCGAGCAGCGAGGTACTGCTTGTCCGATCCCGACCAGCTGATGGGTTCGGCGAATGTTCGCTCCTCTTGATGTCCAAAAGACCGACAAGCGGTAGGTAGGGTGAGCGCTGAATGTTCTTTACTCGGCAAATAGCAAGCGATCCATCCACACTACTCGGGATTCGGTGAGCGGTTGCTGGCTGTTCGTCTAATAGGGAATGTGTGGAACCGCCGTTATGTTATTTTAAGGTCTTTTAATTTTGTCTTCATTTTCACTGGTTTTTAGTTTACTACGAACTTCATTGTATGTAATATAAAACCGGCTGTTTGATTGATTGGTGTTTCTTGACACAACTGCTGTGTCATTCGTCCCGTTAGTGTAGTGCATATTATATCCTGAGAGGAGGAGTTTACCTACTTACTTGGAGTTCCTCTATGTTCCAAGACATGCCGTACAATGTTGTTAGATTTTTTCATTTCCATTGCCAGATCGGGCGGAATTTCCCTTTTTGGGGTTGGAAAACGGCTCTTTCTCGCAGGACATAAAATTGACTTCGCGGAATACCGCCCAATGGGCGGAAATGCATCAAAACATGGTTTTGGGCGGGTTTTTAAATAACGAAGAAATTTTCAAAAAAACAACCACAACGACGTAGACAGTGAGTTTTATTTTTAATTTTTTACTTTATATATGAGTTTTCATCAATTATTTATTAAGTCGTTCAGATTCCTTTGAGAAGTGTAATGTTAGTTTTTTAGACCTGTTGTATGGGGTGTGTTCTAAATGTCATAGCATTTTTGTTCTGCACAACATGAGTAGGTCCATATAAATATATCTCATTGGCAGTACTTGCAAAGTACTTGAAACTAATTTTAGGACACGCCAATTAAAATGAGTCATTTTGTGGAATTAAGGTGTTACTGCCAGCATTTTCCATTCAGTCATAGGGAATATGCATGCATATGTAAGCTTTATTTGAAATATTAAGATATAACTTATTATTACACAACGTTTTTAAATATAGTATTAATTTCAATGTTCACAAAAAAAATCTAATCAAGCATTTCATAGGGTCACTACCTCAAAAAGATCTTCAAATAATATTATTTTAATGCAAATTCAAATTTCCCGCTTGGAAATTTGAATTTTTCTTATTGGGCGTATTTACAGCAATGCAACGACGGATGTTTGTACGAAGCATCTGGCAACCCTGAGCACAATGCCTATGGAGTGAAGTGCCGAAGACTGGTTAGGAAGCTTGGTGTTCTGTGAAGTCTTCATGAGATGATACGAGCAGGAGAAATTAAGTCATTACCGCCTGCCAAGAACGAGGTTTGATGCAAGCATAGGCTAGTTACCTTCTCCTCTTACGAAATTCATGCTTCCTTCAATTGTTTGTGCTTTGGTAGCTGAGCTTTTGATATAAACTGCCAGCAACGCATCGGGCTAAACAATACACCAGGATATGAGCTAATATTTTGGACGATTCATAAATATCGAAGTGACATTCCCGCAAACGTTTTGCATATCTTCAAACGAAATAAAGGATCAGGGTTCCGTAATCATAAATTTTCTCTTTACATCTGCTGATAACCAGAAAACTAAGTTTCTTTAGGTGTATACTTCGATTTAAGCATGGTCTGTTGACGTAAATCAGCTGTTACGGTATCATCCAATCGTGAGTTTGGATGAGCTCTACAGTAGTGACATTTAAGCCCCCGATTGGATGACAGCTGATGATCTGTCAAAGGACACTGTAAATAAATCGAAGTATATATCATTGTTTCATGTCCGTGCATTGTACGAGATTAATATTGCCCAGGAGATGTGTCCGGAATGGAAACTAACACTCAAATACTCTAAGATCAAATATTTATAATCTAGCCATTGTAATTATTATCCAAATAATTCTCATAACTTCGTGTATACTTTTATTCAATCTTCTACATTCAACAAACATAAATTTCGAAGTTATCTGTCCATCTCTTCGTTTGTTTCGTTGACCACATTTGAGTCCTTTCTCAAGCTCACTCTCTCTTCCATTTTTTGTCTCACTCTCGTCCCTCTTCCTTCCTGTTCTTCTTACTTCACTCTCTCTCCCTTTCTCCCCTCCTCATTATCTAACAATCCGACGTCAGACTAGTACATGTCTCAGTGTATATTCCCCATCCACATCTCTGACAGGCTGCGTTGCCTGTTGAATCCTAAGCCTCCGCCCAGCCGCTTCGCGAAAGCCTCCGTGATCGGCCATCAGCCAGCGGATCGCGCTGCATGTGCCGGAATTTGCATACAAACAGCTCATTAGAAAGTGGAGCATGTAGGGCTTCGATAGAAATCTCGGGCGGGCGAAGCCGCTCGCGGGACGACGCCCTGGGCGGACGACCCGGCGCGGCGCGGCGCCGACCGAGGGGCGCGCCCGCGGCGTTTTCGCCGCCACCCCCACCTCCTCTATTTCGTCTGCAAAATAAACTCAGTAACCCAAGCAACTCATTACGACTTAGCCACTACCTACCAGCTCCCAACCAGAATAAAAAATAGATACCCATTAGATTCATTCCTCAGCACATTTTCAGACTAGAATTAATGCCATAGGTGCTCTGTGAGTTTCCTGTTCATATGTAGTTAGATATAATTGTAAGATTAGCATTTAAGTTAAATTTAAGTCGGAAAAAATACATATGATGTAGTATATATAATACTGAACTATGTATAACCATTCATTTAATAAATGTATGCTTTAAAAAAACACCTCCCTTCACCCGAGTGCGAGTGAGGTGAGAAAACAATCTAGAGCTCTTACCAACGTTAGCAACTTGGCGAACGTATTTGATGAAAACATAGAAGTATTAAATTTATCTGATTCTGATTAAGTGAATCGAGTGTGCAGTTATGTAAAAAACGTTCACTATCTTACAGCGAACTCAATACCTGGGCTGTTTTTTCACCAACTGCGTGTTTGCAGCATACATGAATCCATTGGCTGCAAATGAGTATTTTTTTCAGTGTTTGATCATTTTGTAAAATATTCTCAAAAGTTACAGTTATATTTGTTTTAACGCCTGCATATGAAGTTATCAAATCATCATACTAAGTGAACTTTTTATCGTCTTTGGCAAACATGTTAAGAAAGTTGAGGCACAAAAACCTACAACATTGATAAATGACAAAATAGTATAAAAAATAAAACAGCAAAACTATGGAGACTTAAATGCTTCCCGTAGAAGGTACAAACGAATCAGTGAATTGTAGATTGCGAGACACGTTGTCGGTTTCTTAAAAATATTAAGGTATGTTTGCAGGAAAAGGTGACTCAGGGCATCAACTGATGTCACTGCAGTGCCTCTGACCAGGAGGACCTAGGGTTTGAGTCCCGACGGTGACAGGATTGTTGACACTAGCTTCATGCAATCGAATTCAGCCATTGTTTGGAGGAGAATTCTAGCGCCCGGCTGATTTGATCGGTACTTTTCCATGGTTTCTCCGATCAATACCAGGGGAATGCCGGAGCAGTACCCTTACAAACGGCTATCGAATCGCGCGCGATCTTCCCTTCCTCTTTGTTGTTCTTTCCTCACCCCTTACTTACACACACTCACCTACCCTTCACTGCCACACTTGTTGGGAGATCAGTCAGAAGCGTAGAGCTTGTCCCGGCTGGTGCGGTGCCACGCTGGTGGGAGATACCTGGTTCAGGAAAATCGCCGCACGTCGATGTAGGTCGGCGCCGGCTCTCACCAGCTAGCAGAGGAAAAACACCGCCACCTCCCACGATTAAAAACATGCACAACACTTACTGGACTAGTGATCATAGCAGCTGACGCGGCCGAAATCACTAATGAATCAAATCCAAGTACAAAATAAATAAAATAAATCCAAGTACTTTCTTTAACTACAACGCCCTTGTTTGCCGCATAAGCCTAAGATTTTTGACCCATGTGTTTCTCTTGCATGTAAATGACAGTCTCGCCATGGCTACTGTTGGGGGCAAAACACAAATAACCTTTTTCACCAGCAACCAAAATATTCTTGTATGTGTTTTTATTGCAAATATGTTTATGGGCGAGTACGTACTAAAGTGAGAAAATGTTGTATTAGGTGAAGTAGTAAGTAAAAAAAAGCAGTTAATTATGTATTTTAAGGCAGTATTTTTACTAAAAGAAACATTGAAGATAATCGTTTAAAAATGTCTACAAATTAGTTTTATAAACGTTTTATTCCGATCATCTAACATTTGGTTTAGGTGTTTATGTTACCAAATTTAAATAGTCTACTGATCACCTCGTGAAGGAAGGTAAAATCAAATAAAGATTTATGATTTCAATACTTAAAGGAAATCCTCAGATCAATATCTATTTCATTATTAAATATATGGGTAGTTTACTGAAACACCTAAAAGTAGAAGACATGTCTCTGCGGACGAGGTGGAACAATTTTCAATGGAAAATGTAAGAGGGGTGACAAATGGCACTCTGTTTTACTGGAATTTTCAAGAACACGAGTAATTTTTTTACCTGACCTTGTAATTGATCTTACGCAAAATTTGTGCCCTGGTGAGTAAGGAAGTTGGAGCAGTGGGACGTTGTTTGTTGACTACATTGGTAGGTAAGGAACGGAAACTGCACCCTCTACGCTTCGGTTTCCAATCAATGATTGATGCATCTGGACACGCCAACTGTTACGGTCATTCGTACCGTTAATGTAGTAAATGTTTTATCTCGGGAAGTGTCGGCGTTCCTCCCCCACCCGATGGCGAGATCCGGCACCGACCTACACGTCACTTTGCTGGGGATTTCCCTCCAAACGCATCTACCCCATCCATACAGCGAAGTCCATCAAGCTGGCCCGCCCACTATAGCAGAACCAAACCAAACCAGTACCAGAATTTTTACCTATTTTATTACTACTTTATCACCGCAAACCCGATTTTTTACCACTCTTCACCCAAAAAACAGGTGGCGGGCTAGCTTGCTATCAAGCTAGACCGCTACCCATTTGCGGTGATAAATTAGTAATAAAATAGTTAAAAATTCTAGTACTAGTTTGGTTTGGTTCTGCTATAGTGGGCGGGCCAGCTTGATGGACAAGAGGCACCGCCCCAGCCTGGGCAAACTCTAATCCTCTGCCTGGTCTCTCGACATGTGTGGTAGTGTCGTGCATGTAAGTGTCTGTCTGTGGAAATAGAGAGATGGGGCCAAGGGCGATAAAGGGGCGATAAAGACTCGTATCGCGAAAAAAAAATTACGGAGGAAAGATCTCGCGCGGTCAGTGGCTCGTTTGTTAAGCTACTCCGGCATTCGCTTGGTAATGATTCGAGAAACCACGGAAACCTATTCATTATAGCAGCGAGGCACTAAAACTCTCCTGTACACAGCAGGTGAACTCAGCCTAGCTGTGCAGCCAGTGTCGAACATCCTCTCCGATGGAATTCGAACCCTAGGACCTCTCTGCCAAAGTCACTACGGAGTGAACGGGAAAGCCCAGAGAGTAGCGCATTCTATTGTTCCACCAATCCCACCATTTTATACCCAGTTGTCGGGAGAATTGGAACTGTGAAATATTCTGTGTGTTGAGAAGCATGAATCTATCTCAAATCAATATGAATAATCTTAAACATCTCCACAACATCACCAATTGTAATAAGTTTCCTTCGGCTTCTGAATGCTGCCCGGTGGGGCTATCGAGTGAGAGGATATTAAATGGCAGCGGTTGCGCTACTCTCTGTGTCTAGGGACTCTAGAGAAGCTAGCTTGAAGCGAACTCAGCTGGTGCAGCGCTTCGGAAAGGGGAAGCGGGCAGGGCGTCGTGGGATGGCGGCGAGGGCGAGAGGGACGGACGAGGGAGCTAACAAGATGCGGCAGCGCTCATAGCTCGCTCCATTACCAACGACAGCGCCACTGCAGCCACCTTTGCCGCCGCCGCGGCCCCCTGCCAGCTGGGGGCGAGGTAAATCATCTCCGCGGGATCTCGACGGGGCCGCGCCACCCCGCCCCCGCCCCCGCCCCGCCCCGCCCATGCCCCGCTCCCCTGGCCCGTCGCTCCATTCATATTAAGCCCAAATTGACTATCTTTATTACTTCCTGTCACAAATAGAGCAAACACACAATTGTTCTATAAAGAAAAAAATGCGTGTTTTTAACAAATCGTGGTATACTTGTATTTCATTATTTTTGTCGGTGCTAAAGTAGAAATTCTAATAAACTGTTTACATCATAATTAATTACGTAGTTGTAGAATGTTGATGTTTAAGTGTCAGTTCGGATTTCGAAGTCTCGTCCTTTAAGAATTAATGGTGAAAACAAACAGTAAATTGAGAGAAAAACCTAAAAGCCAAGGGTAATGTCTCAGTTGAGTGAGCATAATAGAAAGGACATTATTATTTTGATAGAATAACTGGTACGCAGTTCATTTACTTTGGTTCCGTACTTGAGACTAATTATTTATAAAAATAATTAGTAATGAATATTTCTGTAATATTGATGGTAATTATTACGTGGCGGTTAATTTTTCCAAAAGGTATAGAGAAGTTAACGATTTTAAATACTATATTGGAGAAATACCAATGCACTAAAACATTAAATATTCGAGAAAGTAAAAGTGCTTATATTGACTCTAATAATGTATTTCGGTCAATAACGTTTTTTTTTCAGTTAGACAAGACAGAATGTCACCTCCATCAATGAAACATGTCAATAACCAAATAAACCAAATATTAAAGTTGTGAAATGGTGCGGAAATCACCAGGAAATGAATTATACAAATATTTTTTTTTAATATTAAAATATTTTGTTTGTAGATACCATTGTAAAATTAAACAGCAGTTCGTCAACCGATTATTTAATTCCACATCTTCATGTTGATTAGAACCTGAAAAACGTCAAACGATGCCCATCAAAGTTTTGAAAGTCATTAAAATGAATTACTTACGTTCAAATATAAGTATTCTGTAACAATCAATATAAAATATTAATTTTTATTTCAGCAAGAAAATAAATTGTTTGAAAGAAATAAACACCTGTAATTCATTTACAACCCGTAAATGAAAAAGATTTTTGCAGGAAAGTTGTATACGTTACTTATAATTATGGACATTTAAAATAATTACTCCTCGTAAGCATCATATGTAAATGAACTGTCCATGAGTCTCAATTGATTCTGAGCATATTATTTGTATGTTGATTGATTGATTAGTGATTCCGGGCGCGTCAAGAACTAAGGCAATTAATCCCGTAAGCATAGTACATTCTTTATCGCGGGAGGAGGCAGTGATTTCCCACCGCTGGATGGCAAGATCCGGTGCCGATCTACGTCAGCTTCCGGTTTTTTTCCCGCAACCAGGAAACTCCCACCAGAGCATCACCCAGCCGGGACAAGTTCTAATCTCCCCTATGGTCTCCCGGCAAGTGTGGTTGCGTAATGAATGTAAGTATGCGTGCGAAAGTAAGCGGCGCGGTTAGGACAAGGAAGAAAAGGAAAGATCGCGCGTGGACCGTTTCCCCTTGTACTGCTCCAGCATTTACCTGGTGTTGATCGGAGAAACCACGGAAAACTACTGATCACAGCAGCCTGCCACTAGAATTTTCTACCACACAGCAGCTGTATCTACATAGCTAATGTCGAAAATCTTGCCACCGCCGGACACGAGCCATAGAACTTCGTGGTCAGAGGTACTGCAGTGACATCAGTTGATGCCCTGAGTCACTTAAGTCAGTCTTATCTGTTCGTGAATATAAGGAATTTGAATTGCTTTCGTTCGTGTTTCCGGGCGCGTCAACTACTTAGGTCATTAGTCCCGTAAGTGTAGTGTGTGTTTTCTCCGAAGGCGGCGGGGATCTTTTTCCCCGCTGGATGGCTAGATCCTACCGTCGACTAGCGGGGTTTTCCCCTCAACCAGGTATCTCCCACCAGCGAGGAACCGCCCCAGTCGCGACAAGCTATAAGTTCCCGACCGGTCTCCCGGCATTATTGTCTGTATAAGGGGAGAGGATAGTACAAAGAAGAGGAAGGAAAGATCGCACGCGGTCCATGGCCCGTTTGTTAGGGTTCTGCTCCGGCATTCGCCTGGTGTTGATCGGAGAAACCACGGAAAACTACCGATCAGAGCAGCCGCCGCTAGAATTCTCCCCCAGGCAGCGACTGAATTGGACCTAGCTGACAATCTAGTGTCGAAAATCCTGCCGCCGTCGGGACTCGAACCTAGGACCTCCCGGTCAGAAGCACTGCAGTGACATCAGTTGATGCCCAGAGTCACTTAAGAGTTATCCGTATGTGAATATAAATCATCATTGGTGTCCTTGTAGTGGAGTGTCATTTCTACAGCAATTTGAAGGCGGAGGGTGTCCATGGGCGTGCGGTGCAGGGTTTGGCCGAGGCGCTTCTCGTGCTCCTCGGGTGACGAGTCGCAGGCCGCCGCCGCCGGCGCGGGACCCCTCGGGGCAATTTACATTCCGCGCCTGGGCCGCGCGCCGATTTCCGCTCGCGCTTTTTTAACGCAGGGCGGCGGGCGACGCGCGTGGGGCGAAGACGACGCGACGCGACGCGACGCTCGGCGCGGGACGCAATTAGTGTCAGCCGCGCGTAACTCATAGGGCCCCTCGCCAGCCACCCCTCCTCCTTCCCTACGTCTTCATCTTTTGCTTGCTCCTCTTGCTCCCTTTCCTCCTCTTTCTCTCACTTCTCTTCCTTTTCCTGGCCCTCCTCATCGTTTTCCCTACCTGCGTTTTCTACTTCGATCTTCTCTTTCGTCATTTTGCCCCTCTTTCTCCTCCTCTTCATTTCTCTGCTCATCTTGATCCTTTCCTTCTTCATCTTCAGCTTCCTTCTCTTCCTCTCTTTCCTCTTTTTTCTTTTCCTCTTACTCTTCCTCCTCTTCGTTTATGTTTGCACCTCCTAATTTTTCCCTCCAACTTTGTTTCTCCTCTTCTTCTCTTTCTTCTTCTTACTCCTCAATTTGTCTCATTATATTCCTGACACTTTCTGTCTCTGCTCCTCCTCCTCCTTTTATCTCCTCCCTGTTTCTGTTTTTTTGACCTTCTTCTTCATCATCTCCTAATGTGTTTCTATTATCTTTTATTTCCGTTTCTTCCTTTTTTCTTCAATGTTCTTCTCCTTATCTCCTCCTTTTATTATTTCTCACACTCATTTACACTTGTTATCTTTTTTACTTTTCTGCCTCTTCTTTCCATCTTCACTTTGATTGTCAATCCGCTTCCTCCTTACCTGTTTTATTTCCTCTATTTTCCTTCTATTTCACGAAATTTTATTTTTAAAATCGTTCTTTTCTGAATACGAAATCGCAATTCTCAGAGTCTCATTACGACGCTAATATTATGTACGCACATGTAAACCAACAATATAATTAAGTAAACATAATTTAATATTCTCCTTTCCTTGAAGCTTTAGCTTACGACTGCTACGTTCGTGAACTTATAACTTGCGTACGAAGCATTCTATTCATTAAACGCGATTTCTCCTACTTCACGGTCAGAAACAGATGTCTGATTTGATGGACTTAACAGACGAGCGTTGGATGTTTTCAACGAGTTAGCGGATGCAAGATAACGTATTCCACTCCCGTCAAAGAGTAAATGCGAGCCACATGGAAGCCCTTCACATCCATTGCCTCGTCAGGTTAAGCAGATCCTCGACGTCTTCCGGTTCGTTCTCCCGCACTCGAGGCGGAGGCAGGATGTTCGGTTTATCAGATTTACCATATTACGAAGAATTATGTGTTTCGACCTAATCAGCTAAGCCAGTTTCATCCTGTGATACACTTATCGCCGTAGTATATCAAATATATTTTACACAGGCGACTTCCCACCCCTCATATTTAGACTTGTATCTTTCCACTCCGAATTTATTCAAAATGTAAACATATTCACGGTTCGTTCATAATTTTAACTCCACGCACCTAGTTGGAAAACATATTGTCAGCCACTTCGAAACAAGCAGTCTAGCAGAAATAACACGTGAAACCTTCAGCGGCCAGTGGAGTGAGGGCGCGGAGATTAAGAGAGGTGATTTACAGGGCGAAAATCGGTGTCGCACGTTGGCACTGGCGCCGCCGCCTCCGTCGCCGCCTCCGCAACCGACGTCCCTGCGATTGCTGCTGGCGCTGCCGCGTTCTCCACAGCATCCACCGATTCCGCCCCCGCCGCCCCGCCGTCCCAGCCGCCCCCTACCCCCCGCCCCCCAAAACACCGTCCCCACCACTCCACCGCCCCGCCGCCCCGCCGCCCCCAATGTCCCCGCCGCCCTCACCGCCCCATCATCCCCACCGCCCCATCGCCCCCACCGCCCCACCGCCTCCATCGCCCCCTCTGCCCCACCGACCCCCGGCTGCTGCCGCCTCGGTCACCACCTTGTTTTTGTCGCCAGCGCAGTAGAAACCGTCGATCTGCCTGGCCTGACTGTCACCGTTGCTACCTTCGGCGCTGCAGCTGCCGGCCCATTCATCGGCGTGCCAGGCGATTCGTTTGAACTCGCGCCCACTGATCCATCAGGTGCCGCCCGCAGAGGGGTGGAAGTAGGGGTGACGCCTTGACGCGGGCAGTGGTGGTGGCAGTGGAGACGGTGATTCTCGCGGGAAGTGGCGATTGAAAGACGATTAAACCCACAGTACCTGGATCGTCGCTATCCATGCAGATAAACTTAACATGATGTTGAGACAAGGAGCAAATACATTACTATTAAGAGGGAATATATGTCTAGAATGGAATATATTTTAATTTTTTCTTAGGATGAAATCAATAATTGCAAAATCTTTCAATATCTTTATTTTAATAAGAGTTCGTTGAAACAAAGGACAAGTGAAATAATGGCATGATTGGACGGTCCCCGTCTTAGAGGCATCAAAAGCAAAACCAAAGTGATATGTGTATCAAATCAGAACTTTCTACGGGATGGTGTAAAATAGTGGCCAGGTACGCTCCTTGATTTTTGTTGCAGAAAAAAGAATTAACCCTCTCAAGCACATAAACATAATTTGCAACTATTTTTATTTCGCGCACGTAAGAGAAAGTATTGTAATCATGCGCCGGAAAACAACGAATTTCTGGCAGAAAAACCCTTATTGCCAGGCTCTGGTTACGAATCTAGAAGCGCTACAACAACACATACTTCTTCACACTATTTCTAAATTTGCCATTTTTAAAAAATCTGAGAGATAAACGAAAAATGAGATGTGTCAAAATGAGAAATGCCATTCTTTTAACCGTTCCATTTTCTGTCCGTGGAAAAAAATGAAGAAACAATTTGCAGCTTTTTTTTAGAAAGTGCTTTTTTTTACAAATTGCATGAATTCTAGGTCAAATTATACAAACTTGACTCGTTTTTCAAAAAATTCTACATTATCTTTTTTTAAAGCTGATTTTCAGAACATATTTTCTTTAATACAGAAATCTCTATGTTCTTCTTTGTACTTTTGAAATTTAAAAAGTTTTGCGATTTAGGAAAATGCAGAGAGCCGGAGACGCGACTAGTATCCCTTTTTTACTTTGATACATACGAGCAGAAAAGTTAGAGATAAAATTTGGAGCTAATTTTGAGAAAATAATTGTTTCAACAATTTTAATTCCTTATATTTCATGCAAAATTACGCCGCTAAATGGTTTAAGTGCTAGAGTTCACAGCCAATCACATTTAGTGCGAATTTCAAATGTTTAAACTAATAAAAATGGTTTAATTTTTTTCACTATTATCCAAATTGTTTAAAAATGTGATGTTATCAAAGCACATACTTTATACTTTATCGCACTGTTTCTAAATGCTCCTAAATGATATTCACACTACCACATAAAGCATCAAAAGTATTTTCAACCAGCAATTTTTTTTCCGTTCCACGACCCGAACTGAAATCGTGAGAGTCAACGTGCCGACACTCATACCACTACGACACACAAGTGCCGTACGGTCGAACTCGGCTGCCCGAGTGGTGGGAGTGAAAAGTGGGGCATAAAAATGTAAATGCCCGATTCATGTAAAAAATAATTTGAGACAAGGTATAAAAAATTCCAGCATAGATATAGTTCTGCTTTCTCATTGAAATTCAAATTCAACTAGTTGTGCTACCAAAGCGCATACTTTATTGCATTATTTCTAAATGCCCCGCAATATTATACTTCGACATAAACCAGCAAAAGTGTTTTCAACCTGCAAATTTTTTTTCGCTTCGAGACCTTAAAGTTAACGTATCAACCCTTATACTACTACACCGCACAAGCGTCTCATGAATCGGAATCGTAAATGCCTGATATGAAAATAATTGATACAAATACAAATTCAAGCAGAGAAATGAAAAGTTGTTAAAAATGTTGAAAATTCGAAAATCACATACAGATACTTCCAGTTTATTTATTATAATTAATAATATTTGTGATTAGAATTGTTACAAATGGTTTTCAATAAAGTTTGTAGAATTCTCAATTATTTCCTGGGACAACAGAGAATTGTGACAAATAATACTCTCCGACCAAGACTCGAACCGGTGAATTCACTCCGAAGAGCTGGCCATTTAGCGAACGCGGCCATCCCAACAATAGATGGCATTTACACTTATATAATAGTAATAAGTGTACGGTGGTTTCATTTCTAGCATTAAGAAGCCAAAAAATCGAGAGAACGTGAAAACAATGTCGCTACCAAAGGAGGTATCTGTTAAGAGAATCATTCATAATCGAAAACCTAGTTCAGACTAAAGAGCTTAGAAAACTAAGTACGGCGAGAAAATCTGTGCGTTATTTCCTCTAACTCGTAGTGTAGCCAGAATCCAAACTTTTTCTTTAAATTTTCTCCATATACGTAAAAAAGGACGGTAAAAAATAAATAAACTATTGGTGCTATAGAATGGCACAGACTTTCCCGCAGTAGTTAGATTTCTAATCTCTTTAGTGTGGTCTAACATTTCGCTTACGCCTTTTTCTATTTACGGTTGCCTTTCTTTGTCGTCAGAAAGTATAAAGAATCTGTGTTATAGAATGTTATGAGATACATTCTAAGAAAAAGTGAAATACTTCAACGTTACCATGCCTAAAATGAATTTCAATTTTTTTTTCTATTTGAATTTGGTGCCAAAATTGGTTGACAAAATATCTTCAAATTCAATTACTTTCCCCGACTCAGTAATTGTTTTCAGGTTGATACATGGAACCTGAGAAAAAAATAAAATGTGAAAAACTGGTTTCTCCTAGTAACTCTGCAACTGATTACCCTTGGAGACTGATATTTTGGATAACTCCGGCATTTTTTATTCTCTTTCATATGAGTATCGCGATTGTCGATTTGGTTTGGAACACTTTTCACCTCCTTATTCGGTTATATTCTTTCTCGTCTAAGTTGGAAATAATATAATATGGGATAAAAGCTAAAATATTGAATTTGAAAGTAATTTCTTAACCTTTCAGGATTTCAATCTCTTGGTATTAATTTTCGAAGACATAAAATCAATAAAATCTTCAGTCGAGCCAGTGCCGATACCCGAGATCACTAAAGCAGCAGTGCCGTGGCGATCTCGGACGGAAGGATCACTTTGTGTGTTGTTCTTTCACCCGTCAATGTCATCATTTCATCTTCCATACCTCCAGGGCTATCAACCCTGGGGAATATAAATCGGATCCAACCCTGGGGAATATAAATCGGATCCTAAAATGATGATCCCTTGATAACATTACATGCAACTGCTACCAAGATAAGGTAAATGCAAAGTACATGTGCGCGTGATCCAAGTTGGCGTATTCGTGGGCAAAAAAAATCTGTCATACCCAGGAGTCGCAAATTACCTTCACTGACTGCTCTTATCACTATCTTCGCATTTAGATTGTAATATGAAGATCGTGAATTGATGAATTTCCCTCAGTAAAAAAATCGTTATTTTTTAGTATTAAAATAAATTTTATTTATAAAAATTTGACTTATGAAAAAATTTAAATAATTTTAATTTAAATTTTAAAGTTGATCACATTTCAGTTTCATTTTACTCCTTCTTATTTACCTTTGCTTCACTTTCATCTTTTGAATTTAATTTTGTATTTGTTTATAGTGCACACTTTGTAAACCACGTATTCAGTTGTAGAGAAGGCATTAAGTATTAATATTTCATATGGTGCAAAGAATCTCGTGTATGGGAAACGAAAAACAGAGATATGAAACTCTGCCGAAACATACCCAAGTCAACAACTCTCTGAATATACCTCGAAACAGCTGAAGATAATTTGTATTCTGTTAAGACTTTCATCTTTTACCGCCCAAAGGTAAATAGTTCGTACCAGCGATATCCACGGGATTAAAAAGTTATTTTTCCATTGCCTCTTCAAAGTAAAGCATTCGAATACATCGAACGCCCGAATTTCTCTTCCTAGGCTTTCTTTTTGCGCTCTTCTCGAGACTAAAGCGCCGCCTGACGCGGATAAAGCGCGTGCGCTTCGGCCGCCGCTCGTCCTCGGCGGGAAGGGGGGGGCGGCGAGGGCAGCGGCGAGGAGGGCGCCGCGTCCTCGTCGTTTTCGCGAGCGCCTCAGTCCTCGGCTGAGGCGAGGCGGACGGCGAAGGATGCTCGCGATCCGTCTTGGCGGGACCGCCCGTCCGAGTGCTTCGTCAGCGCTGGCCGTAACTGCCTGGGCTTCGCTCGGCACGCCGACCTTTCGCGTCCCGTTCACGCGGCACCGCTCTTTTCCTACGGCCTCATCAAGCACAATCCCTGCCTGCCCTGTTATTTTGGCTGTTAGCTAGACCCATTATTTCGGAAGCTATTCCATTTGACGCTCTAGCATATTAGGAAGTAAGGTTAGTAGTAGTACTTGGTAGTAAGGTTTTATATCTGGATTTATGTCCTTTGATATTTAAAATAAAACAATATTTTTACACTATTTTGTGTATATTTTTACAAAAATTCTAAAGAAAGAATGATAGAAAGAAAGACACTGTTTACACTGTACTCGTTTTGCTAGCATGTATCCATTACTATTTTATTTATCTCCTCTCAAAATTCTAAAATTATTTCTTGAAAAGTTTTCGAGATATTGGGCAAATGTGCTACAGAACGTTATTTTCCCGGAAATAGGTCTTGAAGTTGAAATTTCTATGAAACTAGTCAATTCGTCACGTTAACACGTAACTAGAGATATGAACAATTGTTTGTAGTACATACAACATTAAAGAAAGAATTTTCCTTTCACGTTTGGTGAAAACCATAGCTTTCTCGACGGATTATTTCAAAAGATTTAATCTATGAGAGATTTGAAACGAAAATGATTGCCATTTTGACGTATGGGGAAGTGCGGATCAAATAAGAAAAATACATTAAAAAGTTTATTTTGCGATGATATAAATATTAGTTTATTGATAAAAATCTAAATATTCAAATAATGTTAAAATCAAAATATCTTCAAAAACTAGATTTTTACTTTATGATTATAATTAACATTCTATTTCATCGTTTGAGAGCAAATGTTTGCTTAGATTAAAATGTTTGTGTTCCATTGAAGCTATTGTGTTGTATTTTTATGGAGATTATTGAAAGCGAGCTGAAAGCGAGCTCAATGAAGAATGGCAATTATTGTTAATGGAATGCTTGAAACAAATGTTTAAACATTCATAATACATTTCTGTAATTTAAACTTGATGAAAAGTATTAGATATATTTTACGTGTCATGCAGAGAAAATTAAATCAGCTCGTAACTTTTTTTTCTCTGACGTGTCAACATGAGGTTGCATTCTTGCGATTGTTCCTTTGAATACATTCTAATCAACGTATTGCTGTTTACTTATGACTGGAAACATTTTTCAGAATAATTTGTCTCGTTCCCAAGTGTTGAATGCAATTGTTGGGCTTAAATTAAATAGTATTGTTTTAGTGAGAATACGTGTACTTTGTTGCAGTATGATATAACTGAGATGTAGAATTTGAAATCAATTTCCTCTTGAATTTCTTACTTGGAATATACGCACATGCCTTGACCGTACTGAAAGTTCAGCTTATTTTTTATTTGCAATGACAGAAAAGCACGAGGAGAACAAACAAAAGAGCAACAGTATCTTTACAGAGAAATGAGTACATTCTTTATGTTGAAATATAGTCAAATGTGTTAATGGGTTTGACAACCCATTGACAAACCTTTGAAATGAAGACAGTCAATTTGTATCGCTGAATTTCTCTTAGCGATCAATCTGAACTAGTAAGGGCGAGTTTTTCTAGCGCACACGTCTCTGGGGGGGGGGACTGAAAATAGCGAGGGGCGGCGCGGGTAGAGCCTTACGACCCCGCGCGTTCTAAAGAAAGCAGGGGCGTGGCCCGCGTCGGCGAGCGCCTCCTGGCTCCGCTCCTCTCTCACCTCGATTCTCCCCACGTCTCTGTCTCAGAATTTCTTCTGTGACTCTTTGATTCCCTCCCCTTCCTTCTATGTCCTTAATTTACTCCTATTTTCTCTACTTTCTTCTTTCCATTTGTCTCTTGTTTACTCCAACTTATGCATGAGAATTTCCAATCGCGGTGAACTTATGTACTCATGAACCAAACAAATGAAAGGCATTCAATATTTAAAATTTCCATCACATATTGTGATCATTCATCAACTGTTTTGTGTATACAAATTGCCCTGAAAAATTATTTGTATAGCATGAATCTCATCTCGAATCGATGATAAATGCTAGCGAAAGTTGGCTATTCTTATTCATTGAACATGCGAAATGCAAATCGTAATGAAGATGCAACGAATGGCAGAGGAGGCCTAAAGTTCTCACGATTTTTCCACATCTGCTGTTAAATAAATTCTGTATGAAGTGACCATCAGGCAACGACCTGTACCTAAAAATAGGTATAGATGCGACATCAAGGGAAGATAAATAAATAAAAGGTGTTGTCTGGTATCAAACAATGTATTTTAGCTTAAGAACTTTTCAATAGCACGGTTATCATCAGAGCTATCTTGCAGAGTCTGAGCGGAAAACGAAGTTCTGCTTTATCAGCAATTCTATTAATCAAAGCAGGAGTTGTTGCATTCGGAGGTAAATTAAGTGGTTTCGTGAAGAATGAATTGACAAAGAGAAAACAGGAACTCGAGAAGATCACTCTCCAAATATATTTCGCAATTTTCCATACATTTTCATGGTATGTACGCCATTTCACCTCAAAAACAGTCTATCAGAAAGAGTTTTTAATAGTATAACAAACACAGTAAGGTCCAATCTTTTTATTGACAATAACATTTTAATTACTTTATTCAACTACACATCGTTACGTTTCGGAGAGAAATTTTCTCTCCGAAACGTAACGATGTGTATAGTTGAATAATAGTACGTTATGAAACGATGATGTAATGATGGTATTAATACACGAGTGTGATATTACGATACGAGCGAGAAACGTAGGAGTAACGTGACCTTCACACAAGTGTATTAATACCCATTACGTCGAGTTGCATACGGTACTTTTTCTATTACTTATGCTCAATAAAACTTCTTACAGTGAGGCAATGCTATCGCCTTTCTCATATACAAATGTATCGTACCGATCGTAAGTATCGTGTGAAATACGTATCGTAATGACTTACGCATCATGAAGACGAATGTTTTCTATTCAAGAGTTTCATTCTCATTGAAACTGCGTTTCTAAGATAGAAACATTGAAAATTAATTTCTTATATTCACCTTTAATATTGTATGTGCTTTGAGTAAACAATCCTCAATTGAGGAAACCTACTTAAAGTACTAGAGAGCGCAATTTTTAATGATTTTCTAGCTCTCTAGCCTTCTATAAATGAGTCACAAACCGTTCTTAATAATAAATAAATTATTAGAAAAACAAGTTTATGACACAAAAGTTCACTTGTGGAAAAAAAAGTAGTAAGGACAGTATATGCTGAAAGACGTGGCAAACTGTTTCCTCGCTCGCAACAGAAGAGAGGGCGACTCTTCCACTATCTGTCCACTGGCGTGTCTTCGCATCTAACGGTGTCGCCGCGAGCCACAGTCACGCCTTGCCCCGCCCCGCCACGCCCCGCAACGCCCCGCAACGCCTCTTTCTCCGCCTCTTTCTCCGTCTCTTCCCATCGCCGCCGCCCAGCCCCGCCCTGCCCCGCCCTTCCCCGCCCTTCTCCGCCCCAGTCGTCCTGCAGAGCCTCGCTGCCACGCCCTCCCCGCCCCGGCCCGCCCCGCCGGCGCCTGGCACGCCCTTCGTCTCCTTCGCCCTTCTGCTCGGCGCCCCTTCATCCACATCTCGGCGGCTGCTCGCCCCGCCCCCGCCACGCCCGTCCCCGCCCTGCGCCGCCCTGCCACGCCCCCGCGCTGCGCGGCTCCTCGCCACGCGCCCCTCGCCACGCGCCCCGCGGCCCGCGCCCTCCGGCACGCGCGCGCGCCACCCCACGCTCATTGGCACGGAATTCCCTGAAAGCGGCTTTGCTCTCGTCGTTAACCCTGGCGTTACCAAGGGCTGCTCAGAGGCCCAGTGAGGAGTTTTTAAAACAATTTTTATGGGTCTAATTTTTTTAGGAAGCTGGAAACCATTGATGCTAATTTTTTTATCGAAATATAATGCAAGTGTTGGTTATAATTTCAGTTACTACAGCATCTTTAGCTCTGGCTAAACTATGTTCAGGACTATTCACTCGAAAAATGACCATTCAAAATATTTTGGAAATATCTGTGGTATTTTAAGTTGTACAGAAAATTAGTTTATTATTATTATTATTATTATTATTATTATATTATGAAGAAACTTCTGTCTTTATTTGACAGAAAACTATAATTGGTGTTCTCCTTAAATACAAATATTAATGCGCGGAAATAGATATTTTTTCGAAAAAAGGGCTAGAAATATTTTTTTTGTTTAAATGAATACACATGTGTATTACTAGTTATTCTAATAATTTATCAACATATCAAATTTATCAATAAAAATAAAATTTAAGCAGTGGGCTCGGGAAGCTAAAATGGAGCTTCGCTTTAGTGAAATAAAACTTATACTGGAAATCATTCAACAAATTGGATACTTGGGGGAACGAAAAAAAGAAAAGAAGTTTCAGATCTAATGATTTCGAAAGATAAATTATTCTAAGATAGAATTCTTGTAAATAATAAAATTTAAAATATAATATAATAATCCTTTTGCAAATATTCAAATTGATGTGATTATATTATATTGGAAAAATTTTACTACTTAATAATAAAATTAGAATATTGACAAAATTACGATGATACTCATATTCTTCCTTTACTAATAAACTATTATTGTACATTCATGTTGCATGAAAAATACAATAAATAAATAATGTCTTGAATTAGGGAATCATTATTTAAAGAAAATGTTTAATTTGTGTAACGGATGTTACCAAATCATATTCCATTTACCTTTCGCTTATCTTTCTACTCCCTCTCGACGGTATTCTCTCTCTCTCTCTCTCTCGCTCTCTCTCCCGCCTCCCGTATCTTCCCCCTCTTCCGTCTTTCTCCCTCTCTTAATCTTCTTTTCCCTCCATCTTTTACTCCAAACTTCCTGCTTACCAGTATAGCGGTACCCCGTGTTGATGCTCATGTTGAGCCTCCGCTGCACCCCTCTGCAGAGCCACCTGGGCTGACGTGAGCCCACAGACTCCGCAGGTCCCCCGTGACACCCGACTCTGCTCGGAACGGCGCGGTCCTCGCCCTCAGAGGATGAGCCGCTCCATGCGACCGACGCCGACGCGACACGACGTGAGCTTCCGTCGGCGCCGCGCCGAGCCGCGCCGCGCCGCGCCGCGCCGCGCCGCCCGGCGTCGGGTTGGCCGCCGCACAAAATGAGCCGGAACCCGCGACTGCTCTAATCCCTAATGATGATGATCCATATATTACGCGCGCGTTTCAAAGGCCAACGTCAGAGGAGCGATTTACAGGGGATGGGAAGGAAAGGCTTTAGAGACTGAGACGCGGACTGAGAGGAAACAGATTGTCAGAGAGCGAGAAGATGAACTTTTTAAACATGAACTGAGCCTTTTTAGATCGCAGACGCTAACTCTCAATACGCTACTTTGACGAAATCCACCGAAGTAATTCGTCTTTTGCAAGGTTTAGGAAAATATTGTTCAATATTTCAGCGTTTCAAGTAGCATTGAGAAGCCATATAAACAAATATTCTAAGATCCTGAAGCTGCATCCAGTAACGTGGACATTTTTTTCTGGGCAGGCTCCAATGCAACTTAATGTATTGTAATTAATTGGCATTTATGAAAATGACGGTGAGTGTGAGGTAACGAATTGCATATTAACGACACTGTTCTAGCGGCTCACTGTTTCTTGTCACTCCTTTAAGCGTCTTATTTAGGTTTCAACAAGAGGTTAGTCACTCCAATAATTTGAGTTGGTGTACATGTGTGTGCCCGTGGTGTGAGTCCGCCACAGGCCACAAACAAACTCGACGTTATCCGAAAAGCCAACCGTCGTAGAGTCAAGCTGACCGCAGTAACTCAGCACACTGCGTTTCGTACACACGTACTGAGCATGCGTTGAAGGCTCCGAAAACCAGAGCCAATCTCCTATGGCGTGTCACTTCACAATTAAGCGAGAAGTTCAAGACCCAAAACCTACAAAACCATAAGTGAAACATAATTTAGAATTGGAATATTGTCAATAAGCACATAATGAAGTAATGAAAACAATTTTTGTCTTCCAATATATCTTTGGGGAGGCTCCACCTTGCTACGCCATTCAACAAAAGAATTCTCTCCAAATAGTGGCTGAATTAGACCTAGCTATGTAGCTAGGGTCAAATAAGTAAATCGGAAATAATATTTCATATGTGTTTGATTTCATTTTTTATTAAAATATTCTGTATTATTACTTATTATTCAATTACATTGAGATTGGAGATCAAGAAGAAGAGGTAGAAGAGAATGATGAAGTGGAATAATGAAAACACAACATACGATTACGAGAATGGTATTTCAACGTAAAATTACTGTGAAGTACATCTCACGCTATAATATCAAATAGTTGTATTAATTTTGAAAATTTATTAAATCTTCAAGAACACATAAAAAATGCTGCAGTTAATAAAAGAGTAGATCGCAGAGAGGGATGGACACAGATTAATGTACGTTCCATTCAGACAGTGAAAGAAGACAAAAAAACGGAATCAGGGTGTTGTAGCAGCGTGGACGTTCATTACATAACTGCACTCACAATTCACTTTATCAGGAATCCGCTCAGTATAATATTTTTTTTCATCAAACACGTCCTTTTCAACCAAGCTTACACCGCGGTGAATTAAATACATGAAGAGAGTTCAATAATGCAACACATATTTTTTCTCGGCCAATTTTGATTGAAAAAATTTGAATTTTTTTGGAACATGTCTAAATATTTCCGCTTCGTCTAGTATAGTTTCATTAATTTCAGATAAGTGACAACACTAAACATTGCTGTTAAAGTGGCATCTGTAACGGAGGTACGTTCCAAACAAAGGCCAGTTATTGAGATTCTTTTGGCGCAAAACCAGGGCATGTCAGATATCCATAGACACTTGCAGAATATCTATTGAATTCGTGGGTTATTTTACGTGGCGAGACTCAGGCCATGAGGCTTGCTCCTCCGTCTGACCACGCAAATTTCGCTATGCTCCTTTCACCATCTAGCAATAGCGACCATTATTGGGTGTAACGTTATGATACGAGGATGAAACGATGTGATGATGATAGGGGGTGAACGGACGAACACATACAACCATGTCCGAGGCGGGACTCGAACCCGCGACTGCACGGTCCAAGATCACTACAGCACTACTACCCTAGCAATCTCGGCCACGGGGCCTACTAAATATATTTTCGCTCAGTGCAAGAAGAGTGGCGGAAAGGCAACATGGAGGCGCGATCGCGGAGGAAACTCAACAAGCAGAAGGGCTGGAGGGAGAGGAAACGGCGTCGACGCGACGAGTCTGCGACGGAGGCGGTCGTTGGGACGAGGCGGCGGCGGCGGCGGCGGCGGCGGCGGCGGCGGCGGCGGCGGCGGCGGCGACGGCCGCGCTGCTCTGAAGCGCCTCAAATTAGCGCCACAGTTCTCTTCATTACCAGATCGACGCGGCGGCGGCGGCGGCGGCGGCGAGAGGGCGGTGATTAGAGGACGCTCCGCCCGGCGCGGCGCGGCGGCCGACAGCCCCTCGGATGAGGCGGCAAATTTCCCGGGAAATCTCATAAGGAGCGGGCGGCGGCGCGCAGGGTTAGGAGGCCTCATCATTGGCTATTATCCCGCGATTGGGGGATTGTTCTGTGGCCGCGAAACTCCTCGGCGGCGCCCGCGCGTCGTCGTGGCCTGCGCGGTGGGAGAAGCCCCTGCAGCACAAAAAAGACAGTTCTTCCACCCCTGCTGTTCTCGGTATTATCTGTATAGTATATGTGACCCTTCACTCCTGTCACCACTGTCTCCGCCAGTAGCACCGTCACCACCACCAAAACTTCCAGCATCGTCCACACTATCAGCATCACCGGCACTAACACTATTACGGATAGTAACAGCCCCACCGACACTATGAGCAACACTGATGTTATCAGCATCATCGACTCTATCAGCATCATTGACATCAGCATCACCGACACCATCAACATCAACACCATCAGCATCACTGACATCAGGATCAGCGATACTATCAGCATCATCGACACTATCACTATCACTGACACAATCAGCATGAGCAAGCCCACCATCAGCGACATTGACACCCATACCGTCGATAATATCGGAGCAATTACCAACACCATAAACACTATAAACCGACATTAACATCACCATCACTAAAACCATCACTTTCACCGTCGATAATGATACCGGCACCATCACTTACTCCATTACTGTCACAACGACCGGCCACACCACAAACAATACTAATAAATTATTACCACCAGCAATTCACCATTATCCATACTCTTCTCTTGCCCTTCCGAGAACATGCAGTAGTAGAGCCTGAGAAAGGGGCCAATCCGACGGGGCCGCGGGGTGGGGCTGTGCGCGCGGCGGGGCGGGGCGGTGCGGGGTGGGACGGGGCGGTGAGACGTTCCCTTTGAGGCAGATACATTTCATCACCGCCTATTGAGCGAGTGGCTCCTTCCGAGCGGGTGATCCGGGGCGGGGGTCACCCCTTTGAGCCACCCTCGCGGCCGGCCCGCGCGGCTCGGCTCGGCGCTTCGGAATAAGGGGGTGATTGATGACGCGGATCGTTACTTCTTGTTTAATAGACCGTGGGAATGGGGGTGGGATGAGCCTCGGAGGAGCCTAATATAAACATAGGCTACATATTGTGCTTGCTTTTCGCTGCGCCACATTAACCTCCGGATATATTCCTCCAAATAAGAAAGTAGGGGAAGAGTACATAGAACTTCTGTCTTCCTCCCAGTTTACACTACCTTATGATTAGCAAATTTCAAAAATGGAAAATAATAATGATGTCATCTTATGTTAATGCATATTGTCGTATCTTTCATAACTAAGAAATGCAATCGAGAAGAAGTATTCTGAAGAGAAAAGAGAGTATACATACTAGATACATGAATTTTATTCAAACAGTTTTAGACAATTTTATCGTAAAAACGAAGCTGATGCAGAGTTCTCATTTAGAAAGAATGAATGACCTTTACAATTCATTGTGTTATTCTCTTTTCTTTTAAATTATCCGTAAGTTGGAAAAGAAGTAGTACATGTCATTGATTGTCTACGTTATTTTTAAAAGATGTAATACGTGATTTAGAGATGTATTTTGGAATGATGAATTTATTTGGAAAGTACAGAAAGGCTGTGCACAGAATGCACAAAATTACTTAAATAAGCAATGTGAATTCATTTGACAGCTCACTGTATAGAAATATTATCTGTAGCGGAGAAAGTGGCTACTTCCTTTTAATTCAATATTTGACTGCATGTACTTACGTATACAAAATGTAGCTCAAGATAAATATAATGTGTTGCTTTTAAGGTAGGAATCTCTTATAACGATGTTATCTGAAAGATATTTATGTATCCATTTATGTTTAACGGTAGGGCTTTCACTGTCCGAGAAATTTGACAACAGAAATGACAAACAATAATGTTCATTTGGGACGGTGTGAATATTTTACAAAGATTGCAAGAACTGTGTTGAAACATTTTGTCTCTGAATACAGCAGACATTTTGCCTCTGAATACTCTCACTAAAAAGGAAAGAAATTATTGCTACTTGAAAGAGACACGAATTCTTTTCTTTATCATTTGCCAAGTGAACTTGATACAAACGCAACAAAAGCATTTCAGGATGTCAACACGTTATAACGCAATCATTAAGTGTCACTGCTTCTTTAATCCCGCAAGTTTACTCTGAAGCTCCCTCAAAGCCGGAGCGATCTGATTGAACCTGACACTGCCTCACTGTCACCCCGCCCCCTCTCCTCCGCCACCTCAGGCGGCGGCGCGGCGTTCTTCTCGCCCTTTGAGGCGACCGCGGAGCCGGGCGGGGAAGGGCGGGACGGGGCGGGGCGGGGCGCTCCCATCAATATGGAGCCGACCCCTCCCCCTTCCCTTCCCTCCCCCTCCACCACGTCGCTCGCGCCACTATGTTAATCGGCCGGGATCAAAGGCGCGTCCCGGGCCTCATCACACGCGGGGTAGCGGTGGCGCACGCGTGTTGGCTCGTGCATGCATGAGCGGCCCTTTGCAACGCCGCCCGCCGAATTTACAATGTGATTGCCGCGCCGCGCTGCGCCGTCGGAGACAGGCCGTGCGAAAGCAAACGCTCCGTTTTTCGCCTCCGTGCCTCCTCTTTCGCCGGTAATGAATAGTAATGGAGGCGACAACAGCGCTGGAAGCCAGCCGCGTGATTGGCGCTCTGTTCAGACGGCGACGGGGGCGGTGGAGGCGGCGGGAACGGTGAGGTAGCGGTGGATGTGTTCGCGCGGTGGTGTGAGAAAGGAAGCGTTCGCTGTGACGGGGAAAGGGGGAAAGGATCGGGCGTGCTGGGATCCATAGTATGATGGGATGTCAGATTCGGTTGTGGCGGGGGGAGGCAGCAGTTGCGGCGGTGGCGGCGGCGTTGGCGGCGGTGGCGGCGATGGCGCCTGTGGCGGTGGCGGTGGCGGCGGTGGCGGCTGTGGTGGCGGTGGCGGCGGTGGCGGCGGTGGCGGCGGTGGCGGTGATTGCACCAGTGGCGTAGGTGGCGCAGTTAACGGCAGGAAGGAGACCGAATGACGTCCCCGTCGCCGCGACAAGGTCCCATATTCGACGGGATCTTTGGTGTGGGTGTTCGACGCCGTTGTTTGCCTCTGGGGGTGCGATCGAACGCAGATTTCCATCATTCAAATGAGGGCGGCGGGTAGGTTACGGACGATGTCCTGTAAAAATAGAAAGTAAAAAAAGTAAAGTGGAAGCGCCAAATAAGCAGATAACCGTCAGTCCCGTGGGAAGGCAGTTGTGCCCTAGGGATCTCGGACCGAGGGGTTCCGGGTTCGAGTCCCGCCTCGGTCATGGTTGTATTGTTCGTTCTTCCCCCCCTCCTATCATCACCATATCGTTTCATCCTCAAACCATAATTTTAAATCCAATAGTGGTCGCTAATGACCTAGTAGTTGATGCGACCTTAAATAACAAAAAAAAGCAACAAAAAACAAACAAAAACAGATCCCAGTCAGCAAGGAGACACCAGAAAACTGAAAGTGCAAGAAATAATTATTGGAAGTTACAATTGGAGTAAGGAGAAGAATTAATTGCTTAATTGTGTGTAAGCCTATATTCGATACAAGTTCATTTTTTGGGATAGTGTGGCTACACAAAATCTTTGCTTTGTAGCAAGACACCCCAATAAGACTTCCTTTGGAGTGGAAGTTAAGTCTAATGTGGCACCGTGAAATCTCAATTCTTGAGATAGCTATAATGCTATAATCTAAGTCAAAACTGAATTGAATGCTGGAGTTTGACATAAAAATTAGAACATGTAATTTGGTTCCAAATAAAATGGCAATGGGAACAAGTCATATTTCGCAAGTCTCAACAGTGGACAGGCACAGTTTCCTTAGCAATGATGGATTCATAGTTCATTATGATGGATTTTTGAGGTCGCTAATTGTGGATGTCATTGTGCATTGTTGTGATATTTCTTCCCACTTATACATCCCATCAATGAACCCATGCTTTGCATGGGATGTGGACTGAAAACCTTAGTTTCTGGGCATTGGAATTGGCGGACTGCAAAACTAAGTGTATTGAGGAGTTCGTAGCAAATTCTTCAGTTATTCATAGTCTTTCTGTTTAAAAATTCGATTTAATTTTATTTCACTCAGGCATCTCAGTGCAGTTTTCACATATTCATATATTATTATTTTTTACGAGATACAGCATCACGAGCACAAAGCATCACGACAGGTACTCTTCTTTTCTTAATAATATGTAAATAACGTGATTTCGATCAAACGTGTTTCTGTGACATAAATTTACAAATTTGCATTCCAAAAATGTGTATATATGACTTGCAGTAGATAGATATTAACCGGCTTAGGTAGCGCAATGCATCAATTGATGTAACTGCAGTGTCTCTGACCGGGAGGTCCTAAGGTTCGAGTCCCGACGGTGGCAGAATTTGTGACACTAGCTACATAGCTCGATCGCACTCAGCTGCTGTTTGTAGGATAATTCTAGTGACCGGCTGCACTGTTTGGTAGTCTTCAGTTGTTTCTTCCGTCAACACCTGACGAATGCCGGAGCAGTATCCTAACAAACCCCATACCTCACACACGTCCATGCACTGCCCTACCTCATATGCCCGCAGATAAGTCGGGTGCTTAGGGCTTCTCGGCTGGAAAGTTCCCCACTGATAGGAAATACCTGGATGAGGAAAACCTCGAAAATGGTCTGGCAGGTCGGCGACGGATCTCGCCATCCAGTGAGAGATCACCGCTACTCCCGCGATAAAAATATGCACTACACTCACGGGACATACAACTTTAGCAGTTGACTCGCGCGGAATTACTAATGAATCAGTCGTAGATCGTTATACACAAGACGGTAAACACAGTTTATCAACCAAAATTATTTCTAAGTTGGTTAGTATCATTAGTTTGACTGATTAATTATTTTGTGTTTCCGGGCAGGTGGTTCCAGGTATCTCCGTCCGTGACAAACTCTAAGCTGCCGACTCTCCCCACACGTGGAGTAGTAGAGTGCATGCAAGGGTAAATGTATGTGTGTGTATGAGTGGAGAGTAAGAACAGGGGTGACGAAGGAAAGATCTCGCCGTGTCCATGGCCCGTTTTTTAAGGGATCACTCCGACATTCGCCTGGTACTGACCGGAAAAATCACAGAAGAAAATTACCAACCAGGACTGTCGGCCTCTAGAATTCTCCTCCCTGACAGCACAGCAGCTGAATCAAGACGAAAAATTCGCCAGCGCCGGGGTTCGACATGTCGAGTGCTCCCTGGTGCTGTGGAAACAGTCGCTGTTCTGAGCCCTCTCAGCCTGCAGGTACCGATGCCATCTGATCTGATGGGCTGAAGTCACACATGCGATGTGGCGTCTCTCTGAGGGGGAAGATTTGTGGCGCCGGCACCGCGGCGGTACTCGTTCCACCGCGCACCGTCGGGCCAGTGGCGCGGCGGGAGGGGGGCGGCTGTGTGCGCACCGCGCGACGCGCCGTCCATCACCTGGTGGCGATGGTGGCGGAGGGGGGGCGGGGCGGGCAAGGGGGCGCCGCGGGGCGTGACCGGGACCGCCGATCGTGACGCTGTAATTCCTGCTAAATCGAGGTCTAAACTTAGCCACCGGCCGCTCTATTTCGAGAGCCGCCGCCGCCGCCGCCGCCGCCGCCGCCGCCGCCGCCACCGCCACCGCCACCGCCACCGCCACCGCCACCGCCACCGCCACCGCCACTGCCACCGCCACCGCCACCGCCGCCTTTGCGTGGTGCTGGTGCTGCGGTATGGTGGCGAGTGACTGGGAGGGTGAGGTTGGGAGCGGGGGGAGGCTTGTGGCGTTTGTGGTGGAGAAGAGGGTAGTAGAAATAAAAGCTCTGAAAATCGTGAGATTACAAAGAGAAGTACTTGTGATACTTAAAATTATCGACACCAGTAAATGGAAGAATGTGGAGCTAATTAATCGAACATTGCTGGCGAAACTCGATCAAGATGGTGATATGAACAAGAGCTAGTTAAAATATTATCAAAATCTTATTTTAAGACCAGTAACAAAAGTTTATATTATTAGACATCTATAAGCGAGTGGATAAGTGAGTGAATACGTGAATAAACCCATAAAATAGGACACTAGCGCAGATTTACTCGAATGTCTCGGAGTTCTTTGCTACACATAAGGATATCTGGTAACGAAGTTCGAAAATGTCCTCTAATAGTCTGAAAATGGGTTTCATGAGAGACTGTCAATAGAGTGGGGGAAACGTATGAGATCAATTTTTGTTGGACAGTGAGAGTTGACAGCAGTAATAAGACAAAGAAAAAAGAGATAGTAATAAATTTTTATTCGCTTATATTTCATAAAAATCCTATTGCCGCACATGGGATTATCTCCTGTTACAACATAAGCGAAATTTAAATAAAAATACAACACGTAAGAAGCTTCCAACAAATTCAAACTGAAGTTTTTGTTCGTCACTTTTTGTGTTCATCGTTTTATTTAACATGATGAACACAAAAAGTGACGTACAAAACTTAATCAAAATTATAAGACGTTAATACTTCACCAACTTCCATGATTGTATATTTTTTGTCAATCATTCATTCTATTATTTGAAATATTTATAATTTATATAATTCCGTATCTAAATGTGCTGCCCTCCATAATTGCCGAATGTAACCACTTGCTATGACACGCCTTCAACGTTTTTGTGATATGTTATGCTTTGATGTAAAACCAATGTAAATATTTATCTCAATAATTTTGTATTCCATTGTTTTATGTCAATTTGTATACCATTGTCAACCGTTGCCATTGTATTGCTCTTGACAAGGCATGTACTAAACGTACGAAACGTTTAGCCAAAAATAAATATATTTATACTAAAGTTTTAATTCCTGAAATCTATATTGATTGATCCTTTATGATATTTATTCGTACCTTTTACGCATCTAATAATAATAATAATAATAATAATAATAATAATAATAATATATACAGTGGAGTTCTTAAAGGCAATGAGAATCCGAAAAACAATAACTAATCTACGTACTTAAATCTACAAACATAAAAAGAAAGTATACAGTATGTCCAAATGAATAAGTTCCTCTGGCTTACATCTGAGAGGGGGATTGTCAATTGACATTATTTTATCCAGTACTAATTGTTGTTTTTTCCATACGTTTTCATATATAATTTTCTCTTTTAATTGATAATATTCTGCACGGAACCGAAACACACCGGAAATTAGATTGAGGATATTTTTGCAGGGCGAAACGCGTCCCCAAGAAATGAAGCAATGCAAAATCGAGCCCTCCGGTGTGGGCGGGCGGCCCTGTGGGGCGTGGGCGGGCCGCCCTGACCCGCGGCCGGGGCTCGTTAGCAGGTCACGGGTTGCACGCGCCGCCCCGCACATGGCGCCCGCCCCGGGCCACGCCCCTCGCCCGCCCACGCAGCGCCGGGGCGAGAGCCCCTTCCGGAGGCCCTCGCCAAGAAAAGCCGCCCCGACAACTAACAGTAGGCGCGGAAACTAGGAGCACGAGTTATAGGGCGCGTTCCCCCCTTAAAGGTTCGCGGATTCGATGGTGTAACGGTTAGCGTACTTAAACCTTGCAACGTACCGCACTGTCGTACCCAAGTTCGCGGGTTCAAACCCGATCGAAGCCGTGGATTTTTAAGGGCGAAAAAATCCTTCGTACTTCCTTCAGAGGGGAAGTAAAGCCGGCTGACCCATGTTCAGTTGTAGCGTCTGGCATGCAAAAGATCCTCAAGCCTAAATGGCGCCTCTGAGCTGAATTCAAATTGCCTGTTTCGTCGCCCGAGATTATACCTTCTTTCTCCGCTAGTTGGTGAAAGGAGCGTATTGAAATTTGCCTGGTCTGACGGAAGGGTGGCCCAAATCTCGCCACGTAAAATAAGGCATTAACTTAACTTAACTAAAGGTGGCTCCACACATTCGGCATTCGCCGAGCAGCGAACTACTGTTCGCCCGATTCCGACCAGCTGATATGTTCGGCGAATGTTCGCTCCCTTTGATGTGTCCAAAAGACCGACACGCGGTGGGTAGGGCGAGCGCAGAATGTTCATCACTCGGCAAATAGCAAGCGATCCATCTACACTACTTGGGATTCGGCGAGCGGTTGCTCGCTGTTCGCCGAATAGCGAATGTGTGGAGCCGTCTTAAATCTTGCAAGTATACTGGGATGCGAATCCTATTTAAGGTGTGGTAAAATGAAAGCTCTTTCACAGCCCCATATACCTCTTCTCCAACACTGATTTCATTCTCCGGCAATGAGAAAAAAAATTGTACCGGCTGAGGTAGCTCAGGGCATTATTTAATTTAATTTAGCGTCTGGCCAGGAGATTCTAGGATTCAAGTCCCCAACGTGGCGGTTTTACGACTCTAGCGATAATTGGTCGAATTGGCCCAACGGCTGCTCTGGTGAGTAATTTTCTGTAATTTCTCTTATCAAACCAGGCGAGTTCCGCAGCAGTATCCGCCAATGACCGCATCGTCTTCCCAGCCGTCCAAACTACATTTTTCCACATTTTCTCAAATTTTCGATCCTCTAATGGTAGAACTGAAATATGAACCGAAATATGACTGAAATTTGCAACAGGTTTTGAGGAAATGTCGTTTAAACATTTCTATAATTGCGAAAATTCAAGCTCTTTTTCAGTGAAAACTTTTGAGTTTTGGAGAAACATCATTGAAAATAATTTAAAGCACATTGACTCATACATGTGGAGAAAACGTTTCATTTGAAGAAAAATCTATATCTTAAATCTTGCATTTGTAGGAAGTAGCCGAAAAAAACAAAACTATAGTTGTACTAAATTTCCGAAATTTTAGAGTCAACAATGAAATAAGACCTGTTCCTCCTTTGTACTTATATTTCACCCTATTCTTACAAGAAATCTAAAGAAAAAATTTGAAGCAATTTTTCAGGAAAAAATGTCCCAGAAGCTTCACATAAAGTACCACAAAATTATAAAGAATGTTTAACAAACTTGCAGAGCTTTGAGTCAAGCCAGATCGACCGGGGAAAATTTATTTCATAAAAATTCCTGCGAATGGTTTAGACGCTAGTGTTGTTCATAAATGGACGGACAGACGGACGGACGTTTAGAAAAACAAACACTTTTTCGGTTTAGGGGACCCCAAAACGTGAATTTCCGTTGAAATCTTGAAATCGATTTTCCGCAGCATTACGTAACTTTTTCTTTACTACGTACTTACGTATACACGAGATATACTACATACGTAGAAGGTGTTTTGTTTCCTGCACGCTTATATACGTAGTATATGAAAAAGTAAAAATGCCGACAGACCAAACGAGAGCATCGAGTTTGTGTTGTCTGGGGAGGTGCTCTTTAGAGGATATATCAGAGTAACGTGATATAAACAATAATTTTATGTAACCTTTTAAGTTTCCAAAAATTACCTAAATGTTTGTGCAAGTAGTATTATTTTAAGAAACCGTTACTAATAACGTGAGTAAGTTGGTGCTGTTATTGCTAAATTCTAATGGTTGGACAGCAGAGAACCAGGATAGTAGAGAACCAGCAGAGAACCAGCTAAAATAAAGATACCTAATATTAGTACCTAATAGTTCTCTACTAATGTGTTTTGTGTTTTGTCATGTCTTATAATTCGCTACCCCTGAGACCTGAGTACAGGTGTTTTGCCTTCTGCACGATGTATAAATAAATTAAATAAATGGAAAATTATATGTAACTTCCAAAATCTTTATCTTAGCTCTCCTCTTTTCGTACTGAGAGCGAACGTGAGCTCTGTATTAGTGAGCATACGTGAGCACTGAAGTTAGATTAATTAATTTTTGCAATTCAGTGATAGATGTTGCTGGCACGTAACAAGTACAGAAAGCAATTTGGCGTATTGTGAAGTCTTATTCATCAATACTTTATACTTAAGCATTACAGTTTCTGTGAATTGTTTAGTCTTAATTCATGTTTTCAGATTGTTAACACAAAATTGCAAACTAATGAATTATACTTTGTATCATGTATATTCTTAGAAAACCAGTATTGAACTGTTTACGAAAAGTTGTTAAACACACTAATGTCAGTAATCAAGAAGGTCAAGAAAAAGCGAGGTGCTGAAAATGAGGCAGGAGCCTTATCTCGGTGAAAGTGCACGTTTCGGAGGTTCTTCCGTTGATGAGCTGTTGATGAGCCGTTGATGATCCCGGACACGCCACAATGAGAGCATGGCTAATTACTTTAAGAAACGTTATTTCAGTACGGACCGAGGGCCGTCTGACGAAATAATGTAGGATAGCTCTGTGGGTAACATCTGGAGCATGGCGTAGAACTTTTAATTGGTTTTTAATTTCTTTAAGACAGTTTTAGCTTTTGAAAAAATGTCAGTATATTAGTTAATTATAAATTGAGTTAATTTATTTGCTACAAAACTCCGTTTTGAAATTTCTTTTTGACAGTGTAATGTGAGCTAGGGTTGAATCATATTTCATAAGCTATAAAATTGAGATAAGGGTGCATTCCTTTGTGGTTTTGTAAGTAAAACAATATACACGAATTAGTTGTTCTCATTTATTATGATGGCCTTTAGAAAATAAGAAAAAACGTCATCTTTAAAGGTTCATTAACCACAGAATATTGTGATTTTTCTTTCGTACCTCTTTGCCATCAATCAGGATTAGCGTGGCCTAGGTTCTCAGTGAATCAGTGACTGGCGTGTCCACAACAGCATGAATTTATGGAGTTTTTTCTTCCATTTCCAGTTATTTTTACTGCATAACTGAATTTAATGAAAATAATATAAAGCTTTTTTTATACATTTGTTATGAAAGAAAACGTACATCTTAAGATGAAGACCAAGAAAACTTTAAGTATTTCACGTTTCATGAACAAAACAAGCAGAGTTTAATTTGTGTGATACTTCTCTTAATAACATTTTTGCGGCTAAGGCTACTAGTATTAATCATTAACTCAATTATGTTTCGCGTATTAATATAAATTTTTGTAACTGTGAAATAAGACGTAATTTTATTGTTTCCGAAGAGGAAGTCAAAGGCACTTATGATTAAGCGGGATATTTAAGTTTTTGAAAACCTTAGTTCTTCCTCATCTACCAGTGGTTTTGTGTGTAGTGACTTTTACTGTGCAGAAACCCGTGTTTTGATTTAAGATGATTAAATTATGAAACCCATGTTATGATTTATTAGTATATAATCATAAAAGACTTTTGTTTGACAAATCTAATCTATCTAATTTTTAGCCAGTTACAGACACTATTTGTTCATTTTCCATTCTTCTTCTTACAGACGTTTAAAGGTCTTTTAACACATAGAGCATTAACTTTAATTTCTGTAAATAAAACATGTGCGATATTGTGTTATTTCTGTTGTTCCTAATAACAAATCTGGATCAAGCTCTTTATCATCATATCACTGAAGACGCTGTAAATATCTCGAAAATCACCCATCATGAGACTTATAGAAAACTACGTAGTCGTATCATTGGAGTTATACCACTATCAGAATAGATTACTATCTCTTGTGATTTACTTTTATTGTGATGAGCTATGTCGTCCACAGAAAGAACATGGAGTTCTATCACTTTCAGAATAAATGTATAACACTTGCGTGGTCCTGAAAATGGAGTTAACTCAATTTCTCAAAAAATGGAAGTTGTACCACTATTCAAATAACACCTCCAAATAAGAGCAGTCAACTCCGGCACCGTGTGACCTATCTCCATGAAAGTTAGCACATTTACGTGTTTTTGTTTTCACCCAGAAAGCTTATGTTCTGCTAAATTTGTTGTAACTTCATTAGATGGCGCTGTAGAAGAAAACTAAATATCCATGTCAAATGCAATCCGCAACACTCGGCAGCATTTTTGAATCTATATCGTTACATAATCTCTAAACAAAGCGTTCTATGGAATTAAAACCTAAAATTTGAAGGCCATAGGCCTCAGAAACTATTCTCACAAAGTAATCTACAGGATGAGATCATCTTGAACATTCAATTATATTTTTGCTGGTCCGGCGGTTTTTGATATTATCTGACCTGCTCAGAGACTTGCAGAATCTGCAACTAAATGTGAATGAGAGGGAAAGAGAGAGGCAGACACAGAAAGAGACACACACACACAGACAGAGGGATGGAGGGAGGGAGACGGAGAGAGAAAGAGAGAGGGAAGGAGAATTGTCCAACTTTGCAGGTTAGCTAAGGATGTCCCCAATATCTGGTCCTAGTTAATTCTCACTCTTCGGTGAGGGGGTAAGAAAGACATGTGTCGAACATGACGTATTTCCTTCGCTGTAACTACCAAACTACGCATACCTGAGCTTTTCTTATTGACACAGCTACAGAAACGTCAACAACTTTTAAAGGAAAGCTACAACTCAATGGTTGCCCGGCCGGGAATCGAGCCCCGGAAACACCACGGGAAGCTAGTAGTACAACTACGAGTGTGTGTATATATATAAACAGTAGGGTTAGTTACACCATTTATAACTCAAGAACGGCTGTACCAATTTTAATTATCTCTGTTTTGTTGGATTCATCTCTGCCCCGAATAGCAGAATAACTAATAAAATATCTAAAAAATGGCGCTAGATGACGCTATAGAGTAAAAAACTAAATATTCATGTCAGTGCAACCCGCTACACTCGTTAGGATTTTGAAATCTGTATCGTTAAATAACTCCTAAAGGAAGCGTTCTAGGGCATTAAAAACTAGAATTTCTTGAACATTCTATTAGATTATTGCCGATGTAGCGCTTCTCAATATTACTCCACCTGCTCAAAGATGTGCAGAATCTGCAACTAAATGTGAATAAGAGGGACAGAGAAAAATACACATAGAGACAGTCTCACGGACTAAGACAGGGGTAGAGAGAGACATGGAGAGAGAGACGGAGAGAGATATGGAGAGAGAGACGGAGAGAGATATGGAGAGAGAGACGGAGAGATATATGGAGAGAGAGACGGAGAGAGAGACGGAGAGAGAGACGGAGCGAGAGACGGAGAGAGAGAGACGGAGAGAGAGTCGGAGTGAGGGACGAAGACAGGTGGAGAGAGAGAGGTGGGATGAGAGATAAAGAAAGAGAGACATGGAGAGAGAAGGGGATACGGAGAGAGAGAGACGGTGACAGAAGGAGAGTCGGAGACAGACGAAGAAAGGGAGAGGGAACGAGAAAGAGGGTTGATAAAGAGCAGAACAACGTCTGCAGGCTACGCTACTTTTACATAAAAAGGTTTTTATTCGGCACAAGCTCATGTATTATATTAATAATAGCCGCATTAGCCTCAGACAATTCGTGTAAAATAGTGGATCTTTTCTGGCATACAGGAAATCCCACTTTGCATTTAGCTCACAATGTTTGAACGCCATCTCTTACCGACTACACTGGTTTGACCAAGAGGCAAGTTTTATATATAATGAAATCTCTTTGTGTTGCCTTGCGTCTAGTCACACCTCCGACAGTAAGATTCAAAGTATTTTTACAGTGATAATGGCAAGAAAAGTTGGATTGAGATGTTATTCTAACATCAGACTTACTATTAGTGGGTAAGTCTACTCACAAAGATACCTTTATTAACCAAATTGATCTTTTATAGAAGGGTGACACTCGATGGAGCTAGAAGTATAATTCTAACGAGCATTGCCGACGCATCGTCAAAGACCTACAGATGCTGCATCTACATGATCTGTGAAACTTCGCAATGAGGACAGGCCAGTTCTCTGATAGGGCCTTCGATTTATCTAACAATGTAGGTGCTACGACTTAATATTGCCAAAAAAGCCGGCCCTGTATCTACAAATGCCCTTGAATTGATTTTGAAATGTATTCAGAGAGAATTCCTTTCTGCTGAATATGACGCCCTATTCAATAAAAGGGAAATAGCTAAAAATTCAAAAATTTTGAATCGTCATCCTTTCTTAGGCAATGATGGTCTAATTCGAGTAGGTGGTAGGTTGACACGTCTTTATTGTCTCAAGAAGGAAAACACCAAATTATTATCCTTCGAGAACATGCGTTCACAAGAACCCTCATTTCTATGATTCAACTAAATTATTTACATGCTGGATGTCAATTAACAGTGTCAATTGCTAGACAAAGATTTTGGATTCCTTCAATTCGAAGACTAGTAAATAGTGTAATTCATTATTGTTTGCTTTCGTCAGGGCTCGTTGTAAATCGTGGATTGTTATATTTGAATGTCATACCACAAAAGCTGTCCACCTCGATATTGTTGAGAATTTAACTACAAATGAATTTATAGCTGCTCTAGAAAAAATTCTGGTCTCGAAGGGGTTACCCCCGAATCATTTATAGCGATAATGACAAAACATTTGTGAAAGCAAAAAGCCAACTGGCTGAATTATCAAAGATATTCATCACTCATATGGAGCACTCAATCCTCAAAAATTTTCTTGCAATACATGGCGTAGAATGGCGATTCTGCCCTCCTGGTTCGCCATTTTGCAATTTGCAGAGGCAGCCGTCGGCTCCCTGAAACATCATTTAAAACTCTCTCTTGGGCAAACTTGTTTTTCACTTTCTGAATTGTGTACTTTATTAGCACAGATAGAACACATATTTAACTCACCTCTCTTGACTACTTGCTCTGAGAAGAATACCGAAGCCTTCTTAATAACTCCAAATAATTTGGAGTTATTAAACATGGCAATGGAAACGTGATTATATCGAGTTCCCATCCCTCTGAGTGCAACTGAAATAAGCATTCGATTGAAACAAAACGCAGTTGTTCATTTTAACCTGTGCTGACCACTGAATTTAATCCCTACATCCCGAGGTCGTTCGAGGTGTCAAAGAAAGCTGACAAACCAAAACAAGTGGCAGAATTCATGGCTTCCAAGCACTAGCTTCTGCAATGCTCTGACCCTTATAGTGGGGTCCGGTTCGATTCGCGGGCGGGAATTATGTTGGCACATGAGCGGCCAAAATTGATTCAAATTTGGCACCATTCGAGTAATTCAATTATTTATAACTATCTTTGGCGCAAGTTACCAGCAGAGAACATACATTTCAAACGTGGCGCGGTTGAGATAGAATATTTTCCCCCAAATTCTGCGCGGTAATTTCCAACAAAAGAGCAGTCATTTCTTTCAACGATATGCTTCGGAAGGCAAGTTCTTTGGCGCTAGCTTTCAACTATTAAATGTTTTCAAACACGACCGCAAGACCACAGCACTTACTACCCGCTGCACTTACTACACTTACTTACCTGGCAAGCCGGCGTCGCATTATTAGAATTCCTAGAAACGAATAGAATCGGTTGAAGACGCGGCTAAATCATTGTTTAGAAATTCATGACTACAACGGTAATTTCTAGCTGTCGTCCGGTCGGACTAGAAGAAAGTATAAGCGTGTGTATTGGAGTACCGTGGAGATTGGATTCAAACTCGGAAGTTGGCAACGATCAATAATTTCTAAGACGTTACAGCTGCTTCCCGCTAAATTATTGCGTTGTCCAAGTTCCCCAATGTGTATATAAGCGAAGGGTGCAAAACCAGCTTTTCCCCGCGCCCAGGTAACCCTTAATCTACACAGGTAAATAGTAACAGGTAAAACTTGAGAGTCTATTCAATAATCACTGATTCTTTCGTAAAATATTCTATCAATCACAATTTTTCCCGTTTTCCAGAACTTCAGCGAAAGAATTAAAAACACAGTTGTGTATCTCCATCCGTCCCTCAGCAGCTCTCATAGTCAATCACTTGAAGCTATGTTCGCTGCCTGTACAGACGTATTTGATACATTTTTTGGTAAGTTTAGTGGGTCGTGATTCAATTGTCCAGAACGGGGTCTCCAACGATTTAATAATTAAACTAATGGGAAAGACAAACTCTGGGAATGTGATTACTACAATAACAAACCAGTCATGTATTTTTATAATGCGCATGGAAATTTCGTATGTTTTTAATTGCAAATACTTTTATCAAATATTCTACTCGGATATGTCACCTAAAACATGGTTACCCAATATTATTATTATTATTAATTATAGTAATAATAACAACAACGACGCCTTGGCGGAAAAAAGGTTTCACTGACATTAACACCACGATCTGCAAGCAGGTTGAGAGCCTAAGAAAATTCTTCCACGCGAAATCTACCGCTTCCACGCTACATGCTGTAGTTTGTGCAGTGGACGAATGGACAGCATTAAAATTATGCCAGTGAGACGTAAGCCTTAATTACAGCCAGTAATTTTGCCAGTGAGGCGCACTCAGTATCCAGCAAAAACGAGATGCGTGGATGGCAAAACCTATTCACGGAAGACATCCAAACGAGATCATATTTCGAACGACTGGTTGATCTCAGAGCAGATCTTCCCTGAAACTGAAGGATTCACGGCTGGTATTGCAACGCACAATTACAGAAAATTTATACTGAAAGATCCCGGTGTGAATGATGACTGCTGCCGATTCAATTGTGGACAAATTGAATCAATACTACAGCAAATTACATCAGCCTGCACACATATAGTTGGATCAGAGTAAAGGAACAGGCATGATGCAGTAGCGAAAGTAATCCACCAAGAATTCACCCAGAAGTACGTATTATTATCCGAAGCAGGAGTTCTTCGCTGTGTGTATAACACGGATTTGGAGAATCATTCTTATCGGCTGTATTGGCACAGGACGATTCTCACAGACAGAACTGTCATCTGCAATCGACCTGATATTGTTCTGTCTAAAGAAAGTAGGCGAATTCGACATTATCGATGTCTCAATTCCGAACACTTCCAATCTTCAGTTGAAATACACAGACAAATAGACTATGTGGATCTCTCAGACAATGATTTGGTCTCCTTTGTTAACAAAAATATCGATATTTTGAAAACCGACTTCGTCGTCGCAACCCTGTGCGCGACCTGGCGGTGCGAGGGCGGCGGGCTGCGGGGGCGGTGGCCCTTGGGCGACGTGTCCATTAGCGAGCGGTCGCGGGTCGAGCGCGGGCGGGGGCGGGGGCGTTTACGATGCCATCCGTCAGCGGCGGCGCCGCGCGGCCACCGGACACCTGCCACGTGGGGCGCCTGGGCCGCACGTGTGGCGCGCCACGCCCCGCCCTAACAGGCTCCACGTGTGCTGCGGGGGCTGGCCAATGTTACGGCCCGCCGCCCTCGCGCTCCGCACGTCGCGGGAACGCACTCCGCTGCGCGAGGAGGGAAATCGGAACAAGCCTTCTCTTATTTGACGGCTGACTTTAGCTCAGAGCAGCTCTCTGCAGCAGTTCTGACCGCGATGTCCTATGTTCGATTTCTGACGATGCCTGTAATTTGGCATTTTCGTCACTAGCTAGGTAGAATTTAGCCGCTGTCGCAGCCGAGTTCTAGTGGTCAGTTGCTCTTGAGTATTTTCCGTGGTTTCTCCAATCAACACTAGGCGAATACCGAAGCAGGATCCTATCAAACGGGCCACGGACCGTTTGTTAGGATCCTCCCTCTTCATTGTCCTTCTTCCATGTCCTATTCTCACCTCCCCATTACTTACATATTCTATTTATACGTATATTCACTACATTTCCGCATATGGCGGGAGCCCAGGAGAGTATTTGAGCTTGTCTCGGCTGTGGGCGGTGATCCTCTGAGAGGTGATACCTAGATGAGGGCACTCCGCCGACGTTTATGTCGGCGCCGGATCTCACCGTCCAGCGGGGCAAGAACACCTTCTCGCGAGATAAACCACATTGATGGGACTAATGAACATAGCAGTTGCGTTTCGCGAAATCATCAATCAATCAATCAATCTCTTATTTGAATATGATATTGTGGGCTGTAAATTCATGACGTCTTTTTTTTCTTTCCTTTTTTCTACATTCTATTAATTTTTTACTCTTCTTTCTTATTATTTTCTTATTTCTTCGAAATGATTACTCTGTAATCAAGATTAGAATTTAAGAACACCTAAAACTGAATTACCGCTATAAAATGATCGTTTCTTAATTTCTTTAAAAAATTTGTATCACTTTCAACTTTAAAATTTGAATTGTGGCTTGAGAGAGGGACCAGAGTCACTGTGCCTTGCCGCGCCTCGCCACGCGCCCCTCAGTCCTTCAGCTCTCTGCCTCCGCCCTTACCCGCCCACTTTCGCCTTCGCGAGCCGGACAGCGGCACCCTCAAAGTGAACCCAGAGAAACACTCAAATAAATAAATAAATATATAAATAAATACATACATAAATAAATAAGCTCAACCAAAATGGGCCCATTCAAACAATCCCTCACAAAAAAGTAAATGCGTGAGAAAATGTTCCCTCGAAATCATTTTTAACAGTCGCATCTAATTAGGGTGGAGGTCAACGACAGATCCCGGCATAGTTTTTTTTAATATCTCTGTTTAGGTAAGGAGTAACTTCTGCATCGTTTAGGACTTTTATTATTAGAACCGTTCTAAACTCTTAGTGACAGTTGCGTCCTTCAACGCTCATCGTATGTTTAGGAAAAGTTTCAAACTTACACCTACCGTTCTCTTACAGCCTTCTCGGAATCTCCTTCAAATATTATTTCAGGTAGAGTTCAGTAGTGCTATGGGAGCAACATAGTGAATGCTGAACTGGTTCTTCAGAAACCGACACCGCCATCTGAGTGCTTTGAGAGAAGAACCGCAGTACAGAAAATGCCTAAAATAGTATGTATGCCCTAAAAACTTTGAATCGTTATGTGTGGCAATGATTATTCAATAGAGCACACCCGGTTTTGGAGCCGTTAATGAATCGAGCTTTACAGGCGACGTCGCCGGCCCCCTCGCCCCGTCACGCTTCTTTCTTTCTTTTTTTTTCAAGTTGCCCCCACCAGTATCCCTGACGAGGCGGTAGTTTATTTTCTTTTTTGGTGCAGTACAATCTGGGTGCGCGCCGCAGCCCTACTTGGCTTTTGCGGCAGTAGGGGGGGGAACTTACAATTTAGCTAAAGTTAATCTGATAACTCACAGATAGCTAGCATGCCTTAACTAACCTATTTGCAGAATGGCGCTTCGGCCGTTTCTTTACGTCCAGGTAGGTGTTTTACTTATAAATAAAGCGTTTTAGTTTAAACTCTTTTAGACTCAGGGGTTTTCAAAATGCAAAGCCTGAAAGGCCACATGGTTACGGGGCAAATTTTCATGACTCGGGCGATCCACACGTGACACCGTGTTGTTAATCTCGTCAGTATGCCCGGCTGCTCTGAAATGGTGGTGGTGGGGGCGGATGGAGCCATAGATGATATCAGGCCCTATCATGCATAACGCAGTGAAACACATTCGGATTTTAAATTTCTGAATTTACTAGAAAATAATTCCTTAAATCATAACTTAACCTATTTTTATATTATGAAGTGTTGACCCCGACAGAGTGCGTGCGCTACGCGCAATTTCTCGTCCGTTCTAAATGCAAGGAATTTTCACATTTGGCCAATAATCCTTCGCAGGCCACAATAAATGGCGTCGCGGGCCGCATGCAGCCTGCGGGTCGACAATTGGACAGCCCTGTTCTACAGTAATACAATTTTCATAAAAGTACGTACATGTGTGGATTTCAGGTTGCCAAAAACAAATTTTTGGTTGATAGATTGAATTGTTAGTGATTCTGGGCGTGTCTACTACTAGGATCATTAGACCCGTAAGTGTGGTGCATGTGTTTACCACCCTCCTACACGACGCTTGCTGTCACTGCCTCAGTCGGGACAAGATCTAAGCTCTCGACATATTAGGTAGTTCTCTACATCTACATGTAAGTATGTGTATGTAAAGGGGGAACATAGGGTACGATGAGGAAGGATCGCGCGCCGTGCGTCGCCCGTTTGTTAAAATATTGCTCCGGCATTCGCCTGGCATTGATTAGAGAAACCAAGGAAAACTTACCGATCAGAGTACCCGGTCGCTAGAATTCTCTCCAGACAGCTTAATTCGATCTACGATATAGCTATGTATGTAACGTCGAAAATTCTGCCACCGCCGGGACTCGAATTCTAGGACCTCCCGGTCAGAGGCTCTGCAGTGACAGTGCTCTGCAGTGACAGTCCCGCCGGAACGCAGTTTGCCCTCACGGCAACCTTCCCATACAATGCCTGGGTCTAGGGCCGCCCTGCCAGCTCAGAGCTACGCCGTAATCCGGGCTAGTGCCGGAGTCATCCGGGCTAGTGTCGCCTGTATGACAACGCGCCATTCACATGCGCTGGGACACCAAGTCCCTCTTCTATGCCCAGAGTATCGGGCCACTGCTACGACGAAGCCAAGAGCTCAACTGGGGGCCACCCGAACCAAGGTCGGGGCCCCCATCCCGTCTTCCGACTGCCTGCACCTTCTGGGTTGGACCGTAACCAAGGCAGCCTGACGGTAGGTAATGTCCCACCGGACTTCTATTTGTGGATCCCAGAGTACCCTAGGTCTCCTTCACCCAATCCTGCCTTAAGGTCGACGTGCCAGGGGCCCAACTGGTGGGTTGCCGGGTTGAACCGTCGACCAGGAGCTTAGCATCGCCAACTAACTGCTTCCACTTTGAGACTAACGACGTGAGTGTCGCCGTGAAACCAGAGGTCCGGGTGGTCGTCTCCAACTCTCCACCAGAGGTCGTGTCCACCTACGCAGCCACGACCCCCCTTGCGGGGCGGGGAGAGGGGAGAGTGTTATGTCCAAAAACTACATAAGAAATAAACAGTTAACAATATTTATTGTGCAATTCCAAAATTCGAACTCCGATACTTTCATTCCGATCGAACCGATAATAATGAATTTTAAAATATAACCAGGGAATGTACTAATAATCGAAAGTACTGTCGTCGTCACCAGGAGATTTACCAGTTGGAAGCCGACGTCAGCAACGTCCAAATAGATATCCAGTAGTGGGCACTGTCGGTGGTTTTACTGTTTACAACTACCAACACTCCGGAGCGCATTCACAAAACAAGGTCTTTCTGTACCGGTACCTGTGGCTCCTCAAATACGGCGACATCACTAGCCGCGACTCGCCTCAGGCTCGCGTTCCAGTGGCTTGTTCCGCTGCGCTGGCGATTCCTTACATCGCTCGCTAACCAGCCAACTTTCAATGCTTTAATGCATCCATAACTGAGTCCAAACGAAATCTCATTGACCAACTCAGCTTTTCTTGCGACTCGGATGAAAACTATCAGTATTAAAAATAATATGAAAACACGTCATTCTGAATGTTGTTGAGAGGATATGATACATTTGAAGGCACCTCTCTGTCAGTGATCATAATTTGTATAAACAATCCTCAAGCATACATTGTCCACCCCTTCCTTATTTTCTCAATATCTCTCACGTTTTTTCCTCGCGTCTACTTTTCGAAATACTCCCTATGTACTTTAAAAAATATGCAACAAATCTGAACGTAGAATCAAAGAGTTGTGTGGGAAGTACATATATAAAATAATTGAATCATGCTGAATAAAATTCAGGAACGGTCAGCAGTACTTTTTTCAAAAATATTTTCGAATGTTTGTAGATATATAAAACGTTATGAATTAAGTCTCTTTCATGTTAAAAGAAAACTCTTTAAATTAAGCAACGATGATATTTAACTGGTTTAAAGCATTATTGATTGTTTATTATACAAGCCCATAGTTTTCATATTTTATTTTTCGTTGAAATGCAACCGAAGATACAGATAAATGTGACACTTCTGTGCATGCTCGTCGCGAGGAGTGGAAGGACGTTTCCAGGAGACGTGAGATAATAGAGACGCGGCGCTGAGAGGAGGATCAACGAGGCGACAGGTCGTTTTGCCGGCGCGGCGAGCCGCAGCTTCCGCGCCGCGTTCCAGGACCTTGCTGCTCCCGTCCCGGCGCGCCGCGGCGGCCCGCTTTTAGACACTGTCGCCGCCGGCATCCCCGGCACGCCGCCCGGCCCTCTCGCCCTCTTCCTCTCCGCCCCCACCACCCACCCGTCATCTCACCCTCCGTTCCCATCCCCTGCTACACCCCAGTCGCTCTGCCATCTTCATTTCAGCCCACTCCCAACCTCAATTCCATCCCCAGTCCCACCCACAGCCTCACCCCACTCGTATCCCACCCGCATCTACACTCTCAGCCCTTCTCCGAGCGCAACTCAGGCCCCAGCCTCAGTCGCAATCGCAGAAGTCACACTTACACTAACATGCGCTACACTACCATACATGCCGGGAGACCGGTCGGGAGCTTAGAGCTTGTCCCGGCTGGGACGGTGCCGCGCTAGTGGACGATACCTGGTTGAGGGCAAACCCTGCTAGATCGATGGTAGGTCGGCGCCGGATCTCGCCATCCAGCGGGGAAAGATCACCGCCATCTCCCGATGAAAAAGCACGCCCTACACTTATGGGATTAATGACCTCTGTAGTTGACGCGCCCAGAGTCACGAAAATCAATCCTTTTAATGTTTGCACATTCCACGAACTTAAACGTGGTATGTTATCTGTAAACTTATTCAGCGACTTGAATTTGTCCAAAAATACTTTTTTACGTGTTCTCAAAGACTATGATTCTCATTAATTGTCATGAATTCAAGGAGCATTTTAAACTCCGCATCTAAATGTGGAGATACAATCGCATAACAGGATGTACAAACAAGGGCATGAAACAATAGTGCTTAGTTAATAATTTACAAGCTAGATTCTGAAAAAGCAATATCTTCAGATGATGTGTTGAAGCCTTAATTTTTAAAATGGGAAATAAAATTTGTGAAACGCAAAATTTGTTTTCAATATTTGAGGTTCCTGAATGCAAAATGTGTTTTTCTTTATTTCAATTGTTGTTTGCAGAGAGGATGGGGCCTCCAGATTCGCTGAGGATGCCAACACTTTTCCGCTCTTGGCTCATGTGGGCCCTACGGAAGTCCTCGCTCGCCGTCTTGCGTCCGTCGCCTGCCGCGGCTGCCTCTCCGCCCGCAACCCGACCCGTCCCCCCCGCCTCCCCGGCTCCCATAAAGCGGGGCGTTATGCCTGGCGCGGGTTTAGTGCGCGCTGCAGCCCCCCCCCCCACGGCCGTAAACGTCAGCACGACGAGCCCGAGGAAATGGCGCATTCCGCGCCTGTGGAAGTCGCTTCGCGTCGCGTCGCCTCGCGGGGGAGGCCAAACACACTGCAACACACAGGCACATGCCGCACGCTTTTGTTGCTTTCGTGAACGTTACTCACGTTACGTAGCTCACGTTACGTAGCTCACAAATAATTAAAAATAAAAATAGATTTCAAATTGTTTATACATAGTTTTTAACTAACACTTTTGCTACGAAGCTGGGTAATAGAAAAACCTTATATTCGTATATTTGTGTGTTTTTACTTTTCTAGATTGTTGAGTGTTTTAAATTTCACTGTATTTGTTATTCATAACCTTCTGAATAAAATTGTGAATGCCGAAAGGAAAAGAAAAAAAAAATTGTAATGTATTTCTAATTTTTCACCTGGAGTAGTCATGTTACTTCCTTGGTAGTTTGTGTAATGAATTTTTAAATAAATTAGTATTTTGATTTCTTTTAAATATCCTGAGGATACCACTGTACTACACAACATTAAATGTAGTTTGTTAAACTCATCCCAAGATTCTCTCTCTTTCTCTGTATATATATATATATATATATATATATATATATATATATATATATATATATATATATATTAGCGCTATGGGGGGCTAGTATACTATTAAAACAGATTACATATATTATAGTTTGTAATGTGTGAGTCACTGAAACAAACCTATATTATGATATTGTTAAAATAGTAATCTTTTAAAAAATTGCAATTAGGTACTGGTTTACACAAAATTTTATAATATTTTCTTCCTTAATTTCTCAATTTCACTTATTGAGGAAGATAAGCATATTTTACGTTAGTATTAGTTATTCTCTCTCTGTCTCACTTCCACTCATTGTGACTGTCACCTGGTGGCTCAACGGGCCTCGCGGAACTTCCAATTGATCCTGTTTTAATAGTATACTAGACCCCTCCCATAGCGCTAGTGTAGCATTGTAAACTGAGTTACTGCGTGGCAGTAACTCAAAACTGGTGCCATATTTCATTCTCATCTCCGGTTGTTGTTTTTTTTTTCTACAGAGAAAGGTTCTATAACAGAAATAAAATGAACAAGTCGTGTGCAGCATACGGAAGTGCAAATCGTGTGACGAAATATTGGACTCTTATCTTTTCACAAGTACTTCATTTAACTACGTCTACGTAACCTGTTCAATGTGCTAGTTATTGTTGTAAATTAATATGGTCTTCATGAATGTCAATGAAATCAATGCATTTTCATTGCACGTGATGTACCCAATTTTAGAATAATATGTTTGTTAATACAAGTTTATATGCATATTTTTTCTTCCAAGCATGCTAATTGAAGAACCAAATACATAACTTTCCCTATACTACGTATTTTACTCCATATATGTACGTAGTACGTATACGGGAAAGTAAAAAATTACCTTCGCAGCGCGCTTTAAGAACAAAGTGGCATTTATGCTTTATAAATCTGTACCATTATATTATTTTTTCGTTAAGTCAATGAAATATGTTTATTAATTGCATGAAAAATTGTTGATTATCTCTATGTTAATAGTACGCGTGCAATTAAAATTCCACCGTGCAATTAAAACACCACACCTACCAATCAGAATTCAGAAAAAGAGCCAAATCGTTTAATTAAGAAACCAGTAGCGTACCCATGCGAGAACTCTCGCATGTTCCTTTCCCTATCCATTTGTCTATCCTTTCCATTAAGAAGGAAAGTGTTTATTTGTTTAAAAAATGTATAAATGTAATTTCTAAAGTACTTACAGATTATCAAACAAAAATAACAATGCAATTGATGTTTGCAACAAATTTTCAAGAAACGTTTATTCAGCATTGTAGAGAGATGTTCTTGAAACAATTCATACTTCTTTATAAACAACATTAGAAGAAATTATTCAATCTTCCTCGAGAGTTAGCTTTCCGCTTTCCTTGATAATCACAAAAATATTTGAAAAGGTTTTTACGCTTGAGAAAGCCAGGTAAAGTAGTGCTAAAATATCGGATCGGGCAAGTACAACCCTACTCTTTGCAATATGGAGAGTGACACAGAAAGGGTTCTAGGAAATTAAGGCAAGGAAAGTTGGAACAGTTATGAAAAGAGATAAGAAAGAACGGTAAAATAAGAGATACTATAAGCGATGAGAAGAGTCAGAGAGAAAGACGGGAAGGACTGAATGGAGCGACGGTAGAAAAAAATGTGAAAAAGCAGACAAAGATGTGGAGGAAATGACGAAGGGTCGGGCAGAAGGAATAAAGAATCCTAGACACAGAGTCAAGGCAAATAGACTAAGTGTATCAAAGACGAGGAGAAAACAATCCCAAAACAAATAGAGCCATAAATTACAATTATTGTTTAAGAAAATCGATTCAGATGGCGACGTTGGCTGGTAAACGTGAACTTCTCCGCGATAGCATCAGGTTTGAGTCACGCGTATAATACTAATTTTTCACTTCTCGACATGGAAAATAACAATCACTCGCTGTTGCCACCCAATACCTAAACCATCATCCAACACTGTATAATTGCAAATTCTTAATAGTCAGAAACATATCTTCCGAAAGTGTCAGTATCTTCACGTGGTGAGTTGAGACTTTTCTGACAGAAGTGAAAAAATGGGATGGTAACGTCAACATTCTCCAAGTACAACTTCCGGGTGAATTCGCTCAAAGCGAGCGTTACCATTGTCTCCATAGCGATTCTTACCCAGGGTTCGATTCCCGGGATAACGGATTTTCGACACTGGCTCGATAGCTAGAGGAAGAAAAAGAAATGATCGTGTGCGGTCGGTATCTCGTTTGTTCTGGGACTGCTCTGGGATTCACCTGGTATTGATCGGAGAAACTCCGGAAAATTAGCGATCAGAGCAGCCGGCCACTAGAATTCCACTTCAGACACCGGCTGAATTCGATCAAGCTCTCTAACTAGTGTCGAAAATCTGACACGGACGGGAGTCGAACCCAAGGACCTCCCGGCAAGAGAAGCTGTAGAGGCACCGGATGCTGTCACTACGGAATCTCAGCCAGCAGCGCGATCGGTGAAGAGGTTAGTCGTCGTGTCTTCCCGTCGCTGGAATGTCTAAAGTTGCGTAATATATTAGTGGGGCGGGACGTGAGGGCGAGGGGTGTGTGGTGGGGGTGGGGACACGCGCTTTCGAGGCGCGTCTCGCTTAAAGCGACTGGAGGATTTCTCCGCCGCAGCCAAGCGAACGGCGAGCGAGGCTGTGCAGGGGCAAGCGAGGCATTCGTGCTCCAGTATTTTAGTTTTGCTTCGGAAAAGACCTTTTAGTGCGTTTCTGCCTGGTTGATTTGCGGGCATTCACAGTTTGTTTCGTACTCAACTCTTTTTGAGAACGCAGTGCGACCTTCCTACACCACTGGCGCGAGGAGACACCACAATGACAAAGATGATGAAATTTCTGATCATGTAGCAATAATGTTGATTTTATTATTAATATGTCGGCTTAAATTTAAAAACAGTTAATTGTTAAAAAATTTTAAATTTTCAATTTTTGAAATCGTACAACGTTTCGACGATTCTGTGTATTGCGTATATTGATTAGATCAATTGGATATATATAAAAAAATTAATAATTAACTGACTTTAAAGTTAATTTTATTAAAATATTTTAATAATAAGATAACTTATTAGATTGTTAAAAATAACAATGATATTGATTCACTGTTGACTGCCTGGTCCCCACCGGCGAAGATGGGTCAAGGGAACAACTGTTGCCAACGCAGTGCCTTTGACTCGGAGGTCCTAGGGTTTGAGTCCCGACAGTGGCGGATTTTCGAGAATAGCTACGTACTACCTAGAATTCAGACTTCATAAAGAAAATCCACGAGCGTCTCCTCTGATCGGCATTTTTCGTCCAATCAATACCAATTGTAACGGGGGAGCAATTCCCTAATAAACGGGCCATCGATCACACGCGATTTTTCCTTCATATTCTTGCCCTCCGCTCCGATTAGACACACTCATACACACACAAAATTTACCCTACTCATGACGGAAGTTTAGAGCCAATCCCGGCTGAAGCAGTGCCACATGGGCGGAGATACCTGGAGGAGAAACCCCGCAAGATGACAGGTAAGTCGGCGCTGGATCTCACCGTCCAGCCGGGGAACATCACCGCCACTTCCCGTGATAAAAAACATGAACTACACTAAAGATACTGACGACCATAGCAGTTACTGAGAGGTACTCACCTAGATGGAATTCATAAGTCTACTGCTCTTAGGGCCGGTTTCACCAAACTCGTTTAAGTTTTTCGCTAATCGTGTTTAAGTAATCACGATTAAAATTAAACTCGCAATATAATCGCGTTTACATATACATCTGTTTCACCATGGAATATTTAATCTCGATTAAGTTAATCGAGTTTTCGTGTTGAAAATGAAAGGTTGGTACTCGTCGCGGAGCATTGTGGGACTCAAATTTTCTTATGCATATTCTTTGCCGGCTGAGTAGCGCGAGTTGTGTGCCATTTTAAGGCCATTATTCTGCGTTTAGTCGTCTCGTGTAGTTGTGTTGAGTTGAGTTCTGGTTGTTTGTGTTGGAGTTTTCGTGCGTTTTTCCTCTTCCTTATTTTATATTTTCTTTCTATTATATTCTATCATTTTCTGTTATTCCTTTTCTTATTTTATTTTCCTTTAGTAGTAGTAAAGCGAGTATTCTACCGCTGTCGCCGTTTCTCGCTGCTAATCTCCATTTCTTTCAATCTTCCCAAGCATCATCTTCTCTCTCGCCGCCATCATTGATCTTTATTTTCCTTTTCTTATTATATCCCTTATTATATTTCTTTTTCTTATACCTGTTTTTATTTCTATTTTCTACTTTTTATTTATTATGGCGGATCGTAGGAAACGTGCCCCTAACTTCTCCGCCCAGGAGAAGGAAATTTTGGTAGAACTGGTGGGGAAGTATTTTCATGTAATTGAAAATACAGAAACAAACGGTGCCACGCAACGGCAGAAGGGCGACGCGTGGTGTTGCGTCGGCGAAGAATTTAATTCTTCGTCGACCACGTGCTACCGGGATCCCGAGACCCTGAGAGGCGCATGGGAGAATTTAAAGAAGGGAACGAAGAAGATTTCTGCCGCGGAAAAAAGGCAGATCATAGCCACGGGTGAGTTGTATAATTTGAATTCTGAGTAGCAGGATATTATGAGGTTGGTTATATGTTTTTTGAGTTGTTTTGTTTGTATTTGTTTTAGGTGGGGGGCCACCTAATAAAGTAAAGTATCTCCCCATCCAAGAACGTGTTAGGGCACTTCTTGGGAGACGTGTGGATGGGTTTAACAACCCATTGGATTCAGATGGGCAAGGTAACAAACTTCCGGTCTTTTATAATAACATTTAGCTTTAATTCCTATTGTGTTAGAGCAAACTCTAGGATTATTTAACAATGTGCCATAAAATGTGAAAACAGTAAAATTTGATTTTAGTTGTGAAGTTAACAAATATGAAATAAATGGCTTATGGACCATAATATTCTGTTCAGTATGGAAAATTCTGTTCTTACATGAAATTCATATATTTTCTTTAACATCTCCCATTATTTATTAATATTGTGTTAATTTAGTGTGGTATTTAATTAATGTGTTATTTTTAAACAATCAAAATAGATCTGAATCTCACACAGGACATTTAAAACGTATAATTTAACTAATGTTCTGAAAACATCCATTGTGGACAATATTTAATTGGAAATATTGAATTTTTCTAATGATTAATCCAAACTGATTTTGTAAAAATTATTTATTTGACTAATTACTGGACTGATTGTCCTCTTGGCAGTAAGCTATTACATAATTAAAATTGGTTTGAGTCAAGAGTATTGGTTTGATCAATTTTACAATGCTAGCTAAATAATCATAAAATATCTATTGGTGGGAGAGAGTAAATTTCAAGCAAAATGTTTCATTAATATCAATATTATCCAAAAATATTTAATTTCGGAACTCGTAAGATACAGAAGAGAACACTAGTAACTGGAACTTGGAACATTCAAGAAATACCATGTTAGTGGATATTTCACGAGTGTGTTGAATTAAAACAAGATGTAATTGTCATATCAGAAAGAAAAAAGAAAGGTTGTGGTGTGGAAGTACACAGTTCATATTAACATTTTTGTAGTGGAGTATTGAAAGTCCAATGAACAAAATGAGGTATATCTATTATGATAAGAAATAAATATAAAAGGTGCATAACATTGGGAAGCAGTTAGTGAAAATATACTAACTTATGTAGATATTTTTGGTATATAACTTGCTATTGTGAGAGTGTATGGTGTTACTGAAGATGAGACGATAGTGAAGGATCAACTTTATGAAGCATTGCATAATACTTTAGACACAATAGGAAATAATAGGAAAGTACCACTGATAGATTTAAATGGAAGAACAGATAAGATAACACATTAGAATTTATTGTATTTTTAATTCTGTCAAGAATTTTAGAATTTTTAAAGTTGAAATTGTGGGATCTTTCAGTTGTATGTTTGGAAATTGAATTTTGTGACCAAGTAACATGTTACTTGGAAACAAAATTCAATTTCCATCATTTATCAAAAAATGACACAATAAATACTAATGTGGAATGCAATATTTTTACCACTGTTTATGGTAAATTCTCAATGTTAAGATAAGAAATACACCTGAAGAAGCAAACAAAAGCAGTCTGTGAAATACTTTGCCAATGCCAATTAATGAAACATTTTCTGGAAATTGACTGTGTTGGAGACTTGTTAATAGATACTTCAATCCATTACAGTTAAGACGGCAATAGCCAGCACTAGCGCAGGGTCAGGCCCCATCGCCAGCACGAGCACTAGTGCAGGGCCAGGCCCCATCGCCAGCACCAGCACTAGCGCAGGGCCAGGCCCCAGCGCCAGCACTAGCGCAGGGCCAGGCCCCATTGCCAGCACCAGCGCAGGGCCAGGCCCCATCGGCAGCACCAGCGCAGGGCCAGGCCCCATCGCCAGCACCAGCGCAGGGCCAGGCCTCATCGCCAGCACTAGCGCAGGGCCAGGCCCCAACGCCAACACCAGTGGGACGACCCCCTCAAGGTGGTCGAGGAGGCGACCCCGGCTTACATCAGGGGGAAACACCTTGAATACTGCAAAGGAGGAGGTGCTCCAAGCCAGCCGTGACCTCTATATTGTCCAAAAGAATTTTGTAGTAGAACAAAATGCAATAATTCAGGAGGATGCCAGGAGGAAACAGAGAGAGGAGGAGAGGAGTGTCGAATTTTTTAATCGACTTATGGAGGAGCATTTGTCTATGGTTCAAATGTATAAAGAAAATATTAATTTAAAAAATTCTATAGACAGGGAGAGGCTTGAACAAGAAAAGTTAAAAACTGAAAAATTAAAAAAAAATGTGAAAAATAAAAAAAAATAATAAAACAATTTCACCAAAACTGCATTTTATTTTATTTCATTGATTCCTATTTCTCACTAACATTCCAAAATAATTTTCTACTAAATTATTTCTTGCTTGAAATGTATCTCTTCGACCTTGGCCGGGAGCAGGTGCTCTTTCTTGCATGTCTCCTTCAGCTAGCAGAACATCCCAAGGAGCTGGAAGCATCAGCTCGGGATCATCTGGGGGTAATTCTTCTCCTTCAGCCCGAAGTATATTATGCAAAACAGCAGTTGCAACAATTATTGCAAATGCTGTTTGCAAATTAAGTCTAATGCCCAAAGCAAGTACAGGGAAGCGTCTCTTCCAGACTCCAAATAGTCGCTCTATCACATTGCGAGTACGCACGTGTGCTTCATTATACAAATGCTCACTAGCAGTCCTTGGAGCATTAAGGGGAGTCATCAGGTAATTTCTGCAGGGATAGCCTGCATCGCCCAACAGAAGGTACTGGTGATATCTTCTATTTTCAAAATTGGCACAATATGTTGAGTTATTGAAAATGGTGCTGTCATGAGCACTGCCTTGCCATCTTGCAACGATGTTTGTAAATTTCATGTTGCTATTGCAAATGGCTTGAACGTTCACACTGAAATAGTGTTTCCTGTTGCGGAATAACTCTGCTTGAGCACCAGGTGAAACAATTCTTATATGGGTGCAATCCATCGCACCGATCACTCTGGGAAATCTTGCTGTTCTATAAAATTCTTGGCAAGTCTCTTGCTGATCCACATCAGTTTCAGGAAACTTGATGTAGTCACGAGAAAGTTGTCCAATTGCCGAACTGACTCTGCACACTATCCTGTGTGCAGTGGATTTACTGAAGCCACCGTAATCACCTGCAGATTGCAAATGGAAGTTTGTGGCATAGTAGCGCAGTGTGGTTAATAACTGATTCATGGGCGTTATGGAATCATTTCTGCAATGTAAAAATTATGAGAAGTTAGAAGGTTCATATGTGTAGCATGCCTTATTATTTAAAATAGCGTTTAAAAAGAATAAAAATTTCAACAAATTAAAGAGTTCATAAACGGTAAGTTATTATAAAGAATGACATGTACCTAAATGTGGACTAAAAAGTGAAAAATAATAAAATCCTGAACTAATTAAACAAGTAATATACATGAATAGAACAAGGAAGGAATTTTCATTTAATACTAGTGATGAAAATGATTTACAATTGCCTCTTGCACTAAAATTGGCCAGCCATTATTGTGCTACTGATAGTAAATTCCGTTACCTCTTTCTGAAAATTGGTAATTTACAACAATTGGGGCTTATTTTCTGAAAGCGTGTATTGTCAAGTATATTGTAAATCACTGGAGAAAAAAAACTTCAACTATTGATAAGTTTCAATTCTAGTTCATTTAAAAAACAAATCAGTATTTATATACAAATTCTAGCCCTGGTCATGAAGAAGCGAACAATATGCTATTCATTGCTGTGGTTACCAGATTCTAATTTGGAATGTGTCTCTTTTCTTTCCTCATTGTATGCTACTGTGGTTTGTTTCTTTTAATTTCTTTTTACAGCTTTGCAAGCTCAGCAATGCTGAACTGCTTTATTCAGCAAAATGCCATTAAGTTATGATTTAATTTTGGAATGATTATAATATTTTACAAATAAATATTTACTGAGATATATTCTTGACATTTCCTTCTACATGTTATCACTGATATTAATTAGAAGTTGTTTTTTATATTGCTTGAATTAATGTAAACCATAAAGAAATATATTAATTAAAATTTATTTAAAAATTATAAAATGAGGAAACAGAAACTGTTTTTCTTCACAAGAGATGGTATGCACTCTTACCGTGATCTGGTAACCCTACATTGCAATGTTGTTGCTGATATTAAAATATAACATTTATTTCTTTAATTTAACTTACTTGTCAGAATTAAATTCAAGCTTCTCTTCGATTTTTTCCAACACAGAGAGAGCAGTGCGTTTTGATAACCTAAAATGCCTAATAAAATCGACATCATCATATATGTCAAAATAATCTGTTCTCTCAGGAATCCATCGAGGCCGTCTTTCTGGTTCATTCCATAGCAGGTTATGAAGAACGTCGTCAAATACAAGTACTTCGGCGTCTCCGAACATTTTTTTCGCGATTGAAAATGACTACCACAATCCAATTCACGTAGTGCCGTGTGGTTTCCTGCGCAGGAGCAGCAGCTAAACGCGATTAATTCTCCTTAAACGGCCGATCTCGGGCGTTTAACTTCGCTGGAGTTTAAGGCCCAATAATCGTGTTTAAAATTGCTGGTGAAACTCGCGAACAACGTAAACGCGATTAAATTTGCAGCTAAACGAGGTTAAATACATAATCGAAGGTGGTGAAACCGGCCCTTATAGTCGGTATCTGTTGCTTCTCTGATTACTTCCAGGCGAATGTCAAAGCAGCAACATACACAACACTACAGTCCTCGCGAGTCCTATCTTTCCACGCATCCCTTTCAATCCTGACTTAGAGACCGTGGGGTACGTAGTGACTACTCCCTCAAAATCGTCTTACACTCTCCGTACCGTACCATGCATACAAAGGCCGACTTAAAAATATATTGAATATTGTGGGAAACCAATTGTAAATAATTTAAATGTGTTTTTTTTAAATCTTGGAATACACATGATGTTGTATATCAGTGGTGTCAAGGTTTGCTACTGGTGGTAGTGGCATGCGTTGTGGCATTGTGCCATGCCACGAGCTTATCTGCGCAACTAGCATCGGGAAAGGAAACTATTAGTAACCCCGCCGTTTTAGAATAGGGATGGCGTTGACTCTGGTAGCGGAGTAATGAACTGCGTGGAGGGGCGATTTCGTCATAGCACTCGTGCCACGGACTCCCGCTCGTGGCATCGACCTTGAAAACACTGTTGTATATCGTTATTAACACAATTTCTACATAGAATTTTATAAGTGACGACTGTTCGGTGTAGTTTGGAATTGCCAATGCCAATGGAGTGACGAAGATCGAGAAAACGTTTCCAAGCGGCATCGGCTGCCGTCAACCACCAGCCCCAGCGCTCCACGGCGAGCCCTCGCCTTCAACAAGAGCCCTCAAGGCAATTGCGGCGTTCGCTGCCGCCCGACTTCACTTCAAAGTGCGCCCCCCCCCTCTCCTCCCCCTCCCCCACCCCCTCGCACGCGCCGTCTGCCAAAGGCGAGCGGGATGAGCCTGCGCGCAGTCGCCCTCCGCATTGATATGGGCCCAAAGTCACTCCTCAGATGGGGGATGAAGCGGAAGCGAGTGTTGGAACATTTCCAAAACAGACCTCTCGCCGTGTTACATTAACATATGAAGGGAAGGACGCGCCGGAAAAGAAATGTATGCGCTTCTGAACTGGGCAATTTAGGGTCGTTAGCAAACGTCAGAAGAATCGCCTATTTGGCTATTTCCTCTTCATGTAGTAACGTGGGATAGAAAATTTCACGGAATGAACAACCGTAACTCCAGTTTCAATATTTCATTTCTTTTATCTCCATGTCTCCTCCGATCACTCATTCCAATTATCTTCCTACAATGTGGAAGCAGAGACGGTAATGAGGTGGTGCAGTGGTTAGGGGTAATTTATTCGTATACCATCAACGCGAGCATCGCAGGGTAGCTCTCTGGTCAGCGTGCTCGCTTTCCAGGAAGCTATCCGGGTTCGATTCCCGGTTGTAGCAGATAATAGTGTGCGTTGTCCTTGTATTAACCGAGTATCTGCTGCTGTATGATGATGATGAAGTTCACTTCTTAAGTAAAAAAAAAACAACAACAACAGAATACGGCGTAAGGGATGTATTTGTGTTTTACACGTACTCAATGTCCGCAAGGTCGGGTCGCCACCGGCAGGTCTTGTCCCCGTAAGCAGCTGTTGAGCCAGTACTGGTAGACCATCAAAGCGATAGTTATATGCCAGAACAATGCTGTGAGTTTTGCATCCCGTGTAAAGTATGTATATTTTCAATTGTTATTGTGAGATGGCATTTTCACAATTCCATGTATCAGACTTAAACCCTTATTTTGTCATTTTCTCTCTCTCCCATTCCCATTAATGATAAGGACAGTGCGAACTGTCATTGGACAGCTGTGATTGCGCTATCGTAAACTGTCGCCCTAATTCGATAGCAAGTAGTAATACGGCGTAGACAACCTAATATCGATGTTCCCAAACATCGATCTAACAAATTAAAACTTCGATGTTAATAATACATCGACCAAAATTCATCAATTCATTTACTCAATTTTTAAACTTTGAAGTTTAAATATATTTTTCTTCAAGACCCTCTTATCCTCCGTCACTTGGTCTATGTGTCACCTTTTAATTGATAACAATATAATACACCCTTGTCATTACCAACTATTCTTATTTAACTTTATTATCGAGCAAAGAGGAACACCCGTGTACTTTAATAGCATAGAATATGAAGTAATTAGTAATTTTACATCCAGCTGCAGATTCTACAGGCTCTGAACAGGTGAGATAGAATCCAGAAGGGTCGAACAAGCAAAATGTAATAGAATGGTCAAGAAGATCTCATCCTGTAGATTACGGTGTGAGAAACGCTTCTTTAAGATCTATGGCCTCAAAAGTTTAGTTTTTAAGGTCCTGGAACGCTTTGTTTAGGAGTTATTTAAGGATATAGATTTAAAAAATCTTGACGTGCATCGCGGGTTGCATTTTACTTGAATATTTAGATATTGCTTTTCAAACAAATCCTTCATATTTTTAAAGTCAAAGTGCAATTCATCACCTATCCGTGAACTTCTCTTTCTTTAGAGACCTTGATAAATTTTGCGGTTTCCTGCCAACACTTCACCATTCTCTTGCAAATCTCTCAACAAAACAATGCCCGAAAGACTCGCAAACAATGTGGACCTTTAATTTTTTTAAATTGAAAACTTTTAATGAAAGAGGCACTTCGGCAATGAAATTCAGAACATTATACTCTATTCTTTCAAAAACGTTCAAAAAAATAGTACAGGTCAAGATACAAACCTGAGACCTCCAGAAGTTACATCCAAGTGCTTTACCATCCGCCATCGCTCGCAGACGCAGCTTGAAATGTAAATCAATGTTCCATTGATTTCCAGACCTTACAAAATTCTCTCAATAATTGCGAGCTGTACTCATATTTTAAAACACAATGTACATGATTTAAAGATGTAACATGGAGGGGGGGGAATAGCATTAAGAAAGAAATCTCTATCTTCATCATTGTACATATAGAAACAAATACGAACTTTTGCAACAGCTGAGGTCGCTCAGAACCAGCATTGTCGCTGTGTATGTAGCAACTGCAGGAGTTCCTAGGGATGTGTTCCGACGGTGGCAGGATTTTCAACACTAGCTAGATAACTAGGCCGACTTCAACCGCCGTCTGTATGAGAATTCCAGCGGCCAGCTACTCTAACCGGAAGTTTCCCGTTGTTTCTCCGATCAAAACCGGGCGAAAATCGGAGCAGTACTAACGAGCCATAGATCGCGCGGACCTTTCCTTTTTTCCTTGCCCTATCCTCACCCCTTACTTACAAACACACTTAGAAGCACTATACTATCACACATGTCGAATGACAAGTCCTGAGCTTAGAACACTTCCCGGCAAGGTTGGTGTCAGGCTCGGAGAGATACCTGAAGAGGAAAATCCTCCACAAGCTGACGTGCAGTTCAACGCCGAATCTTATCATCCAGTGGGGAGAGGAAGACCGCCATCTTCCAGAGTAAAACATTCACTACACTTACGGAACTAATTGTCATTGCAATTGACGTGTCCGGAAACAATCAAACAATTAACTTTTGCAATTTCGGAAAATTTCGGAGATTTTAATGAAAATAGGACCCCTCCTCACTCTATATAACGAGGTGACGGTTTTTGACATTTTATAAGAAACTCGACACAAATTGCTGCGAGCGTGCTTCTGAAGAACAGGTACATTACTCTTCCGTCGGCATCCAAGAGATTTAAGACAGAAAAAATTGAAATTTGCAGATTATTGCATAAAAAAAACGATTTCTGTAACAAATATAACTCAGAAACAATGCATCCTACGCTATTAAGTATTAAAAGAAAACAAGACAAAAATTGTGTGGGGAGACGAGTTTTGGGGGCACAGATGGGTTTGATTCATTAACGATCTGGACTCGTCAACTGCTAAGGTCATTAGTTCCGGAAGTGTAATGAATATTTTTATTCCGTAGAAGGGCAGTTATCACGCCCTGGTCTACCTTTTCTCAAAAATTAAGATATGTGAAAAAGAATATCTAATTTATTTAAGGAAAAATAAGAACTCAGTAGTGAAACGAGATGTTGTAAAATACTCGGAAAACATTATTTTGGATTACCAACAAGTTTCCTTAATTTATTTTGTGCTGAAGTGGTGTTCACTTTACTTGAATGGTGTATATTTATTTAAACAAAACGTTGTTTCAAAGACACCAAACTAACAAACACTATTCGAGTGGATCATAAAACATCACTTAGCGCCTCTCGAGAGTCGTATGTCTCGTTCAAATCCTTCTCAAGTAATGAATATCCAAAGAGCAATAACTGTCGTCTCCTCGCCTTGGGGTTTCCCTGTCTCGGGATTTCCTGAAGAGCAAAGAGCTTCCTTCCCATCTCCGCCTTCACCCCTGCGTTCGCAGCCGCTGCGGGCACCACCTCCGCCTTCTCTTCCGTCCCCCCTACAGCTACCCTTTCCCTTCGCCGCCCCCGTCACCTCAACCAGCAACGCTACCGCCTTCGCCTTCGCCTTCACCGCCGCCTCCTGCAGCTGCCCGCATAAATCATCTCGCCTCATAAAAGTCTCCGGTTCACGGTTCCGACTTTTCCGGGGCTGCCGCCGCCCCGCGCCGGCCCGCGCCGCGCGCCGCCCGGCCCCGCCCCTTCGCCCGGTCCACGCCCACATCTCGACCCCCGCGCTCCGCCGGAATTCAATTATCGCTCACTTGTCGCTCCGCGTTGCGTCCGCCCGGGCGCGCCGCGCGGCGCGGCGTGAGATTCGATTTTCTCGATCGCGGTCGGGCCGCGCCCGCCGCAACGCGACAGCTGGGGGAGGTGTGGCTCGCCCAAAACAAACAACGCTCGGCGCAGCGGCGCGCCGCGTCGCGGAGATCCGCGGCGACGCTTCACGCTCGCTGCACTCGTATGCGGGCGACGCCGCGCCTTTGTCCGCGCCCGATTAGCGCGCGATTGTTTTAATTAGAACGCGGCTCGCCCCGGCCGCCGCGCCGCCGCCGCTCCGCAGTGGGCCCAAGCGCCGTTTGCGCGCAGAATTTCAACAGGCGAACGGTGTTAATTTGCATACCATGTATTAATGACAATAAAAAATAACATAAAATAAATATGTCTTGCATTTGGTTAAGTTCTGTTTCTTCTTCCTCTTTTTCGTCTTCCATTTTAACCTTATGAGTTTCAAGTTTTCAAAATGTATAATTCGTAGTTGATTTTCATGGATAATTGTCGAAGATTTTCTCCCTTTTCCTGTGGTATCCTGAAAAATTGCAGTTTTTTCACTTGTAAAGTAATATATTAATAACAGAGACAAAGAAAAAAATAGTTATCGCTTTAAGATAAATTATCACCATCATCCCCTACCAAAATTACACAGTAAACATAGGAGGTCCCAGACGGCCATTGTAATTGTGGCTTAATATTCAATTTTAAGAAAACCAAAGAAACTACTGGTGGTTATACGTAAATTCCAATGTTAATTGATGCCAATGACAACTATTCCATTGTATCATTGTTTATTTATTTGTTTATTTATGTATTTGTTTATTTATTTAATCTGTTGTGGTGGTTCGGGGCCAGTGTGCGCGGCGCAGCGCGGTTCGGGGTCGGGGGTTCCCCGAGCGGCCACGCCCCCCGTGCTGCCAGTTAAAACGATCCGCACGGCCGCATTGTGCGGTGCGGCGCGGCGCGCGCGGCGGGGGTTCCCCAGCGCGGCTTTCTTCTGTTCTCGCGGGAGGTGTCGCCGCCCCCCGCGGCTCCTTACGCCCGCGGCGCCGCGATCGCCACGGAAGGCGAGCGGCTTTGTGCGGCGCTAATTCATGCCCGCACAACAGGCCTCGTTCAGCTCGCCGGCCCCGCGGCGCGACGTCCACGCCATCCACGTTCGATTGCGTCGGGGTTTTCGGGGGCGCAAGGGGCGTGTGGTGTGGTGTGGAAAACAACAGAGGTTAAGACGAGCGCAAATTAAAGCATCTCCTATCATTTCCCATATCTTTTCTTCTCGGAATGAAGTAAGAACTGTAACATATTAAATGTTTAACCTTTGTTGTAGATGTGTAATAACTAATAAGTAAATAAGGTTAGATAAAGTGGTTGGTTAGATAGAGTAAATAAAGTGGAAACCTTTTGCTAATATAGTCCAAATTAATAACTCAGGAATCTCAAGGGATTGATGTAGTCAAATTGCTATTAAATTCGCGTATGTGGAGTTGGTGATCCAAAAGAGATTGATTCGTTTCTAATAGCCAGAGTGGCTCTTCACATTTCTCAATTTAAGAGTAAATTGGTTGAACATGCTCCATTGCAAAATTGTGAAGCTGGTGTAGTATTAGAGACTATGTGAGCAGCAGCTTCTAGAAAGAACTTGTCGACAATAATAATTCTCTACATTTTTATACTCCTTCCAAAAATATAACATCGTATAATATATATTATAATTTATAATAGAATAAAATATAACACAGCTTCTTACGATTTTCAATCGCACAGCGATCAATTTTTTCTGAACTTTCTAAGAGGCTTTTGAGTGTAATTGAAACCAATATAATTATGCGCCCAAAGTGGTATCTGAAAAACACTTGTGAAATAAAAAAAATCTTTTGGTAGAAATTATTTTTGAGCAATGATCTTAGTTGGAAAAATAACTTTTGAAAAAAATCCCAACAAGATAATTCTCACTCAGGAAATTTGAGAAAATGAAGATATTGTGATATACTCGCACCTGTAGGGAGAGCGCTAGTCGTCATACTTCCCGCTCACCATCGAAGGGGGTGGGAACGCCGCCCGTCAGTCTAAAGGTGCGTTTACACGGGACACTTTATTGCCGACATTTGACACTGGAGTGTCGGACACAAATGTCACTTATGTTCACACGAGCACACAAATTGGAATGAAATAAATTGCAGACATCTTGTGGGCCACAAATGTCTAGAAAAAGTGTCCAGAAAGTGACCGGACCGTTCACACGTAGACATATAATCTTGGGATACACAGGATACTTGGCAAAAAATTGTCAGACACTTATAAAAATGTTCAGCAACACCGAACTCCAGACATTGAATGTCGGACATTCGAGTGTCAAGTGTCTGCGGTTGTTTACACGAACAGGTGAACTACGATGTCGCGGAACTTCAAGAAGTGTCTTGCAACTTATTTCGTGACTGTTTACACGACGACATTCGGTTTCCAATGAGTGTCGGACATTTATTCTTTGAAAAAAGTGTCCCGTGTAAACGCACCTTAAGCGACATAGCTCTTTCCATTACCTGCCAATCTGGCTACGTAAGAAAGGGCTAGCAGCAGCAGATCGGGCAGTCACCGTCTTCACGACGCCGCTCCGGTGCACAAGCTCCGCATACGTGTGCGCCGCTCTCCGTGCACCGAGCATCTCACAAGGCTGTTGCGCACTATCCAGAGCACCTCCAGCCGTCCGATCTGTCTTGCCTGCGGAGGCCTCTTTACGGGCCATCATCCCTTCGCCCAGCCATCACCCTGTCGCCTAGAACACTGGCGTCAAGATCTTCTACTGGTGGTAGTGGCACGCGTCGTGGCACCGTAGCATGCCGCGAGCTTCTCTGCGTAACTAGCGTCGGGAAAGGGAACTATTAGTAACCCCGCCGTTTAACAATAGGGATGGCGTTGTCTCTGGTGGCGGGGTAATGAACTGCGTGGAGGGGTGATTTCATCGTGGCACTCGTGCCACAGACTCCCGCCCGTGACATCGACCTTGACAACACTAGCCTAGAACATCGCTTGCCGCCGGCCTTGCCTGCGGAGGCCATCCTTACGGGCCACCGCCCCTTCACCTGTCACCCGGTCGCCTAGAACAGCACTAGCCGCCGGCCGCCGCCCACCACCGGGGTTACCGTCACCGCGCAGGTGCTGCCTTCTCAGCCCTTTATTTCCTCTCGGAAGGGTCAGAAAGTGGTCTCCTAGTACCGCGGTACTAGTGTGACTCGTGGAATACTCAAGAAGCACATAATCAAGACCTGATAATCTAGGCCAACGGGTTTCCTAGTATATATTTATATATATTTTATTTCTCCAATTTTTCTTTAAAAAGAATTGTGTGTATAGCTTTGGATCATTGTTGCCTCACTGAATTATGACTTCATGTAATTACAGCAGGTATAATTGCAAGTAAATTGTACATCATCTGAAATTTCATATGGACAATTTTGTCGTTTTAAAACGAGGGGTCACTCCTTGCAGGACGTGAAGCTAGCCGGGGTATGAAAAGTCAAACTTCACGCAAACAGTTTATTTTGCAAATATCAGGCATCCCACAATATTAGACATCCCACAATATTAGACACATTTCTCACAATTACTGGAGTATAATTTTGTTTAAAAAATAGACTTAATTATTTTTTTAAAATAACCACTCGCTTTAAATATATTGCACAGAAAAGACAAAGGGAGAGTTTGTTAATTGAATAGAGTTGTATATATTGCGGGGCGAAACGTTTAAGTCACTTCATTTCGTGAATTATATAATAAAAATATATTAACAAAAAATAAATTCAAAACATATTTGTTTATACAAAAATATTTATACATGTTTTCAAGATATTTGCATAATTTGTGTTCGTTGTGAATAATGTATCCTTCAATTTATTACATTTTTCCTTGAAAGAATGTGATGATAAATTCATACCCCCACTCCTTTCACCATAATGCACGATAGTTTTTTTTTATACAGGTTACTCTTAGAGGCCTGTCAAATCGTGCCCGCACGAGCTACTTGCACGCCTGGAAAGCTTGGCACTCCTATGAGCAAGGGTAACTTCCCCTTATTCTGATCGCAATTCCCCTCCAAAATCAGAAAGTTTTGCACACGCCCAAGCTCAAGAAGCGCAAGTTGTGGAATAATTTCTTTACATGAAAATATATTTGCTAGATTTGTTCCATCAAACAATCGAAATTTTAAATAGTTTATAAGCCTTTTGCCGATTACTATTTCATGTTTTTCTAACTTCTGCCTTAAATAAACATTTTTGTCAATGGGGAGCAGTATGTTTGAATGACGAATTTTTTCCTTGTTTCTGTTTTGTGTTATGTTTTATTAAATCATTTTGATATTTGTAGTATACAGCCATAATGTGAAATAATTTTAAGTCCCTATACGTTAGCAATTCTTGCTTACAGGCCGGGAGCTCTTTTCACAGACATTGATCCTTGTCTGTTAAACCAACCCAAATGTAAGAAGTTACTGTAACTACAACACGATTACAAACACAATATATTTGCTATTTAAAATGTTTAATTCTACTCTCGATTCAAAATTTGAAATATGACTGATGTATTATTACACTTTAATGGATCTTTTCTTTACTTTATTAAAGGAAATGGGAATTAATATGTCTGAATTTAGGGCAATAACTGTTAAATGACTTCTCCCAAAGACCGTCATGAGTATATCGAGTGATGTACCGCTACTCCAGTGCGATTAGTATAACCCTTACTTTTAAATCGCGCGCTAATTGCTCTGGACACAGTGCCCGAAAACTCTAGTAAGCTAGTTACCTGGCCCGCAAGCTTGACATGTCTGTTTTAAAACGATATCTAAACCAGGTATATCGAAACGAGTATGTGCATTCCACAATCTTTTAGTAATCTATTTTCCCGATGCCAACGACTAACTTTTCGGATTCGGTCTCTCAACCAGACGGTAGACAAGATTGACTAAATTTCTACTCAATTAGAAGTTTTCTATTCAAGAAAAAACAAACAAACAAACAAACTAAATGAAAGGAAGATTTGCATAGACGACTGGGCTTGATGGCCATAAAAACGCCAAAAAAGATAACGGTTACATGACCACAGTCATTGGTATATCCCACAGGATTGGTATTTTAATAAGACTCATATTACTCACCCACGCTGGCACTGAAATATAAAGAATTTCACTTTCTTACCTACTTCTCGTGACAGTCCATAAGACTTAGACTTGAGCATTATTATCTTAAATTCCAGATTTAATTTCTTCTCGAGATTTTTCGTGAAACCTCTACTTCTACCGATTCACATTAACTGATTTATTGATGGTTTTCTGGCAGACAATTTCTGTTATATTAATTCCACAGTTATTCTTCATTTCATTTCTCGGAAGGTGCCGGTATTTCTTCCCCACTGGAAGATGAGATCAGGCACCGACACACAACTCACCTTGCATATTTTCTCCTCTGTAGCGTCCAACTGATCTCCCGACGTCAGAAGTAGGGTAGTGCGTGCGAGCGTGTATGTGTGTGTGTCGAAGTGAAGAGGTCAAGGAAGAGAAAGGAAAGATCGCGCAGAGTCTGACTCCTCTATTAGGGTGCTGCACCGGCCATCGCCTGATATTGATCGAAGAAATTACGTAAATCTATCCATCACAACAGCGTAAAACCGGAATTCAAAAAACAGTTAAATTAGAAAATAACTTTGTCGAAAATACTCCACCGTCGGGGTTCGAACACTGCGATCACTCTTTCAGTGACGCTGCATATGCAACGGTAACTTTTTCGCCGAGCCCTCGCCCAAGGTGTTCCCAGCAAACAATTTGTCCACTCTACACTCTCGCAGCATTCGCCTGGGCGAGAAAAGAAGCGCGGAGAGCGATGCGGTCAGCGGGAGCTCATCGCCGCCTCAGCCTCCGCCGGCAGCACGCGGTCCGCGCGGCTTTTGTTCCGCTGCCATTATCGCGTCCGTCGTGACCCGCGAAACCGCCGCGCCGCACGGAAGATACGTGACCGTATGGGCGTGTAATTTCTGCATCGAAACGCATGTTTCCTCCTCAATAGAAGCGGAGCATGTGGTCGCGGGTCGAAACCCGGCAATTAGAGGCGGAGCGTGCAATTAGGCGCGGAGGCAAACTTGGTCAGCGGCCGCACGCAGCGCCCGGCGCCGCACATGGCGGCGGCCGCCCGCGACCGCAGCGCGCCGCGCGGCGAACAGCAGCGGCTTCGTCGCCCTTCAACCCGCGCCCTTCACGCCCGCTCCGCTACGTCTGGTTGGTTGCTTGGTTGTTAATGATTCCGGGCGCGGCAACTGCTGAGGTCATTAATCTCGTAAGTGTAGTGCATGCATTTTTTTCCTCAGGAAGTGAAGGTGATCTTCTCGCTTGGATGGCGAGATCCGGAGCCGACCTGTCATCGGCTAGTGGGGTTTTACTCAAGCAGGTATCTCCCTCCAGCGGGGCACCGTCTCAGACGGGACAGGCTCTAAACTCCCCACTGGTCTCCCGGCATGTGCGGTAGTGTAATGCATGTTAGTGAGTAAGGGGTGAAGAGAGGACAAGGAAGAGGAATGAAAATTCGCGCGGTCCGTGACCTGTTTTTTAGAGTACTGCTCCAGCACTCCCCTTTTGTTGATCATAGAAACCAAGGAGAACTACCGATCAGAGCAGCCGGCCGCTAGAATTCTCGAAATCATGCCACAGTCGGGACTGAAGATAGGACCTTTCTGTCAGAGGCACTGCAGTGACATCGATGCCCTGAGCCACCTCTCACGGTGCTAACGTGTGTATATGTAAGAGGAAAGGAGGGTACAGGGATGCCGAAGGAGAGATCGTCTCCCTGTCCTTGGACTCGTTGTTAGGGTACTGCTCCGGATTGATTGATTGATTAGTGATTCTGGGCGCGTCAACTACTAAGGCCATTAGTCCCTCAAGTGTATGTCATGTCTTTTTTATCACGGGAGGTGTTGGTGATCTTCCCCTGCTGGAAGGTGAGATCCGCCGCCGACCTACGCCCGCTTACTGGAATTTTCCTTATCCAGATATCTCTCATCAGCATGGCACCGCCCCAGCCTGGACAAGCTCTAAGATCCCGGAATGTGAGTTAGTGTAATGCAGCAAGTGTAAGTGTGTGTTAGTATGGGATGAGGAAAGGACTAGGAAGGGGATGGAAAGATCGTGCGCGGTCCATGGCCCGTTTCTTTGGGTACTCCGTCATTCGCCTGGTATTTATAGGAGAAACACGGACATTTCTTTACTAATAAATGGTCTCATCCCTAGTTCAAAATTTATTATACAGTGGTTCTCTGTAAGCTTGTTAGCTATGCTGTTACAGATTCTGTTATTTGATATCCGCGATACGAATATTATATCATTTGTTAATATTAATATTGCTAACTTTCCTATGTAGTATTTTATTGTCAAACCCTCTTGTGCCTCGATTACTACGGCCTGGTCTTTTGATGGAAGCATATCTTTAGATGTTTCACTAGCATATGTTTTTGGTACGTTACCTTCTGGTTGTTGCACAGACATTGTGGTGGGAGTCTTCCCCTTTGGGGAAGGAATTCAGGTGGGAAAGCACCTAAAAGTCTCTCTATTCACTTCACAAATGAAAATTCGCTCGCGAATCTTGCACTGGTTTTGTTAACATTGAAATGTAACTGAGCGCGGTGGCCCTCGCAGGTCGAGAGCGCAGCGCTCACAAATACGCCTTGAGCTTATCAGCGAGCGGTCGGCACAACCTTTCACTCCGGAGGCTCTGAGCGGACTGTTGAGAGCCATGTTTGCTCTTTCAAACGTCTTACATTTAGAGCCCACATATAGTCCCACAATATTCACATTAAGTTGCACCCTGACATGTAGCAGCACAAAAATTCAACAACATTTGAATAAAATAGATGAATGGGCAAAAAACTGGAAAATAAAACTAAATCCAAATAAATCAAAATCAATTTTTTTTATTAAGAGTATTCTCTGCCCCCCCACTCATTACTAATAAACAATAGCCAAATAAACTGGACACCATCAAACCAAACTATAAAATACTTAGGACTAAATCTTGACACAAGACTAAACTGGAAAAAACACATCAATATTAAAACACAAAATGCTAAAATCAAATTAATACAGTTCAAGCCAATACTTAATAAAAACTCCAAACTTTCACTAACAAATGTAATTACACTATATAAAACTATCGTAAGACCCACAATGCTATACGCTTGTCCCATCTGGACAAATGCTGCACCATCCAATGTAAATAAAATACAAATATTACAGAACAGATTCTTCAGAATAATCACCAACGCCCCATGCTTCATTTCAAACCATCAACTCCATAGTGAATTAAACATAACCCAATCACCCATCAAATAGCACGCCTATCCAATAACTCCTACTCTAACATAAACTCAATAGATCAACTCAAACAATACAATTTAGCCTCAACAAACAACACACAGACCAGAATAAACAATAGATACCCGTTCGATTCCTTCCTAAAAATATTCTCAGACAATTGTGAACTTTAGGTACTCTCATGAGGAATCTACCCCAATGTAGTAGCAATAGTAGAACTAGGTTAAGAATAGTTTAAGTTAGTAGTAAGTCATCAGTACATATGAAAGAGTGTTTTACTGATCTATGTACAGCCCAACCAGCATTTACATTTAGAGTATGTGATACACGGGCATTCTACTCTGTTTCACTATTGTACTAAAGTCACTATAACAGAGGTACAATCTTTCATTAGCTCCTAGTTTTCTATCATTAAAATACATTCTTTCTATAACAATCGTACGAATAACTGTGCTGTTTTTCAATCGCTGCATCAATATTTTATTGATTAAATAGGGTTATAGATGTTGCAGTGAATCGGAATTTTCTATTTGCGCATAATTATTTATGATACTCATGGTGAAAGTGACATTTAATTTTGCGAGTAGGAAGACACGAGGCCGACAGGCCAAGTAGCGCAATCCTACGAGCAAAATAAAAGCACTTTTACGACGTGTGTCATTTATTTCAATTCAAGTATATAAATCACTTGATGGAGTCCTTATTAGCTGATGTGGTCAGATGAAAGTATTTTGTTTCCTTTGCATTTGCATATTGCAGTTACATTTAGTTATTTATCTGAACACTTGAGCATCATCTCAGGTTTAGCATTAAAGCTAAAAATCGCGCTTTTAGCACGCTTTTCAAGTTCTGAAGGAGCAGCTTTTACTAGTGCTAAAAAATAAATTGGAAGAAATAATAATAATAATAAAGTTGGAAGAAATGAAAGTATCACATCGCAGCAAATTTCTGGGTTAGTTATGTTCTATATGTTTATAGTGTGGACATTGGGAATATTTATTATTGCATTTACTGCCAGATACATACCAAATATTCGTTCAAAATTAGCTTTTCTTTCAATGAAAAAATGGGTGTTCGTATCATGGATTGTGACAAACTACGATTGTATATGATTAGGAAAACCCAGCAGACGTTGTTCTGCCCTTCATCTCTCTCTTTCCCCTCCATCAGCCTTTCTGTCTCTCCCTCCTTCCCTCACCCTGTCCCTGTCTGTCTCTGTCTCTGCCGCTCTCTGTCCCTCACCTTCACATTTACTTGCAGATTCTGCACGTCTCTGAGCAGGAGAGGTAATGTCGGGACGCGCTGGACAAGCAAAAATGTAACAGAATATGCGAGAAGAGCTCATTCTGTAGATTACGCTGTGAGAAACTTTTCTTTGAGGCCTCAGCCTCAAAATTTTAGTTTTTAAGGCCACAGGAAGTTTAGGAGTTATTTAACGATATAGATTCAAAATGTTGCTGAGTGCTGCGGGTTGCACTTGACGGGACGCGTATGTGTGTCATATATATATATATATATATATATATATATATATATATATATATATATATATATATTTGTTGCAGTACCAAACCAGATAAAAAGTCACTTAATTTTTTCATCGACTTTCTACATACTACAGGTATGTTCAAACGAGACAATATAGGAATCGCTAATAATGAAGCCTCCAGAGTAAAACTTCAGTTCAAAACGTTAAACACAATTATTCGTATTCTCAACACGAGGAAAAGAAACTGCTTGTATGTATGTCTCTGCTGGATCACACACCTCATATTTCCTCGCGAACGCACAGTAGCCCGCGGAGGCATTACACACCTCCAACAAAGGTGCGTGAAGCGGGGGCGCGGCGGCGGCGGTCACGGGGGCGGGGCCGGAGGCGGCGCGGGCATGCGCGTGGGCGTGGCGCCGGCCGCCCCCCACCGCCCTCCACCGCCCCCGGCCGCCTCCGGACCGGCCCGGGAGCTCCGCGGGCGAAGAAAGCCCGTGTCTGAAGCTCGTAGTACTTTCACGCTCAATTGCCTCTCCATCAGGCAGCCGCTGCCTTTATCGCAGCGCCAACTTCTGCTACGGGTCGCTGTTCGCTTCGGGAGGCAAAAAAATATATATATTGGAGCGGGCGTTAAAAGGACGACGCGGCGGCGGCGGCGGGCAAGGGCGGGGGCGGAGGCGGGGACGGGTGAAGGGAACGAGAGAGGAAAAATTCTCGCGGGGCGAACAACACAGCGCCGCCGCCGCGACTCCGCCGTCCGGGGGCCCTTTTTATAAAAGTCGTTCCATAACTCAAAAAGTGCCCTAATGGGGGAGAGGGCAGAAGGGCGGCGGCGGCGCTATTTACCGCTCGCGAGCGCCTCCTATTGTGCGGCACCTGGGCAGGCGCGAGATTTACGGAGGTGCGACCGCGACGCCTGCGCACGGGCCCTGCGGCACGCCCACTCGCCCAAGATGCCACCGGCGCCCGGCCGCAGCGGCGCGCACCGGAACTATCATTGAACTTTTTTTAAATTTTATTATTAAATACTTTTCCGCTACAGCGTACACAGACACTTTACAGAACTGTACGGTTAATATGCGGCACAGATGTACACAGGAATTAAAAGTAAAAATAATAAGACGGAGGATGTTTCCACTGGGCTCATGAATGGGAAGTCAGGGAGGAGCGCTTGGGAGTTTTAGGTGGCGATTTGTGAAATAAGTGGGATAAAGAGGCTTATGATGTGGAGATAGAATAGGAGTTACGCTCTCTGAATCTGAATCAGTGAAATTATCGCTGATTCAATCAGTGAGTGCCGAAGTCATTGATATCGTCAGTCGAAATGGGTAGTTTCGCTGACAATCAGCGAATATGCGAACCTTTTCATAATGACCGCCAGCATTTCACTGGTCGTCAGTGGTAAAAGTGCCACGTTACCATCGCTCACTGATCGTTCAGTCGTCAGGTTCAATTAGTTGTGACATATTTCACTGATTCAAACAGTGAAGTTTTACTGATTCAAAAAGTGGACCCGATTTTCACTTGTTCAGTTCAATTCACTGATTGTCAGTGGCAGGGTTATAACTGACACCATCAGTGAATAGTCACTGTCAATCAATAGTTTTTCACTGATTCAGACTGAGAGAGCGAGTGATGGAATTTATCTTTGGGGAATCTGGACGGGAGGGTGAGTGATTATTCCTAGTGAGAATGTCGGTTGCAAAGGGAAGTTATGAAGCTCGTTGAAGAATCTTCCGGAGAGGCGGGCGATGTGGTGGGTGACTGAAGGGAATTTCAGGTCATTGTGATTTTGTGCATTTGAAATGTACCATGGGGCATTTAAGACAGTGCGGAGGACTTTATTTGTAGGGTTTGGATATGTTTTACTGTTGAGGGGGCACTTACATGAACTGTACTATCACACACGTCAAGAGACCAGGTACGAGCTTAGTACTATTCTCGGCTGGGGTGGTTCCCCGCTGAGGGAAATACCTGGGAAAAGAAAATCTCATAAGTCTAAATGTAGGACGGCGCCGAATCTCAAGTTCCAGGGCGGATGAAACACCACACTTTGTCTAATCCTTATTAGCACAATGTGCGAAGAACAGACCCTAAACATAGCGGATGTAACCTCAAGCTCACACCGTAATGTCACACAACTCTTAGATCGACAGTGGCAGTTCCGCTGGAGTATGAATACAGCTACCCCGAAGCTACTAGTAGCTCGATACCGACTCTTGAGGCAAACGAACCTTTTCCCATCAACAATCTGACCTGAAAATTAGTAATTATACTCAGATATATCTAGTGTGTAAAATAAAATAAAATAAAAATTAAAAGATACATTGAAGGAGACTATAAATGAAGATAATAAAATAAAGTATGTTCAAACGTTTTTTTAAAAACACACTGGTGCTTTCATGAGAAGCAAGAAGAACGGTTCAGGTAACGAAACAAATCATTTAGGAGATATGTAGTATAGAGCCTTTAAAAAGGTAGGCGCCAGGAATGAGAAGGAACATTCCATGATATGAAACGCTTGGGGCAGTAACAGTGTACGTCACACCAACCGCAGCAAGTCTCCCGATACACTTAAATGTTTATAGATCTATTTTGTAAACATGCGACATACCTCGTTCGTATTTATATAACGTCATATAATGACTTGTTCGTATTTGTGAAAATTTGGGGCAGAAGCAAGACACGGGGGACGGAATTTATCCTTGGAGAATCTGGACCGAGGGAGAGTGGTTATTCCTAGTCTGTCATTTGCGTAGGACGTATTATGAAGCTTGCTGAAGAAACCTCCGGAGAGGCGGGCGATGTGGTGGGTGACTGAAAGGAATTTCAGGTCATTGTGATTTTGTGCATTTGAAATGCACCATGGGGCATTTAAGACTGCGCCGCAGACGCGCGCACTGCGCGAATTTAAGACAGTGCATTTAAGACAGCCGGATGCTCCGTTTCGATCAAAATAGAGGTATTAACATTTACGAATGGAAGCCTTTCTGTGGCTGCCGTGGCTTTTCTTGTTTCTTTCTGTTTCTGTCCTAAACTGATGTTATAAATTCAATTATCTTCTCATCGTGATTCTAAACAGTGTTAAAATATGTTTCAACAAAATTCTGAAATGTTATTTACAGATTCCTTCCTGGTTAATCCTTAATGTATTATATTCATATACATAGTTAAAACCCTTATAAAGTATCAATAGCTCCAACCACCACCTGAGACGGATTTTCTACGATGGAAGATGACAAAGTTTCCTAACAATTAAAACAGAAATTAATTTTCTATTACCTAAAACACACGTTGTGAAGAGCTTGATTCCTGGAGTGAATGGTAAGTACACTCATTAAGTATTATCGTGCCACTGAATGTATACAAAATGACAGTGATTAAAGAGATATTTCGGAATGTATGAAATTCGAATGAACATGGATCGTTGAAATGGATTTACGAAATTGATGTAGCTTACGTAATGTCTTATGAGCCACCTGACATTTGCAGACAGGTGATGAAATTTCCATCTGTAATCAAGAATTAACCCCAAATCTTTACGTTTGTGAACCATAGTTATTTAATTAACGTCGCTAAAGAGAAACCAGATATACCTCACAATTATTAGGATCAATTATCATGAAAACACTTCTGGAGTAATTGAGGATTAAATCATTTAGAGTTAACCATTTGATATTTTTTGCAAGTTCTTATTCAGGTTTTCCATCGCTATAATTTTGTCATTAGCAGCAAAATGTAAATATTAAGCCTCAGAAGTATTTTGTATGGGGGAAGGGGGGATTTTTTACGAGTAGTCAAGTTTAAAGGTCATAATCATTTGGCCTGCTCCATTACTGTATAGCCTATTCAATTTTATGGATATATTTTATTCGTTGCACAATTTTAAAAGTACTGTACATTTTTAATAAAATAAAGTGAAAGTCCAAACATTCCCTAGAACTGAAAGAATCGAGTTATTTAATTTAATCGTCCTTGCATCCAGCCAGGCAACTTATGACGTTTTTAATTACTGAAGGTTAATGATTTAATGAGATTTCGAATTATATTAGCGAATTCGTTCCAAATAACCACGATTAGAGTTCTTTCTGAGTTGAGTAAGACAAAAATGAGATTATGTTCACTAGCCTGAAAACCTCATTAACATTCGTTTGCTTTCTTTCAGGTACCGGAACTGCCCCATTCGAAACTGTTCATGATTTGACAAACAGGTGTCATGCATTTTATGTTGTGGCATCAAAGAAACATTATTCTGCGTGTTGATAGATACATCCATACTTGTAGTTTAAAAAATTTACTTTTTAAACTTTATGAATATATTTTTTCCTTTTGCCTTGCATTTTTGTAAAATCTTAAACTTTTTGCGATACTTTAGAGTTAGTACTTTCGTAAAAGTCATCGCCGAAACTTTTCGATTTAAATTGCTTTCTTTGAGGAGTAGAGTTATACTTACTTTTTACAGTTTTAAATAATGATGAAGTATTCCACCTCGTTCTTAAAGAACAAACATTACAAAATTTCACTAAGAAATGATGTTCTTATGTATTGAACAAACTCATAATGACATTCCTGAAGTTTTTACAAATTGTTGACAACAGTTCAGCATACAACTTGTCTGAGCTAAAAGGTAGCATCTCTTGTGTGTCCCCTGAATGTGCGGTCATCGGGGTCCCTGGCGCCTGGACAGAGCCGAAGCGCTCAATGAACTGGTGGCGTCCTCGGAATGTCTATTATTGACCCGTAAAAGGAGGAGTTCCCCAGGGTGCCTGCAACGGAGCCACCGTGTGCCTTTGAGAATGCTACTCCTCCTCGCCGATGCTTCCCTGTGTCTCTGCCACCATTCCCCCCTTCAGACATATCGAACTCGCCAAGACCTCCCGCCAAAGACCCCGCCCCCTCCGCCGCCCGCCGGTCCCCCACCCAACACTGCTCAGCCGCAACGCCACCCACCCCGCCCCCCGCTCTCTCACCCCGTGCTCCCCGCTCCCCCCGCCTCGGTCTCTGTGTGAGTTTCCCACACTCGCTCAGTGCCAGGGGATCGCCCTGCCCAGGCGCGAAGATTCATTAGGGTTCGCGGTTGCGGCCGCCTTTCTGGAACGCCGGGGCGCAGCGTCATCCGACAATGCGCGCGAACATATGTTCCACCTTTTGCGCGCGGACAAATTTTTGGCAAACAGGGCCCCCGGGGCTGAATGGTCGTTCCGCTGCCTGGTTTCGAGACAAATCGTGCGGGTGCGGCAGGTGCGTCGACCAACACAGTTGAAGAGAATAGGGGCTGCTCTCTGTCATATGCACAGGATCTTCCATTGACCGTCCAGCCATGAATGAACTGGGAGACAAGTTCCTACGTACTCGGTAAAGTACAATGTGGAGACGTTGATTATTTGTAAGAAATTTTGAATTGGGACGTAATTGGCCAAAATTTTGGTTCATCATTTGATGACATTAAAAGCTGAGTAATTGCCCAAGTTCTGACAAATGTTTTAATAACAGAAAGCAATATCAATTTGTTGTCCATACAACTTTGTATACCTACTGAAATGAACGTGAATATTCGCAAACGACAACGACTTCTGAATGATGCTATTGATGCCATGAATATTAACCATGGAAGTCGAGTATTTGTAGATAATGAAAATTAGCACTATTTAAATTATTTTAAAAATATAATGATGAATCTAATTATATAGCAAAATACGAGTATAATTTCAAAGTTGCTATAATCATTGACAAGTTTAGAACCCTTACCATAACTCTCATTCTTCGAAACTCCTCTAGAAGATAAAATTGTATCGTTTTAAAACTTATATTTACCCTATAAAATAAAAGCACCCTTCGACTAATGTATTTCAACAGCTGATTTATCACCTAAGTTTCTGCTCATGAAAATCAAATTAAGTCATTTTAGTCATGGTTTGTTTACAATAGTCATAAGTCACTTTTCATAAAAAGTCATAGCAGTTCAGCCCAGATAAATATATAAGATTGATATAATGTTTTAAATCCACGTTCCTGGACTTCAGGTCCTCATACTTTTAGAGGTACGATTCATATATTTAGTTTTAACTGAGTCAGAGAAAATAAAATAATATAACCATACATATTTGTTTTATTGTAATTCGAAGTTAAAAATGTGAAAGTAAAAGTATAAAGAAGAGTTAGAGGGTCTTTATTTGAAATGTATTTCCTATCTTTTCCAATGCGGGATACTCATGTATGTTGGTAGGTATGCTTTTGTGCAACAGAAAAACGATAGATTATGGACAGAGTCTTCTTGAAATTCGATAAGTTCTTTACTTCTGAGAAGTCTTCAAATGGTAAGCAGTGTGTCATTTATAAAAAAAGTAGTGTGCCATTTATGAAAGAAATCTTTTAAAAGTTTTATGAAAGCAGTCGTTCGTCGAAAGTTCTTGTGAACACAGTCTTTTACAACCCTCTTCTGCCTTCTGGCATTTGTCAAGATAGCATGTTACATAGCTATCTGATCGCGATCCTTTTTTGATTCTCATATTATTTTTGTAACTTATCTTAAATTACACTTCTTGAATGTTTCGAAAAATTAGAGGATCTTTGAAACTTCTGTCGTTACTCTATGATATTCAATATTCGTATAAGAATTCTCGCAGAAGTAGAAAGTTTAAAATTTTCTCTGGTATACGATTATATTTTTAGCTTCTCTTTGTGCTGTCTTCGGTGTTTGTATTCGTATCGTTTATATGAGATTCTGTTACCGCCGTATATAAGGTTATGCGACAGTTTTCATCACATTTGAAACCTTCCAAAACATCGCGTTTGAAGGAAAGAAAGGATGTTTTTCGTTTGAACTGATATGTCGAAAGGAAGTTACTACGTTGGAAAGTCGGAAGCTACTAAAATATTCATTTCGTTTGCGAGTCCATTTGTAGCTATTGTAGATAATGTGTTTTCGATTTTTAAAGAAAAGTAGTAAAGCTTCTGTTGGCCTAGGCTGTAAAATGAATCATATTTCGGACCTCCGTATTTGTATTTTTAATACTTTAGATGAGTTAACCGACATTTACATTTCGTAAAACTGTGACGGACAGCATTAACAAAACAATTAATACCAAAATATTACATTTATTTTTATTTATTACTAATAAAATTAAAGCGTTATTTTCTTAAAGCAAGAACTACGACCGAATACTTGAAATGAAATGTTCATGATGTGAAAAACACGATTTTTATTTTGAGAGCCTGTTTCGATAGAATATTACAATTTCATTCAATTCAATTCCATTTATTGCAATAGTTTTCAAATGTAAAGAAAACATGGAAAACAGCATTCATGAAAAAATATAATGATGTAGAAGAGCAGTGTGTATGTAATGTTAATGGTAATTTTATTACCCCACTGACGTAAGCAAATACTGCAGAATATTGCACAAACTTAAATTTAAACATATTTCGGCTTCTTTCACGGCAAACTTTTTCTCAACAATCAAAGTATTTTACAAACTTCGATTACTTGATCTATAATTATTATTTATGGAATAATTGGAACTTGCTTGCAAGTTCCTGCGCAATAGAGTTGCATCAAAGGCCTTTACAAACAAATGTTTGTATCTAGTAAATTGTAACATGTTCTCTTAACAGCTTTCATTTAAAGTATAAAACCACCTTTAACCAAATCGACCATCTATCACGATGAATAGCTGAGTCCTTATGACTGATTAAACATTAAAACTCATTGGTAAATAGGCCAACTCTGTTTGAGAAAACTGGTTCCCGAGGATCCTTCTCTTGTACCACGTACCTCGTAGGCATTTTTATCTCCATGCACTCACCATAAAGCAATCCCACGAGCCGCGCCAGAGTTTCACCACCCCTTCCTTCGGAAGAAGAACCACCCTAACATGCTCCGCAGCTACCGCAGTAGCGCACGAGCAACAAACGAGCCAACACGCCGCCAACACCGCCCGGGGCAACCCAGCCACCGCACACCGCGCGCTCTGCCCGTGTTCGAGCGCGCTTCTAATTGGGGCATAAAGCGATTCCACGAGGCGACTCTTCTAATTCCGAGTTCATAAAAGCGAAGTCGGCGGGTCGGAGGGTGGGCCCCCGGACCGCCCGGGTTCACAGTAGTTCTAATGCCCTAACTAGGCCGCAGCGGACAGGAATCGGAAGATTCGTATAAAATATGGGGGTGTTTATAGAGTGCGTCAGTCGCGAGTTCATAAAACTATTACGCAGGCCTGGCCTTTCCCACGGGAGCTGCGGCCCGCCATAAATAAGCGGGCGGCGGCGGCGGCGGCGGCGGCGGCGGCGGCGGCGGCGGCGGCGGCGGCGGCGGCGGCGGCGAAGGCGGCGGCGGCGAAGGCGGCGGCGGCGAAGGCGGCGGCGGCGGTCGCGGCGCCAGGCGTCGATAAATCTGCCGGCAGACTAATTAAGGCGAGCGGCCGCTACCTGCCCCTCGGAGGCAGGTCGTGGGTGGACGGGCAGTCTGCGGGCGCCGGTCCGATGCTCTGGGAGCCCAACGAACCATGTTTCGTCACCTGCAATAGGCGATCTAGAAGACAAAACACGAAGATATGGAAAATAAATTCAGTGATTTCCAGTGAACAATTTAACTATTTAATAAGAAATAACGTATTTATAGGTTAGGATTAGCGTAAATAATCTAAATATTTAGGGTTAAAGGTATGTTCTACATTCTAACGAGCTATTCTAATTTTAACACAAGAAAATATTATGCCCGATGTCAAATTAGGGCTTTTTTGACATTGTTCGGCACAATTTTAACTACGTGTGTAGGAAGGTGCAGATCCACGGCTAGCGAAATTAGGAAAATCCCCCTCCCACTAAAAGCTTTCAGTAAGTTTCTTAATTTTAACTTGTCACGAAACTTTTAAGCAAAAATATTTCCCAATAATCATTAAAAAGAATATAATCGTATCGAAGCGTGAGCCTGTGACATATTACCAAATCATTAATATGACACATTCGACCAAACCATATTGAATTTCCCCTTCTAAAATTTGTCTCGAATCCGCCTCAGGTGTAGGTATGTAGAAGTATGTATGTATTTATACATGTATGTTGTGTTTTATTACGTTGTTTCTCGTAAATTCTTACCACGTTTTCCGTTAACAAGTAATCACGAAACAAATAAACCTATACAATAAAGGCATTCAATTTCTAACTGGTATGGTAATTTATTTATCTAAATTCTTAAGCTAATAAAGAAAATTTATTTTTTGTGATTACGTTAATGAATATTTCTTTTTAAAATGCAATCCTTGGTAAAATTATCGCATTTGAAACCATTCACTGTCAAACTCTTTAAGTGTCAAAATCTAACTTTTTAAGGGAATTGTTAAAAGAAATAAATCTGAAATGCGGCAGTTGAGAGCTCAGTAGCAATGAGTCTGACGATGACTAAAAAAGTTATCTCAACTACCTAAATCACCTCAACTTTTCAATAAATTTTCTGATTACGTACAACGGAAGAAGATAAAATAATGGCCAGGCCAGAAGGGGGCACTCGTACGCCGCAGGCTTTCCTGAAAATATATTTGTGAGAAGTTTCGTGTTTATAATTTTCTACAACAGTTGAACGTTTTTATTATAGCATATTCAATTATCACAATTATATGAAGAATATTTTATTGGATGTTTTCTTACATTTATCTTCCGTTCTTGTTTTTCACACTTTTACGGAACCGTTAAGTTAATATTAACGATTTTAAGCAGCTCATTGTTGACAGAATTTTAGTATTTTCATTCGCACTACCGTTTCTTCTCGACATCATAATTCAATGGAGTTACATTTTTCTTAATGAGCTATTTCGATGAGAAAAGTAGTTCAGGTTATCAAGAAGGTTATTTATTTCAGTACTTTCAGAATTTTTTATTCAGTTACTCTAGTGATTTATCCTTTGTATTCAGAACAAGTTTGATTTCCCTTCAGATTGAAGTGAGAGAGGTACGGATATAGTACGATTTAGTAAGTTTTAAGGCAATAAGTCGCATTGCCGTAGGGCTGACCGCTTCAGGGTCGCGTATAGAGATCGATTTCCGGAGGCCCTTTGGAGGGCACGCGGAGTCTGGGTGCTTGAGCTAAACGTTCCATTCGGCGACCGTTCGCGCCTCGCTCGCAGCCAGGAGCCCCCTTGTCGCCCCCGGGGGCACGCGGGGCCCTCCCTTGTTGCCCTACAGCGGGGGCTCGTGAGGAGGCCCGCCTGTAGCGAATCGGCGTGATTCTAAGGGCGGGCGCGCTTTGGCGCCGAGGCCCTTCCCGCCGCGGGCCGGACAGGTAGCGCGGCGACCGGCCGGGCCCGGCCCGGCCCTTTCAAAGCGCCTGTTAGCTTTGCACGGGCAGCCATTTAGTCAGGACGCCGCCCTTGTCGCGATCGCGCGTTCGCTCCTTTGTCAGCCTTACGCCCCGCGGCCGCCAGCCGCGTCAATAGCCCTCTCAAGCGAACACAAGCGACACGGCGCGGCGCGGCGCGGCCCCGCGTGGCGCGGCGCGGCACGGCTCGGCGTCCGCGCCCGCTCCTTGTAATTCGCCTGGAGCATCGGATTACACGCGTCAACTCCCCGTCGCCCGAGCTGAGGGCCCGCCGGCCCTGAAATAATATTTACACACTTGAAACCAGACAGGAGCTCGAGAGCAACTACAAACGACGGAGCTTTACTTGAGCACAGGAGTTTAAAGTTAGCTCTTAAGGCTAGTTAAAGCCCATTAAACCATACAATGGTCAACGGTTTGTGGTTTCTTAAGACTTATAATTAGAATCGATTCACTTTTGAACAAAATAACCAACATATCACTTGAAAAATTTTGAAGAATTTTTACTCATTACGTCTGAATATCAACCTTACGTCCTTAATACATTATTACTCTTTTTATCTAAGCAATATCTCAAACATAAAAAAGTCAAACAAAAAAACATTAATTTGATACAACAATATTTTCACTCTTGAGTCAATATGTGGTGTTTCCATTTTAATACACACGCGTTTTTCGAATACCATCTTGCCATTACTTAATGAAAAGGAATAAATTACTTATGAACCTTCAAAATGTGGTCAACTTATACAAATATAGAATATTTGAATCTTTTAATTCTTTTCATTCATTATGTTTACAGTTTTTCTCTCTGACATATTAATAAACTAATTACAAACACTTGAATTTTTGGATAAGACAATAGGAAAAGCAGGAATAACACCAGTATTATTTTCATTATCCCTGAAACAATAAATTTATTTATTGGATTAAATGTTAAAATTACAATTTAAGTTGATCACATTTAGAAATAAACACAGAAGTAGTTACCCAGGGGTTGGGAACCACTAAAAATAATGGAATAATTTCATTCAATGACATGTCGAGTTATACTAATACGCTATGAAATACGCTTACTGGATCGTACGTATAGTTAGAAACACGAATTCAATTGTTGTGATATTCATACCATTAGATTGTATTGTCTGCTATATAGAAGTAGGCTACGTGGTTGTAAGTACACCAACACACTGCTATCACCCAAACAGAGCGTGCGCCTATAATTAAATGCCGGTATTCTTTACGGTTTTTTTTTGTTGAGTAAATTCCATTACATTTACTTACTTTGTTCTACAAAACAATATCACAATTAGTTTTCACCAAGAAGTGCAATGTAGTCTTTAAGAAATTTAATAACGGTGAGTGTCATTGTGACGTCGCGTCAATCAATAAAATGTTTCAAAAGTTAATTATTTGGGAACGTTTTTAAATTTTTATTTTTATTTTTAATTTTTTTAAAAACGTTTTTAAAGCTTTTGTCTTTATTTACAGGAAACATTATAATATTTTAAAATATTGTGATGTTTTCATGATTAGATATATTTTTGTGAAAAGTAATGTTTTCAGTTCTTAATTACGTTTTGCAATTGTAGTTCAGGTAAAATTTAAATATCGTCGAATAAAATACAACAAACAGAATACAAGTTTGAACTGTTACAAATTAAAGACAAATGTGAGTTTATTGGATAAATAAAAATATTACTTGGAGGTGAAAGCGTCAATTTTTTATAGAACGTTGTTCTTAAAACAATATCACTTGGGAAACAAATATCGGTGTGATACCTCAACTTCGTTTCTAAATGTTCTAAATGACACGATCGTAATTAGCATTCGAGCGTTTGACTTTGAAATTAGTATTCTTTTAAAAGATTCTTCATCGTTGTTGGATTTCAACTTCATTACCATTAGAACCATCTTAACGTGGATTTAATGTATTTTTTGTTTAATTGAACACCTCCAAACAGCAATAAAGCATTTTTTAAATTCATTCGAAAAATAATGTATTACAATTTTCCTCAGATTGATTCACAAATTAATTTACTTGATAGTTAAGTTAAGCACTCTTAATTTTTCTGTTATCTATATCTCAGATGTAAGTGTTCTGTATTTTCTGTTAAACTTCCAATTCAAATCATATTTTAATGATGAAATATGATATCGCGGTTTGATAATGAACTATCAGAGAGTGACTAATTTGAAAAACATTTTTAAGCTCAAAAGTAACTAATGAGTCTTTCCAATTGTTTTGTGATTATATTTGATATTTTAATTACTTTGTAGGTTCAGAACAGTAATATTACATATAAACTCCAATTTGTTAAGTAATACATATGTCATAGGGAGTATACAATTGCATTCTACGTAATTTTCATTAAAAATAAAATGTGCGCTTTGGATGTCGGTGTTCGGAATTCCAAATCCCCAAGTTGATGGCAACTGCATAACTCATCCATCTTCGTACCGATGGCAATTTTCTGTTGACTCTCTTCACCCTTCATTCTTTATTATTCAGCACAGTGATCCATCTTGCTACGATTACTCCCTTCCTATTCACCATTGAGTAGGGTCACCCTTTGTAGTGTCTGCAATTCGCAGCACCTTTCATCAGTAATCTCTTTCATCTCTGTCAAACCGTTTCATTGCTGCTGCATTCAACCAAAAGTTCAAAGCATTTTAAGATGTTGCCGAAACATTATTTTTAGAACAGTGTGTTTGTATATTAATTTATATCTTTTGTTTCATATAGAGGATTTTTTAAATTTTATTTCTAAAATTTAAGAAAACGAAAGGACAATTTTCTTTACAACATTTAAAACCTTGACTACGAACTAAGAGTGTTTTTCAAAATATAATTACAACTTCTGAAGCTGAATTACATTCACGGTCTCGAAACGTTGAGAAAAGAATATTTAACAATCAAAGAAATATGAATAAACAGAAATAAAACTTTTAATATTTGTTTAAAATATTAATGTAAGACTAGGAAAGAATAATTATTTAGGACTGTCACTAACAAAAACTGGAACATAATAATTAATTAATTTATAATTAAGTTATTAATTTATGATTAATTAATTGAATCGAGTTGTTGATAAACATCTTGCATGAATCATCGAGTCGTTGAGGTACGTTTTCTGGTACATCGACACGGAAACTATAAGCGAAATCAGGAGGTTCCCTCACGTTACAGGTTGGAGTATTTTGAGCCTTCGTCATCGTTAGATGACGTGGAATGAGTGTATGGCCATAAGTAGAACTGTCTGTAAATAATCTAAATGTTGTTATGGAAGAGTAAGCTCATTTGTCACGAGTTGTTGATACTACGTATTTTACTTGTTCCCTGTCATGATACAGATTCCTAAATCGTTCCGTATTCCAAGAAACACAGAAACTGTATACATAAAACTTTAGAGTGACTTTCCAATTGTAAAATTGTTATACAACTTCTTGCCTGGCTCACATTTTTGTGAAAAAAAAATAGTTGCCTGACTGTTGCGGCACTTCTCGTGTGTTGATAATACAATTCATCCATTTAAAAAGCCATTCCCTTGAATCGAAAGAATATAGAGAGCTGAAAAACCGAGGGCAACGGCCTGCCGCGAGCTGCCCTGAGGAGCGCCCCCCCGCTCGCGGCGCTCCTCGGGAGATCGCGCGTCGCGGGAACGTGCGCCGCCGCCCGCCGGCTTTTTTGCCGGCGCGGCGCCGCGTTTCCCGTTGGCCAGTATCAAGTTCTTCGGAACGGAGCCGCGGATAAATCGTGCACGGCGCTGGAGGTGAAACAGATGAGAAGCGGCGTTCGTGACGAGATCGCCTCCGCCAGATGCAGCCCTCCTCCTGCGCGCCGGCAGCTCGAGCTCCGTTCCGTCTCTACCTTTTACAGTCGTTTCCAGCCACTAGCTGCTGTTTTTACTACCAGCAAACATCATCGCTACTGTCTGAACGATCAGTATGCGTTAGATCGCGGCTACAACAGTTGCCAGGGCTGCGACTCTGACGCTGGCGGAATTTTCGATACTAGCTAAAGAGATAAGTCGAGTTCATCCACAGTCTGGGGAAGAATTCTAAATGTAGGCTGCTCTGATCGGTAGTTTTCCGTGATTGTTCTCCGATCAATACCAGACGAAAGCCGGAGCAGCTGAAACAAACAGGTCATGAACTGCACGTGATCTTTCCTTTCTCTTCCGTGCCTTAGCCTCTCCACATACTCACACACTTACATGAACTACACAACCAGACATGACGGGAGACCAATCGGAAACTTACAACTTGTTCCAGCTGGAAAAGTGCACTTTTGGAGGGGGAGATACCAGTAGAGAAAGCCAACGTGTACGTCGGTGATGGATCTGTTCCGATGGAGGAAGAACACCGCTATGGGAAATGTCACGCACGTACGGGACTTACTATAGCAGTTTGCGTGTACGTAAATCTCAATAAATCAACGGGTCTGCCGGCTACTCCAGTTCCATTTCATCTCTACCATCTGGAATCGTTTCAAATCATTGGCTTCTGCTTCTATTGCCAACAAACCGCGCGGCATCGTCTCTGTCTCTACAAAGAGTAGGTTATACTGTTTTGTGCGTCTGATTACCACGCTTAAGGTCTACTCTTCACTACGTTTTACATTCGCTACTTCTCCACTAATATCTATGTTTACATCAGAGTGTCATTCACTGAGATCTCGTTGCCCGTCGTCCTACTTCACAACCCTCTGATTTTTCCTAGATACAGATGGCATCAGACTGCTATTGACGATGGGGGGGATTGTAATCAGAAGGTAAGTACCGATTTAATTTCTTAACTTTTCCACCATTTCAAGTAGAGGTATACCAAGAAATGAAGGCAATGCATATCAGTTCCTACATACACTGCCGTTTACTTTTGTCTTGTTCTGTTCTCTCTCCTGCAAGTCTCTGCCCACCTTGTCCCTCCTCCTTCCTCTGCCCCTTTGACATGCTTATTAAGATACAGACGGCATCAAACTGCTGTATCTTATTACTATTAATATCTTATTAATATTATGCATCTTACCTATTAAAACACTCAAGCGGCTCATTGGGTGGCTTCTGGAAAGAAATGTAACTTCACTACGCGCACATTGTGTTAAGCTCGCCTTTTGTCAGTTGTGATAACAAAAGAGTCAAGAGAATGGGTTACTATTTTGTTAGCATTACTAATCTATAGTATTTTAACGATATAAATAAGTTTTCTATTACTCGGGAGCGAAATTTTCTAGTTTTTAAATGTAATCACGCTCTTTCGGTACTTTTAATCATCATTCAACAATGTATTATAAAAAGAATCAAGAATTGATTCTGGGGAACGCAAGAAAACGTGCGCAAATTATACGTGTCCCCATTAGTTACATACACTTTTTTTGACGAAAATAAAATGAAATAAATGAAACATTCCTTGCACCTTTAGGGCACTCTCTAAAGACCCTTTTGCATGGTACAGTTTTCATGCAGATTGGACGTAGAGAAAACGTGACGTCTAGACGGCACAATTTCTATACGAAAACTTTTGAGTATGTTCGATTTTTACTTTATCGCTACTGCTTACGCAGTAGAGAGAAATTTATGTAATGCTGCGTGAAAAAACTGCGAATTTCAGGCAGAAAAACTCTTATAGCTCTCTCTTATAGCGGACTCTGGTAACGAAACAGTGGCTAAATTTAGAAAAAAAGACCTCTAAAACGTGGTGTAGCCAGACTCCATGTTTTGTAGGTTCTTGATACCGAAAAATCGAATGACGGCAAAATATCTGCCCGTCAACAACGCTAGCGGATAAACCGCTCAGCCGATTTTCTCCAAAATTGATATTCCCTTGCAAAGATACAGTGAGATGGAATGTTACTGAGTATTTCTATTTTTTATCCCATATTTCGTAAATACTTAAAAAAAGTATTCATGAAGTAACATTAAAGGATTAATGGAGTGTGTCAGTATAGTCCCTGGCGGCGTATAGTGGTAAATCGAACAGAAAAAGTGCAGACAGTGTAAATATGGCTTTTGGTATTTATACTGCTTCCTGTTTAGGATGTTGAAGCTTCTATACTGTTTCTGTTTCAGAATGCATCTGTATCTGTATCTCCACGAAAACTATACCGTATAAAAGGACCTTAAGAATTCTCGTCCATCGCTTACGTCGTCAACATCTTTCCCCCTTCTAACAGCGGCTCTGCCGTCTTCATCAGCCGTGCTCCTGTACTTCCTCAGCAAGTCGTCCGTTGCCCAGTTGCACCACGCCTCCGCCCCCGCCCCCGCCATCGTCACCGCATTCGCCCCTTCCGACTCTCGGCGACCGCCCCCAAGCGTCTTGCGGCAGCTGCCGACTGCGCTGCAATTTGCCTACTTTGCGAGATTAATGGAAGATAAGTGCACGGCGCGGACCCAACATCACCTCGGCCCAGTCGCCGCCACCGCCGCCGCCGCCGTCGCACAGTGGTCACAACCGAGTCGAAGCGCGCGCAAAGACAGAACATTACCGAACAAGATTATTGAAACACATTAGTAAAGCACTTTATTGAAGGGCATTAATGAAGGACTTTATTGAAGAACATTTATACGGATAAGTTTCATTTGTTAACAAAGTAAGACGAGACGAGAATATCTTACCTGCAGCACTGCTCCAATATCTTTCAACGATTATTTAATTTAAAAATAATTTAAATCAATAATATGAACTGGTGTTAACATTCCTAAAATTAATTTTTAAAAATAAATTAAACCTTTTAGTCACCTTATGATGTACTTGTATCAGAATATTATCATGAGTAGGCAGAAACAAAGTATTAGGTTCTATTTAGGTAGAGTAGAATATCTTGTAAGAAGCAAGTACAATTAATTCATGTAATAATTGTTTTGTTTCTTTGCAACGATTCTTTTATTGGAACTGAAATTAGGAATTTTTATAGTTATTTTTTATTGTAATACAACAGTGTATTGTATAAAGATAATTGTAACTTACCAGTAAACTTACTATTACTATTATAATGATCAATATTATTGAGTAATAATGTCAAATCTAGGAATTTGAAAATAATTAAAAACTAAAAAGAATATTGTTTTATAAATATCATCGTCTCAAAGACGTCTTTAAAGTGAAAAGGGTACACAGTATGAAACTTCTTACTTTGTAGTAGAAAATGAACCCTAATGTTGGACTGCTTATAACTTTGTCTAATGTAATTTCCGATTTCTGTAAAATATAGGTAACATAATTTGGTATTTCTCCTAAAATGTAATTAAGAAAGCATAATGGAACTAGTCTGAAAAATATACAATTTGTATTATTCGAATAAACTTAGATGACGAGGAAACCCCCCCCTCCCCAAAAGGACCTTTGGGAAGAGTAAAAAATATAAAACGATGTAGATATAAGTTAATAATAAGCGAACCCGGCAGTCGTTCTGCCCTTCATCTCCCTCTTTCCCCTCCCATATCCGTTTCTCACTGTCTCTCCCTCCCTCTCTCATCCTGTCCCTGTCTGTCTCTGTGTGTCTGTCTCTGCCGCTCTCTGTCCCTCTCATTCACATTTACTTGCAGAGTTTTGCAGGTCTCTGAGCGGGTGAGGTAATATCGGGAAGCGCCGGACCAGCAAAAATGCAATACAGGTAGAATGTTCAGGAAGAGTTCATTCTGTAGATTACGGTGTGATAAACGTTTCCTTGAGGTCTTCGGCCTCAAAATTTTATTTTTAAGGCCCTAGAGCGCCTCGATTAGGAGTTATTTAACGATATACATTCAAAAGGCTGCCGAGTGTGTTGCAGGTTGCATTTGACGTCAATATGTAGTGGATATGTAGTGAATATGTAGCGCCATGTAGTGGAGTTACAACACAATTAACAACACATAAAACTTCTCGGTGAAAAAACACGTAGAAGTGCCAACTTTCGTGGAGATCGGTCCAACGGTGTTGGAGTGTTGCTCTTATATAGATACCAACATCCTGTTTTATACATGTAGATAAAAAAACAAATATGAATGTTCCAGTTAGGACAAGATGCAATAACCTGTGCCTTTCTTCAACGACGATTGAAGTTTATACTACACAGAAAGAAATCACTGGTTCTACAGAATGGCACAGGCTTTCTCAAACTAGTTAATTTTCTAATTTCTTTGTTTTGGAACAGCTTTTCGGACTTGCCACAATCTTCTGCCTGCTGCCACCTGTCGTCCCCAAAGTACGTTTTCTTTTTAAATTTCATCAATTTTTCGGGTTCCTAATAGTAGAAGAAATTTAAAGAAAAACTTTGGAGCCATTTTTGAGAAAATTTTGAAAATATCCAACGGGCTTCAAATAAAGTACCCTGAAATTTCAAAGAATGATTTTCTAAATCGCAATGCATCGAATTGAGCCAGATCGACCGGGGAATATCCATTTTGGAAAAAATCTTACGTATGGTTTAGGCGCTAGTGGTGTTCACAAACAGACAGAGGCATCATTTTTCACAGAAGTAATATTAACATTGCTGTAAACAAAATATGTTTACGAGCTTATTGGTATTGCCTTCGAAGTTGAAAATATATTTTCATAAGTATATTTTGTAGTAGGCGTGAGATTGCAAAAATAATGTAGTTGACAGACCATATTTTCTAGCCTTATTTGTAATGGTTACGTACAATTATACCACTAGTTAAATTCGTAAAAGGGTATCCAACCCGCAAAAATATTTTCACAGGCTGGAATTCAAAATTATGATAGTTTATTGAATATGTATTGTATATAAAAATTTAGATTCCGCAAACAACAAACTAATCCACTACATGAAGTCACTGATGACGTATGAACAATGTTCCCGACGCATCAAAAAGGAGGTTGATTTTTTGCAACTGTAAAAATTTCAGAGATAAAAAAAGATTTACGTTATTTCATTAAAATCTATTCTCATGAGAAATGAAACCTTTCTTCAAAAAATATTGTTTAGGTTTTTTGTACATTGATACGATTTAACTCAAAATTAAGGGAATACTACTCGTGTTTTCAAAGAACGATACGTGACATGATATAATTTTCCTGAGTTTGAAAAATAGATTTCACAAATAAAAAATATTTTCAATAATATAATAATGTCTCTTATAGAAAGATTTCCAAATTATGGAGTTACTGAAATCTGAAGCGTTTCACTACCCCAACAAACGTGCCACGAACCGGGCGCGATTTTTCCTTCCTCTTCCGTGTCGTATCCTCAGCCCTTTCTTGCATGCACTTACACATACATGCACCTCATTACCATACATGTCGGGCGACCTGTCGGGAGCTAAGAGCTTTTCCTAGCTGGGACGGTGTCCTTCTGATGAGAGATACCTGGTTAGTGAAAACCCCGCAAGCCATAGTGTAGGTCGACGCCGTTTCTCGCCATTCTGCAGGGGAAGATCATCCATCTCCCGCGATAAAAAATGCACTACTCTTATGGGTCCGATATCCGTAGCACTTGATGTGCCCGAAAATACCTAGCAATCAATCAATCAATCAAAACCGAAATAGACGCGAGAAAGTATAAATCCGCGTTGTCGCGTTTGAGCGCGGTTTAGGCCACTGTGGCCGCCGCGGGGAAGGCTCCGCGTCCATCTGCTGCGAATTAATACGCGGCTTGCTTTACATCTGCGACGCCCGGTGCGGCTCAATGACAGTAATACGGAGCGTAATGGGGGACGCAGCGGCGTTCGCGCGCATTTGACTTCCCTCTGAAGCGCCGAATCTCCAGGTGGAAGCTGGCCACGGGACGGAACCGTGATGCAAGGCTTGGAAGGTGTCCTAATGCAGGGATCTACCTGTATAACATTCCCTTTATTTTCGATGTTAATAAATGATACACATTTTTAAAACCTATTAGTGGAGAGAAAGTACTGAATTGCTGTGGAAAAAACGGCAATATTTTTTTAGAAAAACTCTTATTGCCGGTCCCTGATGACGAAAAAGTGAAAAAATCTTTTTTTCTAAATATACAGTAAATTACTTTTTCTAACATGTTGTGTACTCAGAATTCACGTTCGGTAGGTCATTGATACAGATGCTGGTGGCATAACGTTTGTTTGTCCATCAGTAAAGCTAGAGCCTCACAATTCAGATGATTTTATTCATACCAAACTGATATTCCCCAGTAGACGTAACCGAAATCGAGGCCCTGCGAACACAACCGTATGCTGTGAAAACTAGCTCAAAATTCCGAGTTTTCAGAAACGCTCAAATTCCATTTTCTCATAAATGACTTCAAATTTTTCTTAACGTTTTGTAACGGATAGGGCTAATTGCACTCTTTAATATGAAGTAAAGTTCATTTTGGGGTACTATTTTGTTTTTTCAAAAATTACACAAATGTAATTTTTTGAAAGGTCTCTCACATCTTTGATATGCACATTACAAGCAATTTGTAAACACTATTGTATTTGTGAGTGAATGTGCTTTAAATGACTTCAAATAAAGTATTTTGAAAACTCAAAAATTTTCTGTGAAAATGAGCTTCAAATTTCGCATTTTTAGTAGCGCTAAAACGCAATTTTCTCTTAAACGGCACATAATTTTTAAAATAAAATTGCCATTTATGACTAGGTTTTTGTGTTCTTTAATAGTCTAAAAATTAATATTTCCGTTCTACCAATAGGAAACCGAAGAATTAAGAAAATGACAAAAAAAATGTACTTTTGGCGGCTTGCTAGAAAGAGTATGTGGCAATTCCGAATAGCTAGCCCAGACCCAAGGAAATAGAAAACTAATACGAGAATGTCTGTGCCATTCTGTAGCACCACTATTTTGTATATTAAATCATGGAATTTATTAAAATTAAAGTTGCATTTTTGGTACGTTGTGGGTCCCTAGTTACGCTAGTTCCTAGTTATGTAAATGGTAATGTAACTAGCACCAATTTTTTTTACCGTCTCTTGATAATACTAGGAGAAAACTTTTTAAAAAAATGTGTGCGGCTTTTGGGGGAAAATTGTTTAAAAACTTTCAAAATTGCCTTTATTTCGCGCAAAATTACATGAAAACTACTCATATTTTCGAAAAATTGAACATGACCTTATTTAAAGATCTGTCTTTGGAGAATAGAATTTATTAAGAAAAAAAGCTCTGACTTCAATATTGAGGTTGTAGGAAGCCGCTCAAAAAATCCCACTTTTGCAATTTTTGAAAATGTGGGATTGCAACGAACGTGAACGCTGCACCATTCCCATAAGAGTCCTTTACACCATCCGAGGACAAAGTTTAAGTAAACAAGGATGGTGCCATTTTTGACAAAATTTTGGAAATATTTTTAAGACTTCGTGTGAAGTGCCCTCAAAATCAAAATATCGTATGAAACTCCCAAAGCCCTGAGTTCGTTCAGATTTATGGGGGAAAATCAATTTTGTAGAAAATCGGTTGAGCGGTTTAGGCGTTAGACTTCACTACGGACGTCTGACGGACGGAGAGGCTTTTGCCGTCGATAGATTTTTCGATATCAAGGACCCACAACACATTGAATCTCGCTACATCATGCGTTAAAGAAAGTAATGTACTATATACATTACTTTCTTTAACATTTCTTTCTCTCTAACATGCAGGACCCTGCAATAAGATTTTTTCTTCCGAAAATTTGCCATTTTCCGGCGCACGATTACAATACTTTTTCTTTCATTCGTAAGGTCGAGAAAGTAAAAAGAGTGAGCGCAACTTGTAAGAAATTTTTCCGAATTCCGGACTCCCGTTTCTGTCATCACCTTGTCCGTCAACTGATTGTTTAGTGATTCCGGGAGCGTCAACGGCTAAGGGGGTTAGTCCCGTAAGTGTAGTGCATGTTTTTATCGCGAGAGGTGGCAGTGATCTTGCCCCGCTGGATGACAGGTTTCGGCGTCGACCTACGACGGTTTAGGGGAATTTCCCCAACCAGGTATCTCCCACCAGCGTGGCACAAGCTCGGACTCTCTCGTAGCTCCCGACCAGTCTCCCAGCATGTGTGGTAGAGTAGTGCATGTACGCATGAGGGTAAGAAAGGGGTGAGAAAAGGACAAAGAAGAAGAAGGAAAAAATCGTGGGCGGTTCGTCGCCTGTTTGCTGGTGGACTGCTCCGTGATTCGCCTGGTGGTGATAGGAGAAACCGCGGAAAACTAACAATTAGAGCGGCGAGCCACTAGAATTCTCTTCCAGGCAACGGCTGAATTCGACCTAGCTGTCTAGCTCAGTGGTGTCAAAGTCTCCTACTGGTGGCAGTGGCACGCCTCGCGGCACTGTGTCACGTCACGAGCTTCTTTGCGCCACTAGCGTTGGGAGAGGAAAATATTAGTAATCCCGACGTTTTACAATACTGATGGCGTTGTCTCTTGCGGCAGGATTATGAACTGCATGGAGAGACATGGAGAGAACTGCATGGATTTCGTAATGGCACTCGTGCAACGGACTCCCTCTCATGGCATCAACCTTGACAACACTGGTCTAGCTAGTGTCGAAAATCCTGCCACCGTCGGGAGTGGAACCCTGAGACCTCCGGTCAAAGGCAATGCAGTGATATCAGTTGATGCACTGAGCGACCTTTGCCGGTTTGTAGTCACCATTTCATTGGTACTCCCAAAGACTCAATTTCTGTACGCAAACGACGCGAGTGCTCGGGGCCCCAGAGGGAGAAGCTCCGCTCTGTCGGTGTGTCCCGCCGCCTCGGGCGAGGCGCTCCTCCAGCCGCTGATGCCTGCTTTCGCCTCTGGGGGAGTGGCTCGTCCACCTGAACGGCGTCTGCTGAACATAGGTTGGAAGCATTTATTGTATCATCTGCGCTATTACTGGCGCGAAGAAGGGAATTTAGTGGGCTCACTCGCTCAATTGAGAAGTCATAACCGGCTGTTTGGCGCGCAAGAAACAGGAAATGGTTTAAAAGAGAGATAAGAACTTTCAGTGTCATATAAAATTTATCACTTTTATTCACGTAATTTTGCTTTTTAGACCGTCGAAATGCACTGAAATTTCTGAGAATGCGCATGGTGTCAAGTATACGGGAAAAGAAACAGTTCAATAGAGTACTTTAAACAATTATTTTTATCAGAGGGCTTCATCCACGTTGCCAAATTGCCAAGGATTTTTCTCCTAGTTGAAAAAAAAAAACTATATATCATGCTATACTCTAAGGAAAGATGACGGTTTTTTGAACGGTTTATGAGACACTATCGTCACAAAATCTGGTAAATATGCACCAGTTTGATAGGAAATTACACCCTCGGGGTGAATCAAAGCGATTTGTAGGTTAGGGAAATAGAAGTTTGCAGATTTTGATGCAAAGAAGAGAGAGCAGCGTTCAGCTGCATATGCAAAGCTGCCACACATGTTCCTGCCGTGCGGAACTCGAGAACAATGCATCCTCGGACCTTCAAACAAAGTTTTTGGGAGACGAATGTTGTTTCCTCTGACATAATCTACGAAATGAAACTCTTGGAGAGCTCCGCTATGTGCAACCTGTGCATTTTGCTCGCCCCACACATGCACATTGTTACGATTAGTTGTTCCAGTTGTTTTAAAACACGCTTCATCGGTCCAAAGAACGGGATCCTCGTTTTCCTTGCATATGCGCAGGAAATGCCTCGAGAATTCAGAACGACGTTGTAAGTCTGTACTGCGCAAATGCTGTACCCGCTGGAAATGGAATAGTCGTAATCACTTCGCATGAATTGTCCCCTGGTGATGCGTTGTCCTCGCGCGCTATTTGCCTTGTTCTTGCTTCCAGGTCTTATCGGATAGTATTACTCGTAATAACTGATTTTTTCAGAGAAGTGGCGAGCCCTAACGCGAGGTGAAGCCGCTCGCACACTCGCTCGTATTACACGAGCATACGTGCATAGTCGAAAGTTTAACGTTAATTATTTAGAAAACTAAATGACAAAGAGTATCCAATTTTCTTAAATTCTGTCTGTCCATTACTCATGGGACAAGCCCCGGCATATTAGTAAGGAGGACTGAATCACTCTGTATGCCACACATTCAAAAGTATAGTCCAAATTAATATTCTTAATTTAACTCAAAATTGCGCAAAATTTACTATTTCGAAAAATTGTATGAAGATGATTAGAATATCTGATATTGAGGAATAGATTGAATTAAGAATCCGATCTCTAACTTCAATATTAAAGTGTATGACAAATTCGGCAAAATTTTGAATTCTTCAATTTTTTTGAATTCCAGAGGTTCTAGTGAAAATCGCATCTACGCCGTATCCCTACTAGAGCACTCATTTCCCTACTAGCAAAATGTCTAAAAAAAATAAGACTTTTTCAGAAAATATTTTTTAGTTTTTAGTAGAAAGGGAAAGTTATGTAGTGCTGCAGGGAAAAGGGCCACTTTTTCGCCAAAAAGCAAACAAACAACAACACGTTTTATGAGTCCCTGATACCAAAAACCATTTTTGGAAAATCTCTGTGTGACTCTTGCTCCGTCCGCACGTTGTTTCGTAAGCCATGTTTTGGAAATTGAGTCCCTTTTGAAACTTATATTATTGGCTGCATACCTTTAATGGGTATTCTCTGTCGATAGCATGGGCAATCAGAAACTAGCACAATTCCAATATCAATTTAGTATTAAATTGAGTTTTTGGTATTCCGTACAATTTAATTGCAATCTTTCATTTTTTCTATTTTGTTAATAAATACTTAGAAATATTACGTCATTAAATATTCCTATGCACCGCAGCTTGCCTTTATTTCTGTTCCAACAGCTCGGGGCTAGGCTTTACGATGTGCGGTTCCAGAATGAAGTTATTTTCACTTTCAAAACATTAATATCTTATAATTCACTATAAGAAGTACATAAATATCTTATGATTCACTATAAGAAGAAGAAGAAGCTTAAAAATATATAATTAAAGAAATTAGGTAAATTAAATTACTCTATTTTCGCCAAAGAATTACATTAAATTTGTTTCACTAATTCGAAGGAACTAATTTGTTTCTTTAAAAGCTGCAGATATTTTTGAAGGAAATGAACGATTCTCTGCCCATGACACGATTTTTATTGTTCAACATACAGTTGAGTAGTTTTACTCTAATAAAGTACGCAGAATTAAATAAATAAAGCAGCCCTTAACCTTTTATTAAAAAATATCTGAAACGGAAAATGTAGAATGTCATTAAACACATTACACTGCACTCTTGTGAAATACTGTGAAAATTACAAATAACAAGATGATTCGCTGTGATGTAAATTTATTTCATTTGTGAAACATCTGACAATTGACAAACGTAATTGTGTTTACATGTTAGAAGGTATGTGCTTTTCACCAGATGTAATGTTACTGATAATAATAAGGTGTCGTGTGTACTAAAGGAAAATGTGGAAACCCTAGAACGCTATAACACATTAAAAATGATTGCAGCTTCATTTCGACTCTGCATGAGGTTATCACCGGCCATTCGACTCCTAAATCCATTTCCATTACTCGGAGTTATTCCGAACAGGACTTCCGATTGACTCTCATTTACATTCGATTTTTAAAAGCGGAGTACAATTGTGAATAAACTCTAGCTTTTCCTTCTTCCACCGCCACAATATGCCCCTCGTTACGATTTCTCAGATATTCTCGTGTGGATTTATCGAGCCTCTAAACGCTACAGGCTGTAATCTAGGCGTCGTTCATTCGGTTCCCTCGCTCGCACTGTGAGAATGGAAACCGATGATTTCCCTAAATTACGCAGATACAGGAAATGTCGTCTGCGGATGGCGTTATGAAGCGTTTTGCCGCTCGTAATACCCCATCCATTTATCGGCGGCAAGAAAGCTGCTAGGTCCTAACAGCTGCCTAATAAATGCACTCCCTGAAAGTAATATGTTAATTCGGTTTTCAATTTACAAATCCAAACCAAAGACATGAATAAAGGTTCAAAAGAACTATTCAAACATTCAAAGCTATTGAAAAATCGTTTCACAAGTCACTGAAGAGAAATACACATTTTCTGCATTTTCCCCATTTCAAAATGCCTGTGTGTTATTTAAAGTGATGTAATATGTGATTTTTACCTAAGAGACCTGAACTTTTAAGGACGTAGTAAGTTTACCAAATTATTACTTTGAACCATAGGTTCTTCAAAATAGCACAATCTTTCTCGTATTATTTGTATCGAAATTGCCATTAATATACTACTAATATTTAAACCATTTTTTGCAAAACTCTCTTCACCGAACATGAAAACACAGTTCATTAGCACACAGTATCAATGTCCTAACATCTTTTAAGAAGCACTTCAAGTACAAAACGACCGTATAAGTTCACGGCACACATTACGATTTTTATTGCCGAATCTACACATTAAGGTCATACGTTTTGTCGGTAAAAATGTAACACGCTGTACAATGAGAATTGTCAATGAAGAAACGGGGTAAGGCTTGATGTATCAGCTCAAACTCACTCTGTTATTGATTTATTCGTAGTTTTTACTCGACGTATAAGGTGTCGGCAACATAAGACTACATCGGAAGATGGAGTGAGGGTTTACGAATGAGAATCGCTGGTTTAGTGTTATTTACGTAAGAAAAGCGAAACAAAGAAATTGTTACTCCCCATACGTTGACTCCCTTCGATATTAATGAACGATTTATGCTTCCCATAAGGTTTTAACAAATTGGAAAAGCTATTCAACACGTTAGATGGGATCCAATTATTCCTTTATCCACTTTTATCCCTACCTCACGTCTTCCTTTAATCTGGTGAAAAGAACACGACTACTAACATGTAAACACAATTACGCGTGTCAATTGACAAATGTTTCAAAACTGAAATGAATTTACATTACAGCAAATCATCCTGTTATTTGCAATTTTCACAGTATTTCACAATTATGCAGAGTAATGTGTTTAATGAAAATTCCGAGTTTTCTATTTCATATATTTTTTGAGCAAAAGTTTAACGGCTGCTTTATTTGTTTAATTCTGTGTAATTTATAAGAGTGAAATTATGCAACCGTATGTTGAATAATGGGCCTCGCGGTTAGTTCTTGGTCAGCGAACTCGCTTTCCACTACACGGCTCCGGGTTCGATTCCTGCCCGAGACACGACTGTAGTGTGCGTTTTCTTACAAACTCCCAATATATGTTGCTGTGTGACGATGAGAAAATTCACTTCTCAGGTTCATAAGACTAGTAAAAGGCGTTGGGATGTCAACGGGCTAACCACACGTACCCCCTTCACTCACCGCCGCGAGGCAGGGACGTCGCCGGTAGGCCTGAGCCCGTTTACGTGCTGTCGCGCCGAGTACATACATACACACATGTTGAATAATAAAAATCGTGTTACGTGCAGAAAGACTCGTTCATTTTCTTCAAAAATATCTACATCATTTAAATTCAAGCAAAATTTAAGTGGTTGGTTCGCAACGCTGAGAAAACATCTAAATTGAACAAAGAGAACTCTGAACCGAAAAAAAAAAAACTAGTTGTGCTACCAAAGCACATACTTTCTCGCAGTTTCCTAAATACTCTTCAATATTCTACTACTAGATAAACCAGCAAAAGTATTTTCAACCGGAAATTTTTTCAAGCTCTAAAACACGATCCCAAATCCTCAGATTTAACTTGCCGGCATTCTTACCACTACACCACATAAGCGCCCATTTGCATCGAATAAAAAAGTAATTGTCCGATTCATGAAAAAAAAAACAAATAATTCGGGACAAGGTATAAAAAAAATTCCACCGTAGATGTTCATTTTTCTTTCTCATTCTTATTTAATACATCAAATTCAACATGGAGTGCTACCAAAGCACACATATTTTTAATTTCTTTTAAATTCTTCACAATAATATACACCTTCATAAAACAGTAAAGTGTTTTCAACCAGCAAGTTTTTCTACCATGCGCGAACCAAGTTCCTCAAACTAAACGTTCTGGCGCTGACACCACTACGCCACACAAGCGCAGTGCGCTGGAAAATCCGCTTTCCGGTGCACGATTACACGACTTTCTCTTCTTAGGAAGAATTCGTTAGGCGAGAAAGTAATAATAATTTCGTAACCGTTAGGGATATTTAAGTTGATATCATGGGTTCTGGTTAAATTGTATTTCAGTTTAATGTTTTAAAATATTCATAATTTTACTTAAACCGGTTCTTACAGATGCACAAAAGACGATTGATTTGAACATGACATATGTTTTTAGCAATTGTCGAAAAATTGGTGGTATCAACAAAAAATGATACCTACATCATTCTCTTATACGTTCTTTGCGCTATTCAACAACAAAATTTAATCAAAAAATTTGGAGCCATTTTTTTCAAAACTTTAAAAATGTCAGAGGAGCATCATGTAAAGTAACCCCCGAAATTCAAATATCGGCTTCTAATTCCAGGAGCCTGGACATCACTCAAAACGATTGCGGAATATTAATTTTGAAGAAAATCGGCTGAACGGTTTAGGCGGTAGCGTTGACTACAGACGGACGCACAGACGGCAGACGGACAGACGGACAGACAGACGGACGGACGGACGGACGTTTTGCCGTCAACCAATTTTTCGGTATCAAGAAGCAACAAAACATAGATTTTGGCTACACCACGAATGTCTAAATTTAGCAACAGAATTTATCCCTTTTTTCGTCACCAGAGCCCGACAATGAGAGTTTTTCTGGCGAAAATCTACCGTTTTCTGGCACGATTACATAACGTTCTCTTCCTACTGTATCGGTTTTCCCGTACACTTACACTCGCGCATCCCCACTCACCTACCTGTTATCTATTTATTAATAACTACAAATCTTATTTTTTTGACATTGGATGCGGCCGACTACAAACATTTATAGGTCGTAGGTTGATGCAAGTTATCCAATACTGAATCGAGACCTGCTATCATTTGCAATAATACCTGGTGTTTCAAATCTACAATGACAACTCAAATTTCATTCTGAAAAAACAAAATAACAAACACCTCGTGTCTGTTGCTATTTATTATGTTACCTTCAGGGTATTTTGCACACTCTGCCAACAAAACATAAACAACACATCAACAAATTCAACAAATTAAAACAAGGAATAAACACAATATTTACAAACACATGCATGCTATACTGAGAATTGCGCATTTTCCCTCTATGGCCATTTCTAAATTAAACTTATCTTATTAATTAGTGACATGCTTGGCCTTGAACACGAAAACATTCCGCCGCATTTATTGAATACATATGCAGTTCACTTCCCTTGGGTCGTGTTGCTCCTGCGCCAATCTTCGGTGACGTCCAAAGACTTTGTAAAATAGGTGACGTCCAGGACAACTCCAAAGAGAATGGTTGCGTCGACCACCATGTGATTAAACGTTTCTCCTCCCGTTTACATTAAACATATGTCGCGGCGATACTTCACCATTATGATCTCCCGTACTGAACGACTGAACTCGCGATCCGCTCACCTCCACGACTAAAATTCATCTGACGAAAAGCATTGTTGGGATTCTTCACCAAAACTTTGCCCCAACAAAACACACTCCCTCCGTCATTTGTCCTTCTTTGACAAACATTCAATATTTCTATTTACGCCTCTCCGGCGTCCCCTTATTTAGTTGTATTTATCTAAACTTCCTAAAATTTTCCTTCTAATTGTTTATTCGTTCGAAACATAAAATTTCACATTGTTCAGTCCTAAAGTTCGTAATTTTTAACTCACTTGCACCAGAGATTATCCGTCAACTGTCTTTTTGACAACTTCCGGAACACATTCACTCTGTTTAATTAAAGAATACACATTTGCCGTTTATAAATTACGTGCGCCCTTCTCAATTCCCTTGCAAGCTGTGCATGATCTTGAAATCACATTTATTTATCGCGGTATCGTGATACGCAAAAATTTCCGCACGCCATTCTGTAGTCATTTGTCGATACCACTATAGTCCGCTATCGCACTAAAGCGTTCGCCTCCTATAGCCAGCTTCATCTGTGATGCCTTTCCTTATGTAAAGATACGAATCATTACATTACGAAGTGAGTAGTAAGGCGACAAAGTAAAAAGAAAAGTCAAACAACTGAAGAAAGTTTAAAACGTCGGCGATGCCACATTCAGCTAATTGAAAATATTTTAACACAAACATACTGAAAGCGATTTTTATATACTGCTAACTGCATGAAACATTAGTTCTTAAGCAAATAAAATTTACCTTCATTTATTTTTTAATTTATTCTGGATTCGTCGTTGCCCCTCCTTCCTCCCCATTGGTGTTCTCCGCGAATGGCATTGGTATACGACTGGTATAATGAAAGGACAAATGGTCGTTCACTTCACCATTATCAGAAGTAAATATCATTGCCACTCTTATACTTCTCCCAGTGAACGCCTCTTCCCCAAATTTGCTGACAAATTGGGCAGTCTCGGCTTACTGCCCCGGGCGGGGGGGGTGGCGTGTCCCCCATTGAGAGCAGCAGTTGCGTAGTCACCTTTATTGACGGCGCGACCGCGCGACAGAGGCGAGGTCGCCTCCAAACCCCAGGGACAAGGCGCGAATTCGCTCCTCTGTGTACCAAGCAATTCTCCGTCGTCACACAAATAAGCGCCCCCTTCGCGCGCCTTGAAAAACGGCGGCCGCAGCCCCCTCGCGCTTTTGTGAGCATCCCCTTCGCTATCACCCCCTGCCGCCGCCGCCGCCTTCAGATGCACCGCAGCCACTGACTCCGAAGGCCTCGTGCTTAAAATCTACGGTACTTGTCTGTGTGTGTGTGTGTGTTTCTGTGCGTGTGCGAGTGTGAATGTGCATGAGTGTCTGTGTGTGTACACTTTTTAGCGTGTGCGCGCTAGTATGTGTATGTGTGCGTGTCTGTTTGAAGACGAATGTTCTTTTGATAAAATACTACAACTATGAAATGAAAGCATTATTTTAAAGTTTATAGGACTTTACACAATTTCTCGAATATAGACCCCCCTCTGTTTCTTTATGAACACTTCAAAAAACATCCATATGTATTTGGTTTGTTATTCGTTGCAAATATGTTGTTTAAAAACTGGTAATTCCCCACACTTTTCACTGTCAGCAAATTCTAAGAAAACTTAGGCGGATAGTCGCAAACAAAAATATATCTTCATTTGAAACATTGTTTGAAAAGTATGACGGTTTCCAAATTTTTGTACTTCATTTCTAGATAATTCCTAACTAGCTCCCCTCCAACGGTTTTTACCAAATTTTGGAAAAAAGAAAGCTTGTATTTAAGAAAATAAGGTAATAATACATATGAATAATTATAATGATTATTATCAGTATTTTCTAATACGATAATCGGTCATATAGGACCACGCTACACGTTATTCTCCGAAGCTCAGTCATGTTTAACCCGGAGAGATTAACGTGTTTCTATTTATTATGAGGATCAGCTTTATCCATAAGCTTATTAACCTTCAGAAATAAATTACGAGGTGATTAGGATGATAATAAGGGGTGAAGGGACAATTACAAATACGTCGAAGCCTATGCAGGATTCGAACCTGCAACTTTCTCAGTGCAGACGACGGCTGCCAACCGTCCGTGCCATGGGGGCCGGCCTATTTTTTTTTTGGAGATGGGAGGTCCCAGATTGGCTGCCTTGAACCACGCGGAGATACACCTGCATTTACCGAGCCTCAGTGCCAGCCACATTTATCTCGTGGCAAATGCATGTGATTCATCAAGGGATCAGCTTTAAGCTTAATCCTATTTTTATCGCCCAGGGTTGTTATTCTTGGGATAGAAGATGGAATGATGATAATAAAAGAAGATCATCATTAATCCGTCATCTTTCCTTACGCCATTTTTAACTCAAGAACGGCTAGACCAATCTTAATTATCTCTGTTTTATTGGATTCATCTCGCCCCGAAGAAAAGAGTAACTTTTAAAATATCGGTAAGCTTCATGGCGCTGTAGAAGAAAAATCTAAATATTGATGTTAAATGCAACCCGCTATACTCTGAACGATTTTTGAACCTATATCGATAAATAACTCCTAAACGAAGCGTTCTAGGGCATTAAAAACTAAAATATTGAGGTCTAAGGCCTCAAAGAAACGTTTCTCACACTGGAATCTACAAGCTGAGATCTTCGTGAACATTCTATTACATTTTTGCTTGTCCGGCGCTTCTCGATATTACCTCACATACTCAGAGACGTACAGAATCTGCAACTAAATGCGAATGAGAGGGACAGAGAGAGACACACAGAGAGAGACAGAGACACACAATCAGCCAGACAGACAGGGACAGAGGACAGAGACAGAGAGAGACGGAGCCAGACAGACAGGGACAGAGAGAGACGGAGAGAGACGCAGAGAGAAGGAGAAACAGAGAGAGAGAAAGAAAAGGAAAGAGGGAGAGAGTGGAGAGACGGAGAGAGAGACGGTGAGACAAAGACGGTGAGGGAGAGACGGTGAGAGACACGGCGAAAGAGAGACGGTGAGAGAGATGGTGAGAGAGACGGAGTGAGAGAGATGGTGAGATAGAGAGAGACGGTGAGAGGGAGGCAGTAAGAGAGACGGAGAGAGAAACGGAGAGGGAAGGAGAAAGAGATACAGTGTAGAACCACGTTAGTAATGCATAGTTTAAAATTGTCATTACAAGTTAGTTTTCTGTTGGAATTCCTGATCACGCAAGGAATAATTTATTGCAACGAGATAGCTGTTCAAGCAGCAAAGTTGGCCAGGAGGAAGCCAGAGACATTCTGATAGTATTGAGATAACTCCATCAACTGTGATAATTTTCTAAGTAATTAGCTTAATTATTTAATCTCATCCCCATATGGGGCTGCCAATGAGATGATTTTTTTTCAGTAATATCTTATTAATTTATGTAGCCTTAATTGGAAACGTGAACGTGGTACATGTGGGTGGCTAGCTCGACACCACGTCCACTGGATGCTCCTGAAAAATAAGAATACTTGCTCTCTGCATTTGTCGTGGGCTGAAAATACCGCTCTAAGAGGACTCGGTCGATGGATCTTATACTTACGCTTTGGTTACCAATAATACATGGGAATAATTTTGAGAATACCTAATTTCTATTTAATGAAACGAAAATTTATATATGCACGTAACGACATGAAGTGTCGTACGTCTATTTTTCTTATTAGAAATTTTTAATCAATCTCTTTCATGACCTTTTATGCATTATCATATTATTTAAACTTGACAATTAATTTCCCTAATGATGGCCATCAACTAATTGTTACAATTTTAATTTTTAATTATTGCTTTAACCAAAATTTTAATTATTCTTAGGGCATGTACCTCAAAATTTAGCTGGTTTTGTCTTTTTCGAATTCGGGATTTGGCGGAAATACTTCCTTGTCCATTCGGCGTCAGCACACTTGTCAGTTGAATACCAGTTCAGCTTCACAGCACCATATTTTCCTCTGGATTCCGATGTCCGCTTCAACCCACACTTTGTTAATTAGCTAGTCTCAGAAAACTTCCTACGATCCCGATTCTACTAAAAATCCCGATATTACTAAAATTTAACTATATAATTCTTACACCGAGTTCCAATCTTAAATTAATCATCAAAGATGACGATTACAGTTCGTAAATCTCGATTCTATCACGCGCCAGTCTCAAGAAACTATAAATTCAGAGTACATAATCCTACATCCTATCGCTACCAGATCCTGACACGAAGTGTTGTAAAATTCCCAAAATGTTCTACCTCGTTCTTTTTTCCAATGTCTCTTGTTTCTATTCTTGTCACGTAGTCCTCGTGTTTTTAATCCCTATGTTATTGCTAATCAAATCAATAAATGACTGATCTCTTCTCGTTAACAATGTTCCTATTTCTTTATGTTATTTCCCGTGATAATTTATGAATAAAACTATTTTCCCCATTCTTCAATTAAATATATATCATTTTTTTATATTTCTAAGTATTATTTTTCACTCCAAATTACGTATTGAAGTGCACGAAAATTGAGGGCTTTTCCGATGCACTTCAGTACCTACGCAGGATTATCAAACATTCCATTCTCAGTGCATGGCGAAATTTGATTTGAAACTCACTGAAATCAAGAACTCCACAAAACCTTGAGCTTTCCTACGTCGTGGTACTAAAAGTGACGAGAAAATTTTACTGGCTTTCGGATTAGTCATTGCCCCTCTTGCTTGGAAATGTCCGCAATAGCCCTCCGCCTCTCTGCTATATATCCGGAGTAGACCTTGCATAGAACGCACTCGCGTGCTCAGCAATAAGGAAGGACACGTGCCGAATCCCACGTGAGCAAAGGTCTTAGCTTCCTACAGAAATGTATAAGTTAATCTTCGAGGATTGTGATTTGAATATGCCTTTTATAAATTTATCAAATTTTAATAGTATTCACCTGCCAAATTTTCTATCGGATCTTTACCACATTAAAAGATTCTGCAATTATTTTCTATTTATGTAGATATTTGGTGAAGACATGTTCTTAAGATAATTTAATGCGACCGACACGGACCTTATGTTGAAGCGTTTGAAATGCTCTTTTATTCATGATAATAATAATAACAACAACAACAACAATTTCACCTAGGGAGTACACGACCTTGTAGTTAGTGGTGGAGCTTGAGTACCTCCATGAGCCAAAGAGCTACGTCAGTGGTAGCCTAGCTACTGATAGGACATTCCTTGCTGAATAGGTTGAATGTGAGGGGTCAGACGAAGAAGTACTCCAGAGGAGAGTGGAAAGTAAGTAGAGACGGAAGGGTCATGAACCTTTGGGCTCCCTGTTGTCTGCCCATGAAGGGTACAGGAGAGAAACTGCGTTAGCACACCAGGGCCACAGATTAGAATGGAGACCCCAACCTTGCATTAGCCAAAGAAGAAGGTTGCCTTCAGCAGTTAGTGAAAATCCCGTAGGGTTTAGTAATGCCGACTGGCGATCGGAGGGACCCCTTGCTGAGCCCTGCGGGGGGATGTCCCGAGGACACTGTGGGTCGCAGTAACAGATGGAAGGAAATAAGCCATGGGTTAAGTGTGATCGGTGAACTCAAACTTGATTCCTACCAATCTTCACTTAAAACCAATGAGCAAAATGGATAGAACAAGAAATGTCATGAATCTTAACGGGCCTTGTTCTATTAATGTTCCACTCATACCTGCTGGGAAACCGACCTAATGACACATTGTCGACGACTGGCCATCCCATGGATATTAGTCCTAGGGACCCAGAGTCGGCAGTAGCTCGAAGCCATCGTCAGAGATGGACCCATGAAATGTCAAAAAATATGTTAAAGAAATCTTGAGGAGACAAACCACTCCATGAACAATATCTAAAAAGAATGGACAAGGTGCATATCAATAAAGATCATTCATTTATGAGGCTCAAAAGGGGAAGATTGAAGTCAGAATCGGAAGCAGTTCTAATTGCTGCTCAATATCAGGCGTTGAGGACACGACATTATGATTAAGCGGTTCTCAAAATTTCCCAAGATGACAAATGCCGCATTTGCCATGAACGAGTAGAAATCATTGATCATATCGTCTCAGCTTGTCCAATCCTAGCAAAGAGCTAATACTTGAAAAGACACGACAGGGTGTGTAGCTACCTCCACTGGCAGATCTGTACCGCCCTCGAATTTCCGAACACATGCCCCAAGTGGTACGAACACTCACCGAAACCGGTGACGTCTGTTGGATTGTGTACGATATTGTACGACCAACAAATTCAAACTGATCGCACGATAGCGGCAAACAAACCGGATATAGTCATCCGGGATTTGGAGAACAAATCGTGGTTACTTGTCGATGTTGCTGTACGAGTATCTTGCAATCAAAACGTAGTTACCAAGGAGGCAGAGAAACGTCTTAAATACAAGAGTTTGGAAATCGAGATCAGCCGAATGTGGGGCATAAAGGCGCAGGTCTTCCCGATAGTTATCGGAGCTCTGGGATTTGTTCCGCAAAATTTGTGTAAGAACTTGTCTAAACTCCCAGATAATTCAAACGACTGGGAAGTGCAAGAAATCGCTTTATTTGGAACAGCCCACATTTTGCGCAAAGTATTGTAGAGGCACCGACAGTCCCTAGATCTACTCCTTAGGTAGCTGGTTGCAACCTGTAGTAGATTTTTTAAAACGAACTTTTAACATCTTTAGTTGTGGTGTAGATATAATAATAATAATAGCAATAATAATAATTGTAATAATAATAGTAGTAATAATAATAATAGTAATAATAATAGTAATAGTAATAATAGTAATAATAATAATAATCATAATAATCCAAATGGTTTAATAAATGACCAAGCATATCCACTTTGGATATCCAATCTGTTTATAACATTCAATAATGATTTAGGGAAATCTCATTGTTTTGATAAACCAACACTTATCGTCACCATATTGTCATATAATCATCCATTACACAAAAACGCCCAACTGTGAAATTTCTCTACATGTGATTGATATGGTTTTGGCTTTTCAGCTACCATCTCTGGAACCGACAACGCAAGCCAAGAACCTTGCCTTCTGCATATCCACATTCATCGGCTATAGCCCGATCCAATTACATCCCGCCATCTTCAGTTATCTCCAGTCTGCAACCCTCTCCAGCTCTCACCAGCCGCCTGTACTCACCCCCAGCCACCTCCAGTTACCATCACTGACTTCCGCACAGATTTATTCATCACTTCTCGCACCATCAGCCTCTCTTCTCCACTGACCAGGGATTCCTGAACTGACATTATCAATGTTCTCTAACTTGATTGCCATAACACTCTTCATCTTTTCTTCTTCTTCATCTTCTTCTTCTCGATCATCACAATCACCATCGCTATCATTACCAGCATCACCATCATTACTAAAATCATCACCACCACCACCATCATCATGGGCACCATCACCACCACCATCATGAGCACCTACTCCACCACCATCATGGGCAACATCACCTCCACCATCATCATGGGCACCATCATCACTACCACCATCATGGGCACTATCACCACCATCATCATCATGCGCACCATCACCACTATCATGGGCACCATCACCTTCACCACCATCATGGGCACCATCATCTCCTCCACAATCATCATGGGCACCATCACCACCACCATCATGGGCACCATCACCACCACCTCCATTCCCGCCGATTTCACCGCCACCCGGACCCCCAGCATCTCGGCCACCTTCTCCGCCCCTCCCACCACCGCCGGCAGCGGGACAAAGCGCGGCTGTTTGCGCGGCGCCCGCAGGGGTCCCGCGCCGCGCCGCGCCGCGCCGCAGCACTTTTCTCCACTTTTGTGGCTTCTGCGATGAATAGCGCGCGTCGCGGGGCGCCCCCTCGCCTCGGCGGCCCGCGCCGCGCCCGCGCTGCTCCGCTCGGCGAAGCCACGTTAATAGCTTCTAATGGGCCCATTTGTATGAAATATGGTCCCCGCGTCTTCTCTGATGCTAATGTCTGGCGGCTGAGCTGCGGAAAGATCAGCGTCGCCCTATTTACTTACACATGTAGCGACTCGGCGCAGTGGATGGGTCTTTTTGTGGGCGCTCGGGTGGGGTGGCGCGGCGCGGCGCGGCGCGCGACCGGAAGAGACGGTGGCGGGGAGGTGGGCGGCGGCGCACGAGGCAGAAGATGTGCGGAGGCTGCGAGATAACAGTTGCGCCCTGGGCAGCGGAGGTTGCGAAGGCGGAAGAGTCGTGTCTGCCTCGACTCGAAAGGTCGTGGGTTCGAATCCTTGGATGTTTGCATATGTATTCGGTAAATTATCCGAATATGTGTTTCTGAAGTGTGTGACTTTATTTCCACACACAATTAGCAATTTGAATTAGCTAGCTTCTTCAGACTGCAACCATTGCAGATAAAGTAGACACTGGTTTCTTCACAGGTTTGCAGTATTATCAATTTTTTTATTGAAGAATGTGGTGATGGTACAACGCTCAGCCTTATGTTTTTTTGTTGTTAGGCGAAAGAAATTTCAATCAGATAAGAACGGGGTGACTATGGCCAACTCTCTTACACAATGGATTAAAAGAAATGTGGTTAATGAAAGAAATTCTTAAACATTAGAATAAAAGAAATAATAAGTACATATTTATTGATTAATTATTAATGGTTGGATTTTAATTTCATTATCATCTGTGAGCCAGATTGCGAAGAGGGAGTTGGAAAGGGTGTCGATTGGGCTTACGAGGCTCTGCTGGTTGGTCTATTCCTAGTCTGAAATGTAATGCACCGAATACTCTAGGTAGATTTTCAAAAAACATAAATGAGAACATTTTTGATACTTTTGAGGACGTGTTCCATGGCTGTCTTTGTAAAAATTCTTATTCCTTACGTACCAAAGGGGTTTACTGCTTTTCTGAGGTTCTTGTTTTGGAGGACATGAATTTTGCTCACAGACGATGGCGCGGCACCACACCAGTCTGAACAAGCGTACGTGAGTGGGGAGCGTTAAATTAATTTATCAGGAGAGCAGAATGTAGTTTAATGGAGGAATGGTGGTTAAGTACGGGTCGAAGAATGCCTAGGCACCCATTTACTTCAATTGTCTTGACGGTCTTTTCATGTCAATCTAGTATCCATTTCGGCGCCTAGATAACGGACAAGGATGGTTGTTGAACCCCATCGAAAGAGATAATTGAGAAATGAAAAGAGAAAAAAGACGCTGATAAAAATGGATAGGTCCGAAACCCCAGAATTTTCGAAACTTGCAAACTGTTATTGGACTCTTTTCTGCATCTACATAATAGTACATAACGATTTTTCTTTATAAATAAATCTATTCTTTGAAATTAAATCGTTCCATAATGTAAAACTTGCTTCAAAATATGACTAGTTTTTGCATAATTTTGAGTGACATTGGTGAATTAAAACTTACGTAAACAAAATGTTCTCAAACACGGCTTTTAATTTGTTCATAATTTCGATTTTCATGAAAACCCGAAATTTCGATATTTGCGAAAATTCGACTTTCTTGTTGATGCATCGGGAACATTGTAGGTAGGCAGTTATCTAGTAAAGTGGATAAGATGGATGCTCCTGGAGCCTATGCCCTTAGGTTCGAATCCCAAAGCTGAGAAATATTTTCTGCGGGTTGAACTAGTATCACAATACTATGTTATTACAAACAATAAGAGAACAAATAATCTGTTATAGCAACTCTAGTTTACCTACCCTCAAGTGAGCCATCAGTGTTACTACGTCTGATATCTGACAATTGAAGAGCTTGGAGCAACGACATGATAAGCCACACCAGACAGCGAACCTCCCTCTAATCCTAAATGTTAAAAAATATAATTTGGTCAAGTGGGGCTCATCTTGGTACTGCTCAAGTCCTTCACGAAAGCGAACAACACATACAAATATTTAGTAACTAAACAAGCTACCTTTTCACCAAATAGATACATTAACATTTACGAGCATGAGGCTTGCTCTAGCTGGTGTGGAGCTTAACTTGTGACTGCCACAAACCCTCCAATTTCACTTCCTGCCGCAAAACCTAACCGCTCACCAGACAGCGCGGGAGTGGCGTCCGCGGTCGCGAGTCGGAAGCGCGCGCGGTTGTCGTGCGAGGCCCACGAGGGCTTCCGGCGAAGCGGCGGGCGCCTAATGCCCCGGCCGTGTCGCGCGGGCAGCGGAGGCGGACGCCACTCAGCGGCGCGTGGCCCCGCGCCCCTGCGCCCTCCCCCGCCCCGCCTACCAGCCCACGCCCGTCCCCGC